>CM077630.1:13405515-14605515 GCA_039566895.2 Turritopsis rubra
GCACATGGTCAAACACAACTTTCCTTCGTAGGCACCACGCGTTTCGATAGTTCTCTCATGCGGTAAATATGCTTTGGCCCAGAATTCATAGTCATCAAGATCAAGACGCTTGTTCTCACATTGCTCTATGAACGCTTCAATCTCTGCCAAACTTGAGAATGACACGTTAGAATCCTTCGTTTTATGATACTCGCTTACACCACCATTACCATCATAGATATCACAACTAAAACTATACACAACTGTAACTCTCATCTCAATATGACGTGTGATTTTTCGCATAATTGGCTCTGTCAATGGACTGTTAAGGTTTTTTGTAAATTTCCATGTTTTGATACGATCCCCATATTTCACCACTTGTGTGTCGTGCTCATCAAAAAGTTCCTGTGCATCTTCAAGTGCAGCGTCATCCGGTTGATTCTTTGGCTTTAAAAAGAGATGCTTGATATCTTGTATTCTCTCCTCCTCTTCTCTCATGGCTTGTCGTTCAACAGCTGAAATAAGTGGTGATTGTTGTCCATAACCAAATCTCTTCTTAGTCCGATTATATAAAGAAGTAAGAGACTCACGAATACCTTGAAGTCTCTTTGCGAGAGCATCGCGAGTGGTTGCAACAGGTGCTACAGCAGCGTTATATATTTTTGAAATACCATTTCTCAAGTAACTCAACATACTTTATTATATACAGAATCTCAACTAGCGAGATTTTTTCGAAGTGGACAGAAATGAGTCAGGGAATTCCCCTAACTCATTTGATGATCAACTGAGCTTAGCGCATGTCCGGGCTAGTCAGACTAGGGAATTTACTCTTCACTCATTTGATGAATGATGATGACGTCATGGAATTCTAAAATCACAGAAAAGGGGAATTCCCTTTTTTATATACCGATTGTCAAATTTATAAGGGTTTGACCGTGAAATTCAAAAAAAGCTGGATATAATCATCCCTTACTCTAGCTGAAACGGCGACCGCAACGGCATTAGCGCGCAGTGGTGGTGAAGGTGACGATGGTGCTAATCTGATCACCAGTTCGGTCTCACGAACTGCTGTGAGGTGAAGAGTGATGATGCGCAAAAATGGTTCTTCCAAATCATTATTCCAGCAAATATTTCAAATGTATCTTCTCCAAAGCAAAAGCCGAAGAATTATTAACTTCATAACGTAAATTCTTTCACTAAATTCTATAGCGCCCATTCTTTTCCCCTATGTAATCATCTCGTGTCCATTCAATGTGTTTTACTACATCTGTGCTTCTTGGGGGGTTTTCTATTGAAGTTGCTTGCGTCATAGGTGTTATTAGTTTCCAACCTCCTAATGTCCAGCGTTTCGGAAGGGAAAGTAACATAAGGATGTAAAAGGTAGATGATAGAGTAAGGGGCAAATTTTTATCGCTTCTATCGTTTTATCTTCCCTTTCCGATCGTTCATTCCTAATTCGTATATTGTAATTTATATATTTATATGCTTTGTAATTCATAATTTATATTACCTGTGATTTAAATTAATCATATTATATTTATATTATGCTCAATTCATCTTTTTTTTTTTGTTTATTTCTTTTTCTTTTCTTTTTTACCATTCTTTGTTTATGTCTGACGTCACTCTGGTACGGGAGGTTTCGAGGGTGCTATCACTTACCCAAGGTGAACCCTCGATGCCTGAAGGAAGGAGAACTTCATTGTTAGTCGCATATGTTCGATTCTTAGTATTTTCTGGATACTTCGCAAATATCAACTTTTCTTTATGTTGCTCTTCATATTCTTCTGCCAATTGTCGTTTGTAATTACCATTTAGATTGAGCCAATCATTGTAATACACTTTGATAGTGTGCTCGACATGTACTTCATATATGAACATAATTAGCAACATATTTCCCAGGATTTCATGCTTTTTTGACAAACGTAAAGGCAAGAAGTCCTGCGAACGAGGTTTCATGGCGTTAATATCTTAGTTTGTATGCGTGGTTATGTGGTTGATAACCATTAGACACTTGAATAGGTTGAAATCTCCAAAAGAAAGGGTGTATAAAATTATTTTCAAAATAGGGTTGGTAGATATTTATTGGCCATTTAGATGCCCAGAAGAGACCATCGAAATATCCATCAATTTTCTCTGTAGTGGGATTAGGAAGTTCTTCAATTGGGCCATTCTTCCAAGCTTTGTTACTGCTGTCACGCCCAATATCAGGATCTTTCTAATGAGAGGTATTTCCATACAAATTCTTTAACTGCAAAGATCGTTTTACTAGAGGTTCCTTGAAATAATCGTTTGAAAAATCAATTGCCAAGTGTTTACTCTCTAACCAAGAATCATGCTCATCAATAGGAGTTGTAAGACTTGGTTCATCAAAATCTTCAAAGTTACAAGTGTTTCCAACATATCCTGCATAATAATCAAATCTTTCCGCTGATAAAATAATTTCATTATTTTGAATACGAGCTGAACTCCACGGAAAAGTAGCGGTGGTTCCATTCTTTTTTTCCATTGCATTTGTCGAAGATGTGGACGACGTAACTCATAAATGGGTCGTTTAGGGCTATCAACACGTAAATTATGTTTCCATTTAAAATTCTCAAATTCATTTTCACCAACTTTAACTTCATACCATAGATTAAATTCATTTGGTATAGGTAAAGATGCTTTTGCAGTGTATCCAACTGTAAGAGCAGCTTGTGGTGGATGATTAAGTGTTAGCCCTTTGTTTTTCACTGTTGCATTTCTTATTATCATGTAATCTGAAATTTGAAAATACCATGTTTATTTAACGGTTTATCTGTGCCTGAAGGAATGAATTCCATGATTGGTTGTAAGGATTTCGGTTCGCCCGGAGTATTCGTGACGGTAGCTGGAACATCATAAAATGCCTTACAATTTCTGAAGGATACCCTGGCGCTAATTGGTTTCCATTATTGAGCATTATCAGGTAACTGTGCATTAAGTAGATCGTCGGTATAGAAGGCCAAGGTTTCCCAAGGAGTGTCTTTGGGATTACCAATAGCTTGTTTATAATGGTATAAGGTGAACCCTCGATGCCTGTGGAAGGAAGGATAACCTCATTGCTCCTTTCTAGACCGGCTCCAAAAAAACCCACAACTTTTCTTTATTCATACGACTTTCCAGTGGATTCAACAATTAAACGCTCATTTTAACAAACTCATTCAATCTAATCGTACCGTGATTATACATATCAATCAAACATCATTATTTATTCAACAAAACTTAATTATGCAAGTTAACAAAACTCAACTAGTGGATGGAAGATATCGTCTCAATTACAATTCCAGAATTCTTCTTGTCGTATTTCTGCCACTAGAATAAAAGCGAATACCACTAGAATAAAAGCGAATACCACAGTCAAGGTTTTCTTACCAAAATCTATTGCTCCTCTCAATATCGTGTCAAAGTCAGAAGTAAAATATCACCAAGCGGTTCTTTCCTCTGGGCTTCCGGTTTGTTTGTTCGTTCGTTCGTCGGCTACTCTTCACACATATTTTGCAGCTTCTCGTAATAATCTTTCGATTCTTTAACCGGTACTCTGCGGTACAAATGCGGTTGTTGTGTGGTGCTCCGGAAATTTAAAATTATGCTCCACATTTATAGAAAAATAATGATTAATGCCCAGTGTGTACCCACTGAATCACAAATGAATTTAATGAAAGCACTTGCATGAATTTTGAATCCTTTATCAAGTATAATATCTCATGTCACACCACACCTTTAATCTTGATACAAAGAAAGAAGGGCAATGGATTGGGTTTCCTTAAAAACCTTTTCAGGTTCTAAATCTCAAAATGGCTGGAATAATGTAAAATATTAAGACGGGGCAGAGAATATTTTTCTTATCATAAAAACACGTAAATAAAATAAAATAAAATAAAATAAATATTTTATATAGTTTATTTTAAATGCTTTACTTTGAAGGGGAAAAGGACAGAGTTGGTAACTCCTCCAGGGAACCTAACCTGGCAGGATAATTGCAAAATTAAACACAGAATAGGAAGACAAATAACCGATTGACCCATTCAGTTTTTTCTCGTAAATATCCTAAAAATTCTCAAATAACTATATAATTTATCAATAAAATAACTATTCACACGAGCACAGATTGCGGACTTTTTCACACAATCTGCGGTTTAGAACTTAACGAAATCTCTAATGCCCAAACTCCAATTTAACGAATTCACTTAAAACTTTTCACTGTTTCCTCTTCACCGTCCAGATACCAAAAGCCTAGAGAATAATAATTGCAATTAAATTATGTTTATAAAATATAAATTATGTATGGAAGTTCTTTCTCGCCATCTTGCCTCATATCGAATATCTTGCATTTCCATTGGTTTTTGTTTAACCAATTGGGCCCCGTTTATGACTAGTTCGGTTTCCGTGATGTTTTTTACATGTAAAATAAATGGGGGTCCAATAATGGGGACTGGACATATGCTTAACGAAATGACGTGTGGGAGGCATAAGATCATGACTTCTTTTTATATAGTTACCATGAATTACAAAGAGCTTCCATTCACGTCACTCGAACGTTACTTTTTATTTTATTGCGTTTCCCAATATCGATATGCAAAACTGCGATTACGTTAAAGAATAGAAATAAACGAAACGATGCTATCTCGTACTATTTTACCACTATTTTTACCACTGGATTATTGTGTCTTCACTCTATATCGATTGTTCCAGAAGTGGCTTTAAATTACATATGCGATTCCTAAAATCACAGAAAAACGATCCTTTGTTTTCCTTATAAATCATGAGGCCATCAATTCATGACATTATCTGCTGCGATGGACAAGGTTCTTACTTCAATAATGGCCGGAATAAAAGACTCAAATGTAGGTCTATAATATCTTAGTCAAAGTTATCGGTATATAATTTACAATTCAGACGTAATGTACTTCGTCTGCGGGCGTCCAACAGGACTTGAGAAATCTCATAAAATGCAAACGGAAGGAAGGACTCCTGATAGAGGATTACCAAAATACAACCTCCCCGCAAGTCTGATAAAATTAGCAATAAGCCAATGTATAGTTACTTCAACTTTAATCTTTGATTTCTCTTCATTTAGCAATTCCTTATCTACCTCATCAAAGTTCATGATCCACATAAATAGTTAAAATTTAACAATTCACACAATATTTCAAGTTTTAGAGGGTATTGCCTTCACAGAGTGACACCAGCTCAACAACTCATATTTCAATCATTCTTCATGATATAATCACATTGACTCTGCCACGCTGTATTACTGCTATACAGAAAGGGAGACGTTGCTATAGATTTGTAATAATTTTACCTTTTTGCTATCTGGACAAAACACTTAACTACATATGAAAAATGAGGACGCGGATTACGGACAAACTTATCGAAATAACATTTTCTCTGTTAAAACGATAAAGTTTTCTCTATGGAACCTTCACGTCCTTTCAAAACCAGATACAAAGTGGGTGTAAACTATAAATTCTACTATCTTAATGTACAATATGTTCATTATGAAATGTCCTGTATTCCTCCACCGAAACGTGAATATTATTGACCTTGGGACTTATCCCATCAATTGGGTGACTCATCGCGTTCATTCTTCTCAGATGAATGCTTTCTTCATGACTTGGGAAGTTTGTTGCAATACCATGAGTTCATAAGAGGGCAAATTCTTATCGGTTGGACCTAATTTCGATTGTTCACAAGTGATTTCTTCTTTGAGTTAACGCTTATTCTCTATCGATCAGCTTCGATTACTTATGTCCAATGGTTGCTCGTCCAATCCATCATGTCTATACGATTTCACATTTTCAGTTTTGGAACATTTCTCTATTACACTTGTCAAGATTGGAGCTAAACATGTCAAGATGAACATGTCAAGATGAACATGTCAAGATGAACATGTCAAGATGAACAGGTGTTGTATAATGAATCTCTTTCTTTTGTTTACGTGTCCTTGTTGTTTTTGTTACCGAGTAGTTTTGCTGTTTATTCATTTATAGGGGTAATCTATCCACTTTCCATATTGAACTAGTCTCGTTTTGAAATCATTTTGGCTTTCATATTGGATAAGTTTTACCTACTTCGTAGAACTCTTTTATTTTTTCCATTTGTTTGTGCTTATTGTTATTTTTTATTAAATGTTATTTCTTTCTGTTTTGTCATCTTTAATGATTCCAGTCAAGTAAGGAACACAATCTGTGAAAATTAAAAACCAACAAGTATTTTAGGGTATCCGAGGGGTTTTAAAAAAGTTGAGCATTTCATTTTGTATTTCAAAGAGTACAACATTATGACAGTATCAAAGTAGCTATCAGTTTTATTCACTACGATAACTTCTGGTGCAAAGACCTTATCTTATGTTAAGCCTACTTTAGTCTTGTTTGAATTTTATCAAACCTGTTCAAGAGTTATAAATTACGACAAATAAATTATGTGAAAATCTTCATAACATGCATTTCAAAAGGTGGAAATAATCGATGGGTAACCAATGAATTGTGCCAGATTTAACAAAATGGAAATTTGCGCATACGTTCTTCAAAATATCTCAGAAATTCTACACCCATTTTTATAGAATAATTCTTAGAGAAATATTGTAGTTGAATTTTTAGACGTTTTTCAGAGAATGTTTTTTTTATGAACAAAGGATTTGAGATGTAGTTGTCATGTAATGCTAGAAATATTATTTTTGTAGTGATTTGTATTTTGTTTCCAGAAAGATTTTAAGAGTACGCGTGTCACATTATTCATTATTCAAATAATTTTAGTATATTGCGTCCTGATGGTAAATTTAGTAGGTTTCATCTCTTTCCTGTGACATCTGCGTATCGAATCTTACAAAACGTGCTGTATTCAAATCTAATTCTTACTTTAAACTTAACGGTTAATGTAGACGGTCACTTTATTTGTCTAATTTAATTCTGAAGTGAAAAATTTGAATTAGACGAGACAAAAGAGAGACCGTGTAAACCTACCCTAAGCAAATTTCTTTATGTGAACACAACAATATAAATCGTCTGGCATGACTATTCATTGGTAAGTTTGCCTCTTTACAGAAATAAAAAGAGGTTGTGACGAATACTGCACTCCGGTTTATAAAGATACTAGTGTAGCGTGTAAAAACATTTTACAGTTTTTCTCCATAAATTGTTTTTTACACGCAAAACTGCCATGATAAGTCTGTGTACAAAAATTGTTGTTTCTCCATGTTGGAATTATATAATATTTAACACAAAATTGTTGTATAAATATTTTGGATCGATCATTCAAAGAATGCTATTATCCCTATTTTTCCGTGCTATTTGACCTATTTAGAGATTTCTAAAGTTGTACAGTTAAACTAAAAGCTAAAATTCCAATGTTCAGAGATTTAGAAAAGAGACAATACAATGTATTAACTAATCGTTATCCTCCAAAGTTTCCACGATCTTCTTCTTTAAAGTTCGTCTTTGCAGCTTTTCGTCATCTGCAGAGGTAAGACCAAGATAAGCAGTGATCTGTACTAGTTCATTAGTTGGTTTTACGCATAGATGTCCTTCTATAGTAACAAAAAGGTCATTCGACCGTCGCTTTGAGAATCCGCCATATTTATTATGATTATAACTGCTGACAGTTGCAAGAAGAGTTATTTCACTTTATTAGTCTAATATTGATAATTTATGCAAAATCATAATTCCAGCGTGTTTGGAAGTTTTTGCACGTCCGACAAGGAATGACAAAATGACGTATTCCAAACCAAATTAATATTCATTAAAGAAAGCCACACCAATAAATTAAGGACTTCTGTATGTAATGTATATCTATAAAATCTGAATAGAGATCTTCTTACTGTACACGTGGCAATAATTCTTACGTACTACAAATAAGTCGTTTCAATCCCGGTTGAGCCCACAAATGTCAACCCACAGCAGACTAGGTGGAAGAAAATGAATACTCGGGCTGCAATACACGGACTCAGGGTGTGACGTATACACATTACGAGAGGGCGATAAATTATTGTCTTCTATTATTCCTGATCTTATAATACGCAATCTTGCTTTTTTCTTACCTAACTTTTAAAGAAAGAACGTTAGGTAAAATTTCTCGGGAAGTTCGTCGTTGGATGTTGGTTTTTTCCGTATTAGTATAGGGGGAATCTCTCATTAGGGGAATCTCAAGCTCCATGCTACGGGTTTTGTTAAGTGTTGTATCGTAAGGAAGACATCATAAAGTCGCCCGGAGGAGAACGCAATGTAATGTTTTGTAATGAAATCAGTACATTTACAAGGTTTTCTTCACAATCACAAATGAGTTTTTCAAGCGTGAATTAACATTTTTGGTCTTCCAATTCGATGTCGGATGAATTCACGACTGCTAATCGGTTTAATAAAGATGATCTAACAACTGAAGACAAAGTAGAAATGTTGGAACGTTTTGTTTCTCGCCTCGCAGGACATGGAGGTGACCACAGAGGTGACCACGGAGGTGACAATGAAGTACTGCATATGATTTTATTGTGCTTTTTAATAGAATACGTCAAAAATTCCTGTTGGCTTCCGAGCGTTTTGATATTAAAATGGTAAATCACTGTGCAAGCAAGGATCACTTACTCGGAGTCATGAGAAAGATAGAAAGAAAGAGTGAGTGATGGGACATTGCGATTTTGTGTAGACTGCAGAAAGCTCAACTCGAAAACTATTCTGGATCGTCATCCTCTCCCACGCATAGACAATATTATAGAGAATTTAGGAGGCAATCAATACTTGTTTGACCAAAGTAAGGCATATCACCAACTTAACTTAAGTCAAGAAAGTCGTAAACAACACCGCCTTCACAACACCCTAGGGGTTCTATGAATGGGTTCGCATCTCATTTGGTAATGAATGCACCAGCCGTCTTTCAAAGGTTCGTGGAACGATGTGTCAATGATTATAGACAACTTTGTGGTACCTTACCAAGATGATCTTCTGATCTACGCTGGTATTTGTGAATGATCACCCCAGCGTCTCACGTTAGTTTAGCGAAAACTCAAATACGCCGTAAAGGTTAAAACATCCAAGTGTCATCTCTTTAAGAGGGAAATAGCATATCTTGGCAGAATCATCTCCTCAACGATCAGTTGTATTGATTAGATTGTGTGCCATTTTACTGGAGAACATCCACACTAAAGGACAATAATTGAAGTGTGACACGAGGCAGTTATGGTATATCGCGTCTGCCTGTTCTTGCGTGAGAAAAGAAGGAATCCTCCTTAAATCTTTGGTTTTAGACAAAACAGTTCTGCAAGCAGCCTGAATATGAGGACAAAACGAAAATTGACTATCGATAATGACCCCAAGGAGTTTGACCTGTTTTGAGCTCTCGACAGTGCACAAACCTAAGCTTAAGGGAATTTCACGTTCTATACCCGGAAACAATATCTAAAACTTTGTCGGATTTGCAACCATACCATTGTCATCAAACCATTTGATCACGATGGTAAGATCTCACTTTAAACTATTAATTACGCCTTCGATGGCAGGGTTACATTTATGGAGAGTGTTATCATCCGCAAAATTACAGATATCAGATTCCGTTATTGATAACAACATCATTGATAAAAATATTGAACAAAATTGGACCTAGCACCGAACCTTGTGGCACATCTATCAGAAATTCCAGAAATTCACTTACACTTGATCCAATGCACACAAGATGCTTGCGATTTTGTAGGTAACTAGAAAAAAGCTGAAGTGCTTTTCGGTCTACCCCATAGGCAGCCAATTTTGCAATCAACAGGTCATGGGGTAAACAATCAAAACTTTTGATAGATCCATAAACACAGCTCCAATCTTATCACAAGTGTTAAAATATTTTTGCCATTTGCGAAGCATGTTTAGCAAATCATGTTTGCTATGACTTTTACGAAATCCACAAAGGTGTTTTGAAAACCACTTTTCAATGGATGGATTAAATTGCTTCACAATAAGCTTTTCAAACACTTTTGACAAGACAGGCAGTAGACTTATGGATCTATAATTGGCTTTATCGTATGCGCTATCCTTTTCATACGCAGGGATGATATCTGCAAGTTTCAGCTCATCCGGAAATTCTGATAGATCTACCACATGGTGTTTGAAACACGCAGTCAAGACATCAGCACACACAAACTTGGATAATTTAAGTGCCTTTCAGGAATCTGACCACTCACTGACTTCCTAGGATTTAAGTTTTCGATTTCCTTGACAATCGTTTCTCCTGTCACTGTTCCAAATTCAAACTTAGGGGATCCACTTGTCATTGATTTGATTTTTTAGATAGAAGGGTGGGACGCGTATTTAGTTATCGCAGTAGAAACATTATCAAATGAATCAAAAACTTTAAGTGATGGTATTTTAGGAATGTTGAGACCATCAGTGATTCCATTAAAAAACGAATTGAAAATCTTTGCTAGTTGATCTTCATATTATATAATGTCGCCATCTTCGACAAGCAAAATTCTCTCAAAGCTAGCAGAGCTTTTTGAATTAAACAAAGGCATGACTTTCTTCCAAAAAGATTTAGAATTTGGTAAGCTGCTAGCTAAAAAATCCTTTTTTTCTTGCCGATTTATTTTCACAACTAAATTCCTCTGACGTTTATAAGCAGCCCAGTCCTCAGTATTCTTCAACTTGTTCGCGATGTTTTTCAATTTGGATCGCTTCATAATAGCTTTTCTGAGGTTTTTAGTTTAACGGGACTGGTTATTTCCTCTGAGAGATTTAGTTTTCATAGGTACCTATTTGTCAAGAAGCTTGATAAAGATGTTGTTGAACGTAGAAAAATCCACATCTGCATATAATAGATTTTCTGGTAAATTTTTCCATATTCGATAGTAGATTTTCTGAGATGGTAATTTTTGGAAAGTTGTTTTTAGCATAGTATACACAAGTGAATGGTGATCGCTAAAACCAGTTTCCAGAATCCCAGTATTAAAAAGGGAATGCTTCCTGTTGGAGAGGATTAAATCAATACATGTACCTTCCGGGGATTTCCAATAGGTTTTTTCTTTCATGTGATTATATAAAGAATGGGACTGAATAAAATTTGACATTTCTGGAGAGTCTGGTTCAAGATTCATATCACCACGCAGAATGATGGAATCAAAAGTGCTAAAATACATAATACATTCCGATAGTTTGTCAAAAAAATAATTAGCTTTTTGTGTTGGATGTTTATAAACACTTAGTAATAACCACTTAGACTTTCTGAGATTCAATTCAATTGGGAGGATGTGGATATCACTTGGCAAAGTTATAGATAGCTGCCGGGATGGTACATCCTTTCTTACAAATGTTAGCAGTCCCCCACTTTTATCTGATATATCAAGACGATAAGGGGGATCTCTATAGCCTGATAAAGAAAATTGAGAATTTGGGAAGGAACGAGAAGAAGAAGTGGTATGTAATGTTGGAAGAAGTGGTATGTATACAAACATAACGATTTGGCGTGGTTGAACGTACTAGAAACCGTGAAACTGATGCGCAGAAGTTAAATCTTGTTCAGACACTAAACGAGCTGTGTGCGTCGTATAATTCTGAACGTATTGTACTGGCATCCGTTTAAAAGTTTAAAAGTGGGGGTGAGTGTCACGGCCCGAGTACGTGAACGACCGTATCAATATATGTTTGAAAGAACCAATCTCGGACCATATTATAAGCGCATAGCTAAAGTGACAATTTCTCCTCATCGAAGCTTATAACTCTGGATTCTTACAATTTTCTGATAATTTTGGCCTCTGCTTTCATGTTTTTGTTCGTTCGAAGGATTGCATCAGTAAATGCTGGAGTAATTTTACTTTTTATGGAGACCAATTGACGTACTATATGGACAAGTTATGCAAACTCCCTTATTTCCAACAAGTTGAAATGTGTGTACATACAAAATTTCATTATTTTCAGTGATGGGATTTAAACCACCCACTGATCATCCTAGCATAAAGGCGAATCTCCACTAGACGGGAAATGTCGCGGTAGACGATTTTTTCCACTGCGAAAACAATGGAAGTCGCTAATGTAGATTGAACGAAAAGAATAAACCATTTCTACTTTCTCTGCAACGATAAAAATCGCCCGCCGCAACATTTCCCGCCTAGTGGAGATTCGCTTTAACACACGCAGCGCCTTACACCAAGTAAGCTATACCACGAAATTTTATCAGGGGAATTCGCGGTCATAAATCGCGATTTTCCACTATCCGTAAAATGTATGCCTAATTTCGAATACGTCCGCTGGAAACTTTGCTATTTTGAGCGCAGGTCAATTTGTTCGCCGAAGCCTAGTTTTTGGTAAACTTTTTGGTAAATTAGTTCGAATAACTGGGGATTCGAATAAGTCAGAGTAAACTATAAGAGTAAGGGAAAAAGCCTCCTCTGAAATGTCAAAAAAAGCTTTTTGGTCCGCGCTACGGTTTCAAAAGTGCAGGGGCCAAAAAGTTGTATATGCTTATAGTAGTGTACTGTAATGGAAGCTGTAAGCATGAATATTCATTCAAATGACATGAAATGTAAGACTTTGTATTGCACTATTGTAATTACGGTAGCAACGAAAGCGAATACCGTATTAAAACATCCTTGGACTACTACCACTACTCCTCCGGCCGAAATGGCATTTAGCCCACGCTTTAGACTCTGCGAAATTCCCTTTACGAAACTATATAAATTGTATGAACGAACGCAGGCTAGGAATTTTCAAAGGCTTATCAAAACATTCATGATGAAAAGCTTCATAAGAAGCAGTTCTTACTTTAACTCTATTAAACGACCTTCTTATAAGTATTCTTGTTTGTTGTTTGAACGTTTTTGTTTACTTTGTTTGATAAAGTTTAAAACCCAGTATTTGGATGGATTTTTCGTTTTTATTCAATATAATATTTTTTTCGATGAAGACGTTTATATTTTTGTTTCGTTTTTCTTTTTTTTCTTTTGGCTCTTAACACTTTTTAAAAAAAAAGATATTTTATAATAAGATAAGTATCCATGGTTACAGCTCACAAATGCATATTTCTTTTGTTTTAAGCAATGCTGTTTCTTTATTAAACCTCGTTTACACTTAATAATAATTATAAACCTTGTTTTACACTTACGAAGGGTTAACAAAGTTTAAAAGTAAAACTCGAATGAATGAGTTTGTATCTATTTTGTTCGTATTGCGACTTAGTTTTAAAATCCTGCTGCCGTTTTGCACCATATGATTCTTGTTATATTTTCAAATGCCTAGTGATTTAGAAAATATACTTTTTTCTTTTTATGATTTAGGGAAAGTAGATTTTTAAGCATCAAATAAAGAGACATAAATATTGCAAGAACTTTTGGTTTTTTAAACAAAATCTTAAGATATCGAATATACAAACTAGAATTTGAAAAATACTACAACAAGTCACGATATCTTCCAAAATGATCAAATCTTGTTGGCTTGCTATCTACAAACTCTTTAGCAACGGCGATTAAAGACAATCTGTCTACAAGGGAATGATACATGGACAAAATTGCCAAGCTGTTGAGTCGCTTTTGGGACATGCAGGATCGAAACCATGTTTTCAATCGTCTGGCCATAGAAAACGATCTCTCTGGTGTTGCACTTGTGGCTGCCCCAACCAATACTATCTTAGCCAAAATAAAAACATTTGGCAAAAGATTCCGCTCCACGGTTTGTGTTTTTTAACAATGTCCTGAAAATATAGTATTTCGGAATCGCTACAAACTGTTTTGAGAATTTGAAACTCTGCAGGCAGAGCGGGAACATTTATGTCGTCATGATATTCCTCCAAACATACCATTTCTTCTTCGTAAGACACTTCTTTTATTGCTTTTAACAGGAGTTGCTCGATAGAGAGGAAAAACTGGAAGCTGGGTTGTTCAAACCTGTCGCCAATTACAGTTATGATGGTATCCAATGCATCGTAAAAAAATTGAGGAAAGTGATGTTCAACAGTGGCTGGGTTGTATGCTCCTGTTTTCTTCGATGTTTCTTCGTGGCCATGAAGAAATTGAAGAATGGAAAACTGTGGCCTACGGCGTTTTCTCGGAAGACACGGACTTTCAACATCAAATTTGACAGCTTTTACCTTAACGGATTGAAAGAAGAGATTGAAATGTTCCTCGTTACGCATACCACGAAGCGTTAAATCAGCAAGGTGTTTACTTTCCAGGGCCGACATTCTTTCTTTCTGCAGGGTTTTAGAAAGATTATCGGTCAGGCTGTATAATCTGTGGCTGATGCATAAACCAAAGAAAATGGGGAACGATTTCATTTGCGCTTGGCAGCCGATAATTCTTGCTTTGGTCTCGCTATCAAGTTTCTCGGCGAGGCAGATATCCCAAAGCTTTTGAAGATCCCCATATTTTTCCAAGATTTTATTGAAACAAGTTTCTCGAACGGTCCAGGCTGTTGTGCACAACTTGTTTAAAGACAAATGTTTTTTGACATCTTCTTCTGTGACTTTCCCTTCAACATTTCTCTCAAGAAAATCAAGGATATTCTCTCTCTTTGGCGAATACTTGACCAATACACAAATCTCCCCAACAGTTCCCAAGTCTCCGACAAAACAGCACATGATGATGTGAGGACTTTAACTTGATAACCCGAAAAGCTCTCAAAATTTCTGTTTTTTATTAAATTCTGCCCCTGGCCAAGATATCTCAAGAAATATTGATGAAATTGAGTTTCTCCTTTGCAGAAATGGGGCGTAGAGATAAGACCTTTCAGTTAGAACTTCTTCCGCGCTCCTTCATCTTAATAGGAACTTCGTATCTTTTGTAACTTTATTTCCTGTGACAAAAGACAATGTAAAAGAAATAAATAAATAAAAAAGAAATGTTATTAGCAGTTACCGTTTACGTCCGACACAACGCCCTTCAAAGCTACGCCTCTCTTCCAGAAAATGACCACAGCGCGAGAGCGACTTTTTGGGTAAGAACATAGTCACAAGAAATACTTTTTTCTTGGGTGAACTATGGCAAGAATGCGATGCCAATAAAATTTTATTCATCAGGTGTTTGTCATACCAATGAAATGAAAAAAAAAGCATTTGTGGCCATTTCAAAGTTTTTAGAACGCAAACAAAAACAGACTTCGTGTTATGTTATGTATTTTCTTCCTACCTTCCCTTCTCTCCTCCTTAGTTGTTTATTTCACTCTCCATTCGCAACCTAAGATCATATGTTTGTACGCGAAGCGAAAGGGGAAGAAAAGGCTTCTATGGTCTAAAAGTTAAAAACATTCAATTAGGTGTGAAAGGTTTGGAAATCGTAAAAAACTTCCCATTGAGAATCATTATAGTTGTATTTGTCCTCTAAAGCTTTTTTTTGTCTAAACATCAGCCACGGCATCTGTTGTTATTCATTATTTGTGTTGACAACAATGATTTACAAATAATTGTGGCAGTTCAGTTAGCTAGCTAGAGCATTTATTTAAAAATAAAATTCAGTCCAATTCCTTTTAGCTATATATATTACAGAAAAATTAAGACATCTTGAAAAAACCTGTGGTGAACTTATAAAGAACATGTTTTATTAACCACTTACTAAACTTGGGGGAACGAAGGCATCAAAATAAAGAAAGTAAAAAAATAATAATAAAATAATAATATATAATGAAAGTGTTTGAATCCATCAAAGTTCAGAGAGTATTCTTATATTTAATTGTGTATTTTTATGTATATATATTATATATATTCTGTGTTTCGGTGTTGTTGCGTCACAACTTTTATGACTGGAACCATCTAGAGGATAATCAATAGCTGTAAAGCATAGAAGCTTTGTTTTATTTATTGTGTGCATTGTGAACCACAATCACCTTGAAGCAAACAAAACTAATAGTGTGTGAAAGGGGAATTCAGAAGAAGTCATAGTAACATGATATTTGCAACAATCATAACAGCCAAAGTAGCGAGATTTAGTTATTTCAAAATAATTAGTGGCGTAAGTCGGAATACAGAATATCACATGCCTTCTCTGTGTAAAGAGATTAATTCCATGAATGAGAAATTATAACACTGTGGTATCATCATGACCTGTCTGTTCTGTGATAAAGGTAGACCAATGAATTCAAATAAATTGTATAAATAACACGAAATCTATTATCTATATTTTGTTAGGACAACGATTTGAAGCAGTGTGGGAATCTCTCCTTAGTGTTGTCAGTCCTTATGCTGTGGTAAAACAAAAACACAATTGTATAACAATGGAGAACCTGGGCATTTCAACAGTTGCAAGAGCAGACGGTAGAGTGACCAATGAAGAACAGAATGATAATGAGTCTTCCCAAAACTCGCAACTGCATTCAGTTGATTGTAATGAAGACAGAAATAGTGATGAAATGGAATTGGAACCTGTTGTAAGTGATGATGATGATAGTGAGGAGATGGAAGAGGATCAAAGTCCAAGTCATTCAAACAAAGCAAATAGTGATAATTTATATCATAGTAATCCAATGGTACGAGATTTGAAAGTGGATTCAAAAAAAGCAACGAAAAAACGAACTAGAAAAAAAGTTGGCATGCGTCGAAATATTAGAAATGTTTTAAGTGAACAAAATTTAGCAGAGCAAACTAAAAAACTTCGGGAAATTGAACAAGAGCGATTGAAAAGATTAGGACTAGATGGATTACACACGTCTATGGTGGCTAATGAGCAAACTGTTCGAAAACCTTTAAACATTACATCAGAGAAGTCCAAGAAACCCGTTGAAATACCCAATGTTATTTGCCTTGACACTGATTCAGATGAAGATGTGGAGAAACCACCGTTAAAGAAAAATTTTAATTTAGAGCGGCGACAAGTTGATGTTGTGGTATTGAGTTCAGATAGTGATGAGTGTGATGATGATATATCGTCTGAAAAGAAAGCTCAAAGTGATAATTACTATAGTGAATTAGGTAAGTAACAACTTGACTTTTCGATCTCTTAATTTTTAGTATTTAGCAATTCCCTCAATATGTCTTTATTCGTCTCCATTGTTGTTTTTATACATCAACCGCATATCAAAATTTAATAATGTCGTAATAACTAAATATATATAAATGTCTAAATTTTCATTGCATACAGTTTTTTTCCTGATTGGAAACAAAATCAAAGAACAGTATTAACGTCACGTCACGTCACTAAAATTTGAATTTTGTCTCTAGTACTCTCTTATAACTTAGAAACTTATCCCTGTATTTAAAAACAAGGGCTCTTCTACTGATGTCTCCAATTACAGATCTATTTCTCATCTTCCCAACATGGATAAACTGATAGAGAAATTTATGTGCAAGAGATTTGGTAATTTTCTTGACTTACAAAATCAAATGCCAATTACAGTTTCTGTGCAAACCACTCCACGGAATATGCCCTTATAAGTCTGACTGAGAACATTTTGAAAGCTCTTGATTCTTGTCAATTTGCCTGTGCAGTGTTCATTGAAGGCATTTGATACAGTGGACCCTTATATTTTAATTGTCAAACTTAACCATATGGGATAACAGGTGTAACTTGTAAATGGTTTAAAATGTTACCTATAAAATCATTACCAATTGTTTCTGGCTGTTCATCAAATTCTAAGCTAGTGTTCCACAGGGTTCTGTTCTTGGGCTTATCTGATTTCTTATTTACGTTGAACGACCTGCTTTAATGCTTTATCTTTTTGCAGATGTTTCCCATTTTATTAACTTGCAGTAATAATCTCTCACCCATTGGTAGAAAGGTTAATCAAGACTTTAGGTTACTGTAAAGGAAAAACTAGAAAAAAACTCAAAATTTCTGGGTTTTGAACATAGTATGCATGTTCCTATAAAGTTTCACATGCAATAATTTCTTAATCTAGAAAAAGTCTCCATTATTGGAAAAAAGTGGATAAGGAAGTAAATAATAACAATTTTGCAGAGTGCTCATCTTTATAACACAACATAATGTTTTGGTTTCTACACATTCCATTTTACACCTTTTCAAAAGCAAAAATATTTCAAGAATACTGTCAAATAAAACACCTTCAAATTGAATATATTTATATTGTTTGTCAGTCTAGTATTCATAATATATAATTAGAGTTTATCATGTCATAGACCGGTTGTTTTTGTTTGCGACGTTTCGACAGTTACTACTGTCATCATCGGGCGTTTGTAAATGAATGATGTAAAGTTTATATATGTTTTCAGTAGGATCGAAATTAGGATCGAAATTATTTCGGACCTGAAAGGAAGCAATGTCAATATTTCGGACCTGGAAGGAAGCAATGTCAATAATTTGTTTTTCGTAGAGCTGGAAACCATATCGCAGGAACATTATACGATGTACTATTAATACTGGAATTGTTTTTGACACTGTATATAGTCTCTTTGACTTTTCGAGCAGTCCATCCTTTTTCCTTGTCAAGGATCTTTCTATTCTCCCAATCAAACTTGTGGTCATTAGTCCAACAGTGGTCAGCAATTTCGTTTTTGGTTACATCGCCATTCCGTACGGCTCGCATATGTTCTTTGATGCGTTGCTCAAATGTTCTTTTTGTTTCTCCTATATAAACTGATTCACAATCACTACATGGAATTTGGTATATCACGTTATTTGTGTCGTTCATGGAGATCTTGTCTTTCGGATGAGATAATATGTTACGAAGAGTTTCCGTTGATCGAAATCTGCATTTGATGTTGTGTGCACGGAATATTCTTTGTAAAGCATTACTGATACCAGATACATAAGGAATACTAATAGTGGTCACCGGTTCTTGTTCTGTTGATTCTTCGGTGTATACTCGAACTTCAAACAGGTCCAGGTCCGAAATATTGACATTGCTTCCTTCCAGGTCCGAAATAATTTCGATCCTAATTTCGATCCTACTGAAAACATATATAAACTTTACATCATTCATTTACAAACGCCCGATGATGACAGTAGTAACTGTCGAAACGTCGCAAACAAAAACACCTTCATACGAACATGAGAATTTTTATTCCATTATTTTATAGTAAGAAAAAAGCTTTCCAAATATATATATATATATACTTTTATATTTATTTCAAAGATTTAATGAAATATTGAGTGATAAAGAAAAACACTGTTTTTTGGATTTGTATGAAACTTTAGAGTTCTCCTACCCCTCCTATGCAATCTAAACTAGAGCTTCTACTTTTGTTAAGCTTTGTAAACCTGGTGTGAAAACCTCCACATACAGACTTAAATCTGTATATGTTATTTCTACTCATCCTGATAATACACTTTCCTAGTATTTCACTGCCCAGACTTAAATCAATCACAAAAAAATTGTTCATTGACTCCAGGACTTGTACCTTGTGTATGCATGTGCGCATGTGTTGTTGTTGTTGTTGTTGTTGTTGTTGTTGTTGTTGTTGTTGTTGTTGTTGTTGTTGTTGTTGTTGTTGTTGTTGTGTTGTGTGTGCATGTGTGTGTGTGTGTCAGTGCATGGGTGTATTTTTGTTTACGTTTAATTACTATTTTGTTTTTCTTTTATGGTGGCCTAGTTTAGCATTGCTTTTGGTATGGTCTTCAGCCATTCATTTCTTGAATACTTGTACACTGTATATATTGTAGTGGCAAGTAAATTCAATTCACATAGGAAAAATCAGTACAAGCAGTAATAATTATCAAAAAATTATAGTTAATGATAATTTTATTGTTAATTATTAGTGATATTGCTAAATTTACCATTAAACTTATCACTAAATTTTATTTAACACTAATTTTATCACTTAAACCATTGGAAATATCGCTAAAGAAGAGATTATTATTGATAAATTATTATCACTAGAACGCCTTATTTATTATTATTAGTATTAGTATTACTATTACTATTACTATTACTATTACTATTACTATTACTATTACTATTACTATTACTATTACTATTACTATTACTATTACTATTACTATTACTATTACTATTACTATTACTATTACTATTACTATTACTATTACTATTACTATTACTATTACTATTACTATTACTATTACTATTACTATTACTATTACTATTACTATTACTATTACTATTACTATTACTATTACTATTACTATTACTATTACTATTACTATTACTATTACTATTACTATTACTATTACTATTACTATTACTATTACTATTACTATTACTATTACTATTACTATTACTAGTATCCCGGGTAAAAACATTTTACCGGTTCACTTTCCCCATGAGTTACTGACCCCAACCCCCGTGCTTACCCTCTCTCTTACAATATGGCGGTGATGAAAAATAAAATCACACAATTAAAAAGAATAGGTACCACTGAGTTGTAGAGCTCGAAAAGTTGATCAAAAAAATGTACGGGATCGCCTATGTACGACTAACCGTTACGGAGATATCGATGATCAAAGATCCTAATGACGTCACATCCGTCCCCAAAAAGTTTTAGAACCAAATTTTTGGACACCCCACCGCCAATATCGCGCACCCAAGGTGACGTCAGTTATTCTCATTGGTTCTGGAGATATTTGCCCTTAAATATCGCGTTCTATTTAGGGTGCAATGCAATGTGCCCACTGACGTCGCGCTACTCCTATAATACTATACCGCCTATATCTCGACAACTCAGTTACGCGCGATCTAAAATTTAATCATAACATTTTCCATACAAACATTTCGTTCCCAGTCCTTTTATTCACACTGACCAAACTAAAAAGTGGATGCACAACTCGCTATTAGTATATAGACTAGTATCCCGGGTAAAAACATTTTACCGGTTCACTTTCCCCCTGAGTTACTGACCCCAACCCTCGTGCTTACCCTCTCTCTTACAATATGGCGGTGACTAAAAATAAAATCTTAGAATTCCTAACAATGAGTATCACCAAATTGTAGAGCTCGAAAAGTTGACCAAGAAAATGTATGGGATCGCCTGTGTACGACTTGCCGTTACGGAGATATAGTCGATCAAAGATTCTGATGACGTCACACCCGTCCCCAAAAAGTTTTAGACCCAAATTTTTCGACACCCCATCGCCAATATCGCGCGCCCAAAGTGACGTCAGTTATTCCCATTGGTTGCGAGATATTTGACCCTAAAAATCGCGTTCCATTTAGGGTGCAATGCAAT
The DNA here is from genome assembly GCA_039566895.2 of Turritopsis rubra. Classification (NCBI taxonomy): domain Eukaryota; kingdom Metazoa; phylum Cnidaria; class Hydrozoa; order Anthoathecata; family Oceaniidae; genus Turritopsis; species Turritopsis rubra. The sequence continues at coordinate 13,426,540 of CM077630.1, forward strand.
GTGCCCACTGACGTCGCGCTACTCCTATAATACTAATATCGCCAATATCTCGACAACTCAGTTACGCACGACCTAAAATTTAATCATAACATTTTCCATACGAACATTTCGTTCCCAGTCCTTTTATTCACACTGACCAAACTAAAAAGTGGATGCACAACTCGCTATTAGTATATAGATTATTATTATTATTATTATTATTATTATTATTATTATTATTATTATTATTATTATTATTATTATTATTATTATTATTATTATTATTATTATTATTATTATTATTATTATTATTATTATTATTATTATTATTATTATTATTATTATTATTATTATTATTATTATTATTATTATTATTATTATTATTATTATTATTATTATTATTATTATTATTATTATTATTATTATTATTATTGCAAAAAAACAGCTTGTACTGTTTTTCCCTGAAATCCTGACATATATTTAATGGAATTTCTAGGCTGATTTAATTTTGGTGTTGCAGCTGCATTTTACGTGTTTTGTTTATTTTGCAGCCTTGAGAATGAAATCTGGAAAATTAAACCTCTTTAGTTCCTCTTCAGAGGCAATAGTTATTTATTTATTTATTTAACTACCTTAACCGTATTTAATTTCGCGCTGGAGTATTTTTCGCGCGGACTTAAATTCGCGCGTTTTAAATTCGCGCACCAAATTTTGATATATTCGCGCGGACTTAAATTCGCGCACCCTGAATTTTGATACACAAACCAAAGAAATTAAAAAATACAATGATTAAACGAAATAAAACATTTGTTAAGCAAAACAAGTAAACAATGTACATTATCTAGTCTCGAATATCCTTTAATCTTTATGATTCAACAAAACAGATCTGTTCATAGTACAAGTCTTGGAACAAAATACTCTTTCAAACATAATTGGGTACATTTTAAAGAAATGGATCCTCTTGTTTTTCTTCACTTGGTTTCTCAAGAAAATCGATTAAACCGGACCTTTTCCAACCATTTTTAACAATATTTTTGTCATCATTTAACATGAAGTCATAAAAAGAAATAACCCATTTGGCATGTAACGGCTTCAAAATACTTAACTTCAATTCTACTTTTACGTTCTCAGGTGCAACACCTTTCTGGAGTTGTTCCGTGACTTTACTTGTAAACCAATCATGGGTACTTTTGCGTAAATGAGCCTTACAACTTCTGTTGACACTGAGGTCAAGAGGCTGAAAGATATTTGTCATGTTATTAGGTACCGCGACCATTTTTCCATGGCTATCATTCACCAATTTTTTGACATCATCTGTCCAATGACCCTTGAAAACATCTGCTATCAACAACCATTCCTGGTTATTTCGAAGATTCAGATTCTTTCTAGCGTTGATAACATATGGAATTAAAACTTCATTAATTTGCTCTTTACATTTTTCTTCATTCGACCAGTGGTTGGGGGATTGCGTTACATTAAAGCCCTGTGGAAACTCAACTTTTGGGTGACATCTTTTAGTTTTTCCTTGGTATATGAGCTGCATTGGCAAAAAGTCACCTTTCATTGTGACAGCGAAAGTTCCAGTTATTTGGCGATAATCACCACTATTAGTAACTGCAACAGTTGTTACTCCTTTCTCTACAAGAGTATAGTTTGAAACCAAAAAGAAGGGCAGCGGAGTTTGATCGATGTTAATTATAAGTTCAGCTGGAATATTATACGCCGACACAGCATCGTTTACAGCCTTAAAAAAAATAAAACCGATTTCTTTAATTAAACCAGGCGAAACAGGTTGCTTTGTTGTCGTACTTTTTCTTTTAACACTCCCTAATCGGCGATGAATCGATTGTGCCCAAGTTTCATTAAGTTCAAGGCTCCCTCCGTTTTCTTTTAGCAAAGTTCTATCATTTGCAATAACTAAACCTTTAGCGATGGATATTGTCATGTCCCACGTAACTCCAGTGCCAGATGCTCTCATGCTCTTGATCATTTTCATAACTTTCTCGTCGATTTCTTCTGGTAAAAGGGGTTTAGCTCCACGTCTTTTTTTAGGAAGTGAATTAAGGTCATCTTGGGAACAGTCTTGCTTTTTGACGTCAAGGGATTTTATCATACCTCTAATTGTTGATTCTGGAATGTTATACTTCCTTGATGCTGGTCTTACACCATTGATAACAGCCCACTTAGCAACTTCAAGACGTTTGAACTCATCGTAATCACCGTATTTCTGTCTCTTAGCACCAGATGGTTTGCTGTGGTTTTCTTTACTCGACGAAGCGATAGCTACTTCAACACATTCAGCCTAAAACAAAAAAAATTAGAGCAATGATTTATTTCATTTCAACAAGCAAATGAAAACTAAAAAATTCAAACTTTTATCATATAAACATACCTCTCTAGCTGTTAAAGTACTTTCTGCTGCAGCTATCCCAAGATCAGTTTTTGGCACTTTCTCAAAATACTTAAACAACGACATGATCTAGCTTTTATTACTACACAGTGTGTAATCAAAGCCTTGTTTAAAGCTTTGACCTGAACGAAGAGTGATTTTTAAATTTACGTTCAAATTCGTAAACTCGTAGTTATAATATACCCTTCTACACATTAGTTTATTTTTATCTTTACAAGCAAGGTCAAAATAGCAACGAGCCTCAGCGTAGAAGAGTGCTATCACATGTATAATTTCAAGTACCATAGAAATATATTTTTATACAAGTACCATGACGCCACTTTTGAAAATAGTTGAAAAAAGGTACCAAAGAATAAAAGAAATGAAAAGGAAAGAAATGAAAAGGAAAGAATACTTACGTCATTAGAAACATAATTAGATACTCAATAGGATATTGTTTTTCGTGTTATAGTTTAGTCCAGAAATAAATCGGTTATTTTGAAATCACGATGAATGAAGCATATGAAGTAGAGGCAGAGTGTAAGATATGTGGCGATTTTACAAAATATAAATGTCTTAGGTGTAAAGATTTTGCTTGCAACAAATCACTTAATTGTTCAGTATTTGCTTCTGAATCATATCCTGGGTGGAAAGCAGGAGAATTTGTCGCCCTTTGTAAACCCTGTGATATCTTAGAATTCGAACATTCCGACAAAGAAGAGTTAAGTCCAGATGATGAAATCCTAACACAAACAACTGACGATGAATCAAAAAACGTTTTCGAAATGGATTGCGCCTCCAGAGGATATCATGTGTACAGAAAGAATTGGAATCCAAAAGTAGGTGAAAAACTAGAAGTACGATTTGAAGATAAAAATGTATACGACCCATATGCAATGGCACTAGAAGCAACAAGCAAGTCGACATTGACCAAAGTGAAAATCGTGGGACATCTTCCACGAGAAATCTCACGGTTTTGTAAATTCTTTAGTGATTATGGAGGGAAATTGTCAGCTGTTGTAAAATCATCAAATTATAGAAGATCGCCTATACCGCAAGGGGGCTTGGAAATCCAAATTAGGCTTCGTGTAGCTCAAGGATCAAGCAGTGACGAAGTGTTTCAAAAGATGAAAACATTTCTGTATGAATTTTATATGGAACCTGACAAAATCTCCGTTATTGATAATAAAAATGATGACGATTTTTAATGTTTTATGAGAAAATAAACTAACCAGCCGAGTACTTGTATTTCAATATCATTTCATTTTTGTTAAAGTTTCTTATGGTTTATACATTAATATCATAAAGTGTTTTATCTTTTTCATGAACCTATTTTCCTTTGCTATCTCTGTTATTTTCATTCAAAAAAAGTTGCGCTTCAAAATAAGTGACAAATAACACTTATAAGAGGAAATGAGAAGAAAACGAATTTTTCGGTATAAATCGTCTGAGACCTTTTCGCGCGGATTAATTTTCGCGCAGTACTTAAATTCGCGCATTTTAAGGTGCGCGAAAAATAGTACAGCGCGAATTTAAATACGGTTAAGGTAATTAATCTGCTTGTGACTGAATTTTTTTCACAAAACCAATGACAAACAAAATAATAACAAATGATTTTCTAGTTTTCCATTTTATAATTTAGGTTTGCACACAAATGATTTGCTCAATGCAAAAGATGAAAATGGCAGAGTTTTGGTAAATGTGAATCATATTGCAGCAGATGATGACATATTTTTGGATCCTTCTATTGGCAATATTTTGAAGCCACATCAGGTATATTCTTTTATTTATTTCCTTTAGTTTAATTCTTCAAGGTTTAAGATTATCAACTTCATGAAAATTTTGAAATGTTATTTACATTAAGCTTACAAAAGTTCTTGATTTATTCAATATTTATATCTAAGTATTGATTTGATGACAGTCTTGGTTAATTCTGTTTCAGATTGGTGGTGTTCGTTTTCTTTATGATAACTTGATAGAAAGTACTACAAACTTCCGTCCTGATGATGGCAATGGTTGCATCTTAGCGCATGCGATGGGTTTGGGGAAGACGGTGCAAACAATCACCTTCATTGATTTGTACTTAAGGTTAGGGAATAGTGTTTTTAATTGATTATTTTTGTTTTGGAAATGGGAGAAAAGCACATGCAACGTGTTATGATAATAGTTATTCTAATATTTCAGATATACTCCTTCGAGAAAGGTATTATGTGTGGTCCCTGTCAATACCATACAAAATTGGATGAACGAATTTAACCGTTGGTTGCCTCCCAGACCTCAATACCAGGAACCATCATCAAAAATGGAACAGTGTTGTAATACAACGTCAGAACCAAAACTCATCAAATCTTTGTTAGATGATATGGTGGATTTCGTTGCATATCATCTAGAAAAACTTAGAATGCCGGCAGATGAGTCAGCAGCAGCTGCTGTTCATCCTGAAGGAATCCTTAACAAAGTTGAATCTAATGATACAGTTGATACAAATATATACATTAGTAAGCCACCACAAATGATGGTAAATCTTCCTTCTGAAATTTCCTGTGAAAGCAGTGGTGAAATTGATGGGCATGGTGACCGTGGTGACTGCTGCACTGCACAAGAGATGTTACCATTAAAGGATAGTGCTGAAAAAAACTATAGACAGTTTCAAGTTTTTTTAGTTGACTCATTGAAGTCACCCATAGGGAGAGCTCGTATTATAGGTATATTATTTTTGTTGTGTTCATTGAATATCTGTAAATATCCCAATGCATTTGTATCCAATTTCAGGCCTTAAATTGCTATTTCTTTTTATTTAAGAGGAGTGGGATAAAGTTGGTGGTGTGCTGTTGATGGGTTATGAAATGTATCGTAGTATTGCAATTAATTCGAGCAACAGAAAATCTAAGGCCAAGCCTAAGAAAGTTCTAAAAGATGAAAGTGGAGATGTTTTTCCACGTAAGTGAAATTTCATTTACATCTGACAGCTTCGATCATATAATGTTTGTCATTAAATAAAATTCTGTGAATTCACAATTTGCATGTAGGTTTAAAAATGGCAATTTGTCAACCTGGACCTGATCTAGTGGTATGCGATGAAGGCCATCGTATTCGTAATTATCAATCCGGAATATCACAGGCGTTGAAAAGTATTAGAACCCGGTAGCTACTTTTAAAATGTGTTGTTTTGTAAATGACTTACCATTGCTTGAGTGAACTTTATTTGCTGATATTGAAGATAATCATCAGGGATGGAAATAAATTTTCAAGCTCTGGTGATCATCAGAAAGTATTAGATTGGAGTAGCCAATGCTATCCAGTAGATGTTGTATCACCTGCACAATCGTTGTGTAGTGCAAGCTATCCCATGTATACATATATCAGTTTAATCTCATCACAAGAAAGATGTTTTTAAATGGTCAAGATGTAAAACTCGGTTTTCATTGACCGTTGACCACCACTTATTTCAATTCCTGACATGATGTAATTTTATTTATGCGTTTGCCTCAAAAAACATGATTTGCTTCAAGTTTTCTGTTTTTTTGAAATATTTATTGCCACTGTTCTCTTTCAAGGAAGCGGCTTGTGCTAACTGGTTACCCATTGCAAAATAATTTGATTGAATATTGGTGCATGGTTGATTTTGTACGTCCAAACTACTTAGGATCGAGGCAAGAGTTTGCGAATATGTTTGAACGGCCAATTATGAATGGCCAATGTGTTGACAGCACAAAAAAGGTAATTTTCCATTGGCCACACTAAATTTTCAATCATGTACCATTGTTGTCCAGACTGCACTAATCATCATACACATGACTTTGTTTTGCAGGACAAACACCTAATGATGCAACGTGCTCATGTTCTGTACAGTTTGTTGGAAGGATTTGTCCAAAGGTAACTCTTTATAATCATAGTTTTCTTTATAATGCTGTATCTGTAATATCTTGCTGGCAAACAACAAGAGTTATTCTCAGACAACCAGTCATGGAAAGCATGAAGAAGATGTGTTGTATGTATTAAATAGTCAAGGGTTGATTTTAAAAAAGGTTGACATAAACAGAATTTCGATTGAATTTGAAACATTTTTTAAAAAAAATAACCTTTTATTAAGTAATGTGCTTTACTTTGAGACTCCATATTTTCTAGACGTGGTCATAGCGTTTTTAAAGCTATTCTTCCAGACAAAGAAGAACACGTTCTGATGATTCGACTTTCACCAATTCAAAAAGCTTTGTATAGAAAGTTAGCTGAACTCACCAAAGATGCTTACAATGATAGTTTGAATCCTATAAAGACATTCTGTCTGTGTTGCAAGGTTAGTGTAATTCTGATAAGCTGTGCTTTGATGGTGAAGTTCATTATGGATTCAGCGGTTCTGAATGATACCAATTGCAGATTAAGTTGTCTAAGATTTTAAGTAATTTGAATTATTTATAACAAAAAATAAAAAAATCAAAAAATCAAAAAATCAAAAAATCAGGAAAAACTTGGGAAATTTATTTGCTGCATCTGCATGAATTTGAGTGGCCTGCGGCGGACATGAATTTGAGTGGCCTGCGGCGGACATTCGATAGACAAACATCCGGTGAACTCAAAGAAAAATATACCACTAACTCAGGAATCTCAGGGAAAAGTGCATCTTTTTCAAGTGTGTTTTTAAGACAATCTCATACAAACCCTGTCTATTCCGAGCAGGTTGCTGTACTGTTCTGACCAGGTTGTTGTGCTGTTCCGAGCAGGTTGCTGTGCTGTTTCGAGCAGGTTGCTGTGTTGTTCCGAGCAGGTTGCTGTGTTGTTCCGAGCAGGCTGCTGTGCTATTTAACAACCAGTTTATTTTTGTGTTTTAGATTTGGAATCATCCTGATATTTTATATAAAGCTATTAAAGCTAGTTTACAAGGCCAACGGATGGTTTGTTACTTGAATTAATTTGTTGCTACTTTTAGGACCAGTTGAAATAAGTACAACCGCTTGTTTATATTCGTCAGTTTTTTGAAGAATTGATACCCCAACTCATGTTTCTCAAAAAAGTCTAATGGAAAAAGTTTATTCGCAGTTGCACCAAAGACATTTTTTCAATAATTTCTACACAATATTTTGAATTTTCTAAGAAAACCTCGTCATATTTAGGATATAATTAGCGATGATGACGACATTCCGTTGGACGACACCACAAATCGAACAAAGCGGAAAAAGAAAACTGTGTCTGCTCGTTCGTCGCCGTCAATACCCCATTTAACGTTGACAGAAGTTTCGCAACAAAACATTCAAAATGTTGGCTTCGATCCGTTTGGGACGGAAGCTAGGGAAATACTTACAGACATCTCTCAATGGGTAGATTATTTTTTTTACAATCATGTATGTTCGAATGTCTGTTTTTAAGAAAAGGAGGACTTTCTTAATCTAAATTATTTTGTTTAGCTATCTGTTCTGTCCATCATTTTGTTAACGTTTGAACCATCCTACACAATAGAAGATATCCCTACTTAAAAGAGTTGTCTGTTCTGCCCATCATTTTGTTAACGTTTGAACCATCCTACACAATAGAAGATATCCCTACTTAAAAGAGTTGTCTGTTCTGCCCATCATTTTGTTAACGTTTGAACCATCCTACACAATAGAAGATATCCCTACTTAAAAGAGTTGTCTGTTCTGCCCATCATTTTGTTAACGTTTGAACCATCCTACACAATAGAAGATATCCCTACTTAAAAGAGTTGTCTGTTCTGCCCATCATTTTGTTAACGTTTGAACCATCCTACACAATAGAAGATATCCCTACTTAAAAGAGTTGTCTGTTCTGCCCATCATTTTGTTAACGTTTGAACCATCCTACACAATAGAAGATATCCCTACTTAAAAGAGTTGTCTGTTATTTATGTTTTGTGTCTTCCTCTACTTAATTTATTGTGTATTTTACTGTTTCATTTTAAGGCTGGACCGATTTTTCGTGAGTCTCCTTTCACACCAGGCGACATAGAGAACAGCGGGAAATTTTATGTCTTGAAACAACTTATAGATGAGTGTTTGGAATGTGATGACAAAATGCTCATCTTCAGGTAAAGTGGTGGACATTACTTTCAGTAAACTTTATCTAATATGTACTCCCTGGATGGTCCCTTTATATCAATATTTTTGAAAATTTTGAAATGATCGTCTACATAATTGACAATAACAGTGGAAGAGCTCCACTAAAGCTCTATACACGTAGATAAAGTCTCTGTAAAAACTTTTTCAATCACCAATGGTGTGTGCTTTATAGAGAATCCGCTGTAGTAACTAAATTTTTTTTATAGTTTATTAAACTTTTTTACCTTTGTTGTCATGATAGTCAAAGTTTGTTGACATTAAACTGTATGGAGGAGATGTTACAGAAGACGAATGTTAACTCTTCACCGGAGATGTTTTGGCAAAAAGGTCGCGACTATTACCGTAAGTTTCACTACATAAGAAATGAGTCTGGAAGGAGCAGCTGACCCATTTTTTTCAAATGTTATTCAAATATTGTTCAAATGAGGGATTCCACCTGTTGACATCAGCATACTGCAACCCTCAGTTCTACTTATAACAGTTCATTATCTTCAGGTGCTCTTGTACTTCATTATGAATGTGGTTTTGAAGCTTTTTATTGTTATTTTGATTTGCTTGTCAGTCAAGCAACTTCCTGATTTTGAATTGTAATAGCGAGAAAGCACCTGGTCCAATTAGATTTTATTAAAGGAAATGCATAATTGTTTTCTTGTAAATAGCATCTTGCTTTAGGATTGGATGGTAGTACAGGAAGCATGGAACGAGAAAGATTGATCAACGCCTTTAATGATCCAGAAAATCGACAAACGAAGTTATTTCTACTGTCCACAAAGTAAGTCTTTATTTTTCTTGTTTTTTTTTACCAATATTTCATGCCTCCTTTATATATTACATAGTTTCTTCTTGCATGAAAGTAAATGTCTAAAACAAAATTGTGTTTATTTATGGAGATGGGCAAAAGTAATGGGATTGTGTACAATTTGGTTTTAGTGAATGCATTAGCGTTGAATATAAAAAATAAACTAGAATATAAGCGAAAACATTATAGCAAGGCTCGAAACTTGATTAGAAGCCATAGAGAGCTGCTAGGATTGGAACTTAAGTGAAGAAATTTTCGTGGTCAGAAATTTTCGCGGTTGGAAGGTTAAACAGTGAATTTTGCGAAATTTATTTTCGCGACTGACGTATTTTAAAAGTGAACGGGAAATTAATAACGAAATAATTCTCGTAAAATGTATATATTTTCGACGAGAATCTGCAAATTAGCAATTAATCTTCAAATAATTCGAATGTATTTCCAACATGTTACTGGTTATCAGTTATTTTGATGTTAATCTTGTAAAATAAGGATGTTTGTACAATAGATATGAAAAAAAACATGATGTCTTTCTTTTTTATCCCTTCTTTAGTTAAAAACAAACAAAGATAAAAATAAAATTTGAATTTTGCGGAACAAAATATATATATATAATATAATTTCCGCGAAAATTTATATCTCTGTTTTGAGAAATGTCCCCTGTACGATTTTAGTTGACATTGCGCTTAAAAGTGATCATTTGTGTGAAGCATTTTGTTTTTTTTCGTATGTTTTTCAGGGCTGGTTGTTTGGGAATTAATTTAGTGGCAGCAAATCGTGTAGTTGTCTTCGATGTATCCTGGAATCCTTGTCATGATGCTCAAGCTGTTTGCAGGTGATTTAATTGTTGTTTGTTGTTGTTTTCTTGTGTTATCATCATACTTATACTTTATGGTTTCTATCCAGAATATATCGCTATGGACAGACGAAACGGTGTTACATATATCGGTTAGTTTCATCAAATACAATGGAAAAGAAGATTTATTACCGTCAGATATCAAAACAAGGGATTTCAGGTGATTTTTCTGCAGCTATATGATATTCAGATATGATACTTCGATGTAATTGTTAGCAACTTCTCTCATCTCTTTTAACACGTTGAGTGCCGACTGAAATTTGAAGATTTTATTTCATGAAAATCGCTGCGACGAATGGTTGTTTAACTTCCGAATGAGCTAACAGATGGCTTCCGTAAAGGCTTATATTCCGAAAAATGCGACGACAAAGTCAATAAGTCATCGTCGGCACGCAACGTGTTAAAGAATACAAAAACTCGTAGAAGTTAAATATCGAGTTTGGTCATAAGTGTTTCATTCCCTTCTCTTATACAAACCATGAGATTCTCTTTTAGACCGAGTTGTCGATGAGTTAAACTTGACCGAAAATTTCTCGAAAAGTGAAATTCAATCACTTATACTGAATGACTTTGTGAGTAGACATTTTCACCATATTCCATTTTTTTTTTTTTTTGCACCTGTAAACTTAATTATTTTAGTTCTCTTTTGTAGGAGGAAGAACCAACATTAGATTTTCATGATCTTTCTACTCTGAATAGCACTGACACCATTCTCTCATCTGTACTTGAAAAATGTGGACAATGGATTACCAAGGTATGCGTTTAACAAGATGAATTTTGGTATGCGCAACTAACGGATACTCAATCTTATTCTTATTTCTACGCTGGCCTAAATTTAAGAGTCTACTATCAAACTCTCACAAACAAACGCTTTACCACCACGTCATGAAAATTAACGCCATGAAGGGCCCGCGTAAAAAAGGCCAATAAAGTATTGTATATTACCATATCTACAGAGTAGGATTTCGTTGAACACATTTATCATGTTCTTTAGATTCCATTCAAACACGAGTCGTTGCTGATAAACGAAAGTACTGGAAAATTAAGCGGAAGCGAAAAAAGAGCTGCAAAACGCGGTATGGTTAAGATCTCATTATCTTCATTTTAAAAATCAAATTGTTTTTAAGTGAATAAGCTCACTGTAGTAGGTATTCATGTTGACACCCATTCTTAGCTATATCACCCACACACACTTCTTCGCCACATTCCTTCTCCTTTCGAACTGTATGATGTTAAGTCTCTTCTCTTTTTTTCTAGCTTATGAACGAGAGCGGATTCACGCACAAACTTCACACGTACCTTACAGAACATATCCACTACAGCAAAAGTATGGCGTGTTTTTCGTTTGTTTGTTTGTTTGTTTGTCGTCCAAATATTCCCTTTGTTGGAGAATGATGGCCTGAATTAAGTCATTAATCAAAGACTTTTGATTTTAGTAACATTGCTTTCGTTCTTTAAAGGTTATTACCTAGAATGTCACAATGGTTGGCATGTATAGTCACCATTGGAATACTGACATATACTCATTCATTGTCGTAAATTCATTTTATGGTGATATTTCATTTCCATAGCTTTCCTCGTAATACGCCCGTTGCTCCCGTTAGACCATTTCTATGGAGACCGCCAACACATTCGTCGTCTTGGCCGAACTTTCAAAACTTGAATTCGTTGACATCTAGCAACCAACTGCCTTCTTATGTGGAGGGAATGCAGAGACTCAGACATTTACAGACCTTATCACATCCTCTTCTTAACTTCGATAGTTCGGCTAATCCGACACCAACTAATTTCACACGAGCTCGTGCAGGAGGAGAGCAACGCATATCAACCTCCTCCACGATTGTTAATGAACTTCTGGCTCAAGCACGAGGACAGTTAGCTGCGTCTGCGTTTGTCCGCCGAAGTGTGTCAGGGGAAAGAGAAGAGCAGACATCTAATAACGTCTTTCCCCACACGATATCTACCAGTAACCAGCCTCAAGAAACTCCAGCTGTTGTTGCTACTGGCGACAGTTATTCGATTTCCAATACAGTGACGAGTTCCCAGCCAAGTGGTCATTCACAAAGCAATATTTCTACTCTTTATTTTCATAATGCCATGCCGGCATTGGGACCAATTCATGCTTCACTAACTCATTTCCAAGCACCACAGACTAACTCAACTAGCCTTCACAATTTTCAATCTGGGGATAATATAATGAACATGCATCACTTAGTAGGTGCTAACGAGACAGTGAATTTACATACGCATGCTTTCGATAACAGTGCTTCCGCAAACTCCGTTCCATCGGATCTTTCAACACGTCAGAAGGACAATACGGTTGTGAATGGACCCTATTGTGCTGGCACTGATTCGCCGGCTACCCTTTCCTTTCAAGATGATAGCAGCAACAACGACGCGTACGATTCCGACCAGTCGGATTCTCTCAGTTTCGGAGATGACATCATTGTTTTGGATGATTAAACTGAGAAATTACGTCATCGTATTATAATAAATCTCGGTGCAATAGAATCAGTCAAACTTTTTATGGATTTGCCTTTCGTAAACATATTAATTCATTTTTTTAAAAAGTACTCTTAATCGTTTTTATGTTTATCTTTTTTCTCCTAACACGAATCGCTTGATGTATATAACACATACAGTGTCTCTTAACACGAATCGCTTGATGTCTGTAACACATACTGTGTCTCTTAACACGAATCGCTTGATGTCTGTAACACATACTGTGTCTCTTAACACGAATCGCTTGATGTCTGTAACACATACAGTGTCTCTTAACACGAATCGCTTGATGTATATAACACATACTGTGTCTCTTAACACGAATCGCTTGATGTCTGTAACACATACAGTGTCTCTTAACACGAATCGCTTGATGTATATAACACATACAGTGTCTCTTAACACGAATCGCTTGATGTATGTAACACATACAGTGTCTCTTAACACGAATCGCTTGATGTATATAACACATACAGTGTCTCTTAACACGAATCGCTTGATGTATGTAACACATACAGTGTCTCTTAACACGAATCGCTTGATGTATATAACACATACAGTGTCTCTTAACACGAATCGCTTGATGTATATAACACATACAGTGTCTCTTAACACGAATCGCTTGATGTATGTAACACATACAGTGTCTCTTAACACGAATCGCTTGATGTCTGTAACACATACTGTGTCTCTTAACACGAATCGCTTGATGTATATAACACATACTGTGTCTCTTAACACGAATCGCTTGATGTCTGTAACACATACAGTGTCTCTTAACACGAATCGCTTGATGTATATAACACATACTGTGTCTCTTAACACGAATCGCTTGATGTATATAACACATACTGTGTCTCTTAACACGAATCGCTTGATGTCTGTAACACATACTGTGTCTCTTAACACGAATCGCTTGATGTATGTAACACATACAGTGTCTCTTAACACGAATCGCTTGATGTATGTAACACATTAGGTTTAAAGAGATGTCACTTTTAAACAATATTGTGGGTTTTAGGAAGGTTTTTTTAGATAAATATATAGATTAAGTGTAATCACTCTCATACAGTGGGTTGAAACTAACTAAAAACTAATCATCAAATGAGAATCAACATTTATTCAGTGTGTGATCCGCATTTTTCAAGCTACTTTTTGTTACGTCTGATGGGAACAACCCATGCAACCCTCTATAGTGGACATCTCATTAAAGTGACCATTATATGCATGTTGTGCAGGAATGGACAGCTTTTCCGAACCTTAACGGACTCAATTTTTATGTCCCTTATACTGTAAGCTGAGTAAGTTGAATTCGATCGAGTGATATGAATCCTGTTGATACTGTCAGCGGCTACCGGAAATTTTAACATTATTTTTAGTATATAGTTGTTTTTGAGCTGTGTTTTGTTTACTTTTGATGTAAACATGTATGATATAGTTAACTATAGTAACGAAATTTTGTTTACAACTACACTGAATTAGTACTTCACAAAAAAGTACCAACATTTTCTTTGAAAGTGTGGGATTTTAAATTCGTTCCTACTGTACTTTTGTATCAAAATGGCGGATATTTATATGCTTCACTTTAAAAAATAGATTATTTCTATCTTTTTAAATCTGACTTATTAATACTACCGGTACGAAGGTGCAGAATTGATGGAGTTAACACTTGGCATACATAATTCCATTCCTTATCAGAATTTGACACAGAAAAATTTGAATTTCATGTTAACAACACGTTGCTGGGTGATTTGTTTATTTTTAGAAATAATTTGTGGTGCATTTATGCTTATTTTTCTAATTTCTCTCTTTTTATGACTGGTTTAAGCTCTAACAGTTTAGGAACTGTGGCCAACAGGTAAATTTCTAACAGGATTATAAAGTCCAGCAGATTCTTTTAATATAATGTTGACTTTGTATCTGTTAGAAATCAGCTCTGGCTTCTGTGGCATCTCTCAGCTTCTTTCAGATTTAAAATTGGATAAAGTCTTAACCGTTCCATTTTTTGAGGGGCTCAATTTTAGGCAATTTTGATGAGCATATTTGTTTACATTTTGTGATCTCGCACCAGTCCCCTGGTACTACGCTTAGCTGCCAATATACGGGATTTGAAGCAGCCGTGTTGCATTCTATACACGCCTTTTCTGCATAAGGAAGCCCGCTCTTATGGGAAACCCGGATATGGGGCTCCAATAATCACAGAAAATATTCTTGAACAAGATAGCATACCTAAAATTTTAATTGACATTAAATAAACAAACAGTGAATTTGGTGTTCTGACGTCGTTAAAAATCAACAAGTAAGCAACAAATGAACTTGTATAACACAACTGGAACCTCAGCCAAAACGAGCTGAAGAGGAGAACCCGTTTGCTTCACATGCGAAAAAAATTCTTTCTTCAATCCAAGCGATTTCTAAGATTTGAAAATATTTTGAGTCACTAAGCCTTTTTACAGTGGGCGAAAGTTAGTTTTGTGTGGTACGCGATAGCAACAAAGTTTCACGTTTTTTTTATGAGCGAGACACGAGGCTCAAAAAATCCGTCAGAAAACGAAGCAGCAGCCCACAGGCTGATCTGGATTTGCGCAACAAGGAAAGCAAGATAACCGTACAGGCCAGTAGGATTTCTGAAACAGCTTAAAATTAAAAAAAAAAATGTAATTTTTTTGATATGTCGAGAAATATCAAAAATGTCAAGCATATGAAGCATACATAATGTATGTATACGTTTACATTGTGCATAAATCATGTACACCTTTCGAAACGCATTAGAAAAGCAACATAACATAGTCGCATTAAAAATTTAATCCATTTACATGAATTGATTTTAATTGATTTTAATTTAATTAATTGATGATAATTGATTTGTGCAAATTAACACTGACCAATCACACCAATTTCAGCTATAGCTATATACGTATGCATGCTTACCCCTTTGCACCGTACTGGAATTTCAAACGTAATCTCAAACCGATGTAGCGGAGAATTAGGACTTCAATGAATTAAGACCAGAAATTCCTAATATACTATAGTAGTCAAAAATTACTACTATACTAGAGAATAAGGACTAGGCGCGAGGAATTAAGACTTAAGAATTAAGAGTAGATTTTTTAAATGAAAGTAACGCAAATGTTATTTTCGCCGGCGGCAGGCAAGGTTAAGTGGAAAGCCAGCTTTAGAATCTTGTAGTAAAAGAACATCGTTTTTTGCAGAATTGTTAGGGTCAGGTTGAAGGGAGAGCTAAATGGAGATCACAGAAAAGAAAGAAAGAAATCATTTTGAACTCGAGACTTTCTTGAGACTACATGAATATCCAAAGGCAATTAAAAAGAATTTTAAGGTAGAACCTCCCTCAAAAATGTCAAAAAATGAGATGTGAGCTTTTACGTTTGAAAGACACTACAAAGTTTTGAGGAAGTTTTCCCCATGATTTTAATGTCTTGCTTACCCTCTGCTCGTCACAAGCGTTCCAAAAGCAAATGAGCATAAATATAAGCAGGCTTTCTATACGCGTTGATTGCGTGCGTTGATATATTATATATTTTATATTATTATATATTGTTATATTACAATTACAATAGCTCTTGAAGAGAAAGAGAGACAAAAAGCAAGTCTTTTCTCTAATGCGCGCAGTGAGGACCGGCCTATAAAGAAAGAACCAATTCTTCGGTTACCGGCATATCCGGAATGTTTATAGAGACATAATGGCTACTCGATCTTCTGATTTGATTTGACCTACTTTTATTTTACTTGTCTTCTCTTTTTGGGTTTAGCCCTTCCTCTCTTCTTCATGCTGAGTTGTTTTCCTCCTGATTTCAATTATTTGTCATTATGTGGAAGTTTTTTGTGTTGATGTGTTTTCTTTTTCGATGTTCTAAAAATAGCTGAGCTAACTATAGGTTAGCGCAGCTAAAAAAGTAAAGCGCGCGCTCCTCTCTCTATATAGGTGTAAGCTTTTTTAGATATAATGTTAATGAAGTGGAAAAGTGCCTTTGAATAAATTTATAATAATAACACCACCACAATCATCTATCAGTCTGGTACATGTAGGTTGTCGCCCTAAAATCTGGGTGTATGATGCATCTCACCCGGCAGAGATGGAAGCCCCCCACCACATAACATACATCAGTGTAACACTCTTAGGACAGTCAGTGTATCAAAAAAAATATTTTTTTTCAATTTATACCAAGTGAGCTATATACACATATACAGTGCATTTATACACCCTTTTACCCCTTTAATAAGAGCATAACATCAAACAGCATAAATTATGATATAGTTGATGATGATGAGTGCTTGATTGAAATAAGTTTTACGTTTTTTAGCTAGCTAGCCTGATGTATATAATAAAAAAGCAGAGTTTACAGAACACAATTTTAGGAGGAGGAAAGGAAACATTTTTAAGATTATGTTTTTACAAACTAATTCAAAGGAGGAGAGGAGGAAGTTTTTAAGTGCATAACAAAAAACAATTCACAATTCTGGAAAGCTTGTGTGAAAATGAGAAAAAGCTGAAACCTAGCTAATAGCTAAGCCTAAAATAAAACATTTTGACCACGTTAAAACTGTTTTGGAAATGGTGTATGCCAGGAGTGTTTTTGTGTGTGCTCATAACACATATATAACTGGTGAAATGTCCATTCTAAATATGTCACTACAAACATAAGGGACATTTGTAGGTGGATTTTTTTTCTGGACGTTTCTTTTGTCTCAAAGTAGGTTTTTTTTCTTATCTCAACTTAATAAAATTCATTACTCATACAGACGAGTAAATAATGTTTAAGTTTTTTTGAAAAGTGGCCTGAAGTGACCGTCCTGTGACAGTAAAAAAAATAGAATTTGTTACTTTTGACTGCTGAATTGTGTCTCTTCTCAGTAAAAACCTAAACATTATTTACCCGTTTATTGTTTGAAAAACAAGTTATATATAATGATAAAAGTGTATAAATATATTCTTTACAAGTGAAAATGAACTATATATATCTTTGTTACATAATCACTCCTGTTAGTATTTTAGAAGAAAGCTTATAATACTGGATGCTACTATTTTGTAGGCCCCTTGAATGCACTTAATTTGTATATTAACAACTATTGAGATTCTTATCTTGAATAACAATGAAAACATAAAAATAAAACTATTGTGCAACTTATTTAATCCTAAAAGTCAACAACCAAACAAATCAGTGAGCATTTTTTGATTTTTAACCATTCAGAATTCTTCACCATTTTTTTCATATTTCCACATGCAGTAGAAAAATCAAAACAATTATTTTAAATTTTGTTGGAATTTGTTCTCCATTGGTTTGAATGTGTTGTTTAATGAAACATTAAATAAAACATTAATACATTTTCTTTATAAGACGGAGTGCAGTATTTAGAGCACATGTTCAGAATATATACACCTGATGCATGAGTATTTGTGTATATAATTGTAATTCTGTGTTTTTTTGTGCTCGAAGAATATAATTTTGTCAAGTCTTTTGATTCTAAATTTATTTGAGAACTAAATGAGGAAATTTAGAGATCCTTTCCAAAATTTGTTCGTTGAAATAAATGATTTGAAACAAATTTCATAATTCATATTAATCATAAATTTGTTTCAAGTAAAAAAATAGTTTCTTTTAACATTTAGAAACGATTTTGCAAGGATTCTGTATTTTGTAATTTTATCTTTGAAACAATTTGAAACGAATTAGCAATTTAATTGGAACAATCTTCAAGATTTTCAAAACGAATTTAAAATGATTTTAAAACAATTCCAAGATTACAACTACAGACAAGTGAAGGTGCGACTTACATTTTTTTTATGATATTTAAATTTTTCTCATTTCATAAAGTTGAATAGAGAACAGTTTTTCAAATGAATTTCAAGATTTATTTAAATGATTTAAAATAAAGTATATATGAAACAAATTTTCAGATAAATTGAAACCATTTTTGAAACGAAGTGAGAATTAATCAAAATGATTACCAATGAATCGCAATGGAGTGACTCTAATTATAAATCATTTCATCACCTATTAAAATCGTTTAAAGATCGTTTTGTGAAACAAATTATTTAAAATGAATTAACAATAAATTTTGGAGACGACTCCTTAATGCATTGATTTGGTATATTTACATTATAAATGGTGAGATACAGTACAGTCCGAAAGAAACTTTACGCGCATTCGAAGGAATGAATTTTCACATGAGATTACAGTGTAAAGTTTTACCTGTTACATGAAGTAATTTTTTATTTGTTTGAAATCTCGCTTTAAATAAACAAAAACTGTTAACTTCTGAAGGTGCTGACTCCCCGTGAAAGCTAATTATCTTACGCGGAAATGTAAGTTTCTATCAGGCTGTATGAATCTGTATCAAAAAAACTGTTACCTTAAAAATCTTTCATCTACAGGAACATTAAACGACTATAACGACTATATGAAATGTAGGTCATTATGCACAGGTTACTCAATGAAATGACATCCTGCGAGTGGTCATTATAGACAGGTTTGACTGCATATTGTTATTTCTATTCTGTGTCTGTAGTTGTCAGTTCCTTTAAATCGAGGCAACTTCTGTGTAAAACTTAAAAAAATTTCCTTCCATCAATGCCCAATTGTAAACATGCTGATAACAATAGGATTTGACACTTAAGTCTATATAAACGTTGTTCCATTATTCTGTTCAAAAAATGTAAACAAAACAAAACGTCAAATAATGAGATGTGAGAATTTGTGTTTAACTGCCCTGCAGCATGTAAAAGTATCATTTGAGGTGTATTTACTGTTTATACAAACTTATTTTCAAGTTTCTTTTATAGAATGTAAAGTCCATATTTATTTTCAAATAATGAGGTGATCACTGTGGACAAAATCTTGGTTGCAGCATCATGTCACACAGGTAGGTTTAACTGGGTGACAAAGAAAATTCTTAATTTTACTTCCTCTAAGACAGTCTCTGAGTTGATTTTCAGCCTATTTACAAATCATTTTGATCTTTCTACAGGTACATTGCAGAACCACTGGAGCAATGTGGGCTGCCACAAAAATAATATCTTAAATAGAGTGGACCCAGGGCAGACAACAAAAATGTTTTAAATCTCATGTTTTTTTCATTTATTTGTAGTTGCTATAATTCTCAATGGGCTGATGCACAGGCAAGTATTGAAGACCTTCTTGAAGTGGAAGCTCCACCAGTCCCACCAAAGCCAGAAAAGGTACAAATATAATAATTTAAATCCTGTTTTTTTAATGGAACAAGAATAACACCAATAATTTTATTACACAAAAAGAGTCACAGTTCTTGCCATATTTATAATATTTCTATAATTTCCTGTAGGATCGAATTGCTGCATTTCAAAATTTAGCTGTAACATACATTAAATACATTCAAATTTTTCGAAAACTTGAGGGAAGCTATGATCAGGTAACACTTTGGCATATTTTTTTGTGAAAAAAATCTTTTACTCACATGAACTTATGTCAGTATATAATATAACTAGCTACCCGGGTAAAACATTTTTACCAATGCAATTCTTGTTCAGTACAGTGCAAAAGAAACTGTAGTGTCTGCATAAGATAATTAGCTTTCACGAAGGATCGGTGGCATTTTCATGTTCAGTTCTATCACATGTTTAAAACAAATTCTGTAGAATACAAAAGAAGTTTAATAATAATATCATATAACATAAATCTGTAAACGAAAATCTTTTGTGTTTCCATGTAAAAATTCATTCCTTTGCATACGCGTAAAGTTTCTTTCTGGCTGTACTCTACCCGGGCATATTAAAAGAACTCATGAATAAAAAACCCTCCTCTGCATACCACTTCTTCAGGAATAAACTTAGTTTGTAAACTTACTTACTTAGCAAAAATATATGATCATACCTCCTTGTCTATTTGTAAGGTACACTACTCTTATACAGTTATTTTAGCAACTTTTAACTAATTAACTTTATCATACGTTCTTGACTATTTTTCTTTTTCTTGTTTTTGTTTCTTTGTCAACAAACGGATATGTAAATATTGCAATGTTCCCCCTATACTCATATGCTTACAGATACAGAAACCGTTGCCACATTTGTCTATTTAATAAATTTCATGTTTTTCTGTTTTTTCGCTTAGATCTCTTGACCAGGGCTTATAACTCTTATAGTATTAATATATAGATTGTTAAAATCATTACAATTATAGATTGTTCATCCACAAAAACGGATCTTGCTTCGCCATGTTTTAGACGGTGTTATGGGAAGGTATGTTTATGTCCATGAAAAAATTTAGTGACTATGTAAAACAGCCCATAAAAAGTTGGGGACTCCAACAGCTGTAAATACGTGATATACGCACTAACAATTTATTTTGTATAATAATGCATTCTTAATTATGTGAAATGGAACCAATGTCCAACTATAGTATATATTATTTATATATTTTTTACCCTGTAGAAATCTCGTAACAGGACGAAAATTTGTTTATAAAAAGCTGTCTCTTTTTTAACAAAAAAGTGAACATTCAGTTTATTTCTTGTTTTATATAAAACACGCTTTCTTTGACTGACGTCGCTGAATTTAAAATTCTGCTTGTTTTGGCAACTAAATCTATCATTTTCTCCTAAAACTCAAAGATGACATGAAGAGTGCAATGAAAAAAGTGCAAGGAAGCATTCTGTTTCCTGTTCTTTTTAACCTATATTTCTCAACAATTTGTTCAAATGGAAAAAGCACATATCTAATATACGCAGACTATACTACCCCTGGATATTCCACCGTTGCAAACAAAGATGATGATGTTTTTCATAATTCAAATGTCCGGACACACAAACTGAAACAAAAAGTCATCAACATTAAGAGTAATGACCAACAACTTCAAAAAGTAAGCTGTTTTAAGAACCTTCCACTTCAATGAACACCTACTATGGAACAACCACATTAACACCATCACAAAAAGTTGTGCTATCAAGTTACTGAATGTCTTCTGAAAATCATCAAAATGGAAACTTAAAACACTTGCACAATCGTTAGTGCTATCTAAAATAAGTTATCTCTGTTGCACCAAAACACCAAATTAGATGATTACAAAGGTTACAAAACATTGCTGCTGGTTTGGTATTGAACCATTGAGCAAAAAAACAGATGTACTCAAACTCAAATAGCTTCCCCATCTCGTTATCACTGGCAAAGTTGGCACATTTATCTTTACACAACCAAAGCTGACCAATTTATTTGCGCATTTCACATGCACCACAACGAGTAAGACAGTATTGTCATCACTGGTACGACTGAAGGCACTTCCCCTTACACAGTCACAAAGTTTTTAACGAACTACCTCATGAAATAAAAAGACATGAAAAGAATAGAAAATCCTGACAAATTCAACACGAGATGCTGGGCTTACTATTTCTGCAAGGGTGCAGAGCGAGTCTCAATTTATAATTTTACCTAGTATATAGTATATCTTTATTTTGCTTATTCTATCCAGACGTATGCAAAATTCTCATCTTTATTTAGCTTCATGTTCGTTCTAATTCTCCACCATTATCAGTTTAAGCCATATCCTTTTCTAGGCATCATTTCTCACAACAAATTCAATCAACTCAATTCTTAGCCTACTCAATTAGGTTGCTAATTAGTCTAGATATTCCGTCAATATTTGACTCTGGATTGCTGATTTATACTGAAATACTGAATTACTCAATATTTAAATTCATATAATTGATCATGTAACCATTCCTCTATCTTTCTCTAGTCATTCAACAAGCTTACCTATCTAGTCCTACTTACGCCAAGTTCTAATCATAGAAGCTCTCCATGGCTTTCTAATCAAGTTTGTAGTCCACCTGGTTTAAAGTTTTTGCTTGCTTTCTAGTTTATCATTTATATTCCAGGCTTATGCATTCACTTAAACCAAATTGTATACAATCCGGTTGCTTCTGTCCTACCCAATCAAGTTTGTAGTCCACCTGGTTTAAAGTTTTTGCTTGCTTTCTAGTCTATCATTTATATTCCAGGCTTATGCATTCACTTAAACCAAATTGTATACAATCCTGTTGCTTCTGTCCTACCCAATCAAGTTTGTAGTCCACCTGGTTTAAAGTTTTTACTTATTTTCTAGTTTATCATTTATATTCCAGGCTTATGCATTTATTTTTATTTATTTATTTATTATTAATGTTTACCCAGGATAGCCTCTTCAGTTTTGATAGTTCTTTTGATTAATATTTAGAATTTTAGAGTTGAAGAACAATATGGTGCTTCTTGAGTTTTCTGAATATCACTACTTTGATGATGTGCTGTCTGATTTAAAGCTTACCCCAGTATGTTATTTTTTTTAATTTTTAATTTTTAAATTCGCAAAAAATATAAAGTACTTCTGCATTATATTTTAGAATGATATTGAGATTCCAATTCCAAAATATTTTGTGCTTGATAATAAAAGTTCTTTCAAAGAACGTGAAGAAATGATGGAAAAAACACTGAGGAAGTCACGACCGCAAGATATACAATCAAAGGTACGAAATGTACGAGGATTTTTCTAGATGACAGCTATCAAAAAGATCCATGTCAAACATGATGGATAGATCTTTTAATCATATTGGACATCAATTTGCTCCCGGTTGTTTACCAAGCGGCCTTACCAGATATTGCACTTTTTATGTAGCACAATCACCTGTTATCCAAAATGAATTTGATGCGAGGAGAACCAACAAAATAACTGAATGATAATGATATTCTATTAATTCTGGATTAATATTTGATATTCCTGACAGGCTGAATGTCTGCTGGACAATGTGAGATGTCTGGCACGAATTATCAGTTAGTTATTACAGGCAGTACCACCTGTTGTTGTTTTTTGTACTATCTACATACATGAATTCAAAATAGTGAAAATCTCTTTCAATGCAGTGGTGGTTCTCCTATTGATCATCAAAAAGCCATTTCATTAAAACCAAAGAAAGTTACATTTTTGTTAGAAATTAAAATTAAAACATTCACATGTTTTGATATGTTTTGCATTTCACAATCATTACTTCAATGGAACAAACTGTTAGAATCTTCGTGTTTCTTTTCATGTTTTACATTAGGTTGTTGAAGAAATATCCATGAGTAAGGAAGATGCAATCAGATTGATACAAGTAAATTCTTCAAGTTCAATCAATCTTATTCATATTCGTTTTGTCTGTCACAAGAGTTTTGGTAGAAAGTGATTTTGTGTTTGAAAGATTGAAGTTCTAGAAAACTGGATGTTTTTATTCGAATTCAAATTCCATTGTTAACAACTATCACTGCGGGTTAAACTTGGCTCTTTCCTTTCCTCAAATCGTAGCTAATCAAAATAATTGAAAGGGAAATCGTAGAGTCTGGTTGCCTAGCTAAAATGAGGCATGAAGTAAGGAAATGACCTGAATTACCCAAGCTAAATTAATTTTTTTATCGCAATTGACGACCTCATCTCGTTACTTTGGCAACTGTATGTAGGATAAGAAATATTGACGATTCCTTTGATTCACTAAATATTTTGTTGTTTACTCAGTTTACACGATGCAAAGATTAGGGTATCATGCAATCCTTGAAAGTTTCAATTTCTTTAGGTACATGAGCGAGCTAGACAGGGTCGGTTGAGAGCGAAGTTTATGAAGGAAATCCGGTATATATTTTAAAATTTTGGCTTTTTAAACGTCTCTGAATGTTTATTAGAGAGAATCTGCTGCTATTGAAAGTTTTCTGTATTTAGAATTCAAGAAGAGCGAGAGCGTCTTGCTGCAACAAAAGGAGCACCTACTCTAGATCGTGATATCGCAGCTACTACTATACAAAAAGTACTTATAAATTATTATTGTGAATATGTAACTTTCCAGTTTCTTAAGTTTTTTCCCAGTCGTATCATATAAAGCGCTGGTCAAACGAGCGCAACATTTGCTGCAACATTTTATGCGACAATGTTGCGTAAAATGTTGCACTCGTTTGACATGCATGTTGCATGATGTTGCATGGTCATGCAACAAAAATCGTTTAATTTGTATTGTTACATTCATTTGCCATACCCACGCAACATTCTGTGCAATATTTTGCCTTTCCGAATGCCAAATCGAACGCCAAATCGAATGTGAAATTACAAAACATATCAATCCAAATCGACCAAGTTTTTTGCACGTCATGAAAGAAGAAGTCGCAAGAAACAATGGCTTTAGCACAAAACAACGTCTTATCTTTTTGGTGTCCATGTTCAAAAATATTTTTTTGGTTCACCCAACAAATGTTATTCTTAATGTTGCATAAAAGTTTAACCACAAAGTTTAACATGTCAAACGAGTGCAAATTTTTGATGAACGTTGCACCAAATGTTGCGCTCGTTTGACCAGCGATTAATAAACGATTTTCCATTTAACGATTTCATGTAACGAAATTGCACGAAAACTTCGAGCAACATTCCAACATTTGTCACATAGAGATCATGTGATTTTTTAGGCTTATCGATGATCTTTCTCTTTGTTTCCTTTGAATATTCTCTTACGTGTTTGTTCTTAGCTATGGAAAGGTTACAACACTCGTAAAGCAACTGTGAAAATGAGAGAAGAAGAGTTGATATTTGTGAGAATGGTGAGAATAGTTCTTATTTCCTCATTTTTTATGTTTCGATTATGTTGTTATAAAGCTTTTATAAAACTAACACTTTTCAACTTTTTCACCCCATCATTGTTGTTATTCCTATAAGTGAAGGAAAACCTTCTCTATAGAAAGCTGAGGTAGAAGTGACGTATAAGGACTCGCCCATGTTTCGTGCTGATAAGGTGATAGGTCATCGACGTGTTGTGCAACAAGAAAATGAGCGAGATTATCAGAAGGCTTTAGTGTCAGTGAAAGAAAAACTGCGTGAAGTGGAAGGGCCTGAAATACGTGAAAATTTGCAAGATCAAATCAGACAATGGTTTATTGAGTGCAGGTACTTTCGATACTTGTGTAGATTCACTCAGTTTTCATCTTGCATGTTTGTTTATTGGTATTAACCAAATTGACACAGTTTTTTCATGACATAACAAGGAGTTTGTTCAATTTCAGAGATGGAACTGGAAAATTTCCTGAATATCCATCAATCGATGAAGGTGGATCAGCTGCAATATTCAAACAAAAAGATCCAGCTGAGGTTAGAAACGGCATGAATGAATTGCATGCTGATATGGAGTTTTATTGACATTTGGTGAATATGAATTTGAAACCTGTAACAGTATCATTCTTTGTGTTGTGTTGAATTTTTTTATTTTTTTATTTTTATTTGTTGATTTTCGCAAAATCATCTTCCTAAGGTATATTATAAACTACTTTATTTTTCGGTTTCTTTAATTTCAGATGGAAGCTGAAAAGAAGCAAAAGGTCAGTTTTTTACTCAAACACGTTGATACACGTTGATACACGTTGATAAAGTTGATGGTATCTTCATTGATTAACTTCTTCATTCTTTGTCAGGAGGAAGAAAAAGCGAAAGGGAAAGATAAAGGTGGCAAAAAGGACAAAGGGAAAAAAGATAAGAAAGACAAAGGGAAAGATAAAAAGGGCAAAAAAGGGGCACAAGAGGTAACTCCTTCTTACCTTTCTTCACTCTTGATTGCAGTTATGTTATGTTACGTTACGTTTCCCCTCTACACCCAATGAGATTCGTTTATAGGAAGAAGACGTGGGGATTGTTTTTGATCCTTCGGCATTTGTGCCAACTATTGTTGAAACACATAACGGATACAAAGGTAAATGTAAAAACTAAACCTCTCTTACAGGATGGCCATTGGTAAGTTCTTGAGTGTTCTGGTTCTATTTCATTCTTGTAGACGTTTGGCAGAAAAAAAATGAATCAGCGAACTTTGCACAGAAGCATGATATCGAAATTATCAAGGAGGAAAAAAGGTTCGTTCCTTTTTTTGTAACAACGTGCTACCTTTTCCCAACAGACAAAATCTTTAAAAGTCTCTATGGAGAAATGTTTTCTATAGGAATGGCAAGCAATATCGCTTGCCACTCTTCCACAGAGACTTTTTGAAGATTTTGCCCACTTGGTTAGAAAACATTTTTGTCAGTGCCATTACTTCATTATTTGCTCCCAACTTTTAAACTGATGTTCTAGATATTGTAAACAAAAAAAAAAAAACTCTCAGAGAAATTTAGGTAACTTCGAAGGCAAGGTGCTCAACTGTCACCGTGAAAAAACTCAATTTCATCTTGATTTTAGACTTGAAGTTGAGGAAGAAGTTCGCATTCAAGTTGACGAGCTTATGCGACAAGAACTTAAAAATTTGAAGCTGGTAAAGGCTGATGTTAAAAACCTATCTTTTATCTATAATTAAGGTGATCAGGATCAACTTGATGCTGATCTGAAACTTGTTATCCTCGCTTATTCCCCTTTTTTTCAAGTTTGATTCTGTATGGATGCATAGTGGAGGTCGTGTTATTGCGCCACTCCTTTAATTTCTTGTTAGCACTTCATGATTATCGTTCTAGGCAGTTGATCGAGATAAAGGTAAAAAAGGCAAGAAGGGGAAGAGCGGTAAAAAGAGTGGCAAGAAGGTTTTTTTCTTTTTGTTGGTTTTGTTACGGATTTCACCACGGATTGCAAAAAAGTCGAAGTCTTTCTTGAATCATTTTGATTAAATTTCCATTTAGAAAAAGAAAAAAAGTGGAAAAAAAAGTGGCAAGAAAGGTGGCAAAAAAAAGAAAAAGGAGAAAGATTTAACTGCTGACAGGTAGTCTTGATCTGCATCTCCATAAACTTGTTGTTATTGTTGTTGTTATTGTTGTTGTTATTGTTATTTTCGTTCTCGCAGAACTATTGAATCTTTATATGAAGAACTTGTAAAGGAGGGAATTTTAATAAATTATCCGAAAACTCCTCTGAAAGATTTCATCGGCGAGTACAGTTACCTCGGAACGACATTACGTCAGGCCAACATTGAACCGATGCCGTCACTCTCTGACGTCCGAAGAGTCATTACTGAATTTTGTATATTGCCACTTGGTACGTGTGTTTTTATTAAATAAATGTTTGTGATTGACCATAATATCTTTTCGCTGTTCCTTGTTCCTCTATTCTTATATACCATCAATTTCTTTATATGAAGGTACCAGCGATTTCCTTCTCTGGGGGTACCATCAATTTCCTACGCTGGTGGTACCATCGATTTCCTTCTCTGGGGGTACCATCGATTTCCTTCTCTGGGGGTACCATCGATTTCCTTCTATAGAGGTACAATAAATTTCCTTCTATGGAGGTACAATAAATCTCCTTCTCTGGGGGTACCATCAATTTCCTTCTCTGGTGGTACCATCAATTTCCTTCTCTGGGGGTACCATCGATTTCCTACTCTGGGTAGTACCATCAATTTCCTTCTCTATTTTTGCACAACTTGAAAATCGTTTTTTAAGGTTCCCAGGTGGTTCATGAAAAAGCACCATTGATTAAATCTGTTATGATTGGTGGTCCGCGCGGTACGGGCAAGAAAATGCTCTTGAATGCTATTTGTACGGAGACCGGTGCTAATCTCTTTGATCTTACTGCGACGAACATTGTTGGCAAGTATCCTGGAAAAGCTGGCTTACAAATGATGAACCACATGGTTTTTAAGGTATTGTGTTAAGTGACTTATAACATATTCATTTGTGTGCAGCTTCATTATCAAATTGATTTTTTATTACTCTAGCTGACATTAGTTCCATCTGAAAGTTCTAGGCTAGTTCTTAGTGTCCGTTTCTTCTTGCAGTTGTGGCAGTCGTTCGAAACTGTTACAAAATATTTTTTACGTAATACATTTTATGATGGATTGGTATTTTCTATCTCCTCTTTGTTTAGGTTGCTAGACAACTTCCTCCTTCCGTTGTTTACATTGGAGATTGCGAGAAAACATTTCAAAAAAAAATTCCAAAGACGGACAAAGTACATTTCATTTTTATCTCACCGCTTAATTCTCTCACTGCTTGTTGTTTTGTATCTTTTGATTTGTTTACTTGTTTACACTGTTTTTAAAAACAACTGTTTGGGAAATAAATATTAGTTTTGATACTGCGAACATTGCTCCGATATTTCATGGCCGATAATGCAGTGGATCTTCAATGTTGCATATACAATACAGTTTACTAATTTTCCGTTTTTCAACTCATTAGAAGTTGTTCTCAGGTCTGGAATTGTCTTTCAAGAAGCCTTCACGTTTCGTGCAAATAAGTATCCTTCAATCTACTTTAAACCTCATTTGTTTCAGACTGATCCTAAGCGGTTAAAGAAAGATTTACCAAAGATTTTGAAGACGCTGAAACCTGAAGATCGTGTACTCATAGTTGGGACATCGAAAGCACCCTTTAGTATCTTTTCTTACTTGAGATGCAGTATAGACCCATCCCTAGTTCATCTTTTTATGTCGCATTTAGACATGATAATCAGTTTAGATGCATTTTATCTTGGTTTCTGAACAAAAGAACAATTTCATGAAATGAAAGTCCTGACAATTATTTCTCACTAAAGACAATATAAGGAGAACTGTTGATCTTAATTTTGCGAGTAAAAAAAAAGAAAAGGTTTTAAACAGAAGAAGCAGTTTTTGTTCCTAGGGCGTAGGGCGTGTTCTGTCTGCTCAAACCATGTTCTCTTAACCTTGACACCTGATTGCAGACGCTGAAGTAAAACCATTCTGCAACTTGTATCAAAAGTTGTTACTTATTCCACGACCAGATTATGCATCGCGATATGGTGAGATATCTTTTTGTATCCATCCAGTTTTCTTCTTAGAATGAATGTTGGAATTTCCATCATTTCTGTTATATGATGTGAATCACAATCCCCATCCATCGTTCAACCGATATTCCTCAAAGGAGTTGGGGTCACCGAAGCAATTCCTATTCTTATTCTTTAAGTATTATGGCCAAATTTGATTAAACGTCATGGCGGTCGTATCACTGACTCGTTGGATGTTAGTTCCCTTGCAAAAGTAACTGATGGGTATTCACCGGGACACATGGTCAGTTCAATCAAAACTGTACTTACAGAACGTAGGTTAAAACAGGTAATAGAAGATTTTAGTTGCACATTCTTATCAACCTTCTCTCTTCCCTTAACGCCATTCGTCCTCTGTACCTTAGTTGTAAACTTGTTTTCGAAAAGAGAACGACTTAATATGGGCATAAAAGTTATTCAGCTGTTCCTTTGAATCTTCTTTTTCTTGAAAATTCATTCGTCTGTTGCATGAAATATAAACGAAGCTGCAATATTTTCGTTAGCTATCAAAGAAACCTCTGACGTCAGTGGAATTCATCCCATCACTGGCGAAGATAGAACCAATTTATAAGGAAGAAGAGGAGGCTTTTAAGGTATATTCACTCAAGACCAACAACTGTTTCTTTTTGTTAATTCTACTTTTTACAACACCAAAATTATGATAAACAAATATGGTGCTCCTTTTGTGAGAGATATATTTTTCGCTTTTCAATTTTCTTTTTAGGTGTGGTATGCTAAAACACCCCTCGGTAAGAAACGTGCGAAAGCCGCCAAAGAAGGAGAAGATGACGGAGGAGGGAAAAAGGAGAAAGGAAAAAAAGGAAAGAAAAAATGAACTATGTAATGAGATGTTATGTTTTCTTAAGAGTTCTAACTTATCATAAATGAGCGTGTCTAATTTCCATTGAATAAGAGATTTCAGTTGCGAAGATCAGCTAAAATTCCATTACAAATTTTTCTATCAAGTTTCTATTAAGAGCATGATATTCATTCAGTAAAGTAGAGGTGTAGGTTTTTTATGTAACCTTATCTTATGGATGGACCACAAAAATGCATATTTCGACATGTTGGTCAATCAACTTGCGAGTGGTTTTTCAATTGTTTTGTAAAATATTTCATGTATATTAATAAATAAGATTGCTTCTTGACTGTTGTATGGTCTTCGTGTCTCCACTGACTTGCAGTTGGGTAACAGGGATACTATAATTAATCTGGTTTTGAACTGAAGCGAGGAAATTAAGAAGAAATTTTAAGACTGCCATTTAGGCGTTTGAAAAGTTTCACTCTTGCTCATATGAACTCAAAAATTCCTCCTAAATTCTTCCTAATACCGAAATCCTCTTTTTAACATCCACGCTTCTTAAAGTCTTTCTCTTTTAAACGCTCTTTCACCCTCAAGGTAGGGCGTAAGATAGGGCGTTTATTTGATAGCATGAGAAAAATTCACATGCAGCCAGTGAAAGACTCAAAAGAGAAAAAAACATTTCAGTTTCAGAAGAAGAAGAAGAAGAAGAAGAAGAACTTTCGTCTGACAATTTCACCTCACTATGAATTTACGGTGAAAACTCTCATAAAAATGTTTGAAAGAGCGAGGAATAACTTTACTCATTTGAGTATTAGTAGGAAAAAATACGATAAATCTTTTTGTTGTTAATTTTTAAGAAATCTTTACATTTTTAAAATACCACCCACTCTTCAACGTCCAGCCTAAGAACACCCTGGGCATTAAAAAGAAGATTAACTGTATTTCAAGGATAACGTAAATGTACAATTCTCCAAATCAGCATATGTTTGTCGAAGGTTGAAGAGTTAACTATCAATGAGACAGGAGACATGCACGTTGACATAAAAATATATCTTCATGGTTTCATGTTGCTATTAGTGACAACCAACACAATCGGAGCAATTCAAATGACCACTCCTAATACATAACTCCCATTTTAAACAAATTAACTTTCATATGAAGTAACTTAGAAACAATTAAATCAAACCAATGTGGTTATTCTGTCATCCACACACACGTCAACAGCCCAACAATGTAGTTGCCACAAGTGATTGCCAACCATGGCAACCGAATGACACAGGACCAACAAATTTCTTCGCCAGGCTGTACCATAATAAATTACTTCTGCTAATTGCTAAAAAAATTAAATTACACGTTTTTTTTTTTATAAGCAACTGCATTTTTGGGTTCAGCCTGGGGTTGCTAAGGCCTTTTTGCAATTTCAGCTTCAAAGTTGCTTAATGGTTGCTTCATCTGTACAAATTTCAGCCTTAGTTGCTTACGAGTTGCTTGTTGTGTTTAATATTTCAGCCTTAGTTGCTAACGGGTTGCTTGATGAAACACGAAATGTTATATACTTCCTTATGCCCCCGTTTTCACTTGGAAACTTTTCTTCATACAATTTATAGCCCTTGTGTAGCCGAAGATAAGTAGAAGAAGATAAATACTTCACAGTGTTTCTTGATTTTGGATAAAAAGTCTTTCGAATGTTAATGAAAATAGTCTTTCTGTCCCCTTCTTGTGGAAGACTGATCTAAGTGGTTGCTAAGTGTGTAGTAGAATTCAGCCTAAGTTGCTTACCACTCTGCCAAAACTCAGCCTAGGCAGTTGCTTAGCAGTTGCTTAATTTTTGAGCATATTTCAGCCTCAGTTTTGTAGCAACCAGTTGCTTATAAAAAAAACAACGTGTAGTGTAGTTCTCATTTCATGAGATTTTCTATTTTGGCATATAAACCACGATGAAATATTTTGATCTACTTATGTTTCAATTACATTTTTTACATTTTCCTGATTTCTCCATTATTTCCGAGACATTTTGAAATAATTTGCAAGCTGACTCATTTTCCCCTCATAATAAACATTCACAAAATAGACTCATCTCGAAGCAGCTATCCGCGATGTAGAACCTGCTCTTTACAAATGAAGCTTAATTGAAACACGGAAGTAATTTAAATAATACCAACCAAAAAAACTCCATCAACATGTTGGTACTTCATTTATAACTGAGAAGCGATCCTCCTTTAAGGAATTATGGAAATGCACGTGGTAAAATACTGCCCAATTTCATAATGACTTTAAATTAGTAACGCAGTTAAGGAAAATGTGTAATTTACAGGAAATTGTCTCGCTAATGTTAAACTTTGACACAAATTACCATTTTTCGTGGGCAGTTTAT
The DNA here is from genome assembly GCA_039566895.2 of Turritopsis rubra. Taxonomy (NCBI): domain Eukaryota; kingdom Metazoa; phylum Cnidaria; class Hydrozoa; order Anthoathecata; family Oceaniidae; genus Turritopsis; species Turritopsis rubra. The sequence continues at coordinate 13,459,039 of CM077630.1, forward strand.
ATTGTAACTAACACGTTATCAAATATATTCTCAAAATATTGCATAATAGGTTGTCAATAAAAGAATTTAATTACATTCATTTCTAATTGAAACTAATAAGGATCAATTAAGTAATATTTTTATATAAAAAGCTGCGTGTTTGTTCAAGTCGCTACAACAAAAGCAAGACAAGTCAATCAAAGGAAGATCATATTGGAACAGCTAAAGATCAAAACTCTATCTGAAATGTTTAAGGATTTAGTACTTATCATATCCATTGCATCTTCTATACAGTGTTCAGTAGCCGAACACAGGTGTGATGAAGGACCGCCAGGCCAGTATTGTACCGACGATCTATCAGGTTATCATAATTGTTTTGTTGTTGGAAACGAGGTTCAAGGTGAAGTAGTAACCTGTCCTGCAGATACACGGTGTAGTTGTTTCTTAAGAAACCGATGCACAGTACCAATAGAGGATATTTGTCAAACATACGTGGATCCAAAATTTGTACGAAATTTTTGGCTGACGTTCCACGGCACAAGGGAGACATTTTCACCTGTTACACAGACCAAGAGAGCGATTCAAGGACAGATCATTCAAAACGCAAAGAGTGGCCATTTCTCGTATCAGCTGTGGGATGGACCTTTGCAAACATTTGAACTGATTGTGCCAAATGGTAACGGTGGATTCACCAAGGTAACAATTTAGTGTTTTATCTGATCTATTCGATACTATACTATCAATCGAGCAATCTTTCCAAATTCCTGCATGAGAAGAATTTCATTTTGAACAAAAGTTTTAACGTATTACTATTTAAAGGCAACAAAGGAATAGCTTTAATGACTGTATTCCCCAAAAGTTAAGGTAGTTCGCTACATTTTCAGTCTTTAGCAACCTAAAAATTGAACATGAATTTGTTGATGTTATTTTAAATATACATATGTTCTAAAATTTCCTTTATGTCAACTTCAAAACTATTTACCTTTCCAGTACGTCGGAACTAGTCCTGGACAATGTGAAAAATCAACGCTAGCTCAGTTCCCTGTATTTGGTGATCTGCTGAAAAAATTCACCTTAAATTCAACAGTTACAACGTTCGACGGGAATGGTAACGAGATTGTCAAAGAGAAGTGGTTTTTTCAAAATGGAAGAAGACATTTAGGCGAAAGTCAAACGAAAACAACATGGGTGACACAAAGATTTGAAGACATTCATGGAAGTATTCGATCAAAACCAATTTCATTCACAGAGACATTTGAAAGTGGCGCTGGACGCAAAACCGATGAGTCCACGGAATGGACTGTTGGCTTATTTCACAACATAGAGGTGCCTAATGCACATTTTCAAATCCCTAACATCTGTTAAGTAGAGTAACAAAACTAACAAAACAATGATTGCTACCCAGTGGGCAAAATCTTCAAAAACTCTCTGTGGTGGAGTGTTTTTATTGAAACAGCAGGTGATATTGCTTGTCATTCCTATAGAAAACACTCCTCCTCAGGGACCTTTTGAAGATTTTGCTCACTGGCTAATTTCTTCTTGTAAAATATCAGGACGGTTTCTTCTGGGTTAATTGTATAATAATTCTTCAAAGACAATTTATTTTGTAGATTGATTCTCCTTATTATTTGTACATTGGGAAACTATATGTATGCTAAAGAATTCGGTAGCGCATTCGGTAGAGCAACCGCCCGGCGAGCGAGAGGTCGTGCGTTCAATCTCACTCGATCCGTTACCTTTGCGGTGATTGGAACTACATTGTGTGAATAAAGTTTACAATATAGAAAATTTTTGGTTCAAAACCAATGTCCGCTTTATGGAGGTCAATTTCAGGCGAAATGTTCTTCGGATGAATTTAGGGACGTCTTGAGGACGTCCTTTAAACAGTGCTTATGATTGTCTATAGGAAGTTTTGCAAAAACGACCTCCGGAATTACACATGTGGCCAATAGAGGGTGTCCTCAGGATGGCTTTAAGGATGTCCAGAGGAAATCCAAAAAACCATACTGTGACATTCGAACATCCATTGTCTCTAACAAAAATCTTATTCCCTTGAGCATTTGGTTTCCTTAAACGATTCGAACGTTTTTCCACACTTTCAGTTTTCCTTATTTGCTGTCCCGTTCAGATACTTATATTGACGGTGTTTGGATTTCATTTGATTTGAAATTTTCTGACAGTGTTTGGATTTCATGTTGAAACACCTCCAGCCATTATTTTTAGAACGGACGATACAGGGTTTTGTAAATATACGCAATTTCGATAAGTAACGGTGTATATAAATACAGAACAACCCGAAAGAAACCGGAAAGGAAAAATCTTTTACATGAAAAGACAAAAGATTTAGATATCATGATTTATCTGAAGTCATTATTAAGATCTTTTGTTTCCAACGCAATTTGTTTATACACATTTGAACTGAGCATGAAAACAGATGCTTAATAAACAAATAAACAATAAACAAGGGCTATTAACTACTAAAGGCCCTGTCTCTACGTAAATGTTATCTCACGCTGATTCGTAATGTTTCTTTCGGAATGTAATGTACATGTTTATTTTTAATTTTCCAACATTCCAAAAAACGTTTAAAATGTTATGAAATTCTATTTCTATTTTTTCAGGGGGTTTACATGTATATGTAATATAGTTTTATCAATGAATAGAGTATTATCAATGTTCAAGGTTTGCCAAAAAGTTACTTATTTGGAAATTGGAATTACTAAATTGTAGTTCCAAAAGTTCCTTAAATTTTGATGGTCTAGTGCTAAGTTTCTTATATACAGTGATTTCTAATACAAAAGCGACATAAAACCCAACGAAACGTGTATTCTCAACAACCCCGACACGAGTCGTTATTATTATTATTACTCGTGAATTAAACTGTAATTGCACTTGTTAGTTTAGAGGTCGAGTACACGCCGATGTTGTTTCACGTTTTTCTACAACTAAAAATAATTGTACAAACGTTGCCACGTGGGCTTTACAAGAGGGGACTGATAACTAACATAAAATCTATAAATAAGGGAATGGGAACTTATCTTAATCTACAGCACTCGAATCCATGCGATTACTACTACGTATTGAACCCGACCTCCAGTTCTGGAAGTGAGCATTCTGGCTTTTCGAGAAGTTTTGAGAAATCTAGAGACATGTTGAACATAGATTACTTTGTATGGTCTTATATATATGACCATACGACAAGTACGACAAGTATGGTCGTACTTGAAGTGGTACTGCTTAGGAATATATTTCAACAACAGATTGTTAAACACTTCAACGTTAGTTGTGTGTATGACGTCAGTAAGATATTTGAAATCGTTTTTCAAATTTTTATCTTTGACCAATGATACCAAATACTGATGTGCGCCTTCTTCTAACCACTCCTTTGTTCTCTGCTCTTGTGTTGTTAGCCACTAGTGAGTCGGTCAAATATCCAATTCCATTCGAAAGAGAAGCAATAAGCAATTAAAATATAAACAGCTCATCATTTTATATATCGCCTTAATTTCATACCACCTATCATGTAAAAGCACTCTCCAAAATCTGTGCAGCAGTTATTTATTGACTCTTTTGTTTCTATTTGAATTTCAGTAAGATCAGATGGCTTCTTTCAGACCTTGACCGAATGTTTTTGGTTGGTATTAAGTAATCTCAATTCTCCCCTTCTGATTTTATTTTCTGTTATTTTTGAAAAAACGTTTTGGAAACCATTCACAAGTTTTTGAGCCACTATAAAATTATGCACACATCGAACAATTGCAGAAGCTGCAGACTTACGACCATTTATGGCTGTTTTATTTCAATTTAAAATGGCCTCTCATGATTAGTCGCGGTTGTTTCATCTGAGAAACTTAAAAAATTCTGTACTTTGTATCAAAATGGCGGATATTTACATGCTTCATTTTTAAAAACAGATTATCTCTATTTGTTTAAATCTGACTAATACATATTTTTTAAGGTACACATCGTGGTAGCGAAGATGTAGAATTGATGGAGTTTACACTAGGCATAAATAAGTTTATTCCTGAACAGAATTTTACACAGAAAAATTCGAATTTCATGTTTACAATGTTGATGGGTGAATTGCTTATAACAATTGAAATAGAAATTACAAATTATAACATTTCAGAGTTTTAGAAACTTTTACACTGAGCAATTCCTCATAAATAGGTATTAGTTCAGAACAAAACTGTATTTTGGTGCTGCGTTCAGTTTTTCTTGCCTTTACAACTATTGTTTTTGCTATTTTTCTCGTAATACACGTGGTGAATAAAATATCAAAATAATGTAGGAGCCTGTATTTCCGGTGCATTTATGATTTTTTTTCTAATTTCTCTCTTCTCATGACTTGTTTGGAAATTTCTAAGAAGATTATATATAAAGTCCAGCAGATTCTTTTAATATAATGTTGACTTTGTATCTGTTAGAAATTCAGCTCTGGCTCCTTTGGCATCTCTCAGATTTGAATCATTTTGAAAATAATGCTGAGTGTATGTTTTTCCCTTTTCCCTCGCACAAATATTGGCGCATGGCATTTCTGATGAAGTATTATTAAAGACCATATAGCTAGACAACAGTGATAGTGCTTGCCTAAAAAAGAAAGTTTATATAAATATCTAAGTGTCTCATACCCAGCAGTTTTTCAAGTCTAGCAATGTACAACATTCAAATGTTTTTGTCCTTTAAAAGTCACCTGCCGGATAGTTAAGAAAACATATTCACAACGAATAAAGCCGCTTTTACACAGTCATATGTTTCAGTCATATTTGCAAAACATTGAATTTAAAACAATTAAATTTTTTTAAACAATTCATGTATTTTTCATGAAAAGGAGAGATTTAATTTAATTTATCTGAAATTTAGACGGATTTGTGACCTGTTGGTTTCCTGCAAATCAAGTAAGGACTTTTGAGAGGACATGTTTAAGATTAGAGACTTCAGATATTGTACTCGTACGAGTGTATAGAGAGTTATCATCTGCAAAATTTCAGATATCCGTTTTTTCAGTTATTGATAAAAGATCGTTTATGAAATTATTGAATAGGAGAGGCCCAAGTATTGATCCTTGAGGCACTCCTTTGACAATTTCAAGCTATGTACTGAAATAAGACCGATATTTAGTGTTCTGAAAGCGGTCACAAAGGCTTTTGTGGTCAAGACCATAGTCAGACAGTTTCGTTAGTAAAAGTTCGTGGTTAATGCTATGAAGCCTTAGACAGATCCTTCAAATTTGCTCCAACTTTGCCGGTTCTGTCAAGACATTGATGCCACCGACAAATAATGCGAAGAAGAGCGTGTGAGTGTTGTGCTTTGATCTGAAACCACAAAGCTGAGAAAAATGTTAGGGTAAAAGGTAAAGGACAAACAAGGTAAAATACTAATGGCCTATAGTTTTCCTTCAGAAATTTGTCACTTTTTTGAAGTTCGGACTTATTTCAGCCAGTTTAAGAGAATTTGGAAAATTGAAGATTCAAGAACAATATTATACATCATGCGATTGGTTGAGAAATGATATCAGCCATCATATAAATTATTTTAGATGGAATATGTGCACTCACACTCTTTTTGGGATCAAGACGTAAAATAATACGAAGAATGTGCTTGGATGTAACGTTTGAAAAAGAGATTAACCTTTTAGTATTGAATGGTGATGGAAAAAATGCTCAGATGGTTCTGATATTTCCTCAAAGTCGACCTAATGTCAGTGTTGCTTGCTTGCCCTTCTTCGGTTTCACAATTTTCCCAAGTACTATGTTAAAAATTTTGGTGATATTTACAAAGAAAGAGTTAAAAATTTTTGAAATATCTTTTTCATTTCTGGTAATATTCCATGATAGTCACGAAGAGAAATACTTTCATGCATTTGGGAGATTTTAGAAAAAACGGAATTAGTAGATTTCCAAAAATCAGATGAAGTCCCTAATACACGAAAGGGAGTTTCTTTTGCTTTTTAGTTCAAATTTGCAACATAATTTCGTTTTTTCTTATACAGTTTGTCAAAATATGGATCTCCAGTCTTAATTTCTTCGTTCTTCTAAAAGGAGCGTCTCGTAATAGCTTTCTGCAAAGTCCTGGTCAAATGAGGTTTCTGAGTTTCCCTAACAGAGCGCTTTTTTGGGGGAGCTCGAGCGTCTATGACTTTCTCGAAAATTGAGTTGAAGAGTTTACAATCATCACCAGCAGTGCTTTTAATTAAGGATTTAGAAAGATCTTTTCGAAAATTCTTAACAGAATTTCTTAACTTAATCATGTTATATTAGTATGTACACAGTACGGTCGTTGTCATGTTTAAAAGAAGAGGCTAAAAATGGGGAAATATAGGCTTATCTTGTGCCAATCTTCTTTCAATTAAAAATGTCCCCTAATGGTGAGTCGGTCAACCTCTTCCGCAGATTATTGTTTAGAATCATAATACGCACTGGTTTCGTTCCTCAATTTTATTTCAATGAAAATGTGGACAAAATACGTAAAGCAAAAACACTTAAATAAAATTATGGAATACCATTTCATGAAAATGTAAATCAAATTTTAATCTTATTCCTTTGCGATATTTATTTTCCAAACCAACATGCAGGACTGTGTGGGTAAAATCTGCAATAGTACGGCTTGGCTTTTCGAATGAATCTTCGAACTCTTCGTATGATCCTTCTTCCACGAATTCGTAACCATCTTCGACGACGTCTTCTTCTCCTTCTTCTCCCCCAAGGATCATTTTCTTCCTTTACTGTACAAAAACAAGAAATTAAATAACATTAAATGGACGAAATTAAGAGACAAAGGAGCGACAGACGGCAATTGAGTTGACGAGGTCCTTTCCAAACAATTCCTAAGTATTAAACACTTCAATACTAATTGTTAATGTTAAACACTTTAATTAGCTATAATTCAATATTATTAGGCAAATGGTTAGAAATGAAATAAGGGCTGACCTAAATCAGCAAAAATACTGACCATTGTTGTCTGAAGAATCATCCTCGTCTACTTCAATCTCATCTTCATCTAAACGAACAGTACCGTAAAATCAACGCGAGGTTTTATTCAGAGACTACACTCTTACCTGTATTAAATACTTAGGACTCAAAACTCACCATCATTGTCGGGAAGGATTGTATCAAGATTGTTTTCTTTTTCTAAACAAAAATCTCATTGCATAAAAACACAAAATCTTATTAAAATAAGTAACAGCAGTGATTACTGAGACACATTGTAAGGTGACTCGTGAAGTCTATTTGCCCTGTTTTGAAAAGAGTTTTTACGCACAGTATGGCGAATAGAGAATTTCTGTTCTTTAATCATTTAACTTTCAATATATTTTGTACGGTATCATAAACCATTTTCGAGTACTTTGTCTCTGTCTTACCTCACCATTTGAATACATATAGAATAAGTTTAAGCTGAATTTTTGTAATGAACAGTTAGTAAACATTAAAAGAAGTAAGAGCAGCCATTCCTACCAATTTGATTTTGGATAACTTTTGAAAGCAATTCATCCAAGTCAACGTCTTTACTTTGAGCGCTTTCTTTAAAAATAAAAATAATTGTTGGTTTCAAAATCTGTTTTCGATGTCCATCAGAAAATTGCAGTTAAAGAAGCACACATTTTCAGAACCAATGAATCGTTAACTAAATATTTTCCAGTAACGCGAAGATCTTTGACGGATCAGTTTATATTTTATCAGTAGAAATAATTTAATACACCTTCAGAAGTGGAGGATTAATTATTAGGATTAAATATAAGCAGTTACCTTCCTTTTCTTCGTTCTCAACTGTATAAGCTAAAATGAAAAGTCAATAAATCGTCAAAAGGAGATCTGGATTGCCATTGAGATCAGAAACAAAACGCGAGAAGAACAAATAGGTGTTTAGAAACTTGAATTTGGTTTCGTTTTCTTGTTCATTTGGACACTGAGAGGAATTGTGGAACTGTCAAGTAGGAGTTGGGCCTATCGGACATTATGCTATTTCACAACCTCTTAGTTAGTTTTACGTGCCTGCAAATACATTCAAATGAAAACGTTCCGCTAACAACACAAATTAAACGAATAGGCTGCCGTAATAGCGCGAGGTAAAAGAATGCGTGTCCGTAACAGTATAAGTTATTCGAATAAGTTACCTGTAACGGTGCAAATAATGAAGAATAGTAGGAGCAGCTTCATCGTCCTAAAGAAACAGAATGGTTTTCAAATATCCAGAAAGTTAATATATCATTGAGAGAGTACAATTGAAATCAATAAAAGGGAATATGAACTCCTTACCTTTGCTGATGTTTTTTTCCCACTATTCGCTATGCCACCTTTCAACTGAAATGTATGCGTTTGTTTTTGGCCTTATATAGAGCATTAACTTCCACTTTCATAAAAAAAACTGTCAAATACATCAATTAGAAAAAATAAAAAGATAGACTATCATTCGAAAGTGATCAGTGATAATATAATGTTTTCTAGATACACATCTACTTCCAATTATGGTTGAAATATATATATTTATGGATTTGAGGTTATCATAAAGAAGTTAAGCCTTCCTCCTTAACCAAACCGAAACAAATATGAAAATTCATTTGACTTCCAGGTTATGACTGCATCATAGAGAAAGACAATTTCGACGCCAATTTCTCTAATATCATCTGGTTCACCAAAAAATTCTAACAAAATCTCACCAAAATTAATATTTTGTTTCCGTTCCCCCCCCCTCGAATAGATGACAGATATTTCTATCTTTACTATATAGTTTATGTAAGAATTGAATTTATCACTAAATTTATCATTGTCTTCAACACGATTTGATACGGAAAGCTAACAATTTAATTCTGCCACCGAATAAACACGCTGCTTTCGTGAACATCAGTTAAAGTTAGAAGAGTTAGAAGTTAGAAGAATGGAAGGTGACCACAGAGCTAGCTCAATTAAGTCGGGCGAAGTTTTTATTGACCTGCAGTTGGAAAAATTAAAGCTAGAAGAAATCAAATCAAAATTGTATGATGATGTGTTATCCGAGATACTAGAAACGGTAAGGAAAGAAATTCCCACAAAATCAACGATAAATGATAGGAAATCAGTAAAAAGGCAGAGATCAGAAAGCCTAGAAGAACTTGTGATTCATTTGAAAAGTGAAGTTGAATTTTTAAGGGAAGAAATGAAAACAAAAAACTCTATCATAAATAATCTTGTTGCGACGAAATCATTGTCGCGTGACAAGCTGAATTTTTCTCACAGAAACTCAGAAATTAATTATACGCAGCGAGTCGATGAAAGCTTTTCCTTTGATAATATCAAATCTAAACAATTAGTTGAGGATCAATTAACTGCTGTACGGATGAAAAAACATAATGACTATCTCTCACTTAAAAGCTCTGAAGAGAATACAACAATTAAAAAAGTCGCATTCTCTGAGGAAAACATCAAAAATACAAAATCCAAAGGCAGAAAAAACGTTATTGTATGCGGAGATTCAATGGTAAACTCACTTGATAGCAATGGTGTCTCTTCAAAAAATAATAATGTTTCGATTCGAAGTTTTCCTGGTGCTACTTCGCTAGATATGTTGGACTTTGTTAAACCACTTGCAAACAAGAAACCTGATATGTTAATATTTCACGTAGGAACAAATGATCTTACAAAAAATATTCATAATACAAAGGACAATGTCACGAAATTGATTCATACAGTGAAAGAAGCTTCTCCGAATACTGAAATAGCCTTTTCGAACATTTGTTTACGTGAGGATGTCCCAAACATCAATGGTGGACGACAAAAATTGAACAAGGACCTTCATGATATTTGTACTGAGTATGGTTTACCTATGATTAACAACGACAATATTGACAGCAGTTGCCTGGCGAAAAAAAGGCTACATCTAAATATGAGATTCGGAATCCCTCGATTAGCAAAGAATATCAAGCAATTTCTTCAAAGTTGAACAGTTACAGAGACAAGTCAAATAGAAGATTTAGACGATCAGCATCAAGACCTAAAACGCCTGAAGGATATACGTCGTAAGCACCCAAGTAATGTTATTTTTTCATACCTAAATATTAACTCAGTTAGGAATAAATTGGATTCGTTAGGGTCATACTTAAGTGGCCTAGTAGATATCTTGTCGATTGGGGAGACTAAACTCGATAGTTCATTTCCTGAATCTCAATTTTATCTCCCAAACTTTAAAACACCCTATCGACTTGATGTCTCGGGTCAATCTGGTGGTCTTTTAACGTTTGTGAGGAACAATATTCCCTCACTTCGTCTTTTTGATTTTAATTTTCCTGTTGATATCCAAGTAATTCCAATTGAGTTGAAATTGGGTGGGAGGAAATGGCTATTATTGAGTGTTTACAAACCACCAAGACAATGTTCAAAATATTTCTTAACTAAGTTACAAGAAGCTATAATGTTTTATTGCAAATTTGATTACATCATCATAAGTGGTGACCTTAATCTAGAACCAACAAACCCAGAATTATCTGAATTCCTTGAAACAAACTCCCTATTCAATCATGTAAAAAATAAAACCTGTTGGAAATCTACTTCGGGGAGTTGTATAGACCTCATAATTACCAACAGGAGATATTGTGTGATGAATACTGGGACTGTTGAGACTGGATTAAGTGATCACCACTTGCTTATTTATACGATGCTTAAAACTAGATTTTCAAAACTTCCACCTAAAATTATTGAATATCGCCTATGGAAGAATTTTGATCATAACTTATTTAGGAATGATTTAGTAAAGTCTTTTGATTGTATAGGCACATATTCGAAATTTGAACAAATATATACTCAAATTTTAGATAAACACGCTCCAAGGAAAACTAAAATCCTAAAAAACTAAAATTTGCACAACTATCTAAGTCGTCGCAAGCAACGGGTTCGAATAGGTTCTCTTTTTAGTGAATTTTTAGCTATCATTTATGGGCGTTCCCCAGGGCTCAGTTCTGGGTCCAATGTTGTTCAATATCTTTATCAACGATCTTTCATTTTTGGTACAAGAAGATATTTGCAACCTCGCTGATGATAATACCACATATGTCTGTGGTAAGAACATAAGCTCCGTAATTGAACGCCTACACAATGACCTGGAAATTGCCTTGGACTGGGTCTTAAATAATGGCATGGTTGCTAATCCTGATAAATTTCAAGCAATCTTCTTAGGTGCCAAAAATGAAAGTATCACAGTTAGTGTGCGTACAACAAACATTGTTAATTCTAAGTCAGTGAAACTTCTAGGTGTTACGATCGATGACAAGTTAAGTTTTTACCCTCACATAATGGAAGTTTGTAAGAAGACTTCCAACAAATCAAAGGCTTTAATGAGGATAAGAAGTTATCTGTCTCAAAAGCAAGCCGATCTTCTTTACTCTTCGTACATAATGTCTCCGTTTAACTACTGCCCCTTGGTGTGGATGTTTTGCAGTAAAAGGGCACACAATTTGATTAATGCAACTCATCACAAAGCTCTGTGTGTAAAGCTAAATACATTCGCATATACATTAGATGAGTTGCTACTTATGTCAAATAGCATTCACATTCACACCAAGAATCTTCAGCTCATGATAATTGAGATTTTCAAGTCCCTTAATCAATCAAATCCCGAATTAATGAGGGAACATTTCATCTTAAAGGGGAACATGTATAATCTTAGACAAGGCTCTTCTATTGTTGTTCCCAAAGCACAAACAACAACAGCCCTAAATTCCTTCAAATTTCGTGCATCCTTGGCGTGGAATCACTTACCAGCTAATCTGAAGGAAATAAAACACCTGTCTAAGTTTAAACATGCCCTCAAGGGACAGAATATCTATTGCAGATGTAAGAACTGTATTTGATTGATAATATTTTCTTTTTTCTTTTTAATTTTTATCTTTACATATTTTAGCATGTTGGACTGGATTAGTTACATTTGTATACTATTTTTAAATCCAACTGAAAACAAAGAATAAATAAATTAAATTTATCATTAATTTTATTTATCGCTAACTCTATCACTAATGCGTTTGCAAATTGTAAGCTTTTTTGCGTGGAAAAATTTAATGATGACGATTTTTTGTGATAGAAAGAACCAAGATAAAACAAGAGAGCTTAAAATACCATTTAAGTCACAAGATCATAACTAACTACATATATAACTTTGTAAAAAATTAACATCGTCTAAAATTGGGTATTCGAGTTTCATTATCCCCGATGAACGTATTTGCAATTTCCACTTGATCAAGTTTTTCTGAATGAAAATGAAGCAATATTAATGTTGTTATTTACCGTTGAATTTCTAGGTATGTATGTTTTCACTCTTCTAACTGAAGAAAACGTTTTGTCGTATTGCGAATTTACCGCCGGCAAAGTTTCGACCTTTTAAAAACAATAACTCCAGACCTTGATTTTTATGGCGTAAGGAAAAATCCGCGAGCGTAGCAAAATGATTTGCAACTGAAACTCATTTGGCAACATATATAGTACGTCATATAATACATGCAGAATTATTTACTCAGCTCTCTGGCTTTCTTCTCCATTTTACTTCAGATGGTTTACATCAGAGAAGTTAGTTTGTCGAGAAATGATGAAGAAACTGCATTCAAGTAACCAATAATCTGAGTTTTGTCAAGTAAATATATTGTAGTTGTATATAAATCTGTTAGAATATATTTTAATGCTGACCAAAAAGTTTCATTTGAGATTTGACATTAACGACCCGAATACTGAGAAAGTTAATCCATAACGTAAACTTCAACCGATGACTACCTGGGGTAATTATTTTTCTTCCCTTCTATTAAAATAAAATCGTTTGGGAGCGATACGAGGAAAAAATGTTCGGTTATTACAAGAGATTACTGTAAAAAAATCTCATAAAATGAACTCGGAAAGGAGCAAACTAAACCCAATTATGATGATGGTTGTATTTATCTCAAGCAGTCGGTTCAAATGTTACAGTTGTTATGGTGCTCCCTTTCTCTTCATCTAGTAATTCGTCGATACTGTGATTGCCATTTTTGCACAAAGTGGAAAATCTTTAAAGAGAAATGAAGACGCTGCGTGTAACATTTTTTGTTTTTGTTTTAAATATTTTTTTATTCAACGCTTTAAGTTAAGTAATAAAGAATAACAACATTGATCGGTATGAGTAACTATTCTATCCGACGAAATAGTCGATGTAGACCTGTAATGTGTTATCAGTTTAGCATTTTCTACCGATGTCTATTTTTGTATCATGATGCACAAGTGGAGCTTTGGGTTTTGACATTTCCACAATTCATAGCAGAATAAAGATTTGAAAGATAAAAACGTTTGAGAAGGTATTGTTTTTGTTAACTTTAGTTAATAGGGAAATGTGAAGGTATTTTCTTATATTTCAGAAGTTTAATCGTGGTTATATAAGAGTATACATTGTTAGGTAGGAGTATACTGTCTATTTTCTCTAAAAATAGCATTCTTAGGATTTATGGTGCCACACCAAAAATCAATTTTAGGCTAGAGATGCAATAATTTTATGGCTGATCGTAAAAAAAGTAAACAAAACACAACAATCACGTGATTTATGTCGTAGCCCCTTTAAATGATCGATCCAAAATATTTATACAACAATTTTGTGTTAAATATGATATAATTCCAACATGGAACAATTTTTGTAAATACATAGACTTATCATGGCAGTATTGCGTGTAAAAACAATTTATAAAGAAAAACTGTAAAATGTTTTTTCACGCTACACTAGTCTATATACTAATAGCGATTGCGCATCCACTTTTTAGTTTGGACAGTGTGAATAAAATGACTGGGAACGAAATGTTCGTATGGAAAATGTTATGATTAAATTTTAGATTGTGCGTAACTGAGTTGTCGAGATATAGGCGATATTAGTATTATAGGAGTAGCGCGACGTCAGTGGGCACATTGCATTCCACCCTAAATACAACGCGATATTTCAGGGCAAATATCTCGAGAACCAATGAGAATAACTGACGTCACCTTCGGTGCGCGATATTGGCGGTGGGGTGTCGAAAAATTTGGGTCTAAAACTTTTTGGGGACGGATGTGACGTGATTAGGATCTTTGATCATCGATATCTCCGTAACGGTTAGTCGTACATAGGCGATCCCATACATTTTCTTGATAAGGTTTTCGAGCTCTACAACTTAGTGATACTTATTCTTCCCCTTTCTATGATTTTATTTTTCGTCACCGCCATATTGTAAGAGAGAGGGTAAGCACGGGGGTTCGGGTCAGTAACTCATGGGGAAAGTGAACCGGTAAAATATCTTTACCCGGGATACTAGTCTGTATACTAATACTAAATCTTGCTTTTTTCTTACCTAACTTTGAAAGAAAGAACTTTAGGAAAAATATCTCGGGAAGTTCGTCAATGGATGTTTATTTTTTCCGTATTAGTATAGGGAGAATCTCCCATTAGGAGAATCTCTAGCTCCATCTTACGGGTTTTTATTTTCTCGTGGAGTTTTTGTACCTTAAGGAAGACATCATAAAGCCGCACAGAGGAGAAGGCAATGCAATGGTTTTTGCGTTCGAAAGTTCATCAAATTTTTTAAACGTTCATTTCTTTAAACGAAAAATGAAGACGATGTGTGTAAAAGTATTTGTTTTTGTTTTTTTACCCAACACTTTAAGTTTAGTAATATAGAATAACAACATTGATCGGTGTCAGTAACTATTCTATCCGAGAGATAATCGATGTAAACCTGTTATGTGTTCGTATTATCAGTTGATCATTTTCTACCGATGTGTATTTTTTAAATGTGTTTGAACGTAGCTTTTTCTTATCAGTTAGTTTTGACTAGCATTCCGAAATGTGTAGCTAGCAGTTTATTTGGTATTTCATTGTAGTATGTGGATTGTTATTATTAAGGTTCGCCGTTAGGGAAACGAAGGTAGCAAGATCATTATTATATTGTTTTGATAGTGTTTGATTGATATCTTTTTGTTTTAGATTAGAAAATTGAATAGCATAGATGAATGTTTTACAAAAAGGAATGTTTAAATCATGGTTATATACATATTTATATAGTTTTTGTATCATGATGCACAAGTGGAGTTTTGGGTTTTGACTTTCCACAATTCATAGCAGAATAAAGATTTGAAAGATTAAAACGTCTCAGAAGGTATTGTTGTTATTAGATAATAGGGAAATTTTGAAAGTATTTTCTGATATGTCAGAAGTTTATCGTGGTAAGGTAGGAGTATACATTGGTTAGGTAGGAATACTCCTACCTACGTCGTATTGTCTCTTTTCTAAATCTCTGAACATTGGAATTTTAGCTTTTAGATTAACTGTACAACTTTAGAAATCTCTAAATAGGCCAAATAGCACTGAAAAATAGGGATAATAGCATTCTTTGAATGATCGATCCAAAATATTTGTGTTAAATATGATATAATTTCAACATGGAGAAACACAACAATTTTTGTATATACACAGATTTATCATGGCAGTATTGCGTGTAAAAACAATTTATGGAGAAAAACTGTAAAAAGTTTTTACACGCTACACTAGTCTTCTTATACTAATACGCAATCTTGCTTTTTTCTTACCTAACTGTTAAAGAGAGAACGTTAGGTAGAATTTCTCGGGAAGTTCGTTTATGGATGTTTGTTTTTCCGTATTAGTATAGGGAGAATCTCCCATTAGGGCAATGTCTAGCTCCATCTTATGGGTTTTTATTACTTCATGGAGTGTCGTACCTTACGGAAGACATAATAAAGCCGCCCGGAGGAGAAGGCAATGCAATGTTTTTTGCGTTCGAAAGTTCATCAAATTTTTTCAATATTCATTTCTTTAAAGAGAAATGAAGACGCTGCGTGTTAAATTTTTTGTATTTGTTTTAGTTTTTTTATTCAACGCTTTAGGTTCAGTAATAAATACATTTTAAGTTCAGTTTATTTGGTATTTCATTGTAGTATGTGGAAGGTTCGCTATTAGGAAATTGAATAGTATAGATGAATGTAATACAAGAAGAGAATGGGAAAATCTTGGTTTAATACATATATACATGATTTTTGTGTCATGATGCACAAGTGGAGTTTTGGGTTTTGACATTTCCACAATTCATAGCAGAATAAAGATAACAAGAGCCTTACGGCTTGAAGGTCAGCGCTTACTTAGACTTTGTCCATGAATGGTTTGAAATTGGATAAATCTTCACACTAAGGACATTTTTTGTGGTAACATAAATTTGCAATGCTTTTCTAGACTCGTGGCACAACAGTTCTAAACATGTACCAAATAGATTTTTGGGCACAATTTTTTTTCCTAATACACTTTACAGAGAGCAATACACGGAACGATGGATGTTTTCAGTAATAGTATATTGTTATTTACTTTTTGAATTCTTATTAATTTTTGCAACTTGGATGGGCAGTTTGTAAGAGGAGGGCAGTTATCAACAATTTGGAGAACCCTTTGAATAAAACATTATTGCGTGTGGTTACTTTATTTTTTTCTACATTCTCTCGCACTTCTGTTATACTTATGTGTATATTCATCATTCTTATTATGAAAGAAATTCTAATAACCAACTGGGTGTTCTTTTACTAATTTGAAAACATTTTGTATCTAAAATTATCTATATAATGTTTTATCATCATCACCATACTTGCTTTAGCATCCCTTTATATTGTTTCTTGGCCATGTCAACATCCACAGCTGTGTCTGTTGCTTCCATGTTTTTATATGCACGTGAGTTGACGTTTTTTTCTTTTTTCTTAAAGGATGATAAAATGCACGAAAAACATGGCATGGGTTTTCCTAATTTTAAATCAACCTGAATATTAGTTCCAGACATCTGAAATTGTCCGGCGTAAAAACAGTATTTGTCCGACAAAAGAACCTAATCAACAGACATATTTGTCTGGCGAAAAATGTCGAGTGTGGTGCAACGTAAATAAAATACCAAAGGCAATCAGTATTCTTATTTTTGGGGTTCACAGGTTAAATTGTCCCCCACTTCAATGTTCTTTTCGTGTCGGATATATACAGAGAAAACACTGTGATGATGTTAATGTCTGGACTGGGTTTACAGTTCTGGCGGAGAATGTTAGCTATTAATGTATAAAAGAAAAGCATGCAAATATTGGTGATACATTGGTAATACAAACTGAAAACAGAAATTATGTTTATGTGCTCCTCCACAAATTGCAACTACCCTCTAGATCCGCCGCTGAAGGCAATATATATGAGACGCCTGTCTGACCGGCAGTTTCTTTTGTTTTCTTAGCCTTAAATGACTGGAAGTTAACTTGCTTTTTTTTATTTTTATTGTAAAGAATAATAAAAATGATTGCATATCTATATACACATTGTGTACACTGGAATGCATTGTGGCTGTGCTGTCAGCTATATAAATCTGCCAGCCATGCAGAAGCCTAAAAACAAACAGAAACTGCAGCCAGAAAATTGTTAAGCTATTTGGAATAAAAATAAAGTTTTAAAAATTGGAGCTGATGGTGAAGAAGCTTTGCTACACTTTCACTTTGAAATATCTATCTCCATCATCATTGCAAAGTATACCCACAACACTTAGTTCTGTAATGTATTAAAAACTGTATTAATATACTAAATACACTTTTTTGAAGTAAAGTTTCTGTCTTCTTCACCCATTCTTCACCCATTGATTAGAGAATCGTTATCCACGAACTCGGGACTTTTCGACATTTTTATAACCCGTCTTCTTAGGAAACCAATTAGAGATCGAATTGATAAGTAGGCGTTGAAGAAACGGGTAATAACGGACTCCGATACTCGGAAGGGTGTTGTGAAAGAGCAGAATTAACTGTGACATTACACCCTGACTAACTGACTGACTGACAGACACGGGAATATGAAAGATCAGCTGCATCGCGGCGCTGACCAAAAACGTCTGAGAAGGTATTGTTTTTGTTAGCTTTATTTAATAGGGGAATGTGAAGGTATTTCATTACTTCGTTTCGAATACATTTTTGAAAAATGGATTATATCCTTCGCTGAGCTTACTTTCACAAATTGAATACTATACCTAATTCCCTTATGATCTGATGTTTATTATATAGTTGCTACATAAATACAAATAAATGTTAACTGTTTTTAAAATACTTGGATCATTTCTGCAACTTCTCACAATGGATTATGTTTCAGGATATCGACACATTCACGTCTCTTAACTTTTTTCGTTGAACATGCACTTCCTGAAATAAAGAGAAAGAACGTGATTTAATATATTATATACAACAGTATTTTCAAGGAACAACAGGTACCATACGTTCTATAACTTCAAATATTTTCATCCTATCAAAGACTTTTTTCCTTTGCCAGACGATTTCAATCTGCCTTGACCTCTTCTATTACAAATAAATACATTTTAAGTTAATTATACTTTACGTATATTGTGTCATTAACTAGCTAATGAAGCATACCTTGTCCATGCTATATGACAGTCAAACGTATCAATGTTTTCTAATGTTTTCGTATTCACACAATATGTATATATAAATATATATTTATATATATATATATATACATTTTTTTAAGTGACTTTTTTTACTTACAACTACGATCTTACACAGTCTTCTTTTGTTTCAATTTTTAATTAGCAAGTGTTTTTAACAGTAAGATCATCATCTTCATCACACCAACAATGAAATGTAAAAGTTTTCACACTTTTTGAAACGTTTTGGTTTGAAAATAATGCTCAAAAATTTCAATAGGTTGAATATGAATATGAAAAAAGTATACATTCGCATATGTTCTGAACTTCCTTCATAAAAACATGAACGTGGTAAAAATCATGGGCGTATTCAGTATCAGTCAAAAAAAGTGGAGGAGTCCAACGTTATGATATTTCTTTTCAGTCTTAAGTGTCAATATTTTGGTTGTCTTGGTGTCCGGCAATTTCTTGTATTAACTTAAGACTTGTTTACTTTTTTAATTTTGTTCTAAAAACAACAACAACATTACGATAAACTCTGTGGATAGTGGATAAAGTGTCGACAAAATTTTTGAAGATTATAAGCCCTTTAACAGCCCCTACATACATTTTGGAGTAATATTTATGGTGAGAAAAAGGATAATAAGAAGCTTCATGGTTGTTTAAAACCTATATATTCGACCTCACTTTCCAAAGGCCATCATCAGAGTGAATTTATTACAACGTTAAAACGTTAAAATTTAAAAGAGTGGATGCATAATGATGGTATATACATAACTTCGTAACCATAGAAACCTTTGAATCCGATATGATAATGAAACACATTAGCACGTTACTAATTTAAAAGTTTCAATGGCACGGACTTCTCTTGAGCATTAAGTGATGGTTTCAATTCGCGTATGTAGAGTGTTTCGGAAATTTTCCTCTAGTATCCATTGTTTTTAAATCCTTGTCGTAATATTTGGAAATTTTCCAAGTCTACAATGGGATGGTCTTTGTTGACGGCGTGGCAATAGACATGGCATGGCAGTTGTGATCTCTTCCGCTATGATCTTTAATGCGTTCATTAAAACGTCGTGCTACCTCTCCGACATAGGTGGCGTCGCAATCATTACATGAAGTCATATACACTAAATCATGGATGTGCTTCTTTTCAGTTCTATCTTTTATCTGAAAAGATGATCCTCGCTTTGTGCTTCTGTATACGACTTGAACTTTCTCCGAATTTGGTAAAGATTTCTCAATTGAATTTACCATCGATTTAATGACTTTTTACCTTGGTCACCTTTGTACGGTAGGATAAGCAAATGTTTCTTTTCGATGTCACCGTTTTCTCCATTATCAGGGTTCAATTCAGTTGTTGCTGTGTTGCTGTGCTTATTTTTGAACTCCTGGAACACCTGATTTACTATCCACGTCGGATATCCATTAGTTTTTGTAAATGCGAATTTTAGGTGTTGTAGTTCGTTTTGTAAATGTTGTGGATTTGAACAAACGGAATAAGCTCTCTTCACCAACGTTTTTACGGTTCCACGTTTCCAAGTAATTGGTGCAAATGACTTCCAATATAAATATAAATCAGAGTTCATAGGCTTACGATATACTGCTATTTCAACTACACCGTTACGTCTTAGCCAAGATTTGGAGAAAAAAAATGCTATATCACTATACGGTGTATTAACCGATTATGTAAAAAAATATTTTTTTTCCAAATACTCTCTTATAAATCTCATCCACAAAAAAGCGATGGAGTTACTATTGAACTTCGTTATAACAAATCGGAGAACAAAAGACCCGTTATCATTTTATTTCGATAAAGATAATCCAATGATCCATACAGTATAGCCGAAAGAAACTTTACATTTCCACATAAGAAGACAATAATTTCATGTAGCAGATAAAACTTAACACAAAATCTTTTGCATTTTCATGTAAAAATTTATTCATTCGCAGGTGCGTAAATTTCTTTCAGGCTGTACTGTATATATACCAAATATATACCTTAAAGTGGTAAAAATATTTCACTGGAAAAAAATTTCACGTATTCTCAAAATTAAATACTTGTGAAAAGAAAGAATACTTTTTGCCTCACTGTCTGTCAATATTTAATTTTAAAAAAATATGAGGACTAATTATTTGCGAAATTTACGAAATTAAATTACTGGGAAAAGTTTTTTGGTCAGCGCGGAGAGCAGCTGATTTTTCAATAGCAACTGTACGTACGTACGTACGTCGTAATTCCAAGATTTTTTGTCGACAGTTGTAGGCTAATTCCGCAAAATATTGGCATAGAAGCTGTCCACAAATCGTGGTTAATGTATGAATGGCACACTACAACTTATTTAAAGTAATTTAATTATTGTGAGTGTCGCCTAAAATGCAGAAAAACGTTCATTCCTAATTTGTGAATCCCCAGAACGGCACAGTAAAAGCATTCCGCTAAAGTTTTCAACCTTCTCCTTATACTGCACTATTGCGCTTAATCTCCAGCACCCAAGGTAAAAAAATTCTTACTGAATTTTATAATGACATTGATTTTTGTGAGAAACTATGTTCGATCCCACTTTCGATCTATTCCCTCCCCTCCTATCCTTCTTCTGTTCTGTCCCTCCAAAAAAAGTCCAAAAAACATTTGGATCGTAAAAAAACTTTGTTTGTGCTCTCTCAATTCATTGGAAAGTGACAATATGAGACAGGAGGAATATTTAGTTGTCAAACGTTTCTCTTGTTGATTGTCTCTTATTACGACCAACATTATGACGAAATAAACTAGACACAAATCACAGTAGCATAAAAAATGTGCCTAAAAACCAGTTCCAGGCCAGATTTGAAAAAAATGCTATATCACTATACGTTGTATGAACCGATCAGTTCTGCACTAAAAATTCGAAAATTTAATTTTTCCTAATATATTATATACTAATATAAATTTCACCTACAAAAATATGACAGTTTCTATGGAACTTCGTCATATCCAATCAGAGAATAAAAGACTTTTTATCATTTTATTTTAATAAAAATAGTCCAATGATCCATACAGTGCAGCCTGAAAGAAATTTACATTTCCGCGTTAGATTATTAGCTTTCGCGATCTTATTTTGTTTATCAAACGCAAGATTTCGAAAAAAATTGTGTTGAAAACTATGACATGTAACAGATAAAACTTTCCATGTAAAAATTCATTCCTTCGCAGCCGCGTTAATTTCTTTTGGCTTGTACTGTATATACAAAATATACCTTAAGGTAAGAAAATTTCGCCAGAAAAATGGATTTCACGTATACCGTATAGCTTCAAATAAACACCCAGGGCGTTTATTAAATTTTTCGATTTTCAGAAGAGGCGTCTATTCAAAGTGTGTGTGTGTGTGTGTGTGTGTGATCAGCTTATGGTATGCACTTGCTGATCCTAAAATAGTGGTTAGAGACTATTTGGCTTAGTTACAGTTCACTGCAGGAACTATCAACCTGTTTCAAAAACCTGTTATGGTTCCAAAGAATGATTAATTATGACTCATATTTGCAGGGCAAGATAATTGACGCTTCTTTTTTGACATAAAATTTGTAAATTTTTGCCCATTAACTATTGGGAGATTAAAGATTAAATATTGCAGAATTTTTTTTATTTATGAATTTTCTTTGACTTTTTTTTCAGTTAAAATAAAAAAAAAAATCTCATTAATTTTTCCCACTAAAATTTCTAAAGATAAAATTTTAAAAATTCATCAATAGTGGACCTGAGATTTTATAACAGTTATATAATTTCCTTTTAATTATTAGGTCCTTTGTTGGTGGCATCATCTCTGGTATTACCTTATATCTGCTGCCAGAACTCGCCTGTTTCGTCAGACATCAGACTTATCTCGACTTCTCCGAATTTTTGGGTTGACCATCTTATGTGAACCTGACCAGATTTTATTATTCAGATACTTTGCATAGCTATCTTTGTCACGTGAAATCATATATATTTGTTTTGTTAACACTTTTACAATAAATTCAGTTCAGAATTCACATTAATAAAAATTGTTCAATACTTCAAGACTTATGACCTCAACCCACCGAGATATAACAAACGTACGCAAGTATTCTTCTGAAGAGTGTATCTAACGGACTAATGCTACCTTTTAACTTTTCGCCTTTTGAAAGGCAGACGTAATTAACTTAAAGCGTGGAAACTACACAAATTCTGAATGTGACCTATTTTTCAAACAGTCTGTTGATGAATAAGATATCGAGTACAATGATACATATGAATGAAGCCGAGCTTGTATGTACCGTGAAACTAGAAACAACACCGCCGTTGACGTTCAGATTCAAAACAAACTTTTTTTTTTATTGAGGTCTTCACGAAAATGGCTACCGGTCGAAAAGATCACCGGTGTTTCAACTTTTTTTCAGATCATTAAAGCATAGATCGTTAACTTCAAACTGGAAACCACTGATACCCAAATTTTCTTTCTAAAATGTACTTCTTGCTGCCGCAGGTAAAAGGCTGTGAAATTTAGTAAATACACGCGGAATGTTATCTGAAGTGTTCTAGGTATAGGGTTCTTCGTAATGTGTACCATTTTTCTGGTATAACCAACCGCGCCACCTCAGGGCCTCTTGTTTGTATTGAAAATCATCCATCTTCTTGATTACGAAATATCTCTCGGACAAGGATAAATTTGTTGAAATTCATCAGGACAGTGCGTAAACATTTAAGACACACTTTAGTAAAAATAAAATGATAATTACGTTTGGCGACTCTGATGATGACTGTTTGTTAGTACTAGAAACTTTTCTCAATTCATACTTTCTAATGAAAGCATGAAGCTTCTGATCATTTTATTTTTGATAATTACATTGACTTGTGATGTATTTCAGCTACCACAATCTTACGAAAGATGGCAATGCAAATAACATTAACAAGATTTCTCCCACAACGAGCTATTATGCGAATGATTCATGTCAGTTCGCCAAGTAATAGTTTACCAACAGATTTTTGCCAAAAATCTCTACCTTATGTATCACTGCCAAACCTAGAAGAAGTCATCATATGTGAACCAAAGGAAAACTGTATGTGACCCTGAGCAATTCAAACGACTTGAAAATTTGGCGAATGATTTTTTACAAGGTGATGGAAAAGAGTTGCAGGACCGGCTTCAAAATTACTATAGCAAAGATCAATTTAATTATTTTGGCGTCAATACAGTAATAAACAGTTTTTTAAGAGATAGAAGTACTGGGATGAAGCAAAACGGTGGATGCATGCAATGGGAACTTGGTAAATATGAACCTTACTTGGTTCGTGCGTCTAAACTGCTTAACAGTGCCAGAAAAGTAGGGATCACTATGGAAAATAACACTTTCAAACCAATGGTGATGAATTACAACCCTGTTTTCGAAAAGTAGGGATCACTATGGAAAATAACACTTTCAAACCAATGGTGCCGGAAAGGTAGGGATCACTATGGAAAATAACACTTTCAAACCAATGGTGATGAATTACAACCCTGTTTTCGAAGGTGTTCTTAAGCAAACCCATGAGAACCAAACTCAAGTAGCTCTAGTATTAGGAATGATACCATTCCTGATGTTTCCAATGCTCTAGTATTAGGAATGAAAACTCATCCAAGACTATTCAGTACTTCAAGGATACCAGGATTAACCATGGATACCTTCAGGAGAAATTACAAATTAAAAAATTTAGTGGTTATGCGAAACGGAAATATATTTACTTTCGATCTGATATCTGAAAATGGTAATGTTGTCGATATTAATGAAATATTGGCGAACTTGAAACAAATCAAAGAACAGGGCAACATCCGTTCCCCGTATCCCGTTGCTGCCCTGACCAGTTTGAATACAACAGCTTGAGCAGAATATTATAACCATTTGCTTACTGATCCACATAACGCTGATTTGTTGAAGGTTATTGAGGAATCTCATTTAGTTTTTACTCTGGATGGTGAATTTGAAAAGGAGGGAGTGGAAAAAGATATTTTTCTTGGTAAATTCCCCGGCAATCGATGGTTTCACAAATCTTTATTTTTAAGTATTGATGAGAGTTCTCCATACGTTGGAAATTCTGGTAATGGCGTCGAGTGTCATGCAGTGGTGGGAGCCGATGTTGTAGCAGAATTTACTAAAGAGTTAAAAGGTGTATCAAGTAGTCATGCCTCAGAACCACCATCACTTAAGCACCTACTGTTTAACATTGATGATCGTATAGATGCTGGAATCAAAGAAGGGATAAACGCATTCTATAATGTCTATAACGATTTTCAAAGTAACATGCCTGAGTTAAACAGCACAGAATTCAAGAAACGCTTTCTTAATCCAAACTTAATGATTTGCAATGCAAATATCTCTTATAAAGATGCCTTCTAAAACGACAACGGTTGTATTAGTGCCGACATTTATCAAAAGTCATATCCAAATTAAGCCTGGACCATCGGAGCAAATGGCAAATTTAGCAAAAAATTTGCACTTGAAAAGAAAATGAAGATTTTGTCACTACGAAATTACTGTGATACTTACTTCTCCGAAATCGTGCAATTGGGTAAGGCACAAGATATTGATGGAATGTCATATGGTCGTACTTACAACGTCTAAACGTACACTGTCTTCTTCCAGCAACCATAAAGGCAGTTTGACCATGTGATCCCTGTTCATCTCAGCGAATATTCCATAAAATCGAAATGGTTTTGTGATTTTTTGAGGATCATTTGTTGGCACTTAACGAGTTATCATCCGAACTGAAAAATCCTTGTGAATTTTTCGAGACTGAATTGTTTTGCTAGCCTTTTCCCCGTTTTTGTGCCGTAACAGTTCCTCATCAGTTTATCAGGTTATGACGAAGGGCTAGGTTTTTCGTATGTGAATGGAAATAAAGAAATATCCGGCAATTTTACCGCTGTTGATTCAGATGGTCCATCACCAGAAGAATATTCGAAATTATTTCTTGACACATTGGATGAACTGTTTTATTTTATTTAAACTGGGAATTAAAGAGCTGATGAAAGAGATAGATATTCTATAAAACTTTCAAATCAAACGATGTTTAACATTTACTTTTTTATGTGTAATTTACTTTTTGTGTAAAAGTTTGCATCGGTATGTTAAGGGGGATTACTGTGATCTCAAGAAATATTAAAGCAATTGAGTAACTATTTATAAGAGTTGTTGTTAGCACTTGCCTCCATGTAAGCAGCGATTTGTTTAGACTCGATTATCCAGCTGCAGTGAGTGTGTCAGCAAAGCTGTGCGATATTGACTAATTTCAACAAATTGAAATTGCAATGGTCAGAATTCTCTTAAAAGGGAATATTGTGCAAATTTACGAGGTTTATGGCATCATCCGGCATCTTATGCTCCATTCCCTTCCAACACAGTGTCCTCTCTTCCACAACTCCCTTCTAGAACACCGTCAGCGAGTGTACGACTTTGTGGCGAAATTTCCATAGTTTTGAGCTCATTAATTATTTCGAATTATTTCGAGATTTCGAAAACATACTTTTTCAACATATTTCATCACAAACCAGTTAAACCTGTCAGTCACACCAATGGAAGCTAAAGGAATGCAATTTTGGCGATGTTTGAACTTAAAGGGATTGTTCCACAGTTGTGTCTACAGTTGTGTTCTATACGTATGGGATATCAAGAACGAAATCGAAAAATTGTAAAACTTAGACTCATAACGTGGGAATACTTTTTTCTCAAACGGTTGTTTAAGGAAATTGAAGTGTTCACATTATACCGGTAGCATGAACATATTCACATCATGAGTCGGTTAAACAGCGTGCGCACGTTTTAAACGAATCTCTTGCAAAGAAATTTCCGAAAATAAATACGTCCAAATATAACGTAAAGAAAGCAAGAGGGTATAACTGATTTCTCATGGAGTTATGAGGAAGTCGAAGTATGAATTTGGAGGACTGAAGTTGGGAGTTACGCAGCTTGTGGTAATGACTAGACGGCCATATCAAATGATTGCCTAGTTCTCAAACATCGTAGAAATCCCAGATTGTCTACAATCAATAATCCAAAATCCCATATAATATCGCAGTCCCAATTACATGCTCTTATTTGTCGTAAAAATCGCAGATAACATCATCGCCGACGATTATCATTTATATGAGAACTGGGCTTAAATGTAATTTTTATGGAAACTTATTTTTTTAAACATTTTTTAAGAAAATGAGAATTCGTTGTAAAATTATACCAGTCAGCGTCCCACTTGTTAAAGTAGCATTGTGAAAACCTATCCCATGCATAACATATCACGATTTCCACTTCACTTTTTCCATACGCCAGCACAAAATGCGATACGATACATTCGATGCAATACGCGTATTTATATTCATTCAAAAAATTTGTTCTTGTTTTTTTACAGAATATTCATGCAGAACTGCAGACGTTGCAAAATTTTTGTAGTTGGTTATCTTTTTCAGGGATACGCGTATTGCAAAAAAAAAAAAAAAAAAAAAAAAATTAATCCAATTCAACTTTGTTTTTTGGTACGCGAAGAGCATTATTGATACGCGCATTTCTAAATTGCAATCAATGCGCATGCTCAATGATACAGTAGGTGCTGATGCGCGTATTATTTTTTGAAGTGGAAATCCCGCTTTAGAAAGCAGTTGCGTTGTGGTATCTATCCGGTATGAAAGTCTTGCTGCAAAAGTTGATTTGAAATGGGAACAAAACGCCTGTCCGATATATTTTCATAACGTTGTGAAATCTATCCGGTATAATGGAAACATAGGCTGGTATACTTGTATACTTTTGAATGGTTGTAACGAAAGAAGATTTATTTTTGATATTGCAGGGAGAACGATTCCTTTTGGTTTTAAGTACTTCTTTATATTTCAGGGGGAAGCACCCTCGTGGTTTTATACTTTACTGAAGATCATTTGGAAGTGGTTTGCCGTCCATCAACTTCTTTTCATAGTTGACCAATAGCTTAACGCCATTTACAACAAGTTGCACCAATTCAACTTCAGAATATCCCAAACGGTCTGAATTAGAGATGTCGAATGTACCGTCAGACGATGCTGTGTCAACACCTCCAGTACCTGCAGAAAAGATGAAGTATATAATGAAGTATATAACTGATCAAAAACGTCCATGATACAACGAAGCTTCCCCTGTGGAAGTTGATTTTCTAAATAAATGCCCCGAGCTCAATATCAAGTTTTCTATCAAACATATTTGTATATTTATTATAATTTATTCCTCTTTTAACTTTGGTCACCATAGCTACCATAGTTAGACATCCGTAAGACTACAGAGACAAGGTAATTGTAATCGAGTAAGTCGTTCAAAGGCGAAAGTGGCAAATGCTATTCATCTGAGACAAATAAACGTAAACACTTCAAAGGTTAAAAGAATTCTGATTCATTTGTATCATGCCTAATTTCGAATCATTGACGAAATTTAGAAGAAGTAGACAACGTATAAGCAGCTACCTCGCTTTTGCAATCTCAACTTTTCAAGCAATGCATCAAATCCTTTATATTTTGATAGGAGAGGTAATTTGACGTGGACACCTGCGCGTATTCCCGTACCTAAAGGAAATGGTTGACAGAAAAAAGTTCATTTTAATACAATAGATAAGAATGTTACTTGCAAGTCAGGTAACTGATTAAACCACCGAAAAATGACAAATGTGTTTATTTCCAACAATCTAAATAAATTGTTGGAAGTACCGTATTACATCTTATTCACACTAAAGAAAGCCGGAGTTTATTCGACATTTAAAATAACGAGCCATAACAGATTGAAGCTACCCTTATGTTTAAGCATACTCATTAGAAAATTCTCTGGTCTAGAAGTTTCTTATGATGTTCTATTGTCGGTACATTTAACTTGACCTAACTGTAGTTTGTTTTGCACATGTTTTGATCACATGATGATAAAACACTAATGTGGATTGGTTGGAATTTTGTCATGTGATCAAAAAGTGAGCAAAACAATGTTGGTCTATTGAAAAGATCAGAGAAAAAATGAACTATAAGTTGGTATAATAGACACAAGGGAATTTTCTAATGACTATTGTTTAAGATAATCGACGAGCACGATGACGACATTAATGTTGAAATATATATTAAAGATATATATTAAATGTATATATAATATGTAATAAATGTAATATTAAAGATATATTCAATGTTTGTTATCATTGTTAGCAGTATTTGTTTAAAAAGAACTTGTTGGTGAAACTCCAATTTTCTAATAAACCGCCCGCGCCCCATTAAAAAGTAAACATTTTCTAATAAACGCCCTGGCAATGTGAATTTAACATTGCAGTTTATCTGCATATCTATATATTAATACCAACAGCAAATTTTCCTCATTACAAAAGATACGATGGGAATCTTTGCTGATGCTAGGTGATTCATATCATAAAGAGAGCATATGTGGCCATAGTCAAATACCTATACCTAAGTTTGATGGACAAGTAAGAATGTATCCCAGGTGCTCGTTCCACATAAATTCATGTCCCGATTCCTTGATTTTTTGTTCAAACACACGGAGGCCAGTACAAAATCGCTCAAATACTTTTCTCATGTTGGCGCCAGTTTCCATGGAAATAACACGAATATGATCCTCTTCGTTTACCCAAACAAGGAAGTTTTTGTCTCGATTATGCCAGATTCCTCTAGCATCTGGCCAATCACGTGCCATGCCAGATGACATGAGCAAAGGAGAGACTGGTTTATCAAATAGGAGGTGATCAGCAATCAACTTATCTTGGTCTTCTTCAGTCATACCAGTTAAAGGGTAATATTTCCCTGAAAGAATGTGTAAAAGAGTTATTTCGTGTTCTTTTATCTATATTCCCTGTAAATCATGTCAAATCATGTCAAGCCATATCAAAAGTCATATCAATTCATGTATCACAATTTTAAAGAACCCGAAATCTCTAAGAAAGTTGACCCTCAGCAAAACCTACGACAGCCGAATTGTTCACTATCTGCATTTAAAAACAAGTATGCTCTCTACCTGGCAAGTCTGGCAAGTCTTCCAAAGCTTTTGTGATGATTTTTTCCAAATATCGTCTCTCACTTCTTGTACAGAAAGGTGGTAGTGCCAAACCACGTATACTTCGGCCAGTTCGCACTCGACATGAAAGGACAAAGTTCGGATCTAAATCATCCCCACCAACGAAATTACTAGGATTGAGATCGGTTTTATGTTTTGCATCCGGTGCATATCCTAAAGAGAAATACATTATATACTGAATATGTTGCGTCTAAAATTCAGAAATGAAAAAACTGTTTTTTAGTATTTCTTTGCCAAACTACCTCCGTGTCGGCCACTGATAACAGCATCAAAGAATTCCTTGAACACAGAATAGGTTTCCTCATCTCCTGCGACACAACCAACCGTCATGATAAACGGATGACCTGGGTTGTCAACACCAGTTTGAATGGCATTATCAAAGGTAAAGCCGTTCTTTGTGGTCACTTTCGCCATTTGTTCGTACATGGAAGGTGTCAGCACTTTGCTCATCCAGTTGTTATGTTTTTTGAGGTCTGGGTAACACGTGACTTTGAGCTTTTCGAAATCAGGCTGTAATGGGAAACGTAACACTGAAAAGTCCTTTGTTCATTTTTATGTAATTTTACCTGCTCGTGTCAACCTCGTCCCCAGGGCTTCTTGATATATACAGGACAAGAAACAGTACAGTATATCATACATTATAATCGAGAAGGCAAGAAGGACGAGGTTGCTGCTTGGGTAATCGTTTACAGGAGATCCTTACAAATGTTTAACTACAGAGCACTGTGTGGTTTGTTAAGAGCACAAAACTGGGTTTTAGAAACCATTATTTTTTTAAAATAGCATCAAAATGTGGAAAGGATGTCATCACATTGGAGAACATATTATTTTGGTGATAGCTAGAAATTTGCAAATCGATATAAGATTTATTTACATCTACCTTAAATGATGGCTTTGGAATCAAATGATCGATAGATTTTCCTTTTTCCAGCAATTTTTCCATTTCCACCAGCGCTGTCACACCATCAACTACTATCTGCATTAGTTCTACTTCCGATTTTCCCAATCGATCCGAATTGGATATATCATACGTGCCATCGTTGCTTGCAGTATCCACTCCACCTTTCAGAAAATTTTAAAAGGACTGCAATTCACTTAAATCAAAGGTGTACTAGAAGCACACACGTGCGCATTACTAGCCATTGATTTGTTGCAAACAGACGTTCTCCTCCGGAATTAAATATATGTTTTTTATGTTTAGCGCGTGAAGACACTGTACACTACTCGGTCTACCATTTTGCGTGTCAGACAAACAGACAAACAGAGAATAGGGTAATAATAGAGAGGATATATATATTTTTTTTAAATTCTGAGAAATAGATAAGGCTACCTACAATCATGGACAAATTTTCATAATTCTTGAAAAATAAAAGCATAAAAACCCTTCTCCCACAACCCCAATTCAATATTGATTTTAAAAAACAAAAACAAAACAATGCTTTTCAACAACAACAACAATAACATCAATTGGTGTGGTGAAACGGAAGGCATACAAGGAATTTGTTAACTATTGAAGATAAAAACAAAATTGGACTTTTACCTGTTCCTCTTTTTTGAAGTCTCATTTTATCCAACATGCTATCAAATCTACCATCTTTACTCAGAAGTGGGATTTTTACATGAACACCTGCCCGCATACCAGTTCCAAGGTTAGAAGGACACGTTAAAATGTATCCAAGATGTTTACTCCACATAAACTCGTGACCGGCACTTTTCATTATATTTTCAACCTGAAATTAAAAATTTCATTAAAGAATATGGATTCCATGCTCACTTACTTGTTCTATGCTAAAAATTATCCATCAGAGCTTGTAGCAAAAGAAAATTTGTTGCAAATACCTGGTTGATCCCATTGCAAAATCTTGTGAATACCTCTTTCATGTTGCCTCCTTTTTGCATTGATATCAGTCTCAAATGATCTTCCTCGTTTACCCAAACCAAAAAGTTTTTATCATAGTTATGCCATATTCCACGTGCTTCTGGCCAATCACGCGCCATACCAGCTGATGTTAATAATGGAGATACTGGCTTGTCAAATAAGAAATGTTCGGCAATGAGTTTCTGTTGATCTTTGTCAGACATGGTTTCAAGTGAGAAATATGTGCCTTTCATATTACCCGATAATTTATTCAAAGAATCGATTGAAATTTTCTCCACCTATAAGAGACGCCATGAAAACGATACGATACGATAAAATTATTATTAATATATTTCTCTTATCATTGTTATCAATGACGGGTCTGAGTAGGAGGTCCTAGAGCATTTAAAGCCCCCTTTTCGGCTACGGAAGCCGCATGTCTGGTTCAACTGATCAATTGGACAACCTCTTTAGACACCAATCCTGCTCTCAAGCTGAGTGCTAAGCTGAGTGGATCGATTCACACTGTTATAGTCGCTGGCATGACTCGGCCAGGATTTGAACCCTGACCTCACGCACTAGAGGCGCTAGCACGAGGTCACCAGTCGGTACGATAAACGATAAACGATAAACGATAAACGGCCGGAGAAAGCAAAGAAGAAACAAAACATCACATTGAAAGAAGAAACAAAACATCACATTGAAAGAAGAAACAGAACATCACATTGAAAGAAGAAACAAAACATCACATTGAAAGAAGAAACAAAACATCACATTGAAAGAAGAAACAAAACATCACATTGAAAGAAGAAACAAAACATCACATTGAAAGAAGAAACAAAACATCACATTGAAAGAAGAAACAGAACATCACATTGAAAGAAGAAACAAAACATCACATTGAAGGCACAAGAGTCTCAGTTTGAAAACTTTAATAAACGTCTCAATTTATCTGATGATACCACGTGATCTGATGATATCAGAACAAACAAAAAAATCATCACCAGTCCTCTCAAAACTTTCTTACACATAAAATCAATAAATTGCATGTCTAATATTAGATTTTGAGTCAGTAATTATGTTCTAATACTTATTAATTAGAAATATAGTAAGATAAATTGTCTAAAAAGAAAATCATAACATATGACGACCAAAATCATATTCAATTTTTCAATACAACAAAAGACATCAAACAAACAACACAAAAAATAAAAACCAATAGCTCACCATTTTTCGCTCCGCTCTTGTACACCAGGGCGGCAAGCAAAGTCCACGAATACTTCTGCCAGTGCGGACACGAGAAGATAAAACATATTTAGGATCCAAATTTTCGCCACCTTAAAATGAAATACAGAGATGAGTAACGTTTTCCAAAAAACGTCCATAATAGTTTTCAGTTTACCAGAAGTATACCTTTTAGTTTTTCGGGTGACAAATCGGTTTTATGCATGTCAGTTTTCTTGAACCCGTTAAACCGTTTTTCAATAACAGGATCAAATAGATCAGCGAATGTTTCGT
Organism: Turritopsis rubra; assembly: GCA_039566895.2. NCBI lineage: Eukaryota > Metazoa > Cnidaria > Hydrozoa > Anthoathecata > Oceaniidae > Turritopsis > Turritopsis rubra. Next base: position 13,491,837 of record CM077630.1, read on the forward strand.
AGGATTCCTCATCTCCTGCCACACAACCAACCGTCATGATGAATGGATGCCCAGGGTTGTCAACACCCGTTTGAATGGCATTATCAATACCAAAACCACTGGGTGTTTTCACATCAAAATATTTTTGATAGACTCGATTAGTCAGACATTTTGCCATCCAGTTGTTATGTTTGGATAAATCCGGAAAATTTATCATGGGATTTAATTTAGCTGTGTTAGACTTCAAAAGAAGGTCATTCACTCTGGATGTAATATCTTCTCCTTTTTCCAAAGCCTTTTCCAAATCGACTATGCATTTCACTCCATCGATAACATTTTGAACAAGCCGAACTTCTGAAACTCCCAATCGATCAAGATTTGAAATATCAAAAGTACCGTCTGTGTTCATTGTATCAACCCCGCCGGTACCTCTCTTTTGTAAGCGAAACGCCATCAAAATTCCATCAAATAATGGAGTATTGGACAATAAGGGAACTTTAACATGAACTCCTGCACGCAAACCTGTGCCCAAATTTGAAGGACATGTCAGTATGTATCCGAGATGTTCATTCCACATAAACTCACGACCTTTTGCCTTGATAAGCGACTCGACTTTCTTCAGACCAACACAAAATCTATTAAACACAGAACGCATATTGCCACCCTTTTCCATTGAAATTACCCTAGAATGATCTTCCTCATTTATCCAAACAAGAAAGTTTTTGTCTTGATTATGCCAGATACCACGTGCTTCTGGCCAATCACGCGCCATACCGGCAGATGTAAGGAGCGGGGAAACCGGTTTGTCAAACAAAAAGTGATCCTCGATCAATTTGTTCTGGTCCGCTTCGCTCATTCCGGTAAGTGGGAAATATTTTCCTACGAAGAAGAACAACGAAAATACAGCAGCATATATCACAACTGAACAAAATTCCATCCATCATTTTCATTTTTTAAGGAAGATAAGAATAGCATGTTCCAGTCATGAACAATTCTGACATACACTGATGACTCGAATTTCTATCAATCCATCAGATCTTTCTCAGTTGCCTTCTTTGCGTACAAAGCCATTAAATATTTCAAAATTCCCCTTTTACATAAACCACAGAGAACTACGAAATAATACTGAGTAGGGCAACTCATCCGAATATCCGATTCTACACAAATTTACAAAACGTTTTATGAAGATTAATAAAACAGAAGAGCAAGTTTACTTTTGAAACCACACCAACTCATGTTTTTAAACATTTTTAATGTTACCTTTGAATTCTTCATCCAAGCCAGCCAGCGCTTCAACAATAACCTTCTCCACTTCTTTTCTTTCGGCTCTCGTACAAACTGGGGGAAGTGTTAAACCTCTTATACTTCTTCCCGTTCGGACGCGGCAGGACAAGACATAATTTGGATCCAAATCTTCTCCTCCGACTAAGTGATCCGGATTTAAGTCGGTCTGGTGTTTTGCTGTCTTCGAGTATCCATTGTGGCGATGGTAAATGACGTCGTCGAGTAACTCGCCGAACACGGTGTAAGATTCCTAAAATGCAGAATAATATTTAGAAAAATGGTTTCCTACTAATTCAAGCTACCATTATGGTTCAATACATCTACTTGAAAACGGTTTTCATTATTATTATCATTGTAGTTATCGCAAAGAAAAAATCAGTATCATCCGAATTTTGAATTTCAAATTCAAGAAACAGTCTTGTCTGTTTTGTCGAAAAGGGTAAAGAAACCCTGGGAACACAGTTGTGAAATCTATCAGTAAAACTGAAAATAAATTGTTTAGGCCTTCAAAGATGGCTTCCTTCAACCTCACTTTTCTTCACCATAAAGTTGCATTTTGCATTTAATCTCAAAGGTTTTGATGCTTTAGCAATCTTAGAAGGGATAGTTAAGCGAAATCAATCTCCAGAGATACTTTCTCACTTGTCTTATGAAATATTTGCAATATAAATGAATGAATGGCTGAAATACCTCGTCGCCGGCAACGCAGCCAACTGTATAAATGAACGGATGGCCGGGATTATCAACTCCTGTTTGAATGATTTGATCAAGAGTAACTCCATTTGTCGTCTTCCGATCATATAATTTCTTGTAAACATCAAAAGTCAAGCATCTTGACATCCAGTTTCTATGCTTGCTGAAGTCTGGATAACTCATTTTAGGATCTTTCTTCAAAGTGGCTGCTGTCAGAGCAGGTTCCTTCTTTGTTTTAGAGGCCTGAGTACTAGTTGTCTTGGTATCTGGTTTCCTAAAATGTCAATGAACGCGAATAGATTTGAATTATCACAAAAGTATATTTAACAAACCCTAAAATATGTTAATTATTCAATTGTAAAATGGAAAAGATATTTTTAAGATATTTATTTTGCGGTCTTACGGTGTTTGAACAGAGGCTTGTGTCTGTGCTTTTCGTTTCGGGTCTTCATTCTTTGGCTTGGATTGGTTGTTCATGCTGTTTCCTGTTTTGAAGAAAAAACTAAGTTATATAAAATTATGATTTTAGGTGGGCCCACTCTTCCAACCCCGCTGATGGATTTTTGATTATACAATTCTATCTGCACCGTTTGAAGAAAGCCCTTCGTTCTTGCAAACACTCAAAACTGTAATATAAACAGCTACTATATTGCCAAACTCAATTTGAGTCCTCGTTATACATGCCTAACTATTGTTTACTTTTACACATTTATTTTTACTTTATTGATTGCAGTAATAGTTTAATCTTTACGCTCAAAAACTGAGACACCAGAATAAAAATGTTGATTTCAGCATTACATTTTCTTTGGATGGCTTTAGTCAACCATCTTTGTTAATTTCCTTATTGCGAATGTTGGATCCGCTTACCTGATGAAGTTTGTACTGAGGATGTGCAACCCATGTTGTTTGTTTTGTGTGTTATTTGTTTTGTGTGTTGTTTGTTGTGTGTGTTGTTTGTGTGGTGGTTTGACGAAAATGTCTGAAGAAAAACATTGCGCCGCTTTTTATACTGGCGTACATTTGACGTCATATAAAAGAAAAATGACCAATGGCATTTGATCTGGTTGTCACGTGATGTTTGCAACACTGAAATGGATTTGACGTAATTTTAGCACTTTTCATCACCAAAAACGAAAATTGTTGAATTAAATATTGCTTGATGCTTTTCATTATTTGTGAGACCTTCTTTTGAAGAGAAAAAACATAACCTGAAATTCTGCTAAACTGCGGTCCTTTTATGGCCGATAAATTCATGTTAACCGTGAAGCAAATATATTTTCAATAGGATTCTTCTCATCATTTCACCTTTGCTAAAGATTACGTTTGATTGTTTGAACCCCTCTCTGATCATTGTTGAAGACTTGCTTTCGAATACTAGCTTTCTTTATAAGCAACACAAAATTTTGGCTGAGGCTCAATTTGCTTAAGTTGCTCTCTTTTACATTTGTTGCGTATATGGGGTGACCATATTCGCGTGTTTATCTACCCTGGTAAGCCAGTTTCTTTAAACAACTCGAGCTTTTATAACACATTTCATCAGCAAGGAAAAATATTGTGTCCCTGTTTGCTCTCTTAATTTTAATTTCTGGTTTTGTTCTTTGTCTTTTGTTTTTCTTCTTTTTAGTAAGTAAGTAACCTACTATAAAAACTTATTGCCCATTTTTTCTTTGATCTTTTCAGTTTTCAATAGGCTATTTTCAGTAAGTAAGTAACGGGAAGTTTAAACGTCCTGGAGACATATCCATCTCAATGGCTCTTCATCCCCTCCAACAGTCAACTTGTTAGTTAACTTACAACCAATAATTTCAATTATTTTACATCACGTGATCAAAGTGAATACACAACAAACTACTTAGGTAGTTCAAGTTAAAAATAACGACAATAACTTGACAACTTGGCTTCCAGACCAGGGAATATTCTAATGCTTTCTTTGAAACTTGAGTTACCAGTTGAAAATCATAGCGAAGAAAAGAAATTTTCTCTGTCCCTTACTTTCTTTGCTTTAAAGAGACAGGTTGATCTTCTTTCTTAAGTGAAGGTACGGGTAGTATGTGGTATTGGATGTTTTGAGAGAATTTGCTCTGATTTCTGGATCATATAAGCACCACTTAATCACCAAAGTAGAATCAAGATGGCAAAACAATACTTACCAATGAGATTTTCACCAAAAAGGGTGCACCAGAGAGGCGAATAAGTTTTAATCAGTCACATAATTATCCTGGTTAAAATGACAGACGACATTTTAAACTCTTTAATTAAAGGAGAAGTTACGATTGCTGTTCTTACCGTTTTAGCAACACCTTTGACACAATTGCGTATGCAACCCTTCTCAAAACGCTCCACAGAAGTAACTTCTCTAAAGAATCACTCACACTCATCATAAGTTACCTAAATGGCAGAAAACAGTTCGTACAGGTGGATGACATCAAAGAAATGCGTAAAGTTTAGTGTACCTCAAGGCTTTATTTTAGGTCCAGATGACATTGTTCAACATCTATGTGAATGACATGAGCGAAACTTGTCAAAGTTCCAACCAGTCTACAATGTGCCGATGATTTCAATCTATACAAACACTGTAAGCCATCGGAAATAAACCAAACCATCTCACAAATGGAAATTACTCTTGGAGAAATAAGTTACTGATCTGAAGAAAGAAATCTAATCTTCAACTCCGATAAAACCAAATTCATGATCTTTACATTGAAATAATCAAAACATAAATCCTTAAAGGGAACTGATCTCACCAAAATTCTTGGAGCGAATTTCTAGGAGTAACTCATGCGAACAAAGTCACCAGAAGATGTTACGCAACCCTCACTGTACTAAAAGTCAAGAACTTAATACCTTTCAATATTATGTAAACAACTCTGTGAAATACTACTGAAATAATGGAATGTTAACACAGACCATGATTAAGGCTAACGTAAGAAATAATATGGTTTTATGTTGATAGAAAAGATTAAAAGAAAAGAAATAAGTGAAGAAATATCAAAAATGTAAATTTGAATGGTTTTCAAAAAGCATATGAAGTATGCATGTTAGAAACATCAAAAAATAAAACACAAAAGTTGAATGGGTTTGCCAAATATAGTAATGAAATCTAATAATCCTGACAAAATAAAGACCGACCAACGACCGACTAAATATTTGTGAAGGTTGAAATATTGTGAAACAGTAATATTTTTTATAACGGTGGGTCTCAATATTAAAGCGAAGAAGCATCAAAGGTAACAAAAGATAAAATTTGAATGGGTTCAAAAAGTGTCCAAGTATAAATGAAGATTGATCAAAGCATGAAACTCTGAGTATTCAAGACATAATTGTCTTTTCATTGAACCTAATATATATCCTAGTATATGCGTATACGTTTACCTTGAACAAATCTGACAAATCAGCCAGGAGCGAGAATATCACTCATATTGAAAATGGGATAACAGTATTTAAAGACAAGGATATTGGAGATACATTTAATAGATACTTTGTAAATATTGTTGATAACCTAGATATAAAACCACCACCTCAAAACGAAAACGGCTTTTCAAATAATCATAGTTGGAAAATCAAGTGGCGATACGGACGGTCATGCTCCGAACTATGTTAGCAATTTTATTCATATTTATGTTGAAGACACCGTATTATACTTCATGTCATTCAGTATGTTTTTCAGCGAATTATGGTGAGCTTTTTGCTGGTGTTATTAATGGGAAAAGTACCTTGATTAATGAGTCTATATAGCAGTTTAATCTGAGAAAAGGGATGAAACCTTGTTCAAAAGTAGCGTTACAAATGTTGCTTTTATTGTGTGGTGATGTGGAAACTTGTCCTGGTCCAAACGACAGACACATTCCTGAGCTTGAAAAGTTAGTAAAACTGCGTGGTTTTTAATGCTTCCATCTCAATATCAGAGGTTTGTGGGGAAATTTATGTGATGTAACAGATATTTTGATTTACATCGACATTTTTTCCCTCAGAGACTAATATCAGTGATGAGCCGGGTGACATCTTCAAAATTGAAGGGTACAAATTTGTCAGCAAACCTCGCTCTTCTGGTAGAGGCGGTGGTGTGGCTGCTTATATTTCGAACAGAGTTGATTTTGTGAAAAGATTCGATTTAGAAACTGAAGAAACTGAGTGTATATGGCTTGAAATTAAACCTGAAAAGTCCAAAAGTTTTCTGATTTGTGCATTATATCGACCCCCTGACGGATTGTACTTGCACACAAACGTTTTGAAAATTTTTAAAGATATCTTGTCATTAGCAACGAAACATTCTGTAGAAGTTATTAACAATGTTAATTACCTTGAAGCTAACGATCACAGAGACTTTAAAGGCATGCTAAAAGTTATTAAGGAGTGTACTCGTACTACTGAAGTCAATGCTTCCTTAATTGATGTTATTTTAACAAATAAGGCATCTACTATAAAAAGTACCGCCGTAATTCTGACATCATGTAGCGACCATGATACTATCGGGTGTGTTAGAAAGTTTAACCACCAAAAGTTCCAGCACAAAGAAATAACGACACGTAACCTTAAAAACTAGATGAATGTGACTGGGAGCCTGTTTATCGTTCAAATGATTCAAACTTTGCTTGGGACTATACAAAGAACATAATACTCGGTCTTTTAGACAAATTTGCTCCAAAAATTAAAAAACGCATTCGGGGTAAACCTTGCGAGTGGATGGATGCCAAGTGAAAATGTAACATGAATATAAGAGATCAATCGCAGACATTCAGTTATATAAACGCAAACGAAATGAAGTAAATAGTCTTATCAAAAAAGCCAAAAATAACTACTATAAAAGGTTACTTAATAACTACCCGAACAGTCCGGATTCCTTTCGGAGTGCAATCAAGAAAATTTTTCCCAGTTAATCAACGAGTAAATCATCATCAACATGAACTCGCCCGAAACAAAAGATATGAAATCAATAGCGAACGCTTTCTGTTCATATTTTACAGGAATTGCATCAAAACTCAAGAAAAGGGTTATTGATCTTAGTGATCATGTTTGGAAATGTCGTCACAAAATTGCACTGAAAACTTGTAAGGTGTTTCGTTTTCGCACAGTTTCTGAAGAAACCGTATTGAAACATTTGAGGATGTTGAAGCGAAAAAAGTCAACTGTTGAAGGACTGTTCATCTGTAGTCTGTAAACCTCTTACTCACATCATCAATATTTCGTTAACAACAAGTGTTTATCCAACTGACTGGAAGCGTACCAAATCTGGGCAGCATAATAAAGTTGAAAATTACCGCCTTATATCGGTTATTCCAGCAGTATCAAAGATCATTGAGAAAATTGTTTACCAACAACTGTCTGAATATCTGGAGGAAAGCAATTTCCTAGAAAGGAATCAGTACGGATTTAGACGTCGTAGGTCCATGGAGATGGCAGCTACTTTATTCACAGATAAAATCAAGAAAAAAGTCAATAACGGTAAAATGGTCGGTGCAGTCTTTCTAGACTTAAGTAAAGCATTTGACACACTTAATCACGGAATGATTGTTGACAATCTAGAAAGTTACGGTGTTCGAGGGACAGATTGGTTTGAGAAGTATTTGTTTGGTAGATCTCAGAGGGTTTCATATGGTGGCTATTTGTCTGATGAAATGTTTGTTTTTAATGGTGTTCCTCAAGGTTCCACTTGGGTCCATCGATGTTCATTGTGTTTTTTAATGACTTCAAGTCTTGTCTGAAGCACACGGAGAGTATCAAGTATGCTGATGACACCGTTATTTGCGTTATTCACCGTTTATTTACGTTATTCACCGTTTATTTACGTTATTTACCGTTTATTTACGTTATTTACCGTTTATTTACGTTGCTGGAAAGGACGTATGCATTATAGAAACACGTATATCTTCAGACATGCAGAGAATTTCTGATTGGTGCAAGAAGAATGAACTGTTTCTCAATCTCAACAAAGGAAAAACCGAAGCAATATTATTCGGCATGGTACCAGTGTTAAGGAAACAAGACTGCGACCTGAGCCTTTCATTCGATGACTTCAAAAGCGTTTCTGTTACGACCACATGTTCAATTTCATCTAAGTATAAATGATAAAAAAGTCAGTGTACATAACAAAAGAAAGTTTTCTTTCAGTACAGTTGAAGATACATCCCAATAAAACACAACAGCAAGATGAAATTCCAACGAATGTTATTAAAGAAAACAGTGATATTTTTAGCAATTTTATTTCAGCAAATATCAATGCATTGTTAGAAACAAGGGAATTTCCTCAGTCACTTAAAACTGCAGATATTACACCAACGCATTAAAAGAGTTCAAGAAAAGAAAAATAGAATTACAGACATATCAGTATCTTGTCAAATATTTCCAAAATCAACAAAAAAAGCATCAGATTTATGGGTTTTTTCAATAAAATTTTCAGAGCACCAATTTGGTTTTGGAAAAGGTCATAGTTCCCAACAATGTTTGGTAATCATGATTGAAAAATTGAAAACAAGCCTCGACCGGGTGGGACATTTGGTGCACTTCTCACTGATTTAAGCAAGGCGGTTTGATTGTATCCACATGAACTTCTAATTGCAAAACTGCATGCATACGGAATTCTTTACTGATTTTGAAATCTTACTTAACAAACAGAAAGCAAAGGGTAAGAATAAATAATGAATATACTCCATATGCTAACATTAAATATAGAGTACCGCAAGAATCAATGTTAGGTCCTCTGCTCTTTAATATATTCATGTGTGACCTATTTCTCTTCGTTCCAAATATTGAAAAATTATGAAAAGTTATTGGATTTTGAATTTTTTGAAAAACGTGCCCCTCCGCTTTAAGCGGAATATCACCACAAAACGTAGCCAACCACTACAGATGAAAGTCCAAGGACTCCCCATTACTTACTTACTTACTTGTATTAAAGGGGAACATTTGGCATAACCAGATAGAGGCCAAACGAAAGCGACATACCTGATATTTTTGTCAACATTTCAACTTGTTGTTGGAGCTTTTCACATCCTTTTATATCCGCTTTAAAAATATCATCCGTCTCTTACTGTTAACTATGCTACTATTATACTCATTGTATTTATTTATGTAATCAGGAAGTTATTAAACTTAATAAATTACAGGTAAATGATTTTTCGTTTCTTTTTTTAAGTGCTACGACACGGTGATCACATGATTTCGGTGTTTGTTTACTTTTTTCCGGCAGCCGTAGTGTTATCGCATTTCAAAATAATCAGCCGGAGGAACCACATTGCTTGTGAGCTATTTGGCCTATTTAGAAATTTCTAAAGTTGTACAGTTAAACTAAAAGCTAAAATTCCAATGTTTAAAGATTTAGAAAATAGACAATACAACGTATACTCCTACCTAATCAATATATACTCCTACCTAACCACGATTAAACTTCTGAAATATAAGAAAATACCTTCACATTTTCCTTATTAACTAAAGCTAACAAAAACAATACCTTCTGAGACCTTTTTATCTTTCAAATCTTTATTCTGCTATTAATTGTGGAAATGTGAAAGCCTAAAACTCAATTGTGCATCATGATACAAAAACCATGTGAATATGTATATAACCATGATTTTCACATTCTCTTCTTGTATTACATTCATCTATACTATTCAATTTTCTAATTTAAAACAAAAAGATATGAATCAAACACTATCAAAACAATATAATAATGATCTTCCTACCTTCGTTTCCCTAATGGGGAACCTTAATAACAATCCACACACTACAATGAAATACCAAATAATTTGCTAGCTACACATTTCGGCATAGTAGTCAAAACTAACTGATACGAAAAAGCTACACTCAAACACATTAAAAAAATAGACATCAGTAGAAAATGATAAACTGATAACACGAACACAAAACAGGTCCACATCGACTATCTTGTCGGATAGAATAGTTACTGATAACGATCAATGTTGTTATTCTTTATTACTGAACTCAAAGCGTTGAATTAAAAAATATTAAAATCAAAAACAACAAGAGGCCCTGGGGCCTGAAGGTCAGCACGGTTGGGCATACCAGAACATTAGTACACATTACGAGCTACTAGAACACTTTAGATAACATTCTGCGTGTATTTACTAAATTTGACAGCCTTTCTTCTGCGGCGGCAAGAACTACATTTTAGAAAGAAAATTTGGGCCAAACAAAGAATTCTATTCCGAATCTGACATCCTTTATAACTGTAGATTTTCAACATGAAGTCTTTATACTGGATTATTGAATACAATTATTCATGTATTGTGAACTCAATCTATTATAAAAAAATGTTTAGTACAATGTAACAAAATATGTGCCGAAGTAAAAAACTGAAGAATATAAGAAGACAACTGAAGAATATATATTTCTCACGTGACAAAAATAGCTATGCAAATGAGTAATGGAAATCATTTTTTGGAGATATCTGAAAGTATAAAATCTGGTCAAGTTCAGATAAGGCCGAGAAGTTCAAAGACTTTGGACAAGTCCAGGTAATTCTGACAAGGTCAAGTTTTGAGGAGGAGTTCTGGCAGCAGATACGAATAATACCAGATATGATGCCACCAACAAAGGACCTAAAAAATAAATTATATAACTGTTAAACAATCTCAGATCCACTAGTGATGAATTTCTAACTATTTTTCACAAGTATTTTTAGAAATTTTATTGGAAAGAATTATTTTGAATGTGATTTTGTTTTCATTTTAACCTGAAAAAACAACGAAAATTGATTAATTTAAAAAGAAATTCTGCAATATCCCATATTTTGATAATCTCCCAAAAGTTAATGGGCAAAAATTCACAAATTTTGTAGGAATATTCGGCTTAGTTGCAGTTCACTCCTGTAACGATAATCTTGCCCTGCAAATATGAATAATAATGAATCATTCTTTGGAACCATTACAGGTCGATAGTCTGATCCATTGTAGCAGTTTTTGTGCAAATTTAATTTTGCGAATTGAGATAAAATAAACTTTTTCCAGGAATTTAATTTCGTTAATTTGGCAAATAATTAGTCTTCATATTTTTTTAAAATTAAATATTACCATGCATACGTTGACAGACATTGAGGCAGAAAGTATTCTTTCCTTTCACAAGAATTTAATTTTAAAAATACGTGAAATCCATTTTTTTCCAGTGAAATTTTCATACCACCTTGAAGTATATATTTCGTATATATACAGTGAAGCCTGAAGGAAATTGACGCACCTGTGAACGAATGCAAAAGATTTGTAAAGTCTGTTACATGAAGTCATTGTCTTCAACACGATTTGGCAGGGAAAGCTAACAATCTTAAGTGGAAATGTTAAGTTTCTTTCTTTCTTTTGGATCATTTTTATCAAAATAAAATGATAAAAAGTCTTTTATCCTCGGATTTGCTCTGACAAGTTTAATAGAAACTCTATCACAATGTCATATTTTTGGTGAAATTTACAAGAGTGTATTAGGAAAAAAATAGAATTTTTAGTGCATAAACGAATCGGTTAATACACCGATATAGTCAAAACAACAAGAACCATCAAAGAAAAAAAACTAAGAAAAGATTGGCAGCTTACGCTCCTTCACGGGAACGAGATTACCCAATATCAGGTTTCATATCAATATCAATTATTTTCTTTGATTTTTTTACTGTAAATAGAGTATAAGGGGTGCTGCTATTTAAGTTTAATTTTTGTCATCTCCCAACAACCATCATTATCCACTATGTTAATTTTCATTCATGTTTTTTTGTTTTTTATAAAATAAAATTAGGAGAGTAAACAAGTCTTAAGTTAACAGAATACAGGTAACCACCCAACAATTTTTAAAAGTACAGAAACTGCCACCACAACCAGGGTTTCTCTCTACTCTGTATTATGTGTGTGGTGTGGGTGTGAAGTGAATTTGTGTCACACACTTAAAAGGTCACAAAAAAGGGGAGAGAAGGGACAGTAGAGGAGGGAATAAAAATCGAAAATGGGATTGAACAGTTTCTAACAAAATCAATGTCAAAGTTAGGTAAGAAAAAGCAAGATTTAGTATTAGTATAAGAAGACTAGTATAGCGTGTATGTAGAGCTAGAAAAGCTGATCAAGATAATGTATAGGATCGCCTGTGTACGACTTACCGTTACGGAGATATAGCCGATCAAAGATTCTGATGACGTCACACCCATCCCCAAAAAGTTTTAAACCCAAATCTTTCGACACGTCATCGCCAATATCGCGCGCCCAAAGTGACGTCAGTTATTCCCATTGGTTCTCGAGATATTTGCACTTAAATATCGCGTTCTATTAAGGGTAGAATGCAATGTCCCCACTGACGTCGCGCTACTCCTATAATACTAATCACCATTAAAATCACAACTCAGTTACGCACGATCTAAAATTTTAATTATAACAGTCCATACAGACATTTCGTTCCCAGTCCTTTTATTCACACTGACCAAACTAAAAAGTGGTATGCACACGTCGCTATTAGTATATAGACTAGTATCCCGGGTAAAATCATTTTACAGGTTGATTTTTCTCATGAATTGCCGACCCCACTACCGTGCTCTTCCATTTTCAAAATATAAGGGTTGGAAAACAGTAAGATCACATGATTGCTAAGAATAAGTGTCACTAAGTTGTAAAGCTCAAAAAGCTGATCAAGATAATGTATGGGATCGCCTGTGTACGACTTACCGTTACAGAGATATAGTCGATCAAAGATTCTGATGATGTCACACCCGTCCCCAAAACGTTTTACACTCAAATTTTTTCGTCACCACATCGCCAATAACGCGCGCTCAAAGTAACGTCAGTTATTCCCATTGGTTTTTGAGATATTTTCCCTTAAATATCGAGTTCTATTTAGGGTGCAATGCAATGTGCCCACTGACGTCGCGCTACTCCTATATTACTAATCGCCATTAAAGTCACAACTCAGTTACGCACGATCTAAAATTTTAATTAAAGCATTTTCCATAGGAACATTTCGTTCCCAGTCCTTTTATTCACACTGATCAAACCAAAAAGTGGATGCACACTGCCTATTAGTATATAGACTAGTATCCCGGGTAAAAACATTTTACCCGTTCACTTTCCCCATGAGTTACCACCATCCCGTGATTTTTCTATCAATATAGGGGTGACCAAAAATAAAATCACCTAATCCAAAAGGATAAGTAGTATCACGCTATAGAGCTCGAAATGCTGATCAAGAAAATTATGGGATCGTCTGCGTATGGCGTGCCATTACCGAGATATCGTCGATCAAATATTTTGATGACGTCACACCCTTCCCCAAACAGTTTTAGACCCAATTTTTTTTCGTCACCCCATTGCCCAATATCGCAGACCCCAAAAACGTCACTTATTCCCATTGGTTCTCGAGATATTTGCCCCTAAACGTCGCGTTCCATTGGGGGTGCTATGCAATGTCCCCCCGCGCCAAAAAATTAACGTCGCGTCATTTGCTACTACTATACTAATACTGAAAAAAAAACGCTTTTCGCAGCATCGTGGTTTTACGCGCTCCTTGTGAGAAAATAACCGTGAAATTTCTGAAAATGTATCACTCTCTAAAATAAAAGTGGAATGCACACCCCACTATGAATAAAGAAGATTAGTATAGCGTGTTAAAAGTTATTACAGGTTCATTTTCTCCATGACTTAACCCAACATCCGTGCTTTTCCTTTTTCAAATTATAGCGACGACGAACAATAAAATCACATATTTGCTAAGAATAAGTATCACTAACTTGTAGAACTCGAAAAGCTGATCAAGAAAATGTGTGGGATCGCCTGTGTACGATGTACCGTTACAGAGATATCGTCGATCAAAAATTCTGAAGACGTCACACCCGTCCCCAAAATGTTTTAGACCCAAATTTTTTCCTCACCGATCGCCAATAACGCGCACCCAAAGTAACGTCAGTTATTCCCAATGGTTCTCGAGATATTTTCCCTTAAATATCGCGTTCTTTTTAGGGTGCAATGCAATGTGCCTACTGACGTCGTGCTACTCCTATAATACTAGTCGCCATTAAAATCACAACTCAGTTAGGCACGATCTAAAATTTCAATTATTACAGTCCATAGGAACATTTCGTTTCCAGTCCTTTTATTCACATTGACCAAACTAAAAAGTGGACGCACAAGTCTCTATTAATAAAGAAGACTAGTATCCCGGATAAAAACATTTTACAGGTTCTTTTTTCCCATTAGTTGTCTCCCCCAATACCCGTGCTCTTCCATTTTCAAAATATAGAGATTGGCGAACAGTAAGATCACATAATTGCTAAGAATAAGTATCACTAAGTTGTAGAGCTCGAAAAGCTGATCAAGAAAATGTATGGGATCCCCTATGTACGACTAATAGTTACGGAGATATCAATGATCAAAGATCCTAATGACGTCACACCCGTCCCCAAAAAATTTTAGACCCAAATGTTTTCGTCACCTCATCGCCAATAACGCGCACCCAAAGTAACGTCAGTTATTCCCAATGGCTCTCGAGATATTTTCCCTTAAATATCGCGTTCTTTTTAGGGTGCAATGCAATGTGCACACTGACGTCGCACTACTCCTATAATACTAGTCGCCATTAAAGTCACAACTCAGTTACGCACGATCTAAAATTTTAATTATAACAGTCCATACGAACACTTCGTTCCCAGTCCTTTTATTCACACTGACCAAACTAAAAGTGGAATGCACACTCGCTATTAGTATATAGACTAGTATCCCGGGTAAAAACATTTCACCGGTTCACTTTCCCCATGAGTTCACACCACCCGTGCTTACCCTCTCTCTTACAATATGGCGGTGACAAAAAATAAAATCACAGAAAGGGGAAGAATAGGTACCACTGAGTTGTAAAGCTCGAAAACCTGATCAAGAAAATGTATGGGATCGCCTGTGTACGACTAATAGTTACGGAGATATCGACGATCAAAGATTCTGATGACGTCACACCCGTCCCCCAAAAGTTTAAGACCCAAATTTTTCGACACCCCATCGCCAATATCGCGTGCCCAAAGTGACGTCAGTTATTCCCATTGGTTCTCGAGATATTTTCCCTTAAATATCGCGTTCTATTTAGGGTGCAATGCAATGTACCCTCTGACGTTGCGCTACTCCTATAATACTAATATCGCCTATATCTCGACAACTCAGTTACGCACGATCTAAAATGTCACTATATCACAGTCCATACGAACATTTCGTTCCCAGTCCTTTTATTCACACTGACCGAACTAAATTTGTTATGCACAACTCGCTATTAGTATATAGACTAGTATCCCGGGTAAAAACATTTTACCGCTTCACTTTCCCCATGAATTACCGCATCCCGTGATTTTCCTATCAATATGGAGGTGACGAAAAATAAAATCATACAATCCAAAAGGTTAAGTATCACTAAGTTGTAAAGCTCGAAAAGCTGATCAAAAAAATGTATTGGATCGTCTGTGTACGACGTGCCGTTACGGAGATATCTTCGATCAAAGATTTTAATGACGTCACACCCGTGCCCAAAAAGTTTAAGACCCAAATTTTTCGACACCCCACCGCCAATATCGGGCACCCAAAGCGACGTCAGTTATTCTCATTGGTTCTCGAGATATTTGCCCTTAAATATCGCGTTCTATTTAGGGTGCAATGCAATGTGCCCACTGACGTCGCGCTACTCCTATAATACTAATATCGCCTATATCTCGACAACTCAGTTACGCACGATGTAAAATTTAATCATAACATTTTCCATACGAACGTTTCGTTCCCAGTCCTTTTATTCACACTGACCAGACTAAAAAGTGGATGCACAACTCGCTATTAGTATATAGACTAGTATCCCGGGTAAAAACATTTTACCAGTTTACTTTCCCCTTGAGTTACCACCATCCCGTTATTTTACCGTCAGTATAGGGGTGACCGAAAATAAAATCACACAATCCAAAAGGATAAGTATCACTAAGTTGTAAAGCTCCAAAAGCTGATCAAAAAATGTATGGGTTCGTCTGTGTACGACGTGCCGTTACGGAGATATCGTAGATCAAAATTTTGATGACGTCACACCTGTCCCCAAAAAGTTTTAGACCCAATTTTTTTTTCGTCACCCCTTCGCCAAATTATCGCGGACCCCAAAAACGTCAGTTATCCCCATCGGTCTGGAGATATTTGCCCCTAAACGTCGCGTTCCATTGGGGATGCAATGCAATGTTACTCGTGCCAAAAAATTCACGTTGCGTCATTTGCTACTACAAATATACTAATACCGAAAAAACGCTTCTCGCAGCAGCGTGGTTTTACGCGCCCCTCGTGAGAAAATGACCGTGAAATTTTTCTAAATGTATCACTCTCTAAAATAAAAGTGGTATGCACAACTCGCTATTAGTATATAAGACTAGTATCCCGGGTAAAAACATTTTACCGGTTCACTTTCCCCCTGAGTTACTGACCCCAACCCCCGTGCTTGCCATCTCTCTTCCAATATGGCGGTGACGAAAAATAAAAGCACACAATCCAAAAGAATAAGTACCACTAAGTTGTAGAGCTCGAAAACCTGATCAAAAAATTGTATGGGATCGTCTGCGTACGACTTACCGTTACGGAGATATCGCCGATCAAAGATTCTGGTGACGTCACACCCGTCCCCAAAAAGTTTTAGGCCCAAATCTTTCGACACTCCATCGCCAATATCACGCGCCCAAAGTGACGTCAGTTATTCCCATTGGTTCTCGAGATATTTGACCCTAAAAATCGCATTCTATTTGCGTGCAATGCAATGTGCCCACTGACGTCGCGCTACTCCTTAATACTAATATTGCCTATATCTCGACAACTCAGTTACGCACGACCTAAAATGTCACTATATCACAGTCCATACGAACATTTCGTTCCCAGTCCTTTTATTCACACTGACCGAACTAAATTTGTTATGCACAGTCGCTATTAGTATATAGACTAGTATCCCGGGTAAAAACATTTTACAGCTTGATTTTTCCCATGAGTTACTACCCCCAACCACCGTGCTTGCCCTCTCTCATACAATATGGAGGTGACGAAAAGTAAGATCACATAATTGCTGAGAATAAGTATCACTAAGTTGTAGAGCTCGAAAAGCTGATCAAGAAAATGTATGGGATCACCTGTGCACGACTTACCGTTACGGAGATATCGTCGATCAAAGATTCTGATGACGTTACACCCGTCCACAAAAAGTTTTAGACCCAAATTTTTCGACACCCTATCGCCAATATCGCGTACCCAAAGTGACGTCAGTTATTCCCATTGATTTTCGAGATATTTTCCCTTAAATATCGCGTTCTATTTTTGGTGCAATGCAATGTAACCACTGACGTCGCGCTACTCCTATAATACTAATATCGCCTATATCTCGACAACTCAGTTATGCACGACCTAAAATGTCACTATATCTCAGTCCATACGAACATTTCGTTCCCAGTCCTTTTATTCACACTGACCGAACTAAATTTGTTATGCACAACTCGCTATTAGTATATAGACTAGTATCCCGTGTAAAAACAGTTTACGGTTCACTCTCAAGGATCATGATAAGATATATAAGAATACAGCCTAAAAATGGTTTAATTATATATATTTGCCTGCTATTGAGTGAAACCGTAAAATTATGCCTTTACCCGGGATACCTGGATAAATTAAAATGTGAATCGTAAAAAAACATTTTACCTCCTCAGTATACACAACCAAAGGATCATTCTTCTATGAATTCATTAAATGCTTTATCCAAATTGCTTGTACCGTGATTATGTAAAACCATGATTGGCACATTCAATATTCTTCTTCATAATTTTTATTTACACTATATTTTTAATCTAAAAAGAAAGAAGTCGTATAGAAAAGAAGCAAGAAAAAAATGCATTCAGAATGTAAAATAGCACTAAATAACCAAGATAAGCACCATGGCTTAAATTCAAACTGCGAATTCCAAAACGACATTCGCAAAGCCAGTACAAATAATAAGTAGGCTCCCCTAAAATGTACATGATGCAGCAAAATAGCCACTTGAAAAGAAATCATACATTACACATTACACACTCCCTCTCCCCTGCCACAGACAAAATAAAACAAACAACAAACAAAATAAAACAGAGATAATTTAAAGAAATATGACTGTGGCCATCATGGAATAGGTAGATGTTATCAATGAAGAGTATAAAGGAAAGATATTAAGCTAATAAGATCCTCTCCTCTACTGAAAACAAAACAAACAACACACTTAAAAGTATATATAGCAATATAAAAACATAGGTTAAACAACGAAATGGAATAGCTAAAAAAATTGGATCTGTGAAGTATAGATAAAAAACCTATAATTTAGGCTGGCGGTGTGGGTTGTATGTAGGGAAAGGGTTAGGGTTCAATCATCATATGAGAGTAGGAGAGAGAGCTTTAACTTTCTTGAAAACAGCCACAAAAATTCCTTTGAAAAATAAACAACGACAATAACACAGCAGCAATAATATCTCAGCGTAACACAAAACCCTTTACTGCTTCACATGCAACAAAAAAACATCAGAAATAACGATGTAGCTCTTCCACACAATATGTTGATGTTTCCCACATGGTCGAAATGATTGCAACGACGCAACCATTTTTAATCACAATATGTAAATACCACTTCGTTAACAATCCTCCAATTCCATTGACAGTTTCTTTGCTTTCCAGCACACCATTACTGCCAAAAATAACGACATTATCTTCGTGTTTTGATTCAATTTAATGTATATACTTCCACTCGTTAATTCCATCTTTACGAAACCATCAGTTCCAAGAAAAAGAAATAAATCAAAAACCATTTGCTATCATTTGACAACTTCTTCTGTGCAAAACCATTTTTAATAACTGTAAGTAAGATGTTCTTCATTTCCAGTACACGTTTCTACCATAAACCACACTTTACATTTTTTTCTCCCACTCTTTAATTCGTTTTATAATAATACAATCCTTCGCTTGATTTCTTCGTTCGTCTCGCGAATCAATCTTTACGAAAACAAAAACAGATTTGTTTACATTTTAAAAACCCTCGTTTCTTTTCTGCATCATCATAATGCGACTGGTAGTAACTTTACTAATACTTTCGTAACAAATAACAATATTATTCTTCGCTTTTTGAAATAAAAACAAACCAAACAAGAAAAAACAGTTCTTTGCTCTTCTTGTTCACGAAACAAAAATGACCGTTGAGAATATTTCAAACGAAAAACCATTGCATTGCATCCTCCACCGTCGAGACTTTCATCGTCTTCTTTAGCGTACAAACACGGGAAAACACAAAAGAGCCCGTAAGGTGGAGTCGGGACTATTACTAATACGCAAACGAAAAACCAACTTGCACGTGCAGTTTCAAACTTCCCCAGACAAACGCGTGAGAAACAGACCGTGAAAAATCGGCAACCTCACACGCAAAATATTTTACCAAACTAAATTTGTTATGCACAACTCGCAATTAGTATATAGACTAGTATCTCGGGTAAAAACATTTTACCGGTTCACTTTCCCCATGAGTTACTGACTCCAACCCACGTACTTAGCCTCTCTCTTACAATATGGCGGTGACGAAAAATAAGATCATATAATTGCTAAGAATAATTATCACTAAGTTGTAAAGCTCGAAAAGCTGATCAAAAAAATGTATGGGATCGCCTGTGTACGACTTACCGTTACGAAGATATAGTCCATCAAAAATTCTGATGACGTCACACCCGTCCCCAAAAAGTTTAACACCCAAATTTTCGACACTCCACCGCCAATATCGCACGCTCAAAGTGACGTCAGTTATTCCCATTGGTTCTCGAGATATTTGACCCTAAATATCGCGTTCTATTTAGGGTCCAATGCAATGTGCCTACTGACGTCGCACTACTCCTATAATACTAATATCGCCTATATCTCGACAACTCAGTTACGCACGACCTAAAATGTCACTATATAACAGTCCATACGAACATTTCGTTCCCAGTCCTTTTATTCACACTGACCAAACTAAAAAGTGGATGCACAACTCGCTATTAGTATATAGACTAGTATCCAACAAACAAAATAAAACAGAGATAATTTAAAGAATTTAACTGTGGCCATCATGGAATAGGTAGATGTTATCAATGAAGAGTAAAAACGAAAGATATTAAGCTATTAAGATCCTCTCCTCCACTAAAAACAAAACAAACAACACACTTAAAAATATATATAGCAATATAAAAACATAGGTTAAACAACGAAATGGAATAGCTATGGGATCTGTGAAGTATAGTATAAAAACCTATAATTTAGGCTGGCGGTGTGGGTTGTATGTAGGGAAAGGGTTAGGGTTCAATCATCGTATGAGGGTAGGGGAGAGAGCTTTAACTTTCTTGAAAACAGCCACAAAAATTCGCTTGAAAAATAAACAACAACAATAACACAGTAGCAATAATATCTCAGCGTAACACAAAACCCTTTACCGCTTCACATGCAACAAAAAAGCATCAGAAATAACAATGTAGCTCTTCCACACAATATGCTGATAACGTTTCCCACATAGTTGAAATGATTGCAACGACGCAACCATTTTTAATCACAATATGTAAATACCACTTCGTTAACAATCCTCCAATTCCATTAACAGTTTCTTTGCTTTCCAGCACACCATTACTACCAAAAATAACGACATTATATTCGTGTTTTGATTCAATTTAATGTATATACTTCCACTCGTTAATTCCATCTTTACGAAACCATCAGTTCCAAGAAATAGAAATAAATCAAAAACCATTTGCTATCATTTGACAACTTCTTCTGTGCAAAACCATTTTTAATAACTGTAAGTAAGATGTTCTTCACTTCCAGTACACGTTCCTACTATAAACCACACTTTACATTTTTTCTCCCACTCTTTAATTCGTTTAATAATAATACAATCCTTCGCTTGATTTCTTCGTTCGTCTCGCGAATCAATCTTTACGAAAACAAAAACAGATTTGTTTACATTTTAAAAACCCTCGTTTCTTTTCTGCATCATCATCATGCGACTGGTAGTAACTTTACTAATACTTTCGTAACAAACAACAATATTATTCTTCGCTTTTTGAAATAAAAACAAACAGAATAAACAACAAAAACAAACAACAAAAAACAAAAATCAGTTCTTCGCTCTTCTTGTTCAAACAAAATGATCGTTGGGAATATTTCAAACGAAAAACCATTGCATTGCATCCTCCACCGTCGAGCCTTTTCATTGTCTTCTTTCGCGTACAAACACGGGAAAACATAAAAGCCCGTAAGATGGAGTCGGGACTATTACAAATACGAAAACGAAAAACCAACTTGCTGGTGCCGTTTCAAACTTCCTCAAACAAACTTGTGAGAAACGCACCGTAAAAAATCGGCAACCTCACACGCAAACTAACTTACCAAACTAAAAAGTGGATGCACAACTCGCTATTAGTATATAGACTAGTATCCCGGGTAAAAACATTTTACCAGTTCACTTTCCCCATGAGTTACCACCATCCCGTGCTCTTCCTCTTTCAATATATAGTATATGACGAAAAATAAAATCACATAATTGCTAACAATAAGTATCACTAAGTTGTAGAGCTCGTAAAGCTGATCAAGAAAATGTATGGGATTGCCTGTGTACGACGTGCCGTTACTGAGATATCGCCGATCAAAGATTTTGATGACGTCACACCCGTCCCCAAAAAGTTTAAGACCCAAATTCTTCGTGACTCCATCGCCAATATCGCGCACCCAAAGTGACGTCAATTATTCCCATTGGCTCTCGAGATATTTAACCCTAAAAATCGCATTATATTTAGAGTGCAATGCAATGTGCCCATTGACGTCGCGCTACTCCTATAATACTAATATCGCCTATATCTCGACAACTCAGTTACGCACGATCTAAAATGTCACTATATCACAGTCCATACGAACATTTCGTTCCCAGTCCTTTTATTCACACTGACCGAACTAAATTTGTTATGCACAATCGCTATTAGTATATAGACTAGTATCCCGGGTAAAAACATTTTACCGGTTCACTTTCCCCATGAGTTACTGACCCCAACCCCAGTGTTTACCCTCTCTCTTACAATATGGCAGTGACGTAAAGTAAGATCATATAATTGTAAGAATAAGTATCACTAAGTTGAAGAGCTCGAAAAGCTGATCAAGAAAATGCATGGGATCGCCTATGTACGACTAATAGTTACGGAGATATCAATGATCAAAGATCCTAATTACGTCACACCCGTCCCCAAAAAGTTTTAGAACCAAATGTTTTCGTCACCTCATCGCCAATAACGCGCACCCAAAGTAACGTCAGTTATTCCCAATGGCTCTCGAGATATTTTCCCTTAAATATCGCGTTCTTTTTAGGGTGCAATGCAATGTGCCCACTGACGTCGCGCTACTCCTATAATACTAATATCGCCTATATCTCGACAACTCAGTTACGCACGACCTAAAATTTAATTATAATATTTTCCATACGAACATTTCGTTCCCAGTCCTTTTATTCACACTGACCGAACTAAATTTGTTATGCACAACTCGCTATTAGTATATAGACTAGTATCCCGGGTAAAAACATTTTACCGTGCCCTTCCACTTTTAATATATAGTCTATGACGAAAAATAAAATCACACAATCCAAAAGAATAGGTACCACTGAGTTGTACAGCTCGAACACCTGATCAAGAAAATGTATGGGATCGCCTGTGTACGACTTACCGTTACGGAGATATCGATGATCAAAGATTTTGATGACGTCACACCCGTCCCCAAAAAGTTGTAGACCCAATTTTTTCGACACGCCATCGCCAATATCGCGCACCCAAGGTGACGTCAGTTATTCCCATTGGTTCTCGAGATATTTAACCCTAAAAATCGCATTCTATTTAGGGTGCAATGCAATGTGCCCACTGACGTCGCGCTACTCCTATAATACTAATATCGCCTATATCTCAACAACTCAGTTTCGCACGACCTAAAATGTCACTATATCACAGTCCATACGAACATTTCGTTCCCAGTCCTTTTATTCACACTGACCAAACTAAAAAGTGGATGCACAACTCGCTATTAGTATATAAGACTAGTATCCCGGGTAAAAATATTTTACCGGTTCACTTTTAGATGACGTCACACCCGTCTCTAATGAGTTACATGAGTTACACCCCCATTTTCACCCGTGTTATTTCAAAATAAGGGTGACCGAAAATAAAATCACACAATCCAAAAGGTTAAGTATCACTAAGTTGTACAGCTCTAAAAGCTGATCAAAAAAATGTATGGGATCGTCTGTGTACGATATCTCCGTTACGGAGATATCGTAGATCAAACATTTTGATGACGTCACACCCGTCCCCAAAAAGTTTTAGACCCAATTTTTTTTTCGTCACCCTTTTGCCAATTTATCGCGGACCCCAAAAACGTCAGTTACCCCCATTTGTTCTCGAGATATTTGACCCTAAACGTCGCGTTCCTTTGGGGGTGCAATGCTATGTCCCCCGTGCCAAAATATTCATGTCGCGTCATTTGCTACTACCAATATACTAATACTGAAAAAAACGCTTCTCGCAGCAGCGTGAATTATTTATACCAAATTTTCTAAAAAGAAAGAAAGCATTTAGGACAGAAGCAAGAACCTGATCATCAGAAACAGAAGAAATATTACTGAACATATTCTTTTAGATTGTAAAAGCACTGAATAAATAAATATCGTGTGCACTGACATTTCTACTATAGAACGAAGATATAAGCACCAGGCATAAAAATCAAGGATTCCTAAACGACATATGCCAAGCCAAAAACAATAAACAGTAGGCACATCATGCAGCAAAACAGTAACTTATACTGAAATCACACATTGTGCACACCACTCTCCCTCCCCTCCTACTGACAGAATATATAAAACAAACAACAATCAAAAACAACAAACAGTTCTCAATTAATAAATATATGACATAGATACAGGAATACATAGAACCATCATAGAATAGGTAGATGTGATCATAGTGAAGATTAAAATGTAAAGACATTCAGTGGTCTCCCTCCTACTACACCTTCCCCACTAACAAAACAAACAAAATTATATAATAGCAATAAAAACATAGCTTAAATAAAAGAAAAGATGAAATAACCCTAGGATGTGTTTAGTACAGTATGAAAACCTATAATTTTAGCTTGCGGTGTGGGGTGTAGGGGGAGAGGGGGTGTTAGATATTCAATCATCACTATGGGGGGGGGGGGGGAGAGAGAGCTTTAACTTTCTTGAAAACAGCCACAAAAATTCGCTTGAAATATAACAACAACAACATCAGCAATAATATCTCAGCGTAACACAAAATCATTTACTGCTTCGCATGCAAAGAAACCCCTCAGAAATAATAGTTTTGTGCAACCATTCAATAACTGTAACATATAAATAAGTAAGATGTTCTTCAGTTTCCAGTACAGTACACGTTTCTGCTTTTATAAACCATACATTTTTTCTTCCACTCGTTAATTTGCATTTAATATTAAAACAATATCCTTCGTTTAATTTCTTCGTTCGTCTCGCGAATCAATCTTTACGAAAACAAAATCAGATTTGTTTACATTTTAAAAATCCTCGTTTCTTTTCTGCATCATACGACTGGTAGTAAACATACTAATACTTTCTTTCATAACAATACTATTCTTCGCTTGTGAAATAAAAACAAACGAAACAAACAACAAAAACAAAACAAACAACAAAAAACGCTTCTTCTCTCTTCTTTTTCACCATCAAAAATGATCGTTGAGAGTATTTCAAACGAAAAACCATTGCATTGCATCCTCCTCCGTGGAGACCTTTCATCGTCTTCTCTCACGTACAACACCCTTCGACATGAAAAAAACCGTAAGATGGAGTTGGACCATTACTAATACTGAAAAATACTGAAAAAAACGCTTGTCGCAGCAGCGTGGTTTTACGCGCTCCTCGTGAGAAAATCACCGTGAAATTTTTCTAAATGTATCACTCTCTAAAATAAAAGTGGTATGCACAACTCGCTATTAGTATATAGACTAGTATGCCGGGTAAAAACATTCTACCGGTTCACTTTCCCCATGAGTTACCGCCATCCCGTGATTTTCCTATTAATATAGGAGTGCCCGAAAATATAATCACACTATCCAAAAGGTTAAGTATCACTAAGTTGTAAAGCTCCAAAAGCTGATCAAAAAAAGGTATGGGATCGTCTGTGTACGACGTGCCGTTACGGAGATATGGTAGATCAAAGATTTTGATGACTTCGCACCCGTCCCCCAAGTTTTAGACCCAATTTTTTTTTTCGACACCCCATCGCCAATATCGCGCGCCCAAAGTGACGTCAGTTATTCCCATTGGTTCTCGAGATATTTGCCCCTGAAAATCGCGTTCTATTTAGGGCGCAATGCAATGTGCCCACTGACGTCGCGCTACTCCTATAATACTAATATCGCCTATGTCTCGACAACTCAGTTACGCACGATCTAAAATGTCACTATATCACAGTCCATACGAACATTTCGTTCCCAGTCCTTTTATTCACACTGACCTAACTAAAAAGTGGATGCACAGTCGCTATTAGTATATAGACTAGTATCCCGGGTAAAAACATTTTACGGTTCACTCCCAATGATGATGATAAGATATGTAAGAATACAGCCTAAAAATGGTTTAATTATATATATTTTCCAGCTATTGAGTGAAACCGTAAAATTATGCCTTTGCCCGGGATACCTGGATAAATTAAAATGTGAATCGTAAAAAAACATTATACCTCCTCAGTATACACAACCAAAGGATCATTCTTCTATGAATTCATTAAATGCTTTATCCAAATTGCTTGTACCGTGATTTTGTAAAACCATGATTGGCACATTCAATATTCTTCTTCATAACTTTTATTTACACTAAATTTTTAATCTAAAAAGAAAGAAGTCGTATAGAAAAGAAGCAAGAAAAAAATGAATTCAGAATGTAAAATAGCAGTAAATAACCAAGATAAGCACTATGGCTTAAATTCAAACTGCGAATTCCAAAACGACATTTGCAAAGCCAGCACAAATAATAAGTAGGCTCCCCTAAAATGTACATGATGCAGCAAAATAGCCACTTGAAAAGAAATCATGCATTACACATTACACACTCCCTCTCCCCTGCCACGGACAAAATAAAACAAACAACAAACAAAATAAAACAGAGATAATTTAAAGAAATATGACTGTGGCCATCATGGAATAGGTAGATGTTATCAATGAAGAGTATAAAGGAAAGATATTAAGCTAATAAGATCCTCTCCTCCACTAAAAACAAAACAAACAACACACTTAAAAGTATATATAGCAATATAAAAACATAGGTTAAACAACGAAATGGAATAGCTAAAAAAATTGGATCTGTGAAGTATAGATAAAAAACCTATAATTTAGGCTGGCGGTGTGGGTTGTATGTAGGGAAAGGGTTAGGATTCAATCATCATATGAGGGTAGGGGAGAGAGCTTTAACTTTCTTGAAAACAGCCACAAAAATTCGCTTGAAAAATAAATAACGACAATAACACAGCAGCAATAATATCTCAGCGTAACACAAAACCCTTTACTGCTTCACATGCAACAAAAAAACATCAGAAATAACGATGTAGCTCTTCCACACATGTTGATGTTTCCCACATGGTCGAAATGATTGCAACGACGCAACCATTTTTAATCACAATATGTAAATACCATTTCGTTAACAATCCTCCAATTCAATTCAGTCTCTTCGCTTTCCAGCACACCATTACTACCAAAAATAACGACATTATCTTCGTGTTTTCATTCACTTTTTTATGTATGTGCACTTCCACTCGTTAATTCCATCATTACAAAACGATCAATTCCAAGAAAAAGAAATAAATTAAAAACCATTTGCTACCATTTGACGACTTCTTCTGTGCAAAACCATTTTTAATAACTGTAAAAGTAAGATGTTCTTCACTTTCCAGTACACGTTTCTACTACTATTTCTTTCTTCCACTCGTTAATTCGTTTGATAATAATAATACAATCCTTCGCTTGATTTCTTCGTTCGTCTCGCGAATCAATCTTTACGAAAACAAAAACAGATTTGTTTACATTTTAAAAACCCTCATTTCTTTTCTGCATCATCATCATACGACTGGTAGTAACTTTACTAATACTTTCGCAACAAACAACAATATTATTCTTCCCCTTTTGAAATAAAAACAAACAAAACAAACAACAAATACACTTCTTCGCTCTTCTTGTTCAAACAAAAATGATCGTTGAGAATATTTCAAACGAAAAACCATTGCATTGCATCCTCCTCCGTGGAGACATTTCGTTGTCTTATTTACCCTACAACACTCTTCGACATGAAAAAACCCGTAAGATGGAGTTGGACCATTACTAATACGCAAATGAAAATAATGAAAAAAAGCTTCTCGCAGCAGCGTGGTTTTACGCGCTCCTCGTGAGAAAATGACCGTGAAATTTTTCTAAATGTATCACTCTCTAAAATAAAAGTGGTATGCACACTCGCTATTAGTATATAGACTAGTATCCCGTGTAAAAACATTTTACGGTCCACTCCCAAGAATCATGATAAGAAATATAAAAATATGTTTCTGTTACATTTTCCAACTATTGAGTGAAACCGTAAAATTGTCTTTGCACGGGATACCTGAATCAAATGTGAATCATAAAAAAATTACACCTGCTCAGGCTTCAACCGAAGGGTCTTTCCACCATGAATTCATTAAATGATTTATCCCAATCGCTTGTACCATGATGTTAAACCATGATTGGCACATTCATTCTCCTTGGTCATATATTCCGTTTTATTAAATTTTCTAAATCTAAAAGGAAAGAAATCGTATAGAACAGAAGCAAATACATGATCATCAGAAACAGAAAAAAATCTCTTAGAATGTAAAATAGCACTATGTAAATAAATATCATGTGCCCTGTCAGTTCCACTATAGAACCAAGATAAGCACCATAGCTTAATTTCAGTCTGGGGATTCCTAAACGACATACGTAAAGTCAGCAAACAAAAACACAAACAGTGATAAATTGAAAAAAAAATTTGATAAGATATAGATACAGCAAAATTGAATGATCTTATGGTCTCCCTCTTACGCTAACAAAAGAAAAAACAAACAACAAATCAGCAGCATATACTTTAAGGAATAATAGCAATAAAATCATTGCTCGAAGGACAAAAGAAAATCTGAAAAAACTTGGGATGTGTTGTGGTGAGTTTTAATTTTCTTGGTATAGTAAGTGGTGTGGGTAGGGGTAGAGGACAGGTATAATCAATCATCATTGAAACCACACCATGATTGGAAAATTTATTCTTCTTCGTTTATTATTTTTATTTATACTAAATTTTCTAATATTAAAAGAAAGAAATCGTATATAACAGAAGCAAGTACATGATCATCAGAAACAGAACAAATGGTTGCAGAATGTAAAATAGCACTGATAAATAAATATCATGTGCCAAAACATTTCCACTATACGATCAAGATAAGAACCATGGCTTAAATTCACACTGCGGATTCCAAAATGACATATATAAAGCCAGTAACAAAAATTAATAGGCTCCCGTAAAATTCACAGATGCAGTAAAACAGCAACTTGATAAGAAATCATACATCACACAAACCCTCCCCTCCCCCCACCCACAGACAAAATTAAACAAACAACAAACAACAGAGGATGAATTTAAAGAAGTAAGATGTAGATGCAGCAATGACTATGGCCATTATAGAATAGGTAGATGTAATCAATGAAGAGTAAAAAGGAAAGATATTCAGTGATCTCCCTACTCCATTAAAAACAAAACGAACAACACACTTTAAAATATAAATAGCAATAAAAACATACCTTAAACAACAAAATGGATAGGCTAAAAATACTTCGATGTGTTAAGTATAATATAAAAACCTACAATGGGTTAGGAGGGAGGGGGGAGGGGGAGAGTTGATGATAATCAATCATCATCATGAGAGGGGGAGCATGAACTTTCTTGAAAACAGCCACACAAAAATTCGCTTGAAAAATAAGCAACAACAATAACACAGCAGCAATAATATCTCAGCGTAACGCAAAACCCTTTACTGTAGAATTCAGCTCTTCCAAAACATGTTGCTAATGTTTCCCACATGGTCGAAATGATTGCAACGACGGAACCATTTTTAATCACTGTTAAATTTGTAAATTCCACTTCGTTAACAATCCTCCAATTCCATTAACAGTTTCTTCACTTTCCAGCACACCATTACTACCAAAAACAACGACATATGTTCATGTTTTCATTCACTTCTTTATGTATAAGCACTTCCACTCGTTAATTCCATCTTTACGAAACCATCAGTTCCAAGAAAAAGAAATAAATCAAAAACCATTTGACAACTTCTTCTGTGCAAAACCATTTTTAATAATTGTAGCATAAATAAGTAAGATGTTCTTCACTTTCAGTACAGTACACGTTTCTGCTTTTATAAACCATACATTTTTTCTTTCACTCGTTAATTCGTTTAATAATAATACTTTGTTTCCTTTCTTCGTTCGTCTCGCGAATCAATCTTTACGAAAAAAAAAACAGATTTGTTTACATTTTAAAAACCCTCGTTTCTTTTCTGCATCATCATCATGCGACTGGTAGTAACTTTACTAATACTTTCGTAACAAACAACAATATTATTCTTCGCTTTTTGAAATAAAAACAAACAGAATAAACAACAAAAACAAATCAAACAACAAAAAACAGTTCTTCGCTCTTCTTGTTCACCAAACAAAAATGATCGTTGAGAATATTTCAAACGAAAAACCATTGCATTGCATCCTCCACCGTCGAGCCTTTTCATTGTCTTCTTTCGCGTACAAACACGGGAAAACACAAAAGACCCATAAGGTGGAGTCGGGACTATTACTAATACGCAAACGAAAAACCAACTTGCTGGTGCCGTTTCAAACTTCCCCAGACAAACGCGTGAGAAACGGACCGTGAAAAATCGGCAACCTCACACGCAAAATATTTTACCAAACTAAAAAGTGGATGCACAACTCGCTGTTAGTATATAGACTAGTATCCCGTGTAAAAACATTTTACGGTTCCACTCCCAAGAATCTTAAGAAATATAAAATTTCAACCTAAAAATGTTTCTGTTACATTTTCCAACTAATGAGTGAAACCGTAAAATTATGCCTTTGCACGGGATATCTGAATCAATTAAAATGTGAATCGTAAAAAAACATTATACCTCCTCAGTATACACAACCAAAGGATCATTCTTCTATGAATTCATTAAATGCTTTATCCCAATTGCTTGTACCGTGATTATGTAAAACCATGATTGGCACATTCAATATTCTGCTTCATAATTTTTATTTACAGTAAATTTTTAATCTAAAAAGAAAGAAGTCGTTTTGAAAATAAGCAAGAAAAAAATGAATTCAGAATGTAAAATAGCACTAAATAACCAAGATAAGCACCATGGCTTAAATTCAAACTGAGAATTCCAAAACGACATACGGAAAGCAAGTACAAATAATAAGTAGGCTCCCCTAAAATGTACATGATGCAGCAAAATAGCCACTTGAAAAGAAATCATACATTACACATTACACACTCCCTCTCCCCTGTCACAGACAAAATAAAACAAACAACAAACAAAATAAAACAGAGATAATTTAAAGAAATATGACTGTGGCCATCATGGAATAGGTAGATGTTATCAATGAAGAGTAAAAAGGAAAGATATTAAGCTATTAAGATCCTCTCCTCCACTGAAAACAAAACAAACAACACACTCAAAAATTTATATAGCAATATAAAAACATAGGTTAAACAACGAAATGGAATAGCTATAGGATCTGTGAAGTATAGTATAAAAACCTATAATTTAGGCTGGCGGTGTGGGTTGTATGTAGGGAAAGGGTTAGGGTTCAATCATCATATGAGGGTAGGGGAGCTTTAACTTTCTTGAAAACAGCCACAAAAATTCGCTTGAAAAATAAACAACAACAATAACACAGCAGCAATAATATCTCAGCGTAACACAAAATCCTTTACCGCTTCACATGCAACAAAAAAGTATCAGAAATAACGATGTAGCTCTTCCACACAATATGTTGATAACGTTTCCCACATGGTCGAAATGATTGCAACGACGCAACCATTTTTAATCACAATATGTAAATACCACTTCGTTAACAATCCTCCAATTCCATTAACTGTTTCTTTGCTTTCCAGCACACCATTACTACCAAAAATAACGACATTATCTTCGTGTTTTGATTCAATTTAATGTATATACTTCCACTCGTTATTTCCATCTTTACGAAACCATCAGTTCCAAGCAAAAGAAATAAATCAAAAACCATTTGCTATCATTTGACAACTTCTTCTGTGCAAAACCATTTTTAATAACTGTAAGTAAGATGTTCTTCACTTCCAGTACACGTTTCTACTATAAACCACACTTTACATTTTTTCTCCCACTCTTTAATTCGTTTAATAATAATACAATCCTTAGCTTGATTTCTTTGTTCGTCTCGCGAATCAATCTTTACGAAAACAAAAACAGATTTGTTTACATTTTAAAAACCCTCGTTTCTTTTCTGCATCATCATCATGCGACTGGTAGTAACTTTACTAATACTTTCGTAACAAACAACAATATTATTCTTCGCTTTTTGAAATAAAAACAAACAGAATAAACAACAAAAACAAACAACAAAAAACAAAAATCAGTTCTTCGCTCTTCTTGTTCACCAAACAAAAATGATCGTTGAGAATATTTCAAACGAAAAACCATTGCATTGCATCCTCCACCGTCGAAACTTTTCATTGTCTTCTTTCATGTACAAACACGGAAAAACACAAAAGAGCCCGTAAGGTGGAGTCGGGACTATTACTAATACGCAAACGAAAAACCAACTTGCTCGTGCAGTTTCAAACTTCCCCAGACAAACGCGTGAGAAACGGACCGTGAAAAATCGGCAACCTCACACGCAAAATATTTTACCAGACTAAAAAGTGGATGCACAGTCGCTATTAGTATATAGACTAGTATCCCGGGTAAAAACATTTTACCAGTTCACTTTTAGATGACATCACACCCATCCCCAATGATTTACATGAGTTACACCCCCATCTTCACCTGTGTTCTTTCAAATTGTAGGGATAATAAAAAATAAAATCACACAATCCAAAAGAATAAGTATCACTTAATCGTAGAGCTCCAAAACCTGATCAAAAAAATGTATGGGATCGTCTGTGTACGACTTACCGTTACTGAGATATCGCCGATCAAAAATTTTGATGACGTCACACCCGTCCCCAAAAAGTTTTAGACCCAAATTTTTCGACACCCTATCGCCAATATCGCGTGCCCGAGGTGACGTCAGTTATTCCCATTGGTTCTCGAGATATTTGCCCCTGAAAATCGCGTTCTATTTAGGGTGCAATGCAATGTGCCCACTGACGTCACGCTACTCCTATAGTACTAATATCGCCTATATCTTGACAACTCAGTTACGGACGATCTAAAATTTAATTACAACATTTTCCATACGAACATTTCGTTCGCAGTCCTTTTATTCACACTGACCGAACTAAAAAGTGGATGCACAGTCGCTATTAGTATATAGACTAGTATCCCGGGTAAAAACATTTTACCGCTTCACTTTCCCCATGAGTTCACACCACTCGTGCTTACCCTCTCTCTTACAATATGGTGGTGACAAAAAATAAAATCACAGAAAGGTGAAGAATAGGTACCACTGAGGTGTACAGCTCGAAAACCTGATCAAGAAAATGTATGGGATCGCCTGTGTACGACTAACAGTTACGGAGATATCGACGATCAAAGATTCTGATGACGTCACACCCGTCCCCCAAAAGTTTAAGACCCAAATTTTTCGACACCCCATCGCCAATATCGCGTGCCCAAAGTGACGTCAGTTATTCCCATTGGTTCTCGAGATATTTTCCCTTAAATATCGCGTTCTATTTAGGGTGCAATGCAATGTACCCTCTGACGTCGCGCTACTCCTATAATACTAATATCGCCTATATCTCGACAACTCAGTTACGCACGATCTAAAATGTCACTATATCACAGTCCATACGAACATTTCGTTCCTAGTCCTTTTATTCACACTGACCAAACTAAAAAGTGGTATGCACAACTCGCTATTAGTATAAGAAGACTAGTATCCCGGGTAAAAACATTTTACCGGTTCACTTTCCCCAAGAGTTACTGACCCCAACCCCAGTGCTTACCCTCTCTCTTACAACATGGCGGTGGCGAAAAGTAAGATCACATTATTGCTAAGAGTAAATATCACTAAGTTGTAGAGCTCGAAAACCTGATCAAAAAAATGTATGGGATCGTCTGCGTACGACTTACCGTTACGGAGATATCGCCGATCAAAGATTCTGATGACGTCACACCCGCCCCAAAAAGTTTTAGACCCAAATCTTTCGACACTCCATCGCCTAAAGTGACGTCAGTTATTCCCATTGGTTCATAGTGCATCGCTTGATTTCTTCGTTCGTCTCGCGAATCCATCTTTACGAAAACAAAAACAGATTTGTTTACATTTGAAAAACCCTCGTTTCTTTTCTGCATCATCATCATGCGACTGGTAGTAACTTTACTAATACTTTCGTAACAAACAACAATATTATTCTTCGCTTTTTGAAATAAAAACAAACAGAATAAACAACAAAAACAAACAACAAAAAACAAAAATCAGTTCTTCGCTATTCTTGTTCACCAAACAAAAATGATCGTTGAGAATATTTCAAACGAAAAACCATTGCATTGCATCCTCCACCGTCGAAACTTTTCATTGTCTTCTTTCACGTACAAACACGGAAAAACACAAAAGAGCCCGTAAGGTGGAGTCGGGACTATTACTAATACGCAAACGAAAAACCAACTTGCTCGTGCAGTTTCAAACTTCCCCAGACAAACGCGTGAGAAACGGACCGTGAAAAATCGGCAACCTCACACGCAAAATAATTTACCAAACTAAAAAGTGGATGCACAGTCGCTATTAGTATATAGACTAGTATCCCGGGTAAAAACATTTTACCGGTTCACTTTTAGATCACGTCACAGCCGTCCCCAATGAGTTACATGAGTTACACCCCCATCTTCACCTGTGTTCTTTCAAATTATAGGGATGACGAAAAATAAGATCATATAATTGTTAAGAATAAGTACCACTAAGTTATAGAGCTTACAGTTATAGAGTTATAGACTAAGTTATAGAGTTATAGCACTTTCCCCATGAGTTACCAACATCCCGTGCTCTTCCTCTTTCAATATATAGTATATGACGAAAAGTAAGATCACATAATTGCTAAAAATAAGTATCACTAAGTTGTAGAGCTCGAAAACCTGATCAAAAAAATGTATGGGATCGTCTGCGTACGACTTACCGTTACGGAGATATCGCCGATCAAAGATTCTGATGACGTCACACCCGTCCCCAAAACGTTTTAGACCCAAATCTTTCGACACCCCGTCGCCAATATCGCGCGCCCAAAGTGACGTCAGTTATTCCTATTGGTTCTCGAGATATTTGCCCTTAAAAATCGCGTTCTATTTAGGGTGCAATGCAATGTGCCCACTGACGTCGCCCTACTCCTATAATACTAATATCGCCTATATCTCGACAACTCAGTTACGCACGACCTAAAATGTCACTATATCACAGTCCATACGAACATTTCGTTCCCAGTTCTTTTATTCACACTGACCGAACCAAATTTGTTATGCACAGTCGCTATTAGTATATAGACTAGTATCCCGGGTAAAAACATTTTACCGGTTCACTTTCCCCAGGAGCTACCGCCATCCCGTGATTTTCCTATCAATATAGGGGTGACCGAAAATAAAATCACACAATCCAAAAGGTTAAGTATCACTAAGTTGTAGAGCTCGAAAACCTGATCAAGAAAATGTATGGGATCGTCTGTGTACGACGTACCGTTACGGAGATATCGTGGATCAAAAATCCTAATGACGTCACACCCGTCCCCAAAAAGTTTTAGACCCAATTTTTTTTTCATCACCCTTTTGCCAAATTATCGCGGATCCCAAAAACGTCAGTTATCCCAGTCAGTTCTCGAGATATTTGCCCCTAAACGTCGCGTTCCATTGGGGATGCAATGCAATGTTACCCGTGCCAAAAAATTCATGTCGCGTCATTTGCTACTACAAATATACTAATACTGAAAAAACGCTTCTCGCAGCAGCGTGGTTTTACGCGCTCTTCCTGTGAAAATGACCGTGAAATTTTTCTAAATGTATCACTCTCTAAAATAAAAGTGGTATGCACAACTCGCTATTAGTATATAGACTAGTATCCCGTGTAAAAACATTTTACGGTTCACTCTCAAGGATTATGATAAGATATATAAGAATACAGCCTAAAAATGGTTTAATTATACATATTTTCCAGCTATTGAGTGAAACCGTAAAATTTTACCTTTGCCCGGGATACCTGAATCAATTAAAATGTGGATCGTAAAAAAACATTATACCTCCTCAGTACACAACCAAAGGATCATTCTTCTATGAATTCATTAAATGCTTTATCCCAATTGCTTGTACCGTGATTATGTAAAACCATGATTGGCACATTCAATATTCTTCTTCATAATTTTTATTTACACAAAATTTTTAATCTAAAAAGAAAGAAGTCGTATAGAAAAGAAGCAAGAAAAAAATGAATTCAGAATGTAAAATAGCACTAAATAACCAAGATAAGCACTATGGCTTAAATTCAAACTGCGAATTCCAAAACGACATACGCAAAGCCAGTACAAATAATAAGTAGGCTCCCCTAAAATGTACATGATGCAGCAAAATAGCCACTTGAAAAGAAATCATGCATTACACATTACACACTCCCTCTCCCCTGCCACAGACAAAATAAAACAAACAACAAACAAAATAAAACATAGATAATTTAAAGAAATATGACTGTGTTTTCATTTATTTATACTAAATTTTCTAATATTAAAAGAAAGAAATCATATATAACAGAAGCACGTACATGATCATCAAAACCAGAAAAAACTCTTTTAGAATGTAAAATAGCACTTAATAAATATCATGTGCCCTAACACTATAGAACCAAGATAAGCACCAAGGCTTAGATACGAAATGGGGATTCCAAAACAACATACATAAAGCCTCCCATAAAATTCACATGATGCAGTAAATCAGCAACTTGATAAGAAATCATACATCACACAAACCCTCCCCTCCCCCCACCCACAGACAAAATTAAACAAACAACAAACAACAGAGGATGAATTTTAAGAAGTAAGATGTAGATGCAGCAATGACTATGGCCATCATAGGATAGGTAGATTTAATCAATGAGAGTAAGAAGGAAAGATATTCAGTGATCTCCCTACTCCATTAAAAACAAAACAAACAACACACTTTAAAATATAAATAGCAATAAAAACATACCTTAAACAACAAAATGGATAGGCTAAAAATACTTGGATGTGTTAAGTATAATATAAAAACCTACAATGGGTTGTAGGTTGTAGGTTGTAGGGTTGTAGGAGGGGGGGATGGGGAGAGTTGATGATAATCAATCATCATCATGAGAGGGGGAGCATGAACTTTCTTGAAAACAGCCACACAAAAATTCGCTTGAAAAATAAGCCACAACAATAACACAGCAGCAATAATATCTCAGCGCAACGCAATACCCTTTACTGTAGAATTTAGCTCTTCCAAAACATGTTGATAATGTTTCCCACATGGTCCAAATGATTACAACGACGGAACCATTTTTAATCACTGTTAAATTTGTAAATTCCACTTCGTTAACAATCCTCCAATTCCATTAACAGTTTCTTCGCTTTCCAGCACACCATTACTACCAAAAACAACGACATATGTTCGTGTTTTCATTCGCTTCTTTATGTATAAGCACTTCCACTCGTTAATTCCATCATTACGAAAACGGTTAATTCCAAGAAAAAGAAATAAATTAAAAACCATTTGACAACTTCTTCTGTGCAACCATTTAATAACTGTAGCATAAATAAGTAAGATGTTCTTCACTTTCAGTACAGTACCCGTTTCTGCTTTTATAAACCATATATTTTTTCTTCCACTCGTTAATTCGTTTAATAATAATACAATATCCTTCGTTTCATTTCTTCGTTCGTCTCGCGAATCAATCTTTACGAAAACAAAAACAGATTTGTTTACATTTTAAAAACCCTCGTTTCTTTTCTGCATCATCATCATGCGACTGGTAGTAACTTTACTAATACTTTCGCAACAAACAACAATATTATTCTTCCCTTTTTGAAATAAAAACAAACAACAAAAAACAAAAAACAGTTCTTCGCTCTTCTTGTTCACCAAACAAAAATGATCGTTGAGAATATAGCAAACGAAAAACCATTGCATTGCATCCTCCACCGTCGAGCCTTTTCATTGTCTTCTTTCACGTACAACACGGAAAAACACAAAAGAGCCCGTAAGATGGAGTCGGGACTATTACTAATACGCAAACGAAAAACCAATTTGCTCATGCCGTTTCAAACTTCCCCAGACAAACCTGTAAGAAACGGACCGTGAAAAATCGGCAACCTCACACGCAAAATATTTTACCAAACTAAATTTGTTATGCACAACTCGCTATTAGTATATAGATAGTATCCCGTGTAAAAACATTTTACGGTTCCACTTCCAAGAATCTTGATAAGAAATATAAAAATCCAACCTAAATATGTTTCGGTTACATTTTCCAACTATTGTGTGAAACCGTAAAATTATGCCTTTGCCTGGGATACCTGAATCAAATGTGAATCGTAAAAAAATTATACCTGCTCAGGATTCAACCGAAGAGTCATTCCACCATGAATTCATTAAATGCTTTATCCCAATTGTTTGTACCTTGATGTTAAACCATGATTGGCACATTCATTCTCCTTGGTCATATATTCCATTTTATTAAATTTTCTAAATCTAAAAAGAAAATAATCATAGAGAACAGAAGCAAATACATGATCATCAGAAACAGAAAAAAATCTCTTAGAATGTAAAATTTCACTAAGTCACTAATTATCACATGCCCTGTCATTTCCACTATAGAACCAAGATAAGCACCATAGCTTAAATTCAGCCTGGGGATTCCTAAACGACATACGTAGAGTCAGTAAACAAAAACACAAACAGGGATAAATTGAAAGAAATATGATAAGATATAGATACAGCAAAATGGAATAATCTTAATGGTCTCCCTCCCACGCTAACAAAAGAAAAAACATACAACAAATCAGCAGCATATACTTTAAGAAATAATAGCAATAAAATCATTGCTCGAAGGACAAAAGAAAATCTGAAAAAGCTTGGGATGTATTGTGGTCAGTTATAATTCTCTTGGTATAGTAAGTGGTGTGGGTAGGGGTAGAGGACAGGGATAATCAATCATCATTGAAACCACACCATCTCGCTCTAAAGTTTCAACATAAATAAGGCAATAATATATTATTTTAATAAATTCATTAAATTCATTCTTGTACCATGATTTAAAACCATGATTGGGAAATTTATTCTTCTTCGTTTATTACTTTTATTTATACTAAATTTTCTAATATTAAAAGAAAGAAATCGTATAGAACAGAAGCAAGTACATGATCATCAGAAACAGAACAAATGGTTGCAGAATGTAAAATAGCACTGATAAATAAATATCATGTGCCAAAACTTTTCCACTATACGATCAAGATAAGAACCATGGCTTAAATTCTCGCTGCGGATTCCAAAATGACATATATAAAGCCAGTAACAATAATTAATAGGCTCCCGTAAAATTCACAGATGCAGTAAAACAGCAACTTGATAAGAAATCATACATCACACAAACCCTCCCCTCCCCCCACCCACAGACAAAATTAAACAAACAACAAACAACAGAGGATGAATTTAAAGAAGTAAGATGTAGATGCAGCAATGACTATGGCCATTATAGAATAGGTAGATGTAATCAATGAAGAGTAAAAAGGAAAGATATTCAGTGATCTCCCTACTCCATTAAAAACAAAACAAACAACACACTTTAAAATATAAATAGCAATAAAAACATACCTTAAACAACAAAATGGATAGGCTAAAAATACTTCGATGTGTTAAGTATAATATAAAAACCTATAATGGGTTAGGAGGGGGGGAGGGGAGGGGAGGGGAAGAGTTGATGATAATCAATCGTCATCATGAGAGAGGGAGCATGAACTTTCTTCAAAACAGCGACACAAAAATTCGCTTGAAAAATAAGCAACAACAATAACACAGCAGCAATAATATCTCAGCGTAACACGAAACCCTTTACTGTAGAATTTAGCTCTTCCAAAACATGTTGATAATGTTTCCCACATGGTCGAATAGATTGCAACGACGGAACCATTTTTAATCACTGTTAAATTTGTAAATTCCACTTCGTTAACAATCCTCCAATTCCATTAACAGTTTCTTCGCTTTCCAGCACACCATTACTACCAAAAACAACGACATATGTTCATGTTTTCATTCACTTCTTTATGTATAAGCACTTCCACTCGTTAATTCCATCATTACAAAAACGATCAATTCCAAGAAAAAGAAGTAAATTAAAAACCATTTGACAACTTCTTTTGTGCAACCATTTAATAACTGTAGCATAAATAAGTAAGATGTTCTTTAGTTTCCAGTACATTACACGTTTCTGCTATTATAAACCATACATTTTTTCTTCCACTCATTAATTCGTTTAATAATAATACAATGCTTCGCTTGATTTCTTCGTTCGTCTCGCGAATCCATCTTTACGAAAACAAAAACAGATTTGTTTACATTTTAAAAACCCTCGTTTCTTTTCTGCATCATCATCATGCGACTGGTAGTAACTTTACTAATACTTTCGTAACAAACAACAATATTATTCTTCGCTTTTCGAAATAAAAACAAACAGAATAAACAACAAAAACAAACAACAAAAAACAAAAATCAGTTCTTCGCTCTTCTTGTTCACCAAACAAAAATGATCGTTGAGAATATTTCAAACGAAAAACCATTGCATTGCATCCTCCACCGTCGAGACTTTTCATTGTCTTCTTTCACGTACAAACACGGAAAAACACAAAAGAGCCCGTAAGGTGGAGTCGGGACTATTACTAATACGCAAACGAAAAACCAACTTGCTCGTGCAGTTTCAAACTTCCCCAGACAAACGCGTGAGAAACGGACCGTGAAAAATCGGCAACCTCACACGCAAAATATTTTACCAAACTAAATTTGTTATGCACAACTCGCTATTAGTATATAAGACTAGTATCCCGTGTAAAAACATTTTACGGTTCACTCTGAAGAATCATGATAAGAAATATAAAAATGCAACCTAAATATGTTTCTGTTACATTTTCCAAGTATTGAGTGAAACCGTAAAATTGTCTTTGCACGGGACACCTGAATCAAATGTGAATCGTAAAAAAACATTATACCTCCTCAGTATACACAACCAAAGGATCATTCTTCTATGAATTCGTTAAATGCTTTATCCAAATTGCTTGTACCGTGATTATGTAAAACCATGATTGGCACATTCAATATTCTGCTTCAAAAATTTTATTTACACTATATTTTTAATCTAAAAAGAAAGAAGTCGTATAGAAAAGAAGCAAGAAAAAAATGCATTCAGAATGTAAAATAGCACTAAATAACCAAGATAAGCACTATGGCTTAAATTCAAACTGCGAATTCCAAAACGACATACGCAAAGCCAGTACAAATAATAAGTAGGCTCCCCTAAAATGTACATGATGCAGCAAAATAAGCACTTGAAAAGAAATCATACATTACACATTACACACTCCCTCTGCCCTGCCACAGAAAAAATAAAACAAACAACAAACAAAATAGAACAGAGATAATTTAAAGAAATACGACTGTGGCCATCATGGAATAGGTAGATGTTATCAATGAAGAGTATAAAGGAAAGATATTAAGCTGATAAGATCCTCTCCTCCACTAAAAATAAAACAAAAAACACACTTTAAAGTATATATAGCAATATAAAAACATAGGTTAAACAACGAAATGGAATAGCTAAAAAAATTGGATCTGTGAAGTATAGATAAAAACCCTATAATTTAGGCTGGCGATGTGGGTTGTATGTAGGGAAAGGGTTAGGGTTCAATCATCTTATGAGGGTAGTGGAGAGAGCTTTAACTTTCTTGAAAACACCCACAAAAATTCGCTTGAAAAATAAATAATGACAATAACACAGCAGCAATAATATCTCAGCGTAACACACCCTTTACTGCTTCACATGCAACAAAAAAACATCAGAAATAACGATGAAGCTCTTCCACACAATATGTTGATGTTTCCCACATGGTCGAAATGATTGCAACGACGCAACCATTTTTAATCACAATATGTAAATACCACTTCGTTAACAATCCTCCAATTCAATTCAGTCTCTTCGCTTTCCAGCACACCATTACTACCCAAAATAACGACATTATCTTCGTGTTTTCATTCACTTTTTTATGTATATACTTCCACTCGTTAATTCCATCATTACAAAACAATCAATTCCAAG
This sequence comes from Turritopsis rubra, assembly GCA_039566895.2. Classification (NCBI taxonomy): domain Eukaryota; kingdom Metazoa; phylum Cnidaria; class Hydrozoa; order Anthoathecata; family Oceaniidae; genus Turritopsis; species Turritopsis rubra. Next base: position 13,533,416 of record CM077630.1, read on the forward strand.
AAAAAGAAATAAATTAAAAACCATTTGGTACCATTTGACGACTTCTTCTGTGAAAAAACATTTTTAATAACTGTAAAAGTAAGATGTTCTTCACTTTCCAGTACACGTTTCTACTACTATTTCTTTCTTCCACTCGTTAATACGTTTAATAATAATAATACAATCCTTCGCTTGATTTCTTCGTTCGTCTCGCGAATCAATCTTTACGAAAACAAAAACAGATTTGTTTACATTTTAAAAACCCTCATTTCTTTTCTGCATCATCATCATAGGACTGGTAGTAACTTTACTAATACTTTCGCAACAAACAACAATATTATTCTTCCCTTTTTGAAATAAAAACAAACAACAAAAAACAAAAACAGTTCTTCGCTCTTCTTGTTCAAACAAAAATGATCGTTGAGAATATTTCAAACGAAAAACCATTGCATTGCATCCTCCTCCGTGGAGACCTTTCATCGTCTTCTCTCACGTACAACACCCTTGGGCATGAAAAACCCCGTAAGATGGAGTTGGACCATTACTAATACGCAAATGAAAATACCGAAAAAACGCTTCTCGCAGCAGCGTGGTTTTACGCGCTCTTCGTGAGAAAATGACCGTTAAATTTTTCTAAATGTATCACTCTCTAAAATAAAAGTGGTATGCACAACTCGCTATTAGTATATAAGACTAGTATCCCGTGTAAAAACATTTTACGGTTCCACTCCCAAGAATTATGATAAGAAATATAAAAATGCAACCTAAATATGTTTCTGTTACATTTTCCAACTATTGAGTGAAACCGTAAAATTGTCTTTGCACGGGATACCTGAATCAAATGTGAGTCATAAAAAAATTATACCTGCTCAGGATTCAACCAAAGGGTCTTTCCACCATGAATTCATTAAATGATTTATCCCAATTGCAAGTACCATATGATGTAAAACCATGATTGGCACATTCATTCTCCTTGGTCCATATTCCGTTTTATTAAATTTTCTAAATCTAAAAAGAAAGAAATTGTATAGAACAGAAGCAAATACATGATCATCAGAAACAGAAAAAAATCTCTTAGAATATGAAATAGCACTACGTAAATAAATATCATGTGCCCTGTCATTTCCACTATAGAACCAAGATAAGCACCATAACTTAATTTCAGTCTGGGGATTCCTAAACGACATACGTAAAGTCAGCAAACAAAAACACAAACAGCGATAAATTGAAAGAAATATGATAAGATATAGATACAGCAATGATCAATGTAGCTAAAGAGTAAAATGGAGTGATCTTAATGGTCTCCCTCCCACGCTAACAAAAGAAAAAACAAACAACAAATCAGCAGCATATACTTTAAGGAATAATAGCAATAAAATCATTGCTCGAAGGACAAAAGAAAACCTGAAAAAGCTTCGGATGTGTTGTGGTCAGTTACAATTCTCTTGGTATAGTAAGTGGTGTGGGTAGGGGTAGAGGACAGGGATAATCAATCATCAATGAAACCACACCATCTCATTCCAAAGTTTCAACATAAATATGGCAATAATATATTGTTTTAATGAATTCATTAAATGATTTATCCCAATCGCTTGTACTAAATAAATATATGACATAGATACAGGAATACATAGAACCATCATAGAATAGGTAGATGTGATCACAGTGAAGATTAAAATGTAAAGACATTCAGTGGTCTCCCTCTTACTACATCCTTCCCCACTAACAAAACAAACAAAATTATATAATAGCAATAAAAGCATACCTTAAATAAAAGGAAAGATGAAATAACCCTAGGTTGTGTTTAGTACAGTATGAAAACCTATAATTTTAGCAGGCGGTGTGGGGTGTAGGGGGAGAAGGGGTGTTAGATATTCAATCATCATTATGGGGGGGGGGGGGGGGGGGGGGAGAGAGAGCTTTAACTTTCTTGAAAACAGCCACAAAAATGCGCTTGAAATATAACAACAACAACATCAGCAATAATATCTCAGCGTAACACAAAACCATTTACTGCTTCACATGCAAAGAAACCCCTCAGAAATAATAGTTTAGCTCTTCCAAAACATCTTGATAATGTTGATAATCCCACATGGTCGACATGAAACCAATCGCAACGGCTCAACCATTTTAAGTAAAAAAAATGATGCCACTTCGTTAACAATCCTCTCCAATTCAATTAACAGTTTCTTCGCTTTTTCCAGCACATGTTAGTACCAAAAACAACGACATTATGTTCGTGTTTTCATTCACTTTTTATGTATTTACTTCCACTCGTTGATTCCATCATTACAAAACAATCAATTCCATAAAAAAGAAATAAATTAAAAACCATTTGCGTCCATTTTTGACAACTTCTTCTGTGCAACTGTAACATATAAATAAGTAAGATGTTCTACAGTTACCAGTACAGTACATGTTTCTGCTTTTATAAACCATACATTTGTTCTTCCACTCTTTAATTTGCGTTTAATAATATCCTTCGTTTCATTTCTTCGTTCGGCTCGCGAATCAATCTTTACGAAAACAAAATCAGATTTGTTTACATTTTAAAAACCCTCGTTTCTTTTCTGCATCATACGACGGGTGGTAAACATACTAATACTTTCTTTCATAACAATACTGTTCTTCGCTTGTGAAATAAAAACAAACAAAACAAACAACAAAAACAAAACAAACAACAAAAAACGCTTCTTCTCTCTTCTTTTTCACCAACAAAAATGATCGTTGAGAATATTTCAAACGAAAAAACATTGCATTGCATCCTCCTCCGTGGAGACCTTTCATCGCCTTATCTCACGTACAACACGCAAAAACATAAAAAAAACCGTAAGATGGAGTTGGACCATTACTAATACGCAAATGAAAATACCGAAAAAACGCTTGTCGCAGCAGCGTGGTTTTACGCGCTCTTCGTGAGAAAATGACCGTGAAATTTTTCTAAATGTATCACTCTCTAAAATAAAAGTGGTATGCACAACTCGCTATTATATATAAGATGAGCCATTTGGCGAGATTGTTGATGAAGCATTTGTTCGATTTAACGAAAATGCAAATGTTCTAGATCCTTCTGGAGAACAAGAAAACGATGAAGTTCGAGAAAGAAATGCCGAACACGAACAAAGTGAGGATGATGAAGAGGATAATGAAAATGAATATCATGGTGGAGCTACAACTCAAACTCTAACAGCTATGATATCAGATGTTGATCTAAATGAACGAATTCGCTCTTTAAACGAAAGACAAAGACGTATTTTCAATTTCACTTTAAAATGGACTCGTAATACAATTCAATTTTCAAAAACAGATCCATCATCTAAGCCAGACCTATTCCATATATTCCTTACTGGAAATGGAGGATGCGGGAAATCTCACTAACTGACTACAATAAAATATTTTCTACAAAAATCACTAACATATGGAATAAGGGATGCAAATAAAGAACAAGCAGTTTGTTATTTATGACAGAAACACAGTTAACATTAGAATCAGATACATTATCTATTAGAGAAACGCTAAAACCATTTTCCCTTATTATAAATTCATCAAACAGCCATATGTATTTAAATGTAGCAATGGCTCATCGGGATGACATCACTATCATAAACACGGATGATATTCCCGGTAGTTCATTACTTTCGTTATCAAAGTCTTGCATTTTAGATATTCCTCTAAATTTCATCCTATTATATCGTCAGAATCGACTACAACGTAATGATCTTATGTACATGATTGATCATCTGCGAAGTAAAGTTCATTTGATCCATATAATTCTAGGTGATTTTAATATTGATTTTTTTTAGAATGATATTAATTTTTTGTGCCAGTTTTTTGCTGATTATGAAATGGTAGTTGATGCTTCCACTCATATCTCCGGTTCCTTAACTGACCACATATACGTCCATAACAGTTTAATCAACAGAATTGATATCAGCATTATAATACACAGTCTTTACTTTTCTTATCATGAAGCAATCAAGGTAAATCTAATCCCAAATCTTTAGTTTCATTTATCATTAATATAAAAGGTGATGGGTGTCATCATGATGAATTACAACCCAAAAATCTGAATAACAAACTCAATTATATAAGCTTTCAGAAATTAGCGATTAGATCGCTAGTATTTCATGCAATGAATTTTGCGATAAATGATTCCGAGATCATATTTATACACAGATTTTTCTTATTCGCCTCGTTTTGATGTTAGAAGATTATTACCATTAAATAACCCTCCTATATTACGAAGCAAGGAACACAAATTCACACAAATCCATAGAGGGCTGACTTTCACGCCCTCAGGCGTCTTGTTTACATAAAGAATGCATATATATATTTTTTTTTCGTTTTTTGAAATATCTTAATTTATTAGTAGCTTGAGAAGAATCGTATCATGTTTCTAATCATTGAAGGTTTTGGTTAAAGTCTCTTATTTTTCGTTTGAAAGAACGAGGCTTTACACTACAATGTGCGCGTTAACCCAGACAAAAATAACAAAGTTTAGACCACAAACTATAGTGATGATCGAGTGTTGTCAGACAAACCTATAGTAATGGAACCAAATTAAAGTAACATGTTGTTATATATATTATATAAAAAAAATTTAAAAAATCTGACTCATCATGATATCAGCACTTATTAACAATTATGATTTTCGGGTCATAAATGCAAACTACTATAAGCGTTGTTTGATGGATGATGAACAAGTTTCTTGAATTCTTGGTCCGAAAATAATGAAAATGAAAAATTTGGATTTAAGCAATGAATAGTTTACCAAAAACAAAAAGCATAAACTATAATAATCAATATCTGCAACAATGGAACATCAACAAAAACATTAACATTTTCTCTCATTTTAAAATTCCCCCGGATTTTTATTGTCGAAGCATTAATTTCCAGAAAAAAATGATGAAAATGGACTCGTGTTTAAGCCCATTCGACTTAAATGTGAAGGGGGTTAAAACCCGGGGGAATAGGGTACAATGGAGGAGGGGCTAAAAAGACCGAATAATGATGTGTAAATAGAGCCTTAGCATTCCACATTTTGTCACATTTTTAATTGAGATTGTTTGATAAAATCCCGATTTAAACGACAGTTACTTCTCATTCCCCGAAAAGAGAATTAAAAAGATATTCCTTTGAGTAGATTTGATAAAAAATGGCGGAAAGACATTTTTTATTATGCCAAAAAGTCCATGATAATATTGGAATGAACCTAGTGCATTTGGAAAAAATTGCCAAAGGAGCAGATGTGAAGAGATTTGAGAGGGATAGGCAACCCGGTTGTTAGATTCTTTGATTGGATTATGGATTATCGATTTGTCTCCACTGAGAGTCAAACCGAATATCCACTACACGAATAATTCGTTCGAATTGACATTTTTCTCATAAAAATCATTATTCTCATTGGTGCAAATTTCTTGATGAATTTTTTTATCCAATCAGGATGCGATTTTTTATACGCAAAAAAATCGCTTCTTGTATGTTTTATTCGCCTATAATCACGTCAGCTTCTGTGTTTTTATTGGAGAGGTATGATCGCATTCATGAAAAACGTCATTATGATGTCAGTCTAAAATTCTTCTCATTTAACGCATGCGCATAATAAAATAACATCCACACACTGAAAACGAATTTACGTGTACTACTAGAACGCTTAATGCTGAAAATAACTCAACTAAAGTACATTTCGGTTCCAATCTCTCCAAATCTCAAAAGCTGTCATCTCATCTTGATAAACTTGAAGAAAAGAAAGTCTGATTCAACCAATCCCTCCCCTTTACAGAAATAATGTGAATGAATACGCGCTTTCTTTTATATAAGCAACATTGTTGATCCATTGAAATACGAGAAGATGGTTATTTTCCGTACTTTTATGGTTCATCTCTTTTGTTGCTCACTTGTTGACTATCTACGTGAGAAGACCAAACTTGCGTGTTTGTCAAAACGTAGCCAGTGCGAGTTTCTTTAAAATAATCGACCTTTCACAATACTTTTCAAAAAAATAACGGATAAGTGGAGGAGTACAGGGTCCTTACTCTCCTCCATAGATTCAGTTTGGGAGCAAAGGTGCAGCTGCGGAACTAGAGTTAGGCAAAGTGGAGGAGTACAGTGTTATAAATGTTCTGTTAAAACTTAAGTGTTGATTAATTCATTTGCACGTTTTTCTTTTATACTCTTAATGACCTTCTTACTCTCCTCCATATATTTCCTCTAGGTCTAGTTCCGCCTCTTCTCCCCACTATGAATTTAAGGCATAACTTGACTCTAGCCTCACTTTCCCACACAAAACATATAAGGTTTTCACCATAAACTTATGTTATTCCATTCCAGAAATCACATTCGGTAAAGTGATGGAGTTTGTGCCGTTCCGCTTTATATTCATATCAACCGTTCTCCGTATCCCGTAAAAAGAGATTCTTGCTGCAAATTTCCTCTACCAAGTAGGATCATTCAACATAACCACTGGACAATATTATGTCCTTGTTTGCGCCTTTTATTTAAGTTCTTTTGTCGTTGATTTTTGTCGTTGATTTTAACAGTTGGTTTTGAGTTCACTTTGATCACGTGATATTAAGTCACTGCTGGGCATTGGTTGAAATTTCCAAGTGATCAAAGTGTACGATAAAAATAGTCTATTGAAAATATCAAAGAAAAACTGGGCAATAAGTTTTTATAGAGAATTATATTCCCTTTAGAAGAGAATTTTCTAGTGTCTCCGACATGAACTGAATCTAACAAAGTTCTTGCACACATTACATGTAAAATGGTAGGCCTGACGACAAACTGCACCAATCAATGATTACAAAACGATATAAACTTAAACCAAATGACGTCATCATACCAGACTTGTCTTTAAAGAACAAAGAGAATTCCATTTCGTGATTCAAAGTTTCAAAGTGAATTTGTCCGTAATTCGCGTTTTATTAAAAAGGTAACCGTAACACTCTCTGTCGTAGTGTTTCGGATGGAATAAAGTATTTTTAAGAGAGCTTTGACTGAGACGAAAATTTATTTTTTAGAATTAAGTTTTAATATGGAAACGAAATGAAAAGCCCTTTTAGAAAAATAAATGAATCACAAAATAAGTCGAATGGAGAAGGTTTTGCACATCAAAATAGTTTTTTCTGAAAACCCCATTTTCACAGTGAAAACCTTTATAAAACATGCTTCTTTGAACACCATCGATGAGCACAATATATTCCGAATTACGGGAAAGATAACGAAGTAGTAGGTATGTCTCACCAACTTTGAATTGAATGAAAATGGATGGATGGTCAAAATTTTCATATTTTCGGCGAACTCCAAGCTACTATTGTGCAGCTATTAAAAGAATTTTGCGCCTAATAAACTGCTTCAAATAGAACACCGAATGAAGGGCGCAATAAAAAATTCAAGGTCACGGTTTTGTTTTTGTGTTTATCGAGGTTTTAGTCGAAAAAAGGACACCTATGTAAGACGGACAGTTTTCTTCGCACCGACCGTATCCGAGGTTTGACTGTATTTTACGATTTTCCCGAAACCTTACCAATATACCTATTAAGCGTTATGCATCTTTCTTAATACTATATTGGTTTTAATGTTTTGACGACATGGGAAAATTGCAAAATACAGTCACACCTCTATAAGAGATACATGCTAGGTCCAAGGAAACAAAAATTAATAAACTTTCGACCCTTCCTAAATTCTCATTAAATTAAAGGTTTCAGAAACACACTAATCCCTCCAGAGAGTAACTAAAACAGAACTAAAACGGAAAGAATAAGAATGTTTTGAGACTCTTTTCAAGCAATTATGATCATCTTTACGCGGGCACATTAAGAAATGCGCCTCTCACGCCCTATTATTAGATGCAGATTGTTTTCAAATAGTTTATTGGATATGTAGGCGATGTTTCGTTCTTATGTTAATGTGAAAAACGTTTAAATTTGATCCAAATTTCATTGCTAACGACAGCATATTTCCAACTGTTTTTACCCATAATACACTGCTTATAAACATCACAAATACTTAACGTTAAGTTTTATGTTCATACATAATAGGTTCAGTGGCTTTATGAACGACGATAAATCCAAAATCCAAGATGTAATGTAAGATCCAAAAAAATAATGATCGCGTGTTTTATTTCACTTATATTTAAAAGAAAATTCGAAGGTACTTTATATAAAAATCGAGTATTTCGAAAATAGAAATATTCGATTATCGGAAAAATTAAAATTAAATACTTTTATAGATACTTTTCCGGCTAATGATTTCCGGCTAATAATGATGAACATGTTATCACAAAGTCTCGTCCAATATGAAATACTGTTTTCGTTTCTCAAGCGTTTTGCTGTTATTTCGCACGAAGCTGAAAGCGGTATTTCCAATATTGTCCTCAACACTGCGTGCTAACTAGGATTGCCGACGTTCTTGTTGAGATACAAAAAAATTAACGTGACAGCAAAATGAAACTCAAAATGATAATTGAAATGTGTACCCTTATTTTGTTAAATCTTCATTATTTTGCAGAAATGTTTTGTTTCAAATCAGATTGAGACTCATTTTATAATTGATTGTTTCATATAGTTGTTCTAGTGTAAAAAATAACAAATATATACTCATCTATAACTTCAAACAAAATAAAGAGTGTAGCTAAAGGTTGGGCATAATCATCATATGGGCAGGAGTGTTATCTATAGAAATGGCAAGCAATCTTGCCTGCTCTTTCAATAAAAAAAACTCCTCCATGGGGACTTTTCGAAGATTTTGCCCGCTGGGAGACCGGAGCAGATAATCGCAGCCAAGACCTGTGGATCCCAACAAAATGAAAAAATTAGGGGAGAGAATGTGCAACCAGAAGTACTGACCTGTGTTCACTTTAAATTTAATATTTTAATGTAAATTGTCTTCGAAAATAACACAACTAAGGTCCATACAATAGAAAAAGGACTGTTATTGCTAACCATTAACAAGAAAAAATCTGAAATCAAATGAAATCAAGGCATTATTGTGATCGTGCAAAATTTAATAATAAAGAAATAGTTAACCTACAATTTCTATAAAAAGATCATTACCAAACAAACAAATTTAAATCAACCCATTTTAATTCCTGGAAGGGGATCTGGATCCAAATAACTGTACAAATTGGTAAAACATAATGGTAGATAGGTAACCTCAATCGCCGTATGAGCAGAGTGACATCCCAGTAGGCAAAATCTTCAAAAGATCTCTGTGGAGGAGTGTTTTCTATAGCATTAGCAATATTGTCTGCCGTTTCAATAAAAAAACACTTCTCCACAGAGACTTGAAGATTTTGTCCACTGGGATAATACATAATACGTACCAATAATAACAATGAAAATAGCGAAAGTAGCCGTAGTCCAAGCTATGTGTTGAGTTTACAACCACAAGTTATTTGTTATCGCATTGCACCACTAAGCGTCACAATCCAACAGTACATTGGCACATTGGCAAAAAAAGTGAAGGAGTACAGTGAAAAAATTCATGAATTTTCTGTTAAAACTTAAGTGTTGATTAGGTTATTTGCACGTTTTGTTTATACTCTTAATGACCTTCCTCTCTCCTCCATAACTTTCGCCTAAATTCTAGATCCGCCTCTAAAGTAAATATAAATATTGCAACTAAACAATAATTGTAAACCGTCGTGGTCGTTGTCGTGGTCGTGACAATTATAGATGGATTGGCGACATTTCTTGGCGCAACAAATACAGCCTTTTACAAATAAAAACATCAACGTCCACCTTCTTGTTTTCTCGCTATACTTGTAACATTTTACCCATAACCATGAAGTTATTGTTCGGAAACAATGTAGTACCAAAAAATTATTCACATGAATTAAATCTTTCCAGGTTTCGTAACGCAAACAGCTTTCCAATCAATCGCGGTCTAAGCTTTTGATGGCTCCGTCCAAGGTGATGTCATACCAATCAACCGGCAGATCAGGGATTTTGATATCATAATGCATTGAAATATCATCCTTGAACTATAGAAAAAGATGGACTTAGGTAGTGGAAAAAGTTCATAATGTAGACCGATAGGCTTCGATGCGTTGTTTCTTTTGTTGAAGCAGCGCTACGATTAACTAAAGCCATTGCTTTAGTAAAGACCTTAGTGTCTTTTGTGCATAGTACCTATTAATTTATCAAAGGTGATAATTGATGCTAATAATTAATGGATCGCTATTGGATGAGGATAGTACAACCTAAAAGCTACATCAACTGATGACTTTCAAATGACCTTAAAATTTGATGACACCCCAATGTAGTAATTTTTTTAACATGCGAGGGTACGACATGGGTCTGGAAGGAGCAGCTGACCCATTTGTTATTGTTCAAATGAAGGAATCCAACTGCTGACATCATCACACTGCAGCCCTCAGTTCTACTTCTAACAGTTCATTATCATTAAGTATGTTTGAAGATATAATGTTGATTAAGGTTGCACTGTTTCCCTATCAATGATAAATTTGATTTTCTATCATTTGGTAAGCTATGAATGATCTTCAAACATTGTTGATTATAACACGACTTGACTAGGCGATGTCGTCTATACAAGGTTTTAGATCTATTCTTGTTAACTGAGGCACAGAGAAGAAGCACGTATTCTCTGAGGACGAATTTTTACAAAAACTACGTGTGACCTCATTACACAGAAGATTATGGACTGAGATACACGACAACAAATTTTCATCCGGTGAACACCTGTAGTGTGGATTAAATCGCTGTAGAATGTTTCTACCTTAAAGTATAACCGAGTATATCTATCCTACTTCATCCTCTCTTGCAAATCGAGGAAAAGGAAATACTCAGGACTTGTATGGCATGGAGTAACCTCTTTATCAGAACCAATAGAAAACTTGACTGATTGTGATGCTAATTTTTATAATTTGGGTGTACATGCCTTGGATAAACGAAATCTCCTATCAAAAAGCCTTAAATGTAGATTCAGACATTTCGGACAAATGCACTTTAAAACTTCAAAAATAAACAACAGAAATAAGAGATGTAACTAACACACCTTAACAATGAAGTATTTCCAATAATCATCAGATTTTAAACCAGGATTTGGATCGATTTCCCAATTTTGTGCATTTGGACAATTACGGTAAGATTTATAGTAATGGAATTTTTCTCCTTTATGAGCAATTTCGTCCACATTGGTACAACCTTTAAAAATAGATTGAAGATTCAATAGATTGAAAGCTTTCTTATGTTTTTAGAGGGTTGGGGTTGGAATTAGCTTCTAGTGCCAACACCTCTTTACTAACTTGAATTTGTTTTACAATCTATTATTCAGATGAAACGAAATAAATGATGCATCTATCTTTATATAGATTACGTCACCTTTCGCGTCATTTCAAATTGTAATAATAGTGATGTTAAAGTCTTTTTTTTTCATTATTATTTTATTATTTCATTATTATTTTTATTTGAAATGAAGCTAGAGAGCTAAATCAGCTAACTCCTCCGGTGAAGAATCTAATAAAAGTGTTAGGAAAAACGAGGCATAAACTCGGTTATCCAAATAAATTTTACAAGATTTTTACAACCCGTATATTATGAAAAGATGTACAAATCAACTGGAACATTTATCTTACATTGCATAAAATTACCGCTGGATAAATGTTTGCGAATTACGGACACTTTCACGAAAATATGACAATGCAAAGTTCAACCGTTATACATTCGTGTGTAGCCTTCTTGAAAAACATTGGAAACAAAGGACTTGGATCTCCTTTCGATCAAACTCTCTGGGTGAGGAAAACATTACCGAGCGTAGTGAGCCGCTTTGTAGCTGGAGCTAGATCTCGAAAACCTGATGTATAGGATCACCTGCCGACGACGAAACGTTATCGAGATATCGTTGATAGTTTTTTATTAAATGATTTAACGATATTTAACGATAATGAATATTATCGATAATGATAATAGTTATGAAGAGAACGAACGCGGAACTAAATCATTTTTTATAACAAATCGAATGTTCGAAATGTTCGAAATAGATATTTTTAAGAAAAGAAACTTCGAAAATGTATCGAACTTATTAAAAGAAAGTTGAAAAAATGTGGGAACAGTATTTACATTTTCATTTCCTCTCTAGAAAGCAAATGATCAAATAAGACAAGATAAAAATACTCGATTAAAGCAGCTCAAAAACAGGACAGTCTTACCAAAATCGGAATCAAAATCGGAACAAAAAGCGATCCATCTCAAAAACGTAGCCCTGGTATAAAGAAATTTCTATGACGTTATATAATTTGATCTTGTCAAATAAGCTCCAGCTACAAAGCCTATGCAATTAAAGTAAAGTGTCAGTGAACTGTAGCCGTAACTGTAGTTACTGTAACGTAACTTAATTTTCATTTTAAAGGCCCCTTCGAAATAGTGAAGATCAGATGTATTTTCGATCTATATATAGCAACAGCGACGAATCGAGAAGCAATTTTACTGGTGTTAAAAAATTATGGAGAAGAGTATTTTCAAAAGGATAATTGCAATTTAATTGCCAATTCTTTTTAGACAGTTCTCCTCCAAATTGTTAGATTCCTGCTAGATCCGCCACTGAGCAAACAAAATTTATTTTTCATCCCTATAAAATTTGTCAGGGTGATTCGTGAAAATGAATCGATACAAAAAATTGCATGTTAATCACCCACGTGAGATTTAATCTCCTTATCATCATCTTATATCTACATAAGATTCCTTAATTGCAATAAATTGAGTACCTGCGGAGCACACAAATTGTTGACTTCCGGTTATTAGCTCATTGCAGTTGTCCAGTACCATAATCGAACTATATATTTCGCACCATCCTAATGAACCACTAGGTCTGTGTTTGATGCAAGAATGTTTCACGCCAGAATGATCAGATATCGATCTCTGACATGATTCACCACAAAAATAACATTGATGGTCACAACCCCACATCTCATCAACGACTTTGTTTATTGAATTCATATCCCATTCAAAATGACATTTTTCTTTTTCCTTGTCCAGAGAAAGATCAATATCTTTCAATACTGCATTCCCAAATGTGACCACGTCAACCTTTTCCAAGAAGTCTCTTGACTTAAATGACTGTACATCAATCTCTAAATTTCTTTTTGAAAAAGCATTTCGGAATATTTCAAGCCAGTCGGACAATGAATTTGCTTTTTCATTTGCTGTTGTTATACAGGCTTGCAAATTCATTTTGCACTTTTTGTGTATAACTTCTATCTCCGTTTGATAACCCATTGAATCTGCGTAAGATTTTAACCATTCCTTGCAAAAGAGTTTTGGGGTTCTTATATATTTCATATAATCCTGAAACAACTCTTTCTTAGCTAAGTCTGTCAGAACTCTTTTAATCCAACTAAACTTTGGCCTCACATTCCCTTTTAGTTTCTGCTCTAATTCATAGGTTAATTCTTGTTTGGTACTTTTCACAATTGGCCCGGACAAATCTTTAAAGAACTCCACTTTACCTTTGTGTAGGGATTCAGCTGTCGTTTGAAAGTTATGAATGAAAACTTCATAGTAATGTTCTTTTAATCTTTCCATTTTTTTCTTGAGGCTGTGTTTTCCTTCGTAGCGATTTTGAAGGTCAGTGAACACAGTTGTTGCGTAGTTCGCTACTTTTACTAATAACTTAGCTTTTAAACCCTCTAGAATAGCAAACTGTGCCGAATAATTTTTGTTGAATTGCTCAATTTCATCGGTTACCCTCTTAAATACTTGTTCCGCCATATTTTCGCTAAAGGGGAAATCACTTCCTTTAGTGAAGTCGTCTAAACTCCGTACAGTCGAATTTAACATATCTTTGGCAACCTGGAATGCAGCCCTAATTAGCTTATTGTCTGAGATCACGTTTTTATTATCCAAATAATACCCACATGATATGTGAGATAATGAAACATTGCTCAAGTCAAATTCTATTTCAGCTTTGTTGGAGTTCTTAACAACTGGACATGTTAATATTTTCACAATTTCTGCGTTTAATTGATCGTCTAAACTATACATTGCATTCTCCACGGTTTTCTCTAATACTTCTCCCTTTTGACTCTCATATTTCAAACTCATTTTCTTGAATAATGGGATGGAGTACCTGCAAATCTTCACCATTAGTTTAGCTATGAAACAATTTTGAAGGCGGATGTTCTCCTTTTCGTTAGAATTGGTGATAGATTTATAGATTTCATAGTACAATTTTTTTGCCATCTTAGCATTAAATGGTTTTTCAGTTTGCGCGATTTGATTTGCTAATTCCTCTGCATTCTTTAAAATATCTCTCGCTAGTGTTTCAGCTCTAATATTCTTGTCTATCGGACTGTCTCCTGTAAGTTTTGACCATAAGGTTTTAACTTTCCCGGTAACACTTGCATCATTCTCTAATATGTCTTTCTCACCAATTTCAAGCAATTGTTGCGATGGTGGTAAAACAGAATCTGACTGTTCCTCCATTAGAGAAGGAGAAAGCTGGCGGTGGTTGTTGTAGAGAACATACTGCACCATACTTTGTACATCTATCTTCCTTTCAACTTGATCAATTTTAACATCTTCTACTATTGATTTCCACATATCTTCAAATTCACTCTTTCGACTCCCCTCATCTGCCGTTTCCACATTTTTTACCAACTTTTTTACTCTTCTCTGGATTTCTTCACGATATCTGTAATCATTTTCGTCCATGTCCGTTTGTCTCAGCTTCTTGATATACTGGACATCTGCAGTAAAAATCTTCTGTAAATGTTCTTTCTTTTCTTCTAATTTCAGTTTTATCATATTCTGATAATTCATCATAATTTCTTTGTTTGGATGATTATCTATATAACTATCGATATCTGATTGCAGTTTCTTTAACTTTTCGGATAACAGCTTCTCTGTTTCTTGCATGACTTGATCTAATGAATTTTGCAATTGATTTGCTGTTTTACATTCATTCAACTTTGTCTGAGTAATTTCTTTTCTCCTCTTGAAATATTTGTGAAGGTCTTGAGACCAGTCAAATATCTCTTGCTCTAGTTGTTCGAAAACTTTGACCTCAAGAGTATTCCTAAAACTGAAAATAAAATCATGTGACAATATCCCCTTCCATAAATCTTTGGTACGAATCCCTACGTCTTCAAATGTGTAAAACGTCTTTATGGAATCGCTGAAATCATTTAACAGCCAGTCTTTGACACTTTTAGCATGATCGCTATATCCAGGATTACTTGCGGCCATGGGTGGATCACTAATCCAAAGGTCAGAAAAGTATCTGATATGTGTCCTTGGGTTGTAGCTTATAACATCTGAGAAACCTCTTATGTCTTTATATCCCACCTGATTTGCTGCTTCTAAAGTCACCTCGTTTAGATTCTTTTCAAGAAGTTTCCTTCCTTCTGCCAATTTTAGATCTGCATCTGCAGCCGGGACATTTTGATGAATAAACATACATGATTGTCTAAGCTTAAGTCGTTTGTTAACTATCTTCATTTTTAGAAATGCGTGGACTGAAATTTGGAGAATGTCCTTTAATTCGTTCATAGTTTCCCCTTTAACATTTATTATTGTAATATCTCCAAGACCAATGCTTAAAGTTGCAAGCTCGTTATCTCTAAGAAGAACTTGACCTTCGAACTCTGAAGCTCGAAAGCCTTCTGTGTCGATAATAAGTACATAATCGAACTTAAATCCAGTTTCTACAGGAAACAACTGCATATAGACTCCTTTAGTACATCGACCAGCACTTACAGCAAACTTTACACCAAACATTGTGTTAAGTAGTGTGGACTTTCCAGAACTCGTAAGGCCAACAACAGAAACAATAAAAAGCCTTTTCCCTCCAACCATTCTATGAAGCTCATTGAATACAGCTCTTATCCAAATTGCCGGAATATTTGAAACATCACCATCCATAATTTCTAGCGGATATCCATTTAACAATAATTTTGCACCAAAACTTGATAAAGACTTCTGAAATAAACGCACGTCGCTTTCCACATCTTCACAGTCGTCTATGGACTCGTAATATTGAGCAACTTCGCGTATGAAATGATCAAAGGTAAAAGATGCTTTTTCATACGTCATTTTGGCCTTTATTGTCTCTGCTTCTAACCTTTTAAGCGAACTTTGATCAGCAGTGTTTTCTTTCAATTTGTCCGTTAATTCTTCAAGCTTATCCATGCGCTGTTTTCTTAAATCAGGAACTTTACAAACGTTTCTTTGGTTGAATTTTTGTTTCAACCAATAAAGGTAATAGTGGGCTTTGCCAGGATTACTTTCAAAACATTCATTGAGATAATTCACTATTGAATGAACAAAGTTTGTCGGGGTTGATTTGCTGATTACCAAATCAAAATCGGACTTTCTGATAGTTTTCATCTTGCTTATCAGATTGTTCTTTTCGCTCGATTGCACTGCTTGAATCCTTTTACGATTTAAGTTGCTCAACTTTAACCAGCTACTCTGCAAAGGTAACAAAACTTCTTTAGCATTGTTTTCGTCATTTGGTGTGATGTATGATTCAAAGATAGAATCTGCTGCTGTCTTTCCTTCCAGAATATCTGGTATGTCTTCATCGCTTGATATTCCAAATCTTTTAGAATCTGCAATCACAGTCTCGAATGTTCTCTGTTTCTTCTCTTTTTGATAATTTACTTTTCCTGCAACTTCGTTTTTCATGTCTAATAAACTTTTAGTTTCACCATGCTTAGCCATGCCAAAAACCAACCTTGTCTTGCAAAACTCTTCTCCAAATGCACCAACAAAGTTCTTCAAGTCCTTTTTTCTTGTAGTTTCCTCAATCTTCTTAGAAAGGATGATGTAAACATCTTTATTCTCTTCCACAATTTTCTTCATTGTATCTTTTATAGAATATGATGATATGTCTTCTATGTTGACCACAACAAAGATGATATCTGAAATATGGCATATGTAATTTGTAACTTGTATGTTATATCTCAAGTCACCTCTGATATTCAGAAACATAACCAAATCGGAAAATAAGTCATCTTCTTTCTGCGATGGCAAATACCAAGCACACTCCACTGTTCCGCAGCTTGCCAATCTTCCTACCCCACCACGAATGCTATCTTTGTTGTAAAACGTATGATGATAATTCTTATTGGCGAGATAATTAAGAAGAGTCGATTTTGAAATGCTAGGTCGACCAATTCGCATTACACTAACAACGGCAACATTTGCATCAAGAATTGGAGTTTGTACAGTGATGCTGTTCCTGCCTTTCCATGTTGGTGCCAGTGATCTTAAAGACCAACTTGAGACAGTAGGAATCCCATCAGTTTTGTAATACACAAAAGGAACAGAAAGTTTACAAGTAAACAAACTTTCTACAATCCTTTGTTTCATGGAAGGATTGCAACAGTTGAAAGTAATATTGAAGATATCCAGTGGGCTCTCTGGTTTTCTATCTTCTTCAAAAGTATCAGAACTTGTGATAAAATCGAATATGTCATCAACCTCTTCATCCTCCTCCTTTAGATTCTTATAAAAGCATTCTCTACCAGTGTAATTTTTTGTAAGAAGTGATTCCAGTATTTTTATTGCAATATTTTCTTTAGTAACCGGAGCTTGATTTCTTTTTCTTCCTATCATGACGTCATTTAGAGTGATCTCTTTGTCCTTATTTAGATTTAATACCACCTGCAGTTGCTTGATAGATTTTTCTTTTTCTTCTCTTTGATACATTGAGTGTAAGCGTTCTCCGTGTGCGTTGTCCATGTTTTCAAATGCTTAAAGAATGAAAGAGGAAAACTTTTTAAAATTGGAATATGTATTTTTCTATCAAATGCATGTTAATTGACTACATATTTTCTGTATATTAACCCATATAGACAGATGAAAAAAAGATAACTTTTTCAAAAAAGTGGGTATATCACAGGTCTATTTAAACCGAAAGTAATTTTTCTTATATCAATGTATTTGATTGAGTGCCTCTTCCATCTACCTGTCCGTCACCTATTAGAACCAGTATGTAAAATTTACTAAATTCTATTCCCTTAGAAAGAATGAGAATTGATTCATATTTAAAATTCGAGGAACCAATTTCTTTTTTTACTGGCACAACTTGAAATATTTGGACTCACCATGGACGTATAACAAGAGGACTTACAACTAACTTCTAAAGCCTTCCAATTCTATTGTCAAAATTATGTAGTATTTAGTGAATATAGTTTTTACGAAAAATTCTTAGAAAGATGCCTGACTGACGCCTGTTAATGTACTGGAAAATGAATATCTTTTCCTTCGATTCTGAAAGTTTCATGGTTGAGGATGTAAGAGGTCACGAGGAGGAAATACAATTTAAGAATTGGTTACAAAATATACGAAGTATCTTGAAATTTATTTCCGGTTGGTTGTTCTGATCGTAGAAGCCAATAGCTTCATGTGTTTTTGACTGTACTTGAGCGGGTTTAAAAATTGTCTTTGTTAAAATTGCAATAACCTGAGGCGAGCTTTATTTCAATAGATTTATAGAAGTTGTATGTCCTTCTCTTCTTCTACGTCCATTGACTCACGTATCCAAAAAGCATGGTAGATGGTAAACGCTGGTATATTTGCGTAAATTGACAGACACTGCACTGGAAAATTACACAATTGCTGTCCTCTGGTTAGTCATTTAGTCATCTGGTTAGTGCCCATTACAGTTTTTATAATTGCCCAGCGGCCTTCGGAGACTATCATAATCGATCCTTCTTTCTTTCTTTTTTTGCGACTTAGTTCTACACCCGACTAAATTTCTTTGTAGTATTTTTACATGTAAAACTTCGCTACGTGACTGTGTTGTTATAGGCCTAGAAAAGACATTGTAGGGACAAATAATAACTGAAACAGTTAAGGAACTCATTGCATTGCATTTTTTCTATTTTTAATAAAAATGAAATTTGCTAGTGTTATTTCATAAAGTTAGATTCATTGACCTTATTTTGATCACCAAAAATAGAAGTTTTCCAAAAACCTACTTCTATGAAACTGGCATTAGTAATCACCATCATTTGATTTATACCAGGTTTAAGACCATGTATGAAAAATCGCCCCCTCATATTGTGCACTATAGATGTTTTTGAAACTCTTTTCTTGAAAACTTTCGAAAAGATCTTTCTAAATCCTGAATTGAAAACAATGATGGTGATGATTTTGAACTCTTCAATTCAATGTTTGAGAAAGTCTTAGATAGTCATGTTCCCAAAAAGAAGCGTTCTGTTTGGAGTAATCAGAAACTTTATTTGACCAAGACTTCCGAAAGGTTTTTATGAGACGCTCCTTTTTGAAGCACAAAGCCAATAAGACTGGAGATCCACATTTTGACAAACTGTATCAGAACGTTACATTTTTTTCCAAAGTTTGAAAATCACTTATCCCATTGGAAGGAGCAAAACTGGATAACATTTCTTTATAAAACAGGGCCTGATTATTTGTAGTTCTCAAGATGTAGGCTTACAAAATTAGTGATGACGCCCTGCACAATAGTAGCGCGCTTTTAAGGCGTATATGTCCTAACGTTATTAGGCCGAGGGTTTTTAGGGGCTGGTCAGGATTAGGGGTGGGGGTGCGGCGCATTGTTTCCCTCTAAAATAACTTCAAAATAATTATTGATATGACATAGACTTTCAAATTTGATTCAACAAGTTTGATCATGTATTCGACTTATTATGTAATTAATTTAGTCTAAACTCGCTCATTTATAACAGTGAAGTGTTCTCTTTAATAAATTCTTAATAAGAACCAAAACTAATGTGCGACGAAGAATGGAAAACTTATTTCAAAACAATATATATCATATTATAAGAATACCGAAGTTACGTAATGAAGTTTAACAAAATATTTGGAAGGAACATTTAGTCGCACGAAGGCCGCTGACTAATTTTTAATTTTCTCTCACGGCAATGAATATTTTGTCGAGATGCCATATTTGAGACAATTTTGTGGCGCATTGATTAAACTTTAAACCCTTTCAAAATTGACATCAAATCCGTGTTTCATGCTGAGTTTGTACAGAAAAAAGATACTAGTTAATATTTTCCTTTGCTTTCGCGGAAATGCAAATAAAATACCGATATTAAGCTCTTTTCTGTTTAACACAATGACACACTTGAGAATTAATAACATCTTTAATATCTACCTCTGTACCATTGGAATCTTTATTTCGGAAGTTGGTTAGTGCGTTCTGCTTCAAAATACCCCTCTTTGAAGACAAGGTTACATGGCAACTTGTCATAAGGGGACGTCAGATAGATATACGAAAGAGAGCTAAAAACAATAAAATAGATAAAAAATAAATAAATGTCTAAATAAAATAATAAACAAATAATAAACAAATAATAAACAAATAAACAAATAATAATAATAATAATAATAATAATAATAATAATAATAATAAACAAATAATAAACAAATAAACAAATAATAATAATAATAATAATAATAATAATAATAATAATAATAATAATAATAATAATAATAATAATAATAATAATAATAATAATAATAATAATAATAATAATAATAATAATAATAATAATAATAATAATAATAATAATAATAATAATAAACAATAATAATAAACAAACGGACAACCTCTAAAGTGTCGAATAAATAAAATGTGAAATAAGATATTACAAGCTTTTAAGATAATTTTTCCAAATGACTTTTATGTCTGTACTCTTCACTACAAGGGTTCCAAAAGCAAATGAAAAAATTTTTAAGGAAAAATATTTTAGGAGTAAAACCAATACTTTAGTTATTTCTAACATATATGTTCCATATATGTTTCTTCTTGCTCTTTTCTCTTTTTATAGTGTTTATTGTTATTATTTGTTTGTATTTATTGATATTATAGCACGAAGAACCACTGTATATATATGGATGAGGCGAATAAGTCATTATTTATTTATTTAAATAAGTATATATATAAGTAGGGTTTCTATATTCGTTAAACGCTCGCGTTGACGGTAGCCTTTGCCCCTGATGGTGGATGGGCATCTTTAGGTGCAATACGTTCCACCGAATAGATTTTTTTTGTCAAAAGGCGTAGGCGTGTTTCAAAAATATTGTAAGCACTTGCGCCCATGCAACGAGCAGAGGGTTTGGTTCAATGTCAACAAATCTGAAATTCACTCGTCAAAAGTTTTTTAAAATGGAGTTTCGTGCAAATTTTCTTCAAACACAAAATTCCATAAAATTGCTGGTGCGAGTACGACGTTTTGGGATGTTTGGAGCTCATTAACTTTCATGATGATTATGTCAAAACAATATTTTCATCATTGTCATTCATTGTCACAATCTGCTTGACCATACCAATGGAATATTGAAAAAGTAATTGTGGCAATTTTAGAATTAAGGTTACGACAAGGTACTAATATTTGTTTTTTACTGTCAGTTTAACTATTACTATCTCCTTACTTTGTGAGTTAGTATTTTAATGATAATTCAATTTCTTAGTTGCAAGTAGGCGGGCAGAATAGCCAACTACGGATAGAAGTTCAAGAACTTAAAATTTCCCGTTATTAATTTACTTACTTACTTACTAATAGCTTTCCCAGTGGGCAAAATCTTCAAAACTCGCTGTGGAGGACACACACACACACACACACACACACACACACACACACACACACACACACACACACACACACACACACACACACACACACACACACACACACACACACACACACACACACACACACACACACACACACACACACACACACACACACACACACACACACACACACACACACACACACACACACACACACACACACACACACACACACACACACACACACACACACACACACACACACACACACACACACACACACACACACACACACACACACACACACACACACACACACACACACACACACACACACACACACACACACACACACACACACACACACACACACACACACACACACACACACACACACACACACACACACACACACACACACACACACACACACACACACACACACACACACACACACACACACACACACACACACACACACACACACACACACACACACACACACACACACACACACACACACACACACACACACACACACACACACGCGCATGCTGTCTGTTCTGAAGAGTCGTGCAAAAGTAAGTAAATAAGTAAGTAGTAAGTAATCATTTATTTAGTTTCTAACTCTCATACTTGAAAGAAAGAATAACTAGGAGACCACTCCATATAGAAAATTCTAGTCAAAGGGAGTGGCCACCTAAAAAAAACAAATATATGTAATAATAAGTTTTCGTCAATTAGTCAATATATTGAGAAATAAGATACGATTAAGTAAGCCGAGCAAGTAAAGTAATATAGGTAACCGATCACATCAAACTTTCTATGTGAAAACCGATATTATGTAACCAAGAATTTATCAGTTAGAGCTAATATCCAACGATTAATAAAGGTAAAAGGAAATTCTTATTATTTTGATTTTTATATAAGACCACTGAATGATGATTGCTATTTTCTCATGCCTATTTTGCATTTTTGTGTGATCAGAAAAATTTGGGCTTTAGATTGTTTGTTTTGGAAAAGAGGAGGGAAGTACTAGTGTTCATACTTATGATGGAATAAGGGGAGACCTACCATCAATGTGCCTAATTTCGAACAGCCTTCCCTAATTCCGAGCACAAGTGTAATCAGCCCAGGGGCAGACCTGTCTGGTTAACAAAATGTGCATTCATACTCAACAAAAAGATTTCAAAAATTGTGTTGAAAACAATGACTTCATGTAAGAGATAAAACTTTACTTTATGTAACAGATAAAACTTTTGGTGTTTTCACTGAAAAATTTATTCCTTCACGGACGCGTAAAGTTTCTTTAGGGCTGTACTGTATATACCAAATATGCCTAAACATGGTAAGAAAAGTTCACTGGAAAAAAATTGAATTTCACGTATTCTGGAATAGATTTTACTAAATTCATTTGTAAGAATTTTTAACTTTTTGCCTCACTGTCTGTTGACGTATCCATGGTAATATTTAATTTATAAAAAAAAAAAAGAAAAAAGATGACTAATGATCTCAATTCACGAAATTACATTTGCACGAAAATTTCTAAACTGCTACTGTGGATCAGAAAATTTTGGGCATTGAACTTTCAGGTAATTTTTGGCAATTTATGGAACTTAACAACCTTGTTACCCAACACATGGTTTTAAGACATCACTTATCAAAACAGACATAAGACCTCAAAAATTAGAATCTTAATCCAAAGTTTCTTCATGAATATAAACTTTCGCAAGTTAACCAAAAGGTTTTTTAAAATCAGCTTATGGTTTGCACTTTCTGATCCTTAAGGTCAGTTTACATTAAGCGGAATTTTCCGCGCGGGCGGATGTTTTCGCCTTAGGCGGATTTTCGCATCGATTTCCATTGCGAGCGGAATTCAGCGCGTCCGCCTAAAGCGGAATAAAAACCTGCCCATTGATTGGTCCAAAAATATAATTGTAAATATTATTTGAAAAAGAATATCAATTTCGGGAATTTCAAAAGCAGATAAAAATGTCGAAGAACAAGAAGATGAAAGTTTTATTTGCTCTTCAGATGTCAAAACTTTGTTCGCTGCTCCTTTTACGTGAAAAACGTAACCGACAGCGCAAGCGTATGTGGATGCGTAAATTGTTTATGCAGCGAACATTAAAAGGAGAGTACAATATCTTAGTTAAAGACTTAATGTTGTTCGACCACTTTTATTTTTTCCGCTTATTTCGGATGATCCCCCAAAGATTTGAAGAGCTTTTGTCATGGATGGCTCCATATGTTGTAAAAATGTCGAAAATCCAGCATCGTAAACGACGGTGGTGGTAGTAGTTGGTGGTGGAGTCGGTAGTGGATCATCATCGTTTTGGCTCACTATCTTTGTCTGTGGGTTGCTCTTCTAATACCTGCCCTTGTGGCAATACTAATAAACCTTGTTCATACAAACGAACAAGCGTAGATAACTGCTGTTCGTCTTGAAAATCAAAATGTACTTGCTGGAGGTTGTTGTTGTTGTCAACCATTTTTCTTTGCCGCAGAGCTGCCCGCGAAAAATCAAAACAAAATATCAAGACAAAAATCTCGATTCTGATTGGTTGTCCGCCGTGAGCGGAGAAAAAAAGTAGAACAGCTTTCAACTTTTTTTCTCCGCTAGTGGCGGACAAACTCGACTTCTACGAGCGATATTTTGGGCTCACTGCGCATGCACAAATGACATCATAGGCGAAAAAATCCGCCCGCGCGGAAAATTCCGCTTAATGGAAACTGACCTTTAAATAGCGGTTAGAGAATATTTGGCTTAGTTGCAGTTCATTCCCGAAACTATGAACCTGTTTTATAAACCGGTAATGGTTTCAAACAACGATTCAGTATGACTCATTTTTGAAGGGCAAGATAATCGTTCCAGGAGTGAACTGCAGCTAAGCTGAATAGTTCTACAACGCTTCCTTTTGACCTCAATTTGTTTTTTGACATTAACGTTTGGGAGATTAAAGATCAAATATTGCAGAATTTGTTGTTTTCTTTGTTAATCAATTTTTGTTTATTTTCCCGGTAAAATATTGAAATTCATCACTAGTGGACCTGAGATTGTATAATAGTAATATAATTTATTTTTTAGGTCCTTTGTTGGTGGCATCATCTCTGGTATTACCTCATATCTGTTGCCAGAACTCATCCGTTTCATCAGACCTCAAAACCCATCAGACCTTGTCAGACTTATCTGGAATTGTCCAAAGTCTTTGAACTTGTCAGCCTCATCTGAACTTGACCAGATTTTATTTTACGGATATTTCCAAAAAATGATTGCATAGTTTTACTTGTCACATGAGAAGTGTCATATATAATCTTCAGTTTTTACTTTGACACAGATTTTGTTACATTGTACTATTATTAACATTTTTACAATAGATTGAGTTCATAATATAGATGAATAAAAATTGTATTCAATACTTAAATATAAATACTTCTGACTTCAGGTTGAAAATCGGTAACTGCAGACTAGAAACCGCTGATTTTGAAATGGAAACGACAATTATAAAGGATATCAGATTCGGAATAGAATTTTTTAGGCCCAACTTTTCGTTCTAGAATGTACTTCCTGCCGCCGCAGTAGAAGGCTATGAAATTTAGTAAATACACATGGAATGTTATCTGAACTGTCCTAGTTATAACGATCCTTCGCAAAGAGTTCTGCTTACCGCCTTTCTGGTATGCCCAACTGCGTTGACCTTCAGGCACCATGGCCTCTTGTCCTGATTTGAAACGAGGCAAAGGTTTCTGAATCACGACTGACGTAATCAATGAAAGCTGCTGTATCTTATTGACTTTTTCTTATCCAATCATGAAATTATGAGTTCTCAGTCCTGTTGTTCTTATGAAATATACCTATTTGACATTTTGACATTTCTCCAGTTTGGAGCAACCATTTACTCCACTTAACTAGTGCCAGACCGTTTAAGTGTGCATTTGATTTGTGTTTGTGTGAAGTGCGTTTATTTATTGTTCTGTAAGTGTACTTTGAGGTATATTTGGGTACATTTTGAATTACCCAACCAAGAAGACCCCTTTTGTCCAGTTATATTCAGAACTTGATCAAGTTAAATCATACTGTATGGCACATGTCAAATTGGTGTATTGTCGTAGATATGGAAAGTGTATTTACCTTTAGTTCTACTGAAACACAACGATGAAGTGATTCTCTCCGCCTTCACAAACTATCCACATGTATCTGCAATCTGGTATTAACGCTGAAATAAAAATATGACTCTTGTAGTACCATAATGGATGTCAAAAACAATTAAATTAAATTAAATTCCGTTGGTTTCACAAATGTTCAATTAAATTCCGTTGGTTTCAAAAATGTTCAATTAAATTCATCAATTTTCACTTAAAGGGGCTGACCCGCTCATTGTTTTATATGCCCAATAGATTTTATTGTGTTAAGTTGGCTTACCAAAATTTTACGCCATTGGGCTTTTTGGTTCATTCGATAATTTTTTGAAATATTCACTGGTAGTTTTTTCGCATTAAAATTTCTTGTACACTGATAAAAAGTTGAATTAATTTATGCTTTTCATATTTTTACACCACCACTCACAAACATCGACATTTTGCCACGAACATAACTTCATCGGTACTTTCCTCTTATATTTAATTTTTAAGCATAAAATAAAATAAAATATCTTTACCACTTTATCACTGTTACTTTATTTGCTGCCAAAAATTAATTATATTTGCCACCAGTCGTGCTACGGCCACCATGAAATATCCCAAAATTTCAATACCCAACTTATCCTCACAGATCAACACACCCAACAGACTATGAATCAAACTCACAACAAAAAACAAAAATACACAACTCCCACATAACAAACCCTATTTTCAAACTCCCCTTGGATACACAACAAAGACATACATAATCGAAAAACTCATCTACAATTTGCCTCGGACTCAACTTAAAACAGATGAATGCAGCGAGCTTACTCACCAAAGGCCTTGGATTCATACCCACATTTTGAAAAACAACGTTGAAACCTTCAAAAATCGTGTCAACACACAGTATGTCAATTTTTTGGCACAGAAACACAACTACAATCCCTTATGCACTTCATGAACGACATGCACCCAACCATTAAGTACACATTTGAATATTCGCAAAAAATCAATCAATTTTCTAGATCTCCAGCCTACTACACTTTAACTCACACAACCCACTACACACAAAGAAAAGCATAATATATTCACAAGAACTTCAGTACAACATGATTACTTCCAGCGACACACACCTAGAAAAAGATCTATATCAACTTACATGTACACTTGTTACCTGCAATTATACGCTTGGCATCATCAACGAACAAGTCTTTATAGCACTCGACTTTTAGCCAAGAAGAAGCTATCCACAAACAGAAAACTAAGAACAAAACGACTGCGCTACCGTTCACAAATCAAATGCAGCCACAGGCGAAAAACTGGCACTGATGCCGATATTTTAAATACACTTTATTACAACAACTTCATTAACGACTCTTCTCTAACACCCTGTGAACGCCCCCTTTAATAATAATAATAAGGGATTATATTTCAGTTCCAAAATATTTATAATTGGCTATTCTACTGAAATAGCATAAGATAAACAGTAAAGATAGATTTGGAGGAGATAAAAAATATATAAAAAATGAAAAAATATTTCTCCACCTCACAAATACTACGTTTATATTTTTGGTGTGAATGAAAACAGGAGTATGAACACACTAAAGAATAAATTTAAGATATTTTTTACATACTAGCTGCATTTTATAAGTTTTCTATATTTGAAAAGAGTTTTAGAAATCGTGTAAAGGATCGGCAGGTATTTTGCTTTTTCAGTAAAATTCTGAAAGAATGCGTTCCACCAAAGACTGTGATATACTACGTATTCCACTTCCCTGCTCACAAATACTACACTATATTGTCTTTTCGCTCATCGAGCACCAATCGAGCACTCATCAAACGTCATACCCTATAGACGTTTGTATACATTTTGTTTGTTTACGTTTGTTTTCACGTTCATACGTTGATCAATCATCCTGACGAACAGCTACTGCTATCATTACCACTCAGATCATAATTTCATTTTATCACATCCCCTTCTACACATAACGTGCTAGCTGAATGACATTCACCCCAAAATGGTGAGAGTTCTGCGAGTGTTGTATCATTGTACCATAGGTCGCCAGAAAAGAACTGACACTGCTCAGAGTATGGATGTCAGCTCATGATGAAGGATTCATATATTTGACCTTGTCTTGGCAACTCACACGTGCGCGTTGTTTTTGGCCCACAGTGTGAATCCTACAATAGCGAACGCCAACGACTTTAAGAAATTCGTATCCGTCGACATCAAACATACAGACAATTCACATTAAAACAATTCACATAACAGACTACTTTCATTCAGCAAAGCACATGAATATATTTAAATAATAAAATCGATGATTCCACGCTTATAGCTTATGCTTATGCTGCAACAGTAAACGGCAACCACTAAATAGGGTACTTTGAGTTTTATTTGGGTGCATTTTGAATTAACCACCAATGATACACCTTTTTTTCAGATTATATCATTTAGAACTTGATCAAGTTAAATCACACTGTATGGCACATGTCGAATTGGTGTATTGTCGTAAATATGGAAAGTATATTTACCTTTAGTTCTTCTAAAAACACCGATGAAATGATTCTCTCCCCCTTCACAAACTATCCAGGTGTATCTGCAATCTGGTTTCAACGCTGAAAGACAAATATGACTCTTATAGAACGAGGCTCGGAAAAAATCGAGTTATAAAGTTGAGTTATGCATTATGACGTCATAATTCGAGATATTAACTTGAAATTTTTAATTTTCGATGTCACTTCGAGTTACTAACTCGAAAATATATTTCTCGCTTCTACAATTTGAGTTACTAACTCGAAATAACTGTTTCAAATAAATCAAGTCGATTTTTCTCGAGTTATCGTGTCTGCTTAATTGTTCAATTCTAATGAAAATTTGCACGTGGAACAATTTGATAGTGCTAATTTTGATTTACATTTGTCAATGTAAAAGTCCTTATATTATGTATCTTTCAAACATTTTTAACAACAACTGTACCTTGACGCTTTCTGCGCTGACATATTTTTCTTTGAATTTCGGAACAATTTGGGATTTAAAATGGAAAAGTAAGGGGGTTTCGGGCAGGGGATTGGTGGTGGAGATGATTTGAATTCGACGATGACTCGACATGATTATTTTGAAACTAATGCTTATAATATGAAATATTATTGTTTTTGCTATCCAAAATATTTTGAAAATTAAGCAGGCACGATAACTCGAGAAAAATAATTTAAAACTTTATTTCTAAGTTAGTAACTCGAATCTTTTAAAGCAATATAATATTCTCGAATCAGTAACTCGAAGTGATATCGAAAATTAAAAATTTCAAGTTAATAACTCGAATTATAACGGCATAATCCATAACTCGATTTTATAACTCGGATTTTCCGGGCCTCTTATATAACCAAAGTTGATGTCTAAAACGTTCAATTAAATTCTGTTGGTTTCAAAAATATTCAATAAGAATTATCAATTTTCACTGAATTTGGCTGACCCGCTCATTTTTTTTATTTGCTGAATAGATTTCATTGTGTTAAGTTGGCTTACCATGCAAAATTTCAAGTCATGGAGCTTTTTGGTTCATTCGTTATTTGAGAAAAAGCTTTTTTTACAAAAAAATATTTTTTCGTAATAAAATATCTTGTACACCGAAAAAGTTGGATTAATTGCCTCATATTTTCCTAAATCTGTCAATCAATATGTGTAAACAACTAAATTATTGTTTTAACAATGTCTTATGACGTCGAAAACTCGTGCATTTCAGTATCATTCCAAAACAAACAAAGAGCCTTCAACAGTTTCCGGCCACATCGAAATTGGAAAGCAAAAGCAAAAATTCCGAGAATTCCAGTTTTAAGCGAAGTATAATTTAGAAACCATTTTTTATATATACGTGGGCTTATACATGGTTTTCTGTAGGTAACTACTATGCTCATGGTAGACTAGAATATAAGACAATTTTCAATCTCTCCACCAATTGTGACGTGAGAAACTCGTTAAAAAGTGAGAGTTTTGATTTGTTCATTTAAAAAAACAAGAGCCAAATGGCGCTAGCACGGTTGGTACTGGCCGTGTTGTCAGGAGAATCAGAGACTTTCAGAAGCAATACTACCTTTCAGATTCCTTTCTATTCATCAAATTTCAACGCGTACTTGTGTTCCTACCTTAATTTTTTTAAATGTTGTCTTGTCATAAGCTTGACAAATACGGACATTAAAGGCGACACGGCTATGCAGTAAATCGGGCTAAAAGTAGGCTTTTATTCGTGAATTTCTTTTGTTTTATGGAAAGCTATTCGTCCTTTGCGAATTAAAAATTTACCAGCTTAGACATTCTTGATAAACGAAGATATAAAACCGTCTGACGTAAACAAATCAAAAATCATATCAACATATCGATGTATCAACGTTCTTGTTTTTATCAAACTTTTAAACACCTGTTTTACTCCGTGTGCTTTACTAGTAATAAGCTAAAACAAAAGGAATTAAAACAATGCCCTTTGAAATTCGAATTAGTCCAGGTGTTGCAACATTTTCATCCGTAGCCAATAACAATAGGTTATTTAAGCGCCAATTTAAAACACAAATAAACACGTGAATCATGCGTGTATGTAATTGAGAATGTGCAACACTTTGACCTACACTTGTAAAAAAACATTCTAGAAACTTCTAAAATGTTCCACGCAAAATATATTATGCAGAAAATTAAAACAAAAGTAATGCACTCATCCTCCGGTCACTGATTATTAATCAACACATTTTGAACTAAAGCTTAAATGTCATAAAGCACGGTTTACACTCTACTACTAAAGTGATGTATTAAACTAATGAAAAGCTATTTATGAAATGGGTGATATTTTGAGCTTCATCTTACAACCATTTTCTTCATGCAGATTTGGAGAATTCTTAGTTATTAGAAAGAACTCCTGAAGTATAAACTTTATTTATATATAGGAATGGAAATAAAGTTGCTGTAAATTTAGAAAAATAATGAACAACTGAACAAACACAAACTTTTCGATCAGTAAAGGAGCGTTAATACAAGAATTTCTGAAAATGTATGTAAGGTAAGCCTGGAACATGTTGACTGTGCTGTACGTCCAGAGCTCTAAAAACATACTACCTTATCTTACAGCCAGAATCAAAATTAATTCTTCCTTAAATAGTGTAAAAAAAACACTTGACATTATTTCATACAAATTACATTACTTCATACAAAGATGTTTACATTTTATAATAAAAGTCTTTGCCCTAAAAACATCATATTCATATCGCTTCGAGGTAAACCTTTCCGCCATTTAAAAAAAAAAATGTTTTCAAAAAAGAAAAAGAAAAAAGAAACCCAGAATTTCAAATACATTTCATTATTCATCCTTTTTCTTTTTGTGCCGTATCTTAAAATATAGCTTCTTCGTCTAAAAAGCTTTCAGAAACGTTTGAAGTGAAGCAGCAAATGAGGAATTCGAGTATTCCACGAACCTTATTAAAACCTCGCGTTTACATTATTAAAAATAAAAACCTCGGGTTTACACTTTTCAAAAATTGAGATGCGAAACATAGATCAACGTCTATTTTAAACAGTTAATCCCGAAAAAATGGAATAACTTAGAAAATAAATCTTTCCAGCAACTTCTTTTATTATGTTCGATGAAAGCACATTTTAGTACGTCCTTTAAGCTAATAAAACTGAGTGGATCAGATCCTTTAATGGTTGATCTACAGTAAAATTTTAAGTCGTATTTGCATTGAATAACCATCCCAATACAATTTAGTTATGATATTTCATTTCAGTTTTAAGTGTCGATTAAGTTACTTGCCTTAAATGACAAAACTCTCCTCCACAAATTTCGACTGAACTCTAGCTACGCCTCTGCAACCTTTTGTCCAATTATACAATTTGTTAAATCATCAGCGACGGATCTAGGGATGTCACAAATTGTGGAGGAGCACATAAACCGAATTTCTGTTTTCAGTCTGTATCACCAATGTGATTACTTGCACGTTTTTCTTTTATGGTTTAATGGCTAACATTCTCCTCCACAAATTTCGACATACCCTCTAGATCCGCCCCTCTGATCATACTGTAGAAGTCGTAGAAAGTGTATTTACCTTTTTTCTTCTGGAACACAACAATGAACAAGTGATTCTCTCCACCTTCACAGACTATACACGAGTATCTGCAATCTGGTATCAACGCTGAAAGAAAAATATGACTCTTCTTCTAATACATTGATTTCAAAAATATTAAATTAAATTTCCATTGTCGGAATTTTCTCTACATTTTCCTTCTCAATTTCTACCGACTGTTGGTGCTTATCTCTCACGAATTCTCATTTTAAATGACAAAAATAATAACAAAACTCCCTATAACAAGGGAACACCTTACTTTCATCAAATGACAAATTGCACGTTTTTATATACCTGCTTTAAAAGAAACTTACTAGTAGGTACCTTAGAAATAAAGAAACTTTTAGAACTAGAAAAAAGTATGGTTTTGATTAAGAAAGTTTTTTGCCAGTAGGTTCTTTGATTTCCTTTGAATGGCTTTGATTTCAATTTGTTACAATGAAAAGGTTGACGAATACAGAGCATTATTCCAAGATAAGCCAGAGGACTATTTTAAAACTAATGATTCTAACAGTACAGGCATCATTTCAGAAGAGTAAATAAATGGAAAAACATAGTTTTAAACGAAACCGTCCCTTGATTTTATTTTTATCTGGGTTTATATTAAGAAACACCATAAAAAAACTTTTGGAACTAAAACATAGGTCTAAAATAAGAAGCTAATAGGACTACAGGTCTTTGACTGAGGTTTCTTATAAGAAAAAACATGTACAACTAATACATATTTATTATTTATTATCACAATGCAACCTTACAATAGGGTTGGAGATTTACCTGGAATTTTCAGGACTGCATGATATTACCACCAAAACGAAAGCGGGAATCTCCTGGTTTTCTTTTGATATATCTTGTGATCAAGATTTACCAATATTTAAAATCTTTCCACATCATATATTTTTAAACATTGCGAAACGTAATCACTGACAACTATTTTATCTAAAACAATTTGTTCGAAAGCGATAGTGAGTCATACTTTATATAAAAATAATTTGTACCACACGATTATTTCATATGCCATAGCTTTAACTCTCGTTTAAATTGCTCACGTCTCCATTCTCTTTCGTCTGTATGTATAGCTTTTAGCATAACGGTATTTTCTTGAATAAAATTCCTTATTTAGAAATATATAAAAAAATAAAAAAAACAGGGAGAAACACTTGTTACCGAAATCATTTTGACAACTTGTAACTTGAAAATGTAATAGGAAAAATAAAGTTTTGGTGGGGCGGGGTGACGTTAGGGGATGCTTATTAAAAAATCAGACTTCCAGGAATGGCGCTTATTCAAGGGAGGGCGCTTATTTAAGGAAAAACGGCATATGCATGTATATTTTATTTCGTACAGGACTTTTAGGACAACAGTATATAATTGTAAATATTTACTCCTGAGAAATTTTCCTGTAAATGAATATTCAATTATGAAATAATAAACAAATATGATATTTGATATTTGATATTTGATATTTGGCAAACTTTCACATTTTATTTCAATTTGTTATTATTTCCTTTCTATCTTCTTCTTCTTCTTCTTCTTCTTCTTCTTCTTCTTCTTCTTCTTCTTCTTCTTCTTCTTCTTCTTCTTCTTCTTCTTCTTCTTCTTCTTCTTCTTCTTCTTCTTCTTCTTCTTCTTCTTCTTCTTCTTCTTCTTCTTCTTCTTCTTCTTCTTCTTCTTCTTCTTCTTCTTCTTCTTCTTCTTCTTCTTCTTCTTCTTCTTCTTCTTCTTCTTCTTCTTCTTCTTCTTCTTCTTCTTCTTCTTCTTCTTCTTCTTTGTTTACACACGTCAATGAATTAAAATTCAGACACAATCCAAAACAGACCAACCTTATAATACTAATCTTATCGTTTGTTGAGAAATGCCAGACTTTATCAGCGAACACGGTCCTGATTTTTTGAATTCTGTGGTTTATCAATATATGGCTTGATGATAAAGAATAGGAAAATAGCAAAGTAGTTTCCAGGGATGCTTGAAAAGCATGACACAAGTGCACTAGTTCCCAGGACATTCAAATAGAATCTCGATCGAACCAATGTGGTTTGATGTGATAATGACTTTCGTTACTTTCACTGCGCACTGAGCTAAATGATAAGACTCAGAAAAGCAGCACCATGCGTTCAAAGAACGTTCAAAGATTTCATTTATAATACAATTATGTACCTGGGGAATATAAAGTTCATTCATGGGTGATGGATTTTGTTGAAAGACATCGGATCCCAATAACCCTGTTACCTAGACTTGTTAGAGATCTTGCGCAAATACCAAGACAACGAGGACGGCGACGTGAGAGAATCAAAGAATACGTTTCCCTTGTGGATTTTGTTTGGAAAGAGAGTCTATTTCAATACCATACTATTGGGAAAATTTTATCAGCTAATTACATCATTAGCGCATTTTCACGTTCTACACACAACGCGAAAAGTTATGTTTTGGAGTCATACTGAAAACAAAGACCCAGGGATATAGTAGCATCTTTTATTACCTGCGTAGCAGAACTGTATTCGACACAAAATTTCGCGCGATCTTATTGTTCAATTAAGCTTAAATGTGACGTCACTCAGGTCTTTACTCACCGGTACAGCCCGCTGAAGTGTCATGGCAACAATATTTTTATAAATTAAGAGGCATGACTTTAAACAAACACATAAAAACATATATAGATAGTAAGAACATTGTAGGGACAAATAATAAGTGAAACAGTTTAGGGAACGCATTGCATTGCAGTTTTTCTATTTTTAATGACAAATCGAATGTCACATAAAAATGAGAAACAAAGTTTGTTTCCAAAGTTTTTTGTATACGAAGCAAATTAATTTCGAAGAATCAAGCTCAAACGCGGGTAATAACCCATATAAAAACTGTTTATTTCGGGCATTACCTTCGAATATTGACTTCCGTCTCGTACTGCCCTCGCAACATCGAGCTTTACTTTGACGTCAGTCAATATTCTCGGGTAATGCCCTCATAACCAGTTAGTTAGTATTGCTATTATCGATCAAACTTTTAGTTATGACAAATCAAGTTACATTGCTTTCGTTCCATCGACTCAATTATGAAAGAAGACTCTACATGGATATATAATCAAAGGAAAACAAAACTGAATTGCATAATTATTCGAAATCGAATATTAATTATGCGCAATATAATATCGAAGTGTTAGGAAGGTTTAGAATCGATTCTATTTGTTTCTTTCGTAACAGAATACTTGGAAGAGTTGAAAGAGAAAAAACTGATTCTAATGACTTGAAAGAAATGGGCTCTTTGAGAGGTGCTCTAACAACAAAAACATTTTTATTTCCACTCCAAAAAAATTTTTATTTCCACTGTCATCATTGTTTATAAATTTCATCAAAATAATTTT
The DNA here is from genome assembly GCA_039566895.2 of Turritopsis rubra. NCBI lineage: Eukaryota > Metazoa > Cnidaria > Hydrozoa > Anthoathecata > Oceaniidae > Turritopsis > Turritopsis rubra. Next base: position 13,568,505 of record CM077630.1, read on the forward strand.
ACCACCTACTTTTGGTCACCTTTTGCATTTGACACGGATGTATTTTGTCACACAAGTTTTCAGGACTAAAAACGATGATCAAGCTACCTCTTGGAAAATTTGTTTTGTTTTGTGTTGATTTCTTATGATGACAGTTTTCGATATTTCGAAGATTCTTTAAGCTAACGATTGCGTATGTAGCGTTCAACGAAATATGGATGGATTAAAAACAAACCATCTGCGTACATTCTGAGGGGATGGGTATTTTCCAGTTTTACATAAATTGTTTGATTATAAAAAGATAACAAACTTCATGCACATATGTTTTATTCAGAGTATTTGAGGAAATCTGGTTTGAAGAACATTTTCAGAAGCTGCCACAATTCTGTCCAACATCAGAAATCTCATCAACTTCACATTCAACTAATAACACCTTGTTGACCAACCAGAATAATGACTTTGAAATCCATTTGAAAGAAATATAATGCAATTTTGCTCTTACAGGCTATGAAGTTGCTACAAAATAATCACTTGTGTCTTTTTCAGCTGTCAGACCGACTCTGATTTCTAGACTCCCCGCATCTTTCCAAATCTACTGTGCTTGACTTGTGAACGGGAAATATGAACAGAAAATTATTATTCAATAAAAAAGTCATTATCATTTTGTTGTGTTAAAAATCATAAAAAAAGCATCATAGGTGTTGCTGAGGTTAAAAAGCATCATAGGTGTTGCTGAGGTGCACCAAAAAATCAAATTTGTTAAGCCCTGCCTTTCCTTCCCTACTACTGCCTGCTTCCTCACATAATGAAGCTCACAAAACTATATAAAACTGTCATATGGTTTTATTGGTTTGAAAGAGACAGTGATATGATATTAGATTATTATACAGACCTATGTTCTGGTGTTTCTGCACCATAGCAACTTTCGCATTTGTTGGAGTCTTCTGTTGCATTCAAAGCCTAATAAAAGCAAAATGTAGAAAAGTTTAATTGGAGTGCTATTTTAAACAAACTATAAAACCACCGTAAAGAACAAATTGATATTCATTTAATGAAAGAAACTCACCTTCAAAGCTTCTTCACTTTTATCACCAAGTTCTAATAAAAAATTCATTAAATGTTATCAAAATGTCATAATTTTTCATTCTATTTATAAGAAAACAGTATAAAGCCAGTGTTTCCGATTTTTTGATTAATTGAAGCAATCTTAATATCTACGATAAATAAAATAGTGAATACAAAGAACATTTGATTAATTTGTCACAAGAAAAGATAATTCAATTAATCCAAACATTGTAAACACCGTTTAAATTATCTGAAAGACATGAACCTTCTTTTCTGGCGTCAATTTCAACAGGCTTCCCATGTTCATCAAATCTTTTCTTGAATATATTATGTTCTAAGTCAGACTAGTAAAGAAAATGAAAGCTGAATTATATAAACGGCGCAAAATATTATTTTGTATACAATTCACATTTTGGTATACAGAACTGCACAAATGATATTTTTTTAATCCGACAATTTCGATCCGATCTAATCGCATATAAGGGACATCGCTAGTGCATGCAAAAGTAAATATCTATGGACAGGCGTACATGAAAGCAAGTTTAAAACTTCTACTAGAGAGAAAAGAAGATGATTTTGACAGTAAACTTACTTGTTATATAATTAGAGTTTATCATGTCATAGACCGGTTGTTTTTGTTTGCGACGTTTCGACAGTTACTACTGTCATCATCGGGCGTTTGTAAATGAATGATGTAAAGTTTATATATGTTTTCAGTAGGATCGAAATTAGGATCGAAATTATTTCGGACCTGGAAGGAAGCAATGTCAATATTTCGGACCTGGAAGGAAGCAATGTCAATAATTTGTTTTGCGTAGAGCTGGAAACCATATCGCAGGAACATTCGTGCATCGTATAATGTACGAATATGGTTTCCAGCTCTACGCAAAACAAATTATTGACATTGCTTCCTTCCAGGTCCGAAATATTGACATTGCTTCCTTCCAGGTCCGAAATAATTTCGATCCTAATTTCGATCCTACTGAAAACATATATAAACTTTACATCATTCATTTACAAACGCCCGATGATGACAGTAGTAACTGTCGAAACGTCGCAAACAAAAACAACCGGTCTATGACATGATAAACTCTAATTATATATTATGAATACTAGACTGACAAACAATATAAATATATTCAACTTACTTGTTGCTCACCAGATACATCCATAGCATCAATACAAATAGAAGATTGTCTTTATAATACAGACTAATAACTTTATTCCAGAAGAAGTGACATGTAGAGGAGAGTAAAAAACAGTCAAAAAGAAACTTTAAATATCTGCAAAGGAATGAATTTTTACATGGATACACAAAAGATTTTTGTGTACAGATTTATGTTATATATATGAAGTTGTTATTAAAAATCTTTTGTATTCTACGCAGTTTGTTTTAGACATGCGATAGAGCTGGACATGAAAATAACACCGACCCTTTGCGAAAGCTAATTATCTTATGCGGACACGTAAAGTTTCTTTCGAGTTGTACTGTAGACTGCAACTCAACAGGAATTGCATCGGTAAAAATGTTTTACCCGGGCAGCTAGTTCATCTTTTCCATTATAAGCCCAATTAAAAATAAGAGCTTTAAACTAGTTTTTAATATTAGGGGCCGTGTCAACATGAACTTCATCACGCTTTATAGCGAACTTCTGGTGTTAACAAAGGGAGGGGGCTAGTCTTGGACGATAAAAACATTGACAAAAGAAATAGACAAAAAATTGACAAAAAATAAGCCAGTACACGAAATTGCGGAGCTTGGTTTGTTTACATTTGCCTAATTCAATGTTGAAAACACTAAAATACAACATGTTTTGAAAGATGGCAGATTCAATATGACCGAAAGTACCTTTTAACAGAACATTGGATTATATACTTTTGTTTATAAACATTATACATGTATAACACATGTACATTTGGTTACAACATTGATCAGGTACCATACAGCACAAAAAACATTTTATCCAATTGCTAAAAACATTGAATTGGTGGCACTATCCCATGCAAAATCAGAAAAACTAATATATATGAAATACCCTTAATTAACTTCAGACTAAAATACTAATTTAGAACCTACACCATTATAGGCGGGACTGTACCACACTGGAATTCACACTAGAATGCAATACACACTGGAACATATTGTCGTTTTAGAACACGATGTCCCCCGTTTTACGTAACGTACTGACAGAAATGTAGTTCTGCTGTTTATCCTCATTATTACTTCTCCTGCTTCCTCTCTAAGCTTTGAATATTTGGCTTTCCAACTTAGCAACTAGTTCTTGCTTACCCAAACCCAATATGACATGGTGATTTGGAATTTTCAAAATTCTTGAAAATGAAAAAAAAGAGAGAAGGATTAAGGAAGAAAAGAATGCAGGGCCTTGCATCATGATCATCATCAAGTTTGGATGCCTGTGTTTGACACAGCAAAGTAGTCAGCCACTCACGATTCACGAAAGGAGTAGTATCAGTATGAATTTCATTAAGAAATGTAACATTGAAACCGAAATAAAAACCACCAAACTAAGCAGGAACCAAAACCAAAACAACAATGCCACTATCAGATGAGAAGTACTCTTGATATCCCTAATTAATCGCAAGAGATTTCTTTGTACTGATGCTAGTAAGCGAGGCAGTACGTCGTGGCCATGTTTCCATGGTCTGCGTGCACGGTCGAATTGCAGAATGCTGCGTTGTGTTGGTGAGGACGGGTAAATATCCAGATAGAATGAAAGGTGGGAATGATTGGAGAGGATTTTTTTATCATCTATATAAATAGGTTTGAACAATGGAGCTAAATTCCACTGCGATGATGAGCGTGCTACAAACGAACGAACAACAAATGTTTTAAAGCTCGACGAAAACCTGATCAAACCAACATATAAGGGGATTTGCGCAGCCGTGAGCTACAGGCAACTCACTATGTTCGCAAGCGAAATTTCTAGAAACATTAAAATTAAATTTTTTGAATAACGAACTGAGAGTGGTACCATGTTATAGAGCTCGAAAAGCTGTTCAAAAAATGTATGGAATCACATGTTTACGATGAACCGTGTTACCGACATGTCGTTGTTCATAATGTGACAATCGTAGTTCCAAAAGTCCTCAAACTTTTTTTACATTTGTTACATGTTTGGACCCCGAATTACGTCAGTTAATATATTGCAATATTTATAGAGATATTTGCACCTTAAACTTCACGTGGTGTATCCCTCTATGATACACTGGTGTAGCGTACTGCTCGATTTACCATAAGCGCCCTCTTTATTAACTCAAACTTTCTATTAGATGCCTCTCTTGAAATTCTTTTGTAGAGATGTTGTAGTGGATAGTACCACCTTCGAGAGTACGACTGCTGAGGCCTGTGTTCGATGCTGTTTATCGATACTTCACTTCATGTGCTTTAAAGACAGCATCAGACCATTTGGAGCCATCGACTGACTACACACACTGGCCTTCCGGGAAGTTACGTATCTCTTACGTATCTTTGCAAGTCGGGCGAGTAGAAGGACCAACCAATATAGAAGGACTCAAAAGTCCGGGTTGCGTACTTCTCACTTTTACTGACTGACTTAAAAATAACTTTCCTCCTGAATCAAATTGGGGAAAAACAATACTTTACTCCAAAAACCCTTTTCTATTTGAACGTATAAAAGGAACAGGTTTAACACTGACTTTTATTCTAATAAATCTCTTTTAGCATATTAGGTTCAGTTTTTTACTAAGCACATCGATTTTTACCGCCCAATTCTGCTGCGGAATTTCGGGGTTCTTCCTTTCAATGCCTAGTGTCTACACGCTATATTTTTATAAGCAACACAAATTTTTGTTGAGGCTCATTGTTGCTTAAGTTACTCTCTTTTACAGGCTGATTTGTTGTTGGTGACAGTCTATGTGACATTATATCTTTTGCTTTTCTGGCAATCTTTGAATGTATACAAATTATACAATTTTTTTACGGTTTCCAAAGTGGTTTTATAAGTCCATTTAAATGTATCATGAAGCAAATGCCTTACAGTCGAATTTGATAGGTTCATCAATTAGCAAAGAAAACATTATGCAATTGGTGATTTAAATGCATATTTTGTGTTTCTTATAATGTGAAATAAATAAAGTTCTGTTAAATAACATTTCTTGTTCTGCAAATTATTGCTGTTATTGTTATTATTATTACAATTTTAAAAAAGTTTGCTTAGGAGGAATATTTCCTGGGTATCTCGATAAGTAATGGCAATAACTGACGTCATTAGAGGTCCAAACTGGCCTAGAAGCACGTAGCAAAATTTCTGGGACTTTTGGAACTGCGAAGTCACCTCATCATGACGTCAGTAAAATCCAGTCCGTAATAAACATGCGATTCCATACATTTTTTTCATACTTTTCTCCAGCTTCATTCTTTCTCCTGCTTCTCTAAGCTTTCAATATTTGGCTTGCCAACTTAGCAACTAGCTCTTGCTTACGCAAACCTTAATATAATGATACTATTTTATTAAGAAGACTGTGAAAGCCATTGGAATATGACAGGAACACATTGAATACGTCTTACACCATATCGTAAAGTTACCGTGAAACGTTTTATAAAAACGTTTGAAAGAACGAGGCATAACATGATCCAAACCTCGTTAACCCAGACGAAATTTAAAAGGATTACACCATAAACTTAGGTGAGGAGAAATTGTTGAATGAACTATAATGCATAGTAGCAATATTTACTGGTGAATTCAGAGAAATTAGTATTTAGCACCAGCATTATAACTGGAGAGGAGGGAATGTTTTTGTTGCTTTCAAAAAGCAAAGTCCTCGTCTTCAGAGTGGTTTAAGTTATACAAGGTATCCTTACCATATTGCTAAATGTGTATCCAGGGTGGTGAGGATTTTCAGCAAGCCAAGCATCGGTAAAGCCATACCCACGGCCATGAAAATTTGCTCCTACCAAGCCATGAATCACATCATTACATTCATCATTTCCTTTAGTCTAAAAGAATCCAAGATGATTGCAGAATTTCAAAATGTCAATATCTTTCACAACTTTGATCAGAGTATCTTCAAAATTTTATTCACACCTTATCAAAATTTATTCACACCTTAAATATCACAGTTAAAATAATTCCAATCAAACCCAACACTATTACTCTAGAAGGTTATTCTACAAAAGTTCTACTTAAAACTTCCCCAACTCACGCCGATTATTAAAAGTTATTACTCTTCCCACACGAGAGATGAAGTGTTATAGATTAAACTTGTTATGCAATTAAACAATTACCTATAGTCTATTATCTATAATGTATAGTTTATTTATTATAGATAGATTATAGGTAAACTTATAGGTAATTCTTTTGTTCTCAGAATTGATTATCTATAATTTCAATCTATAAATTCCATGTTAGCTTTTTCCCGTCACCTCCTGCATTGTAAGACCATCACCTCCTGCATTAAACATTTTAGTATAACACACTGCGAAAATTTACGATGTCTCTCATTTTGAGATTCAAGCTTCAATTTACTATTTGTACCTCAAATCTTCATAATTTCAAAGCATCTGCAGGAGTGTCAAAGTCTTCATATGCATTAAAATCACCAAGTAAGATTGTGTTCTCAACACCCATATTACTCAGGTACATCAACGTTTCATGAACATTTTTACACTAAAAATATCAAAATATGAATATAGTATAATAAAATATCCATTGTTCTCAACAGCCATTAAGAGTTTTAATTAATAAAAATAAGTTTTTTTTCTCCTCAATATCCCTGTTCGGTTTTCTTCTATTAGTAATGTTGAAATGCGAAAGCTTGGTTTCATCTGAAATTTATCTTACAATATCGCAGAACAGTCTTACCATACACTAGGAAAGTATCATAAAGCAACTGATGTATAAGAAATGAAGGGCTGGTTCTGTCTCTGCCATTCTTAATTAACAGTTGTCATGTTTTGTGTCACATTTTGTTACTTTTACAAATTAATAAATATAATCTAATTGTGGATAAAAACTTACCTGTTGGTGTTTATCATAAGAGAAGTGGTTGAACATAATATTGATCTCTTTCCCATGAACATTGAATTGTGCATACAGCATTACTCTTGGATTGGTGTCAGGATTACCTGGCAACACTGTTAAACGTTTGTAATCCTTCATTAAAATTTCATGTTTACTTAAAAACCCTATTCCTTCCCATTCCCACCCAGGTGGTTGTTTGTATTTTAACTCAACTAAGTGTACTGCCACATAATATTTATATTTATGCTTTGGCAATAATTCTTGGAGTTCATCTAGTTGGGTGTGTTTTAAGTCTTTCTGCGCCCGAACTTCCTGGAAACCGATAATGTCGATACCAACATTTTGTATCTATATAATATGTAAAATAAATAAGCAAAAAAGATAATATTGAAAATAGACGTTTTTATACTATGATGAAAGTTTCGTCTAGCCGTAAGTTACATCTTGAAAATCAATCAGACAGATGTTATTTTTCAGTCAACTAGATTTTTATTTCACGTCTCGAGGAAAGAAACAGACCAACAAAAAAGAAGCTGGAAGTTGTGCCTAGACAGTTGCTAAGAAGAATTTTTCTAAAATTCAACTCACATAGTTTTTCTACTTCTTTCTTTGTCTTCTCTCATGTGCTTTTTCTGTTTTACTTAAACACATGGTTCCACACACGCAAGTAGATAATCGTAACTTCTCCCAGTCAAAACAAATGTTTTTTTCCAGGCAGTAAATTTCTCATTTGTCTGCAAGACTTATTTAAGGTAAAATTTGTCAGAATTTTAGGTCTCACTATAAAAACAGCCAGTTTAGTTAACCATGGCATTTTAAACAGTATATACTATACTATAATATATAATATAGTATAGTATATAATATTTTTACTGAATGAATGCATGACTAAAGTACAGTACAGTAAAGTAACTATTGCCTTTCCACGTACATATTAGCTTTTGCAAAGAGTCGCAATCTTTGCAAAGTGTTTTGTTTATCTGGCTTGAGATTTCAAAAAAATTGTGTTGAAAACATAAGGGCTTCATAGAACAGATAAAACTTGACACAAAAACCTTTTGTGTTTTCATGTAACTATTCATTCCTTCGTGGACACAGAGTTTCTTCCGGGCTGTATGTATCAACAAAGACAAATAATAATAATTTAAACAAACCATTTCAGCAATGTAAAGCTTTCGTACTTCCCAGTGATACATGATATTCCACAAATTGTAAGTTGCAACAACCACATTTTCGCAAACAACAACACTTGCCAAGTTAGCAACGAAAAAGTACAAATTCATACTAAAATGTTAGAAGGGTATTTTATGCATTCTGGAAGGACAAATCATGAACAAAGTCCATAGAATCCATAGAGTAGCAAGGCAATGGAAACTCGTAATACACCTCTTCACATTTCACATTTTATGAGGCAGCAACTGTAAACACTCTCTATCATAGAGTTTCAGAAGTAAAAAATAAATTTAAGAGAGCTCTAACTGCAGCAAAAATAGATTTTTTAGAATTAAATCATAAAATGAGAATACGATAAGAAAATCGTAAAAATAAAGCAAATGAAACAACTTTTGCACACAGGTTTTTTTCTTCAAAAAAGGTTACTGCAACAAGAAAAAATATCAAATCGATTTGATATTTTTCACATTGCATATGCAGTGAATTTTTTGCAAAGCATCAGGATTGCATAGTGAGTCATAATATTCCAAGCTTGCGAGCAATGGTTTTGGTTTACACGAAACTATGATTTCTTCATCACTAATAATTTAAAAATTGCATTGCACGCACATGAAAAAATTGCATAGTGGGTTCTTAGCTTTTAAGTGAAAATTCAAGATGGTCATGAGTGTATTATAACCTAACATGGTTTTACACTAATTAGTGATTAAAATATGTGATTGAAAAGAATGGATAGTAAAGCCAATAATATTGAATATTAATTAATACAAAATGTTTTGTGCCTGGCAGCTTTTCGTGTCCGTAAGTCCAAATGTTTTTGTCGATTAAAAGAAAAGTAAAAGAATAAACAACTGGCGAACAACTGGTGAACACTGTTATATAACGAAAATATTCTCATCGCCAGTTCAGCTTAAATAGTATGCATACGTTTTAAAAGAATCTCTTGTAAAAAAATTCCCAAAAATAAATAGTCATTAGGATAGCCTAGTTCTCATATATTGTAGAAATTCCAGATTGTCTATAATCAATAATCCAAAATCATCCCAGGTAATATCGCAGTCCCAATCACATGCTCTTTATGTTGTAAAGATCCCAGATATAACAGCATCGCGGATGATTATCATTTTTACGATATTATATGAGAACTACGCTTAAATGTTGTTTGTATAGAAACCTTTGTTTTTGTACATAATTTTTTTTAAGAAAATGAGATTTTGGTATAACCATTTAGGTGTTATCACTTGGTAAAGTAGCATCTTGAAAACTTCCAATACATAACATATATCACTTAGAAAGCCGTTGGGTCGTGCTCTATCCGGTATAAAAATCATGCTGTAAAACTCGGTTTTCAATGGGAACAAAACGCATATCCGATATATTTTCATAACATTGTGAAATCTATCCAGTATAGCTAGGGAACATCATCATAGGAGGTCTTCTTAGCTTTTAGCCCTCCTTCTTAATATTACTTGATTAACAGAGCAAAACATTACATGTAAACGAAATAAAACTACTATGTAAACTTGCGCGCTAAATACATCGATAATCACATCAAGTTGCAAGACTTCTTGTGAAAATATCAAGTTTTCGTTAGTTTAAAAACTGGTGGGCAAAAAACGTTCAACGCTAAAAATTGCTAGGTTGGAAAATGAAAGCCGCGTTTTGTTTACAAGAAATTCGCGGAATATGAATACCATTGTAAAATATACACCATTCAAAAGAAATGTTTCATTGGATATTCAAAGAAAATATTTCGTGTTGAATGTAACACAAATTATAAATGGCTGCCTGAGTCCGTCCTGTGTTGCGAAGAGGTTTCCAAAAAAATATTTCCAACATGGTTAGTATTTTTAATGAACGTTTATCACAACGTCAATTTAAGTTTGATAACACACTCATAAGTCGTTCCTATAAGTCTTTTCTTATTAAAGACTTAGGGTCTTCGCACGTTTGTTGTTTGTCTAGCTAAAATAAAGACGTTTTCCGCCGTGTCTCACACTGTCTCTCTCTGCTCTGATAGTCAGTCAGATCGGGAGATCCCTCCAAACACTCATTTTTCAAGTCGGAAAGTCATTTTGTTTAAGGCCGCCGCGCAGTGATCACAAATAATATTCCTTCGCGTTGCCTGAACGATTCTTATCTTAAGCCACAAAATCCCGACAAATTGAAGTAGTTGGTGAGTCGGTAAAATTGTTGGAAATATTACTTCTTGACCAGTGAAGCTTACCCTCTGCCATTAACTTTTTCACTACTGTTCTGCCATTTATTAATGCTGAGACGGCAAATTTAAATCAAGTTTATATTTGCTGAAATTACAATAATTGTTAGATCGCTCGGCAATGAATATTGGTCTATATTCTTGTAAAGATTTGAAAATAAAACCGCCTAGGCAAATAAGTGAAAGCTTAAATACTTCAACCCCATTAACCGTGAATTTCCAAAAGAAATGTAGGCTGACCGACTGATGGTTATTTAACAACAAATTCCCGATTATTTTATTTGTCGACAGACTGACTGACTCGTATTTTCGACGTGATTTTGACGCAAAGGTAAAGTGTTCATGATCATGGCCTAACTGCAGTGGTTGACCAATTTGCCTGAAAATTCCGATTGTGCTAACAGAAGGTCGTCAACAAACGATTTTAGAATTTTTTAACAGAATTTGGCCATTGAGTTTTCGACCCCTTCTCCTCTCCTTCTTAAAGGCCAAGTTTCTAATAAAAGAAGTTAGAAGGAATCCCTTTGCAACATTTGGCGAATTCAGTGATGCCCTCTGGGGACACAAATTTGTGGTGGCATAATTGGTGAGATATAGAACATTAGGGCAAATTCTTCTAAAACTGCAATATTTTCCAGATAAGGAAACCGATTATCAGGATTTTTGATTTTTGCAACAAATATTATGAAAGTGAAATTAAATGGATCGAATATCTATTTAAATTCTTAATTCTTTTGAAATTTTGAACAAATTATCCTAAGGTTCTAAATAATTCACCGATGCTTTGTGAGACTACAATCAAAATAAGTTATCAACGATTTTTAAGGGTTTCTTTTAATGAAATTTATGAGGTTACAACGAATAGATTTCAAAATGTATGAAATTAATGTGAATTTGTGGCATTGGTGAATTTTGTAAGGAAATAACCAAAAAAAAAAACACAAGAATATTTAGTTTATTTACGTAAGTATTTTTTTAATATATCTAAGACATTATGACATTGTTTTGAAAAACATTGCAAAAGTACGCATATAAAATAAATGCCTTATGATATTTGCTCATATTAAATCAACATTGAAGGAAAGTAAGATATATGAAATTAACATGAATTTTTAAAATACGTGTTAATTTCATAGCGCATTAATTTCCTAGAATCATATTTTGCACGAACGACCAAACCAATTTCACGCTTATGTTTACCAGGATTAGCGTTCAAAAAATGATGAAAAAGACTGGATATTTCCAGTGGAGTATGCCTAATCACTTCACTTTCCCCATGTTCTATTTCTTTGAAAATGCCAATTGAAACTTATCGTATTCCAAGGCTTCATCTCTACTATCTGGTTTAGCGAAGAGTTTTTCATTAATAATGAGAGTCCAGTTGGCTTTGATTTTATTTTTTGTGGCCTTTTGAAAAGGGAGGCACACACCAGACTGTAATGCACACAGAGAAAAGAACTGGTAAACAGTTTTAACCAGGATGCTAATCCTATTTATAATAGCAAGCACATATATATCTTATGCTTGTTTCTTGTTTTTAGTATTCGGTATCACAGAAGCTTGAAAATGGTGAGTTATGTTGATAATTGGTAACGAAAGCTTAAAGCCAGAATGTTTTGCTATATTATCAATTCACGTAATGACTGTTAAAGTTTCTTTAAATAATATATATATATATATACTTAAATATTTTGATATAGAGAATAAGAGAACCTTTTAAGACTTCTATAACAGTCTCATCTAGTCATGTGTTCAAAGCCTTCAGGTTCTTATGTCATGTATGATGTTACCTATATATTTGTTAATATTTGATGTTCTCTATGTTTTATCTAAAACAGTAACAATATTTATTAAAAACAATATTTATTTTGTCTAATAATTTACATAATCCTTACTAGAAAATATTTTATGTTATGCATGTTATTTATTTTTAGAGTACAAACAATTAATTATCTGTAGATTTAGAATTATATTTGTAATATCTGATATATTTTTTACTTCCACATAATTAATTTCATGATCTATTTCAGAAAATCACCTTGTAATACAAGATGGTTTCCAAGTGAGCCAGCCATGACCTCAAAAAGAGAAGGTTATTTAGCGGAAATTTTCAAAACTTAACTAACGATTAACAGAACTTAATTCCTATCAAGTTTTTCAGTGCTTTCATGTGACATATTCATGAACCTGGATGCTTCCATGTGACCAAGGCATGAAATGTACCAGACAATATTAGTTACGCCATAATAATAATTAAAATAATTATGTGGCGGGCTTGAAAAAAAGTTATTCAACAATATACTTTACCAAGCAGCATTATAATTAATTCTGCATAGGATAAAAATAAATATAAGCTAAAATAATTAATCATTTACAAAGACAACTACCAACCCAGTGGGCAAAATCTTTAAAAAATCTCTGTGGAGGAGTGTTTTCTATAGGAATGGCAAACAATACCGACTGCTGTTTTGATAAAAAAACACTCCTCCACAGAGACGTTTTGAAGATGGCCCTTCATAATAAAATACTCACAAGATCAAAAGATCATTTTACATGAATTTCTTCATTTTTTGTATCAGCACATGATGACAGTATATGGGCTGTCGCTTGGGGAACTAATGAAAATGATAGCTCGGAACATCTAGTGACTGGTGGAATAGATGACTTAGTCAAAAGTTGGAAGTGGTAAAAACTTTTTGTTATTATTTGTTCATTATTTAGAACTTTCCAATGTATGTGTGTTTCCATTACATATTTTAGTAGCTCTTTTACACTTCTGAAATATCTGAATTTTGGCTAACTGGGTTTTATAAATCAATTGATAGAATAATTATCATAAAAAGCAGTAATGGTATACCGTATCCATCCCTCCTTTGTTAAATTTTTTCTAGTCTTCATCTTTTAGTCTTTTTATCGTAGCTAAAATGATAATCTTCGTTCATGAACTTTATACAGATATACATATATTTTGTATTCCAGTAATTTTGTTGGTAAACATTTAATAATTCCCAACTTGATTATTTTGTAGGTCAGATGACAGCCTTCAACATAAATGGACTTTAGAAGGCCACCAGCTAGGAATCGTATCAGCAGATATAAATAGAAATGGAACAAGTATCTTTTCCATTGGTTATTTTCACTCCATCATTGATTTCAACATTAAATCTTTATTTTCATGACCTCCTCCACTCTTGTACCGAACTGTCTATGTGTTTTACATATAATTGTGTTTATATTTTTTTGAATAGTTTTATCACATTTGGTTTATCGAATAGTTTATCGATGTTGAAAACAATCAGCTATTTGTTACTGTGTCTCATTTTCATGTTGCTGTTGCATGAAATTTTCCTTGACAACTTCCTTCTTTACTATAAGTGGCTGCATCAAGTTCACTGGATAGCCACATTCGGATCTGGGATTTGGAAAATGGCAAGCAGATTAAAAGTATAGATTTGGGGCCAGGTAATCAACCTTGATTGAAAATCGTGATTATAAAGAAATTTTGATTTACTCTCAAAGTATAATATTAGAATCAAAATCATTCCAACATGCAACTTCTTTTATAGTTCATTCAGTTAATGACTCCTTTTCAGAACCCTAAAGTTCTTGGAGTAAAATTTGTAAAATTTGTTTGGGTCAGTGAGGTTAGGGCAAAAGTTTTCACTGGAGAAGTTAGCTGGCCTAGAAATGATACAAAAACGCCTCAGCTCCCACACAAAGGATGATAAAGGTTCACCTATGATATAGTTCCAGACGGTTCATACTTGAACTGGTGGCACCTTGTTTTCTCATTATTTCAATCATTTTCTGTCTCCTTCCCTTAGTTGATTCGTGGACAGTGACATTTTCACCAGACTCCAAGCACATTGCTACAGGAAGCCATTCCGGTAAAGTTAATTTGATTGGTGTTGAAAGTGGTGTCAAAGAAGAGACGTTGGATACTAGAAGTAAATTCACCATGAGTATTGCTTATGTAAGTGCTAACATTTTGCATGTGTGTAAATAGGCCTTTAATATTTATGTGTGAGTTTAAACTGTTGTGTAGTTTTCCATATTGAATTAGCCTCAATTTCAATTTTTGTTTTGGATTTTTAGAGTCCTGATAGAAAATATATCGCTTGTGGTGCTATTGATGGCATTGTTAATATTTTCGATATAGCCACCAAAAAATTATTACACACTTTAGAAGGTACCATCATGAAGAAATTTGTTAAAAACTTCAATAATGTACAAGTCGTTTGAAAAGTCAACCTCGTTTTGATATTTTTTTTCAGGTCATGCAATGCCAATCAGATCGTTAACATTCTCACCTGATTCTCAAATTCTACTAACAGCGTCCGACGACGGACATTTGAAGATGTACGACGTACGTCACGCTAACCTGGCTGGTACATTGTCAGGACACGGTTCTTGGGTAGTGAGTGTGGATTTCTCTCCTGATAACACGCATTTTGTGTCAGCGTAAGTCATTGCGAATCCGTGGTCTTACCCAAATTTATATGTGAATCTGTGGACAATTTTGCCCAAATTTATTTGTAAATCTGTGGACGATCTTACCAAAATTCATTTTAAACTCCATCACTGTGAGCTTGTATTTGACAAGTCAGCTTATGTTTTTCGTGTTTTTAGTATATCGTGTTACGATAAATCATATTGTTTTTTCAGTTCAAGTGATAAAAGTGTAAAAGTTTGGGATGCTGGTAGCCGGCAATGTGTTCACACGTTCTACGAACATAAAGATCAGGTATTGTTGATTTATATTCCTAGAAAGTTAGTGCAGATTCCCTTATAAGGCTGACGAATTTCTACGCATTTGTATCATACAGAAGGGTAACAAAATTTTGTTGGGATATGTGGTTTTACAAATGTTATTAGTAGGTTCTTCAAGCAGATAAGCTTTATCTTTCTGGACACGTGCATGCGACTCGTCCTATCCGTCTGGATAAGTGCATACAACTCGTGTTATCTGTCTAGACATGTAGACTAGTGCATGCGACTTGTGTTAAATTCAGGTTACTGCTTTAGGTATGGGGTGTTAGCTACAATACAACTGGCTCCAAAATAGTGTCGGTTGGTGATGATAAATCCATTATTGTTTACGATGTACCAGTGTGAATCTGACGTTTGCAACTAAATGGAAGACGTTTGTTCAAGCGACAACTGTTCATCGCTTTCTATCATGGAAAGACAGTTAAAGATATAATGCAGTTTGCTTGTTTCAGCCAATAGCCATACACAATTATGGAAACTCTTTATGAAATATTGGCGTGTTTGACCAAGTAGCTACATTGAAGTTTTGCACCTCTCGAATGTATTTATGATACTTCTCAGTTTTACTTGTACAATTATTTTTAATTGAACGAGTTTCCAATAAAACACAGAATAGAATTGAATAGAAATTCTAATTCAATGTTCAAAAGTCATACAGAAGTTTGGGGATTTTTTTTGGGTGAGGATGCTGAGAAAACAAGAATATCTACTAGCTAAAACCTTTAGATGAATGATAAACAATTATGGCAGATAATAAAATACCGAATGGTCACCTCAATTAACCTACATTTTCCTGATTTTGCCAATCTAAAGCAAAACTTGGGCCCAAATCTCGAACACAAATATTATCTTATCATATAATAAACATAAGACCACCAGTATTAAAATGAACTTCTGTAGAGATACACACTCTTAAAAGTCCATCGTGAGTGTAATAATTGTAAATATACCTTTTTACAGGATATTAACGAGTCAGGAAATTAATGCAAATTGCCCCTCTTCCTTCCGCGTTAATTTTCTACATCATTTAAGTGGTTCAATTCCGATTATTTCAAATATATTTATCGTTCAGCACTAAATCTGTCTCTAATCATGTTTACTGTAACCTAGGAAGATAGTTGTAACCTACATTTACTTATTGTAAGTTATTCTAAAAAAAATGAAAAACGCCTGTCATCGGATTTGAACCACTATGTTCTCGAAAAAACAACAACAAAGCTTTAGACCACTCGCCATCAACGCTTACATTTTAATGTATTTTTTAAAATATATAAAAGATAAACAACTCAAAAGCTGTTGGAAGACGACCAACTGCTCCATATCATATGTACACACTTAAATAATACAAGAAAATACTTCTTTAGATTTTCTGAAAGCTTTTTTTTTTAAATGTAACGTAATTTTACACATCATCATCGATACCATGGATGCAAAAAACATTGGAAAAAAATACGCTTCTCGACACGGACTTCCACCATTTAAAAAATGATAACCGATTCGGAATGGGCAGAAGAATGGTTGCAGCGCGTAGTCAATAGTCAGAAAGCCTAAATAAATAAGATTTCTCCCTTTACAGGAAAATCTTAATAAGAGAACAAAAAGAGCTATTATAAACAACAGCAACTTGATTTTTCATAACAAATTGGCTATCTATATACTAATAGCGTGCCCACATTGCATTGCCCCCTAAAATAGAACGCGATTTTCAGGGTCAAATATCTCGGGAACCAATGAGAATAACTGACGTCACTTTGGTTGTGCGATATTGGCGATGGGGTGACGAAAAAAAAATTGGGTCTAAAACTTTTTGGGGACGGGTATGACGTCATCAAAATCTTTGATCGACGATATCTCCGTAACGGTACATCGTACGCAGACGATACCATAAGTTTTTTTTCATCAGCTTTTCGAGCTCTGGTACTACGTATCCTTTTGGATTGGGTGATTTTATTTTCGGTCACTCCTCTATTGATAGGAAAATCACGAGATGGTGGTAACTCATGGGGAAAGTGAACCGGTAAAATGTTTTTACCCGGGATACTAGCCTTATATACTAATAGCGAGTGTGCATACCACTTTTATTTTAGACAGTGATACATTTAGAAAAATTTCACGGTCATTTTCTCACGAGGAGCGCGTAAAACTACGATGCTCCGAGAAGCGCTTTTTCAGTATTAGTATATTAGTAGTAGGAAATGACGCGACGTGAATTTTTTGGCACGGGGGACATTGCATTGCGCCCCCATTGGAACGCGACGTTTAGGGGCAAATATCTTGAGAACCAATGGGATAGCTGACGTTTTTGGGGTCCACGATAATTTAGCGATAGGGTGACGAAAAAAAATTGGGTCCAAAACTTTTTTGGGACGGGTGTGACGTCATTAGAATCTATGATCGACGATATCTCCGTAACGGTACATCGTACGCAGACGATACCGTACATTTTTTTGATCAGCTTTTCGAGCTCTACAACTTAGTGATACTTATTCTTTGCAATTTTGCGATTTTAGTTTTCCTTAACCCTATATTTTGAAAATGGAAGAGCACAGGTGCTGGGGACGGCAACTAATGGGAAAAATGGACCTGCAAAATGTTTTTACCCGGGATACTAGTCTTCTTATACTAACACACAATCTCGCTTTTTTATACCTAACTTTAAAAGAAAGAATGTTAGGTAAAATTTCTCGGGAAGTTCGTCAATGGATGTTTGTTTTTTCCGTATTATTAGAAAAGGCAATGCAATCTTTTTTGCGTTCGAAAGTTCATGAAATTTTCTCAACGTTCATTTCTTTAAAGAAATGAAGACGCTGTGTGTTTTTGTTTTTGTTTTAATTTTTTTATTCAACGCTTTAAGTTCAGTAATAAAGAATAACAACATTGATCGGTATCAGTAACTTTTGTATCCGAGGAAATAGTCGATGTAGACCTGTTGTTATGTATTATCAGTTTATCATTTTCTACCGATGTCTATTTTTTAAATGTGTTTGAACGTATCTTTTTCGTATCAGTTAGTTTTGACTACTATGCCGAAATGTGTAGCTAGCAGTTTATTGAGTATTTCATTGTGGTATGTGTATTGTTATTATTGAGGTATTAGGAAAACGAAGGTAGCAAGATCATTGTTATATTGTTTTGATAGTGTTTGATTGATCTACATCGACTATTTCCTCGGATACAAAAGTTACTGATACCGATCAATGTTGTTATTCTTTATTACTGAACTTAAAGCGTTGAATAAAAAAATTAAAACAAAAACAAAAACACACAGCGTCTTCATTTCTTTAAAGAAATGAACGTTGAGAAAATTTGATGCACTTGCTGAACGATAAATATATTTGAAATAATCGGAATTGAACCACTTAAATGATGTAGAAAATTAACGCGGAAGGAAGAGGGGCAATTTGCATTAATTTCCTGACTCGTTAATATCCTGTAAAAAGGTATATTTACAATTATTACACTCACGATGGACTTTTAAGAGTGTGTATCTCTACAGAAGTTCATTTTAATACTGGTGGTCTTATGTTTATTATATGATAAGATAATATTTGTGTTCGAGATTTGGGCCCAAGTTTTGCTTTAGATTGGCAAAATCAGGAAAATGTAGGTTAATTGAGGTGACCATTCGGTATTTTATTATCTGCCATTATTGTTTATCATTCATCTAAAGTTTTTAGCTAGTAGATATTCTTGTTTTCTCAGCATCCTCACCCAAAAAAAATCCCCAAACTTCTGTATGACTTTTGAACATTGAATTAGAATTTCTATTCAATTCTATTCTGTGTTTTATTGGGAACTCGTTCAATTAAAAATAATTGTACAAGTAAAACTGAGAAGTATCATAAATACATTCGAGAGGTGCAAAACTTCAATGTAGCTACTTGGTCAAACACGCCAATATTTCATAAAGAGTTTCCATAATTGTGTATGGCTATTGGCTGAAACAAGCAAACTGCATTATATCTTTAACTGTCTTTCCATGATAGAAAGCGATGAACAGTTGTCACTTGAACAAACGTCTTCCATTTAGTTGCAAACGTCAGATTCACACTGGTACATCGTAAACAATAATGGATTTATCATCACCAACCGACACTATTTTGGAGCCAGTTGTATTGTAGCTAACACCCCATACCTAAAGCAGTAACCTGAATTTAACACAAGTCGCATGCACTAGTCTACATGTCTAGACAGATAACACGAGTTGTATGCACTTATCCAGACGGATAGGACGAGTCGCATGCACGTGTCCAGAAAGATAAAGCTTATCTGCTTGAAGAACCTACTAATAACATTTGTAAAACCACATATCCCAACAAAATTTTGTTACCCTTCTGTATGATACAAATGCGTAGAAATTCGTCAGCCTTATAAGGGAATTTGCACTAACTTTCTAGGAATATAAATCAACAATACCTGATCTTTATGTTCGTAGAACGTGTGAACACATTGCCGGCTACCAGCATCCCAAACTTTTACACTTTTATCACTTGAACTGAAAAAACAATATGATTTATCGTAACACGATATACTAAAAACACGAAAAACATAAGCTGACTTGTCAAATACAAGCTCACAGTGATGGAGTTTAAAATGAATTTTGGTAAGATCGTCCACAGATTTACAAATAAATTTGGGCAAAATTGTCCACAGATTCACATATAAATTTGGGTAAGACCACGGATTCGCAATGACTTACGCTGACACAAAATGCGTGTTATCAGGAGAGAAATCCACACTCACTACCCAAGAACCGTGTCCTGACAATGTACCAGCCAGGTTAGCGTGACGTACGTCGTACATCTTCAAATGTCCGTCGTCGGACGCTGTTAGTAGAATTTGAGAATCAGGTGAGAATGTTAACGATCTGATTGGCATTGCATGACCTGAAAAAAAATATCAAAACGAGGTTGACTTTTCAAACGACTTGTACATTATTGAAGTTTTTAACAAATTTCTTCATGATGGTACCTTCTAAAGTGTGTAATAATTTTTTGGTGGCTATATCGAAAATATTAACAATGCCATCAATAGCACCACAAGCGATATATTTTCTATCAGGACTCTAAAAATCCAAAACAAAAATTGAAATTGAGGCTAATTCAATATGGAAAACTACACAACAGTTTAAACTCACACATAAATATTAAAGGCCTATTTACACACATGCAAAATGTTAGCACTTACATAAGCAATACTCATGGTGAATTTACTTCTAGTATCCAACGTCTCTTCTTTGACACCACTTTCAACACCAATCAAATTAACTTTACCGGAATGGCTTCCTGTAGCAATGTGCTTGGAGTCTGGTGAAAATGTCACTGTCCACGAATCAACTAAGGGAAGGAGACAGAAAATGATTGAAATAATGAGAAAACAAGGTGCCACCAGTTCAAGTATGAACCGTCTGGAACTATATCATAGGTGAACCTTTATCATCCTTTGTGTGGGAGCTGAGGCGTTTTTGTATCATTTCTAGGCCAGCTAACTTCTCCAGTGAAAACTTTTGCCCTAACCTCACTGACCCAAACAAATTTTACAAATTTTACTCCAAGAACTTTAGGGTTCTGAAAAGGAGTCATTAACTGAATGAACTATAAAAGAAGTTGCATGTTGGAATGATTTTGATTCTAATATTATACTTTGAGAGTAAATCAAAATTTCTTTATAATCACGATTTTCAATCAAGGTTGATTACCTGGCCCCAAATCTATACTTTTAATCTGCTTGCCATTTTCCAAATCCCAGATCCGAATGTGGCTATCCAGTGAACTTGATGCAGCCACTTATAGTAAAGAAGGAAGTTGTCAAGGAAAATTTCATGCAACAGCAACATGAAAATGAGACACAGTAACAAATAGCTGATTGTTTTCAACATCGATAAACTATTCGATAAACCAAATGTGATAAAACTATTCAAAAAAATATAAACACAATTATATGTAAAACACATAGACAGTTCGGTACAAGAGTGGAGGAGGTCATGAAAATAAAGATTTAATGTTGAAATCAATGATGGAGTGAAAATAACCAATGGAAAAGATACTTGTTCCATTTCTATTTATATCTGCTGATACGATTCCTAGCTGGTGGCCTTCTAAAGTCCATTTATGTTGAAGGCTGTCATCTGACCTACAAAATAATCAAGTTGGGAATTATTAAATGTTTACCAACAAAATTACTGGAATACAAAATATATGTATATCTGTATAAAGTTCATGAACGAAGATTATCATTTTAGCTACGATAAAAAGACTAAAAGATGAAGACTAGAAAAAATTTAACAAAGGAGGGATGGATACGGTATACCATTACTGCTTTTTATGATAATTATTCTATCAATTGATTTATAAAACCCAGTTAGCCAAAATTCAGATATTTCAGAAGTGTAAAAGAGCTACTAAAATATGTAATGGAAACACACATACATTGGAAAGTTCTAAATAATGAACAAATAATAACAAAAAGTTTTTACCACTTCCAACTTTTGACTAAGTCATCTATTCCACCAGTCACTAGATGTTCCGAGCTATCATTTTCATTAGTTCCCCAAGCGACAGCCCATATACTGTCATCATGTGCTGATACAAAAAATGAAGAAATTCATGTAAAATGATCTTTTGATCTTGTGAGTATTTTATTATGAAGGGCCATCTTCAAAACGTCTCTGTGGAGGAGTGTTTTTTTATCAAAACAGCAGTCGGTATTGTTTGCCATTCCTATAGAAAACACTCCTCCACAGAGATTTTTTAAAGATTTTGCCCACTGGGTTGGTAGTTGTCTTTGTAAATGATTAATTATTTTAGCTTATATTTATTTTTATCCTATGCAGAATTAATTATAATGCTGCTTGGTAAAGTATATTGTTGAATAACTTTTTTTCAAGCCCGCCACATAATTATTTTAATTATTATTATGGCGTAACTAATATTGTCTGGTACATTTCATGCCTTGGTCACATGGAAGCATCCAGGTTCATGAATATGTCACATGAAAGCACTGAAAAACTTGATAGGAATTAAGTTCTGTTAATCGTTAGTTAAGTTTTGAAAATTTCCGCTAAATAACCTTCTCTTTTTGAGGTCATGGCTGGCTCACTTGGAAACCATCTTGTATTACAAGGTGATTTTCTGAAATAGATCATGAAATTAATTATGTGGAAGTAAAAAATATATCAGATATTACAAATATAATTCTAAATCTACAGATAATTAATTGTTTGTACTCTAAAAATAAATAACATGCATAACATAAAATATTTTCTAGTAAGGATTATGTAAATTATTAGACAAAATAAATATTGTTTTTAATAAATATTGTTACTGTTTTAGATAAAACATAGAGAACATCAAATATTAACAAATATATAGGTAACATCATACATGACATAAGAACCTGAAGGCTTTGAACACATGACTAGATGAGACTGTTATAGAAGTCTTAAAAGGTTCTCTTATTCTCTATATCAAAATATTTAAGTATATATATATATATATTATTTAAAGAAACTTTAACAGTCATTACGTGAATTGATAATATAGCAAAACATTCTGGCTTTAAGCTTTCGTTACCAATTATCAACATAACTCACCATTTTCAAGCTTCTGTGATACCGAATACTAAAAACAAGAAACAAGCATAAGATATATATGTGCTTGCTATTATAAATAGGATTAGCATCCTGGTTAAAACTGTTTACCAGTTCTTTTCTCTGTGTGCATTACAGTCTGGTGTGTGCCTCCCTTTTCAAAAGGCCACAAAAAATAAAATCAAAGCCAACTGGACTCTCATTATTAATGAAAAACTCTTCGCTAAACCAGATAGTAGAGATGAAGCCTTGGAATACGATAAGTTTCAATTGGCATTTTCAAAGAAATAGAACATGGGGAAAGTGAAGTGATTAGGCATACTCCACTGGAAATATCCAGTCTTTTTCATCATTTTTTGAACGCTAATCCTGGTAAACATAAGCGTGAAATTGGTTTGGTCGTTCGTGCAAAATATGATTCTAGGAAATTAATGCGCTATGAAATTAACACGTATTTTAAAAATTCATGTTAATTTCATATATCTTACTTTCCTTCAATGTTGATTTAATATGAGCAAATATCATAAGGCATTTATTTTATATGCGTACTTTTGCAATGTTTTTCAAAACAATGTCATAATGTCTTAGATATATTAAAAAAATACTTACGTAAATAAACTAAATATTCTTGTGTTTTTTTTTTTGGTTATTTCCTTACAAAATTCACCAATGCCACAAATTCACATTAATTTCATACATTTTGAAATCTATTCGTTGTAACCTCATAAATTTCATTAAAAGAAACCCTTAAAAATCGTTGATAACTTATTTTGATTGTAGTCTCACAAAGCATCGGTGAATTATTTAGAACCTTAGGATAATTTGTTCAAAATTTCAAAAGAATTAAGAATTTAAATAGATATTCGATCCATTTAATTTCACTTTCATAATATTTGTTGCAAAAATCAAAAATCCTGATAATCGGTTTCCTTATCTGGAAAATATTGCAGTTTTAGAAGAATTTGCCCTAATGTTCTATATCTCACCAATTATGCCACCACAAATTTGTGTCCCCAGAGGGCATCACTGAATTCGCCAAATGTTGCAAAGGGATTCCTTCTAACTTCTTTTATTAGAAACTTGGCCTTTAAGAAGGAGAGGAGAAGGGGTCGAAAACTCAATGGCCAAATTCTGTTAAAAAATTCTAAAATCGTTTGTTGACGACCTTCTGTTAGCACAATCGGAATTTTCAGGCAAATTGGTCAACCACTGCAGTTAGGCCATGATCATGAACACTTTACCTTTGCGTCAAAATCACGTCGAAAATACGAGTCAGTCAGTCTGTCGACAAATAAAATAATCGGGAATTTGTTGTTAAATAACCATCAGTCGGTCAGCCTACATTTCTTTTGGAAATTCACGGTTAATGGGGTTGAAGTATTTAAGCTTTCACTTATTTGCCTAGGCGGTTTTATTTTCAAATCTTTACAAGAATATAGACCAATATTCATTGCCGAGCGATCTAACAATTATTGTAATTTCAGCAAATATAAACTTGATTTAAATTTGCCGTCTCAGCATTAATAAATGGCAGAACAGTAGTGAAAAAGTTAATGGCAGAGGGTAAGCTTCACTGGTCAAGAAGTAATATTTCCAACAATTTTACCGACTCACCAACTACTTCAATTTGTCGGGATTTTGTGGCTTAAGATAAGAATCGTTCAGGCAACGCGAAGGAATATTATTTGTGATCACTGCGCGGCGGCCTTAAACAAAATGACTTTCCGACTTGAAAAATGAGTGTTTGGAGGGATCTCCCGATCTGACTGACTATCAGAGCAGAGAGAGACAGTGTGAGACACGGCGGAAAACGTCTTTATTTTAGCTAGACAAACAACAAACGTGCGAAGACCCTAAGTCTTTAATAAGAAAAGACTTATAGGAACGACTTATGAGTGTGTTATCAAACTTAAATTGACGTTGTGATAAACGTTCATTAAAAATACTAACCATGTTGGAAATATTTTTTTGGAAACCTCTTCGCAACACAGGACGGACTCAGGCAGCCATTTATAATTTGTGTTACATTCAACACGAAATATTTTCTTTGAATATCCAATGAAACATTTCTTTTGAATGGTGTATATTTTACAATGGTATTCATATTCCGCGAATTTCTTGTAAACAAAACGCGGCTTTCATTTTCCAACCTAGCAATTTTTAGCGTTGAACGTTTTTTGCCCACCAGTTTTTAAACTAACGAAAACTTGATATTTTCACAAGAAGTCTTGCAACTTGATGTGATTATCGAACATTTAAGCGTAGTTCTCATATAATATCGTAAAAATGATAATCATCCGCGATGCTGTTATATCTGGGATCTTTACAACATAAAGAGCATGTGATTGGGACTGCGATATTACCTGGGATGATTTTGGATTATTGATTATAGACAATCTGGAATTTCTACAATATATGAGAACTAGGCTATCCTAATGACTATTTATTTTTGGGAATTTTTTTACAAGAGATTCTTTTAAAACGTATGCACACTATTTAAGCTGAACTGGCGATGAGAATATTTTCGTTATATAACAGTGTTCACCAGTTGTTCGCCAGTTGTTTATTCTTTTACTTTTCTTTTAATCGACAAAAACATTTGGACTTACGGACACGAAAAGCTGCCAGGCACAAAACATTTTGTATTAATTAATATTCAATATTATTGGCTTTACTATCCATTCTTTTCAATCACATATTTTAATCACTAATTAGTGGAAAACCATGTTAGGTTATAATACACTCACGACCATCTTGAATTTTCACTGAAAAGCTAAGAACCTACTGTGCAATTTTTTCATGTGCGTGCAATGCAATTTTTAAATTATTAGTGATGAAGAAATCATAGTTTCGTGTAAACCAAAACCATTGCTCGCAAGCTTGGAATATTATGACCCACTATGCAATCCTGATGCTTTGCAAAAAATTCACTGCATATGCAATGTGAAAAATATCAAATCGATTTGATATTTTTTCTTGTTGCAGTAACCTTTTTTGAAGAAAAAAACCTGTGTGCAAAAGTTGTTTTATTTGCTTTATTTTTACGATTTTCTTATCGTATTCTCATTTTATGATTTAATTCTAAAAAATCTATTTTTGCTGCAGTTAGAGCTCTCTTAAATTTATTTTTTACTTCTGAAACTCTATGATAGAGAGTGTTTACAGTTGCTGCCTCATAAAATGTGAAATGTGAAGAGGTGTATTACGAGTTTCCATTGCCTTGCTACTCTATGGATTCTATGGACTTTGTTCATGATTTGTCCTTCCAGAATGCATAAAATGCCCTTCTAACATTTTAGTATGAATTTGTACTTTTTCGTTGCTAACTTGGCAAGTGTTGTTGTTTGCGAAAATGTGGTTGTTGCAACTTACAATTTGTGGAATATCATGTATCACTGGGAAGTACGAAAGCTTTACATTGCTGAAATGGTTTGTTTAAATTATTATTATTTGTCTTTGTTGATACATACAGCCCGGAAGAAACTCTGTGTCCACGAAGGAATGAATAGTTACATGAAAACACAAAAGGTTTTTGTGTCAAGTTTTATCTGTTCTATGAAGCCCTTATGTTTTCAACACAATTTTTTTGAAATCTCAAGCCAGATAAACAAAACACTTTGCAAAGATTGCGACTCTTTGCAAAAGCTAATATGTACGTGGAAAGGCAAAAGTTACTTTACTGTACTGTACTTTAGTCATGCATTCATTCAGTAAAAATATGATATACTATACTATATTATATATTATAGTATAGTATATACTGTTTAAAATGCCATGGTTAACTAAACTGGCTGTTTTTATAGTGAGACCTAAAATTCTGACAAATTTTACCTTAAATAAGTCTTGCAGACAAATGAGAAATCTACTGCCTAGAAAAAAACATTTGTTTTGACTGGGAGAAGTTACGATTATCTACTTGCGTGTGTGGAACCATGTGTTTAAGTAAAACAGAAAAAGCACATGAGAGAAGACAAAGAAAGAAGTAGAAAAACTATGTGAGTTGAATTTTAGAAAAATTCTTCTTAGCAACTGTCTAGGCACAACTTCCAGCTTCTTTTTTGTTGGTCTGTTTCTTTCCTCGAGACGTGAAATAAAAATCTTGTTGACTGAAAAATAACATCTGTCTGATTGATTTTCAAGATGTAACTTACGGCTAGACGAAACTTTCATCATAGTATAAAAACGGCTATTTTCAATATTATCTTTTTTGCTTATTTATTTTACATATTACATAGATACAAAATGTTGGTATCGACATTATCGGTTTCCAGGAAGTTCGGGCGCAGAAAGACTTAAAACACACCCAACTAGATGAACTCCAAGAATTATTGCCAAAGCATAAATATAAATATTATGTGCCAGTACACTTAGTTGAGTTAAAATACAAACAACCACCTGGGTGGGAATGGGAAGGAATAGGGTTTTTAAGTAAACATGAAATTTTAATGAAGGATTACAAACATTTAACAGTGTTGCCAGGTAATCCTGACACCAATCCAAGAGTAATGCTGTATGCACAATTCAATGTTCATGGGAAAGAGATCAATATTATGTTCAACCACTTCTCTTATGATAAACACCAACAGGTAAGTTTTTATCCACAATTAGATTATATTTATTAATTTGTAAAAGTAACAAAATGTCACACAAAACATGACAACTGTTAATTAAGAATGGCAGAGACAGAACCAGCCCTTCATTTCTTATACATCAGTTGCTTTATGATACTTTCCTAGTGTATGGTAAGACTGTTCTGCGATATTGTAAGATAAATTTCAGATGAAACCAAGCTTTCGCATTTCAACATTACTAATAGAAGAAAACCGAACAGGGATATTGAGGAGAAAAAAAACTTATTTTTATTAATTAAAACTCTTAATGGCTGTTGAGAACAATGGATATTTTATTATACTATATTCATATTTTGATATTTTTAGTGTAAAAATGTTCATGAAACGTTGATGTACCTGAGTAATATGGGTGTTGAGAACACAGTCTTACTTGGTGATTTTAATGCATATGAAGACTTTGACACTCCTGCAGATGCTTTGAAATTAGGAAGATTTGAGGTACAAATAGTAAATTGAAGCTTGAATCTCAAAATGAGAGACATCGTAAATTTTCGCAGTGTGTTATACTAAAATGTTTAATGCAGGAGGTGATGGTCTTAAAATGCAAGAGGTGACGGGAAAAAGCTAACATGGAATTTATAGATTGAAATTATAGATAATCAATTCTGAGAACAAAAGAATTACCTATAAGTTTACCTATAATCTATCTATAATAAATAAACTATACATTATAGATAATAGACTATAGGTAATTGTTTACCTGATAAACCTATAATATAGATAATATAGATGAAGTTATAGGTATATAAGATAATCTTTATCTATAACATAGATTATAGGTAAAAATTTTTAGGAAAGCATAGCAAGTTTAATCTATAACACTTCATCTCTCGTGTGGGAAGAGTAATAACTTTTAATAATCGGCGTAAGTTGGGGAAGTTTTAAGTAGAACTTTTGTAGAATAACCTTCTAGAGTAATAGTGTTGGGTTTGATTGGAATTATTTTAACTGTGATATTTAAGGTGTGAATAAATTTTGATAAGGTGTGAATAAAATTTTGAAGATACTCTGATCAAAGTTGTAAAAGATATTGACATTTTGAAATTCTGCAATCATCTTGGATTCTTTTAGACTAAAGGAAATGATGAATGTAATGATGTGATTCATGGCTTGGTAGGAGCAAATTTTCATGGCCGTGGGTATGGCTTTACCGATGCTTGGCTTGCTGAAAATCCTCACCACCCTGGATACACATTTAGCAATATGGTAAGGATACCTTGTATAACTTAAACCACTCTGAAGACGAGGACTTTGCTTTTTGAAAGCAACAAAAACATTCCCTCCTCTCCAGTTATAATGCTGGTGCTAAATACTAATTTCTCTGAATTCACCAGTAAATATTGCTACTATGCATTATAGTTCATCCAACAATTTCTCCTCACCTAAGTTTATGGTGTAATCCTTTTAAATTTCGTCTGGGTTAACGAGGTTTGGATCATGTTATGCCTCGTTCTTTCAAACGTTTTCATAAAACGTTTCACGGTAACTTTACGATATGGTGTAAGACGTACTCAATGTGATCCTGTCATATTCCAATGGCTTTCACAGTCTTCTTAATAAAATAGTATCATTATATTAAGGTTTGCGTAAGCAAGAGCTAGTTGCTAAGTTGGCAAGCCAAATATTGAAAGCTTAGAGAAGCAGGAGAAAGAATGAAGCTGGAGAAAAGTATGAAAAAAATGTATGGAATCGCATGTTTATTACGGACGGGATTTTACTGACGTCATGATGAGGTGACTTCGCAGTTCCAAAAGTCCCAGAAATTTTGCTACGTGCTTCTAGGCCAGTTTGGACCTCTAATGACGTCAGTTATTGCCATTACTTATCGAGATACCCAGGAAATATTCCTCCTAGGCAAACTTTTTTTAAATTGTAATAATAATAACAATAACAGCAATAATTTGGAGAACAAGAAATGTTATTTAACAGAACTTTATTTATTTCACATTATAAGAAGCACAAAATATGCATTTAAATCACCAATTGCATAATGTTTTCTTTGCTAATCGATGAACCCATCAAATTCGACTGTAAGGCATTTGCTTCATGATTCATTTAAATGGACTTATAAAACCACTTTGGAAACCGTAAAAAAATTGTATAATTTGTATACATTCAAAGATTGCCAGAAAAGCAAAAGATACAATGTCACATAGACTGACTGAAAAACCAACTCTATATTCCCAGCTTAAATGATGACAAAATAATCTACAAGAAGTATTTTGCCTAAAGTAAACGTATCAAGAACAAATTCAAACTCTATTAAATTCAAGTTGAAAACATAAAAAGAATAACAAAAAAATAACCAGCTTAGGTCTAGAGTGGAAGCTGTGCTATGCATATCCAGAATGCAGTATCTACAATATGGTATACCAAGCACTACCACATACTTTAATAATTGACTATTAAACCACTTAGTAAACTATATGAAATGAAAGGAATTCATTTTTCAAAAGCTTTTTCTTACAAGTTTCAGTACAACACTCCCTGACTTCTTTCAACATGGTGGGGGAAGCAGCTTCTTCCGTTCGCCATATTAAATATTGTGCTTTGCAGCTGGAGCTCATTTGGAAAGATCAAATATATATTACGTCATAGAAATTTCTATATACAAGGAGCATGTTTTCGAAATTGTCCGATTTTTAATCTGAATTTGCTGCTTCGATATACCAAATATGCGGCACTTTGACTACGTCATTGCTTCGATCATCCCAGAGTTTTGTGTGGGTTTTGTACTGTTCTTGAGCTCTGATAATGACCAGTGGAACGTCTGGTCGAATATACAGTCATTTTAAGAAAAATACATTCGATCTTAATAAATTTCTTAATAAAATATGAAGTTTCTGGTGATTTTATTCATAATCAAACTTATTTCCCGAACCAAATTATTTGTTCTTGAGCTGTTTTAAGCGGGTCACAAAATCTTTCTTGTCTTGTTTGGTCATATCATTCGCCGTTCATATCAGACTTTCGCTGCGCTGTTCAGCTTAGCTCATTTTGATGTTCAACATTTTTAAGTTTTGTTTATCTTCCAATCCGAACATCCCTGACTTTCTATGAAGATTTAGTATAGTATATAAAAGTCTATACTGGAACTACGTTATAGCCGTTGTCTCTTGTGGCTATGACCTGAAGAAAGAAAGAAACGAAGCCATCTGATAGCTGAGGCAGGTTTTTTTGTTGTTGTTGTTTGTTTGCTTCCCTCTCTAGTTTAAAAAGCAGTATTTCGGATGGATTTTTCGTTTCGCTTCGTTTTCGTTTTCGTTTTTTTCGAACAAGACTTGTTTTTCTCCTTAGGATTTTTTTTTTTTTTCAACTAAAATTTTAAAATAAGTATCTATGGTTACGCTCACGCATGTATATTTCATGTTTTAAACAATGAGTTTCTTGTGTACTTTAATTAAACCTTATTCACACTTTTTAAATACAATTGTGTTGTCAGTGTTACTTAGTTGATGATTTGATTTGCGACGCAAAAATTCACTTTTTCTGGGGTTTTGGGGGTGCAACACTTCCATTATTATTAATGGGTTTTTCTAGATAAAAAAAATACAATAAAAATGAACGCACTGAGAAGATTTCATATCTTTGACATGACACAATAAAGACTGACAAGGGGGTAAGAGACAAAAATAACAACAATAATTCAGGTTGCCAAATATTGTCTTTTTCTCAGATTGAATCGTTGTTCTTCTTTCTTCATGCCGCATCTGCACCCAATGAAACTAGCCATGGATAAATTGAAACTCTTACATGTGAATGAATCGAGATGACAAATTTTCATAAACCAAACCATGCATGAATGGAGTCATCAAAAGGATATGTTGATTCTGACATATCCAGAAAGCGACATAAAGTAAAATATTAAGTTAACATGGAAGAACATGAAAGTTAAAATCAATGACTTTCAAGTGTTTATAAATATTTGTGTTTTTTGCTTAATAATTACTGAATGTTTCAACATAGAATATTAATGATCTTCATCTTGGTTGTTAATTTAAATGCTCCTTGTTCAATAGATATGAGCATTTTAACTGTTCTGTATAAATTTTGCTTGATTTCAAGTTTACACAGGGTATGATCGTGTAATGAACCTGATAAAAACATTTGAAAATCATCTATTGGACCAACATGCTATTCTTACGAATGGGTCGATCAATAAGAGAAGAAACACTTATATTTATCTCTTGGTGGATGTGCTTATCTCCTTTATTCCCTTCACAGTGCCTAGTAAAAGCAGCAACTGCATCAGGGCAGTGTCGAAATGGCTCAGTGAACAGCTTCTTTACTTTTAAACTTTTGGAGAATCTGTGTCTAAAAAGGTAAGCAAAAAGCATCTAGGCTTGGAGAAAAACAAAGTCAAGAGAATTGCTTAAAGCCACGACAAAATAAATTTTCTCCCATTTTCGGATTTAGGAAAAACAAATGTTTCAGAAGGGATAAAAAGATTGTGTATTATTTCAATAATGTCTGAACTTTTTATTGAAGATACTTTTTTAACATAGCTATGTCAAATGGGTACGTAAAAGTAGTATCTGATGTGAAAGCTATGGAAGAACCAGCACTTTTTGAGGGTACATCAGAAGATGACAATTCACTAGTGTTGGATAAAATATTTTAAGGAAATGGTTTTTTATAGTTGCCAGAAAGCACTGGTTTACTGGAGTCACTTATTTTGGCTGATCTTTCAGGTTTTGAAAATGTCAATTTAATTTGTATTTTAGATTTCTTAGATGGCATTACATCTAATTTGTTAAGTTTACGTTTACGATTAT
This sequence comes from Turritopsis rubra, assembly GCA_039566895.2. NCBI lineage: Eukaryota > Metazoa > Cnidaria > Hydrozoa > Anthoathecata > Oceaniidae > Turritopsis > Turritopsis rubra. The sequence goes on from CM077630.1 coordinate 13,600,706, forward strand.
TTGCAGGAGGGCATAGAGGGACATAATGGTTATGCTTGAATGTGTCACGATTACCTAAGACACCTTCGTAGAAAAATAAAATGTTAAGGCATTCAGATGAGGCCCGGATGAGGCTGTAAGATATTATGAAAAATACAATGCAATTTTTCAGGGCCAGAAGGTGGATAAAAATATGTTATATCCTTTTTAATTATATTGCACAATGAAGTAATGCAAAGAAAACCTGTCCAAACTTTATCAGAACAAATATGCACTGCCTCATGTTAAGCGAAGCTTGAACCAGTAAGGCCAGTGGCGATGGATGAATGTGATAAACATAAGGCTAATATGTAACCAACACATGTAAACATTTCAGGATGAGAATGTAATAAATATGAAAAAAGTAGATGATCAGAATAATACGAAGCATTCAAGTACAAGTCAATAACTGTGAGAACCCTCAAATCAAACACTAATGAGTAATCACCCTCCAAACAAATTGACACAGAACTAAAAATACAATTTCCAGTTGCTGTAGATCTATAAAAGAAACCGAAAAGGTAGAATAAAATAAAATTTTACCACCATCTTTTCTTTTTTGGTTTGGTTTTTAATGGATGAAGTAATATAAGTTCTCATGAAATAAATCAAAATCAAAACCTAATGGGCCATGACAAAACATATATACCACATATATACCAAAAACATATATACCAAAATTAAAGTAATTTCAAACTTCGTTATCTCCACGACAAAGATGGGAACTTTCATAAACATTCTACCTTAAGGCAATCCAAACGTGTTCTTTATCTTCTCTTAAATCATTTGGGAGGTACGACTCAGCAAAAACATTTCTGTGGAGTTGACCAGAAACAAGTTTCTGGTATAAACAAGCATTTGGACAGGAAGAGCATTCTCTCACGTTTCTTTCTATGACAGACTGACAATTCTTTAAACTCTCGATATCATTTTTTTCGCATAAAATTCTAACACTTTCAAACAGTTTCATGGCTGCTGAGCTGAAGAAGAAGAGCGAACCTGATCGAAAAAGTTTCTCTTACGAGCGCAGAAGTCACACTTTTCACGGGGGCTATAAAAGTCATCGGATCAAAAAGCTATAAATTGTTATGGCTTGACATCTAGACAGTATCAATCGTTCACTGATTTCAAAACCAAAAATATTTGAAAATGATAATGAAAAAAATGGGGGGGGGGGGGGGGTTTGATTATGCAGAGTTTTCATGCGCAAATATATTACGACCATGTGAAATGTTTTCTTAATGCGAACCCCCGGGATAAAAAAATCCTGCAAAAGACCGAGTTGATAAAGAAAATTTTTATAAATGATATTTCATCAAAAAGCAAGTTCGTCCGTTGCACTAACTTGACATACCCTGGTTCCGCCCCCCTGGTTATTATTAATATTACAATTTTAAAAAAGTTTGCCAAAGGAGTAATTTATCGATCCACCCCTGGATATCTCGATAAGTAATGACAATAACTGACGTTTCGGCCTAGAAACATGCTGCAAAATGTTTGGGACTTAGGGGCTGCGAAGTCACATCATCATGACGGCAGTAAAATCCCGCCCGTCGTAAACATGCGATTCCATACATTTTTTTGATCAGCTTTTCTCGATCATAATATCACTTTCAGTATAACCCACTGGTAATTCATTCAGTGATACAGTTCCGTTTCAGCCTCATTCTTTCTCCTGCTTCCTCTCTAGGCTTTTGATATTTGGCAACTTAGCAACTAGCTCTTGCTTACGCAAACATTAATATAGTGATTATAACATATCAAGCATCTAGTAATTTAATGTGAAGAAGTTTCCAGGGCAGAGCTTCTTTTATATTTAATGTTCTTGTCAGAATAATTTGTTATCTAAAGCCGTTTTCAAACGCTATCCAAGTAATACAAAGTTTGAGCATTTTTAAAGATGAATTAATAATCAGCCAATCGGGTTTTGCAAAATGTGATACAGTTACGTAACTTTGAAGTTACGCTATTTCGTATCTACTAAAACTCGCAGATGAGAAAAAACCAACAAGATGTTCTTGAAAAATTCATAAAATTAATTCATTGACGCAGCATAGCAGTTTAAAATAGATATGAAACCAGTCACTAGCTGTCCCAATTAGACACAGAGAAGAAAAATAACGCACTAGTCGATCACACAATATAGTAACCAGCCGAACCAAAGGTACAACGTGAAAACCAGAAAGTTTATACAGTATAACCCCGTTAAGTCGGACTCTCAGGGGACCGAAATAATCGGTCTGACTTATCGGGAGTCCGACCTATCCGAACTTCGTCTTAAGTCAGACTCTACTTATTTAGTCCCAAGGGGGACAAGGTTTTAGTCCGACTTAAAGAAAAGTCTGACTTAAACCGTGTCCGACTTAACGGGGTTATACTGTAAGTGATCTGGTGCGCAAATGTAGGTTCTGCGCAAACTATATTTCAAAGACGATAGTTGTCTTACTATTACCCTATCTGTTAAGAAACATTAAGTTTATTAACGATTTTTATCATTAAGTAAACAACTCTGTCATAAAATAACATAGGAAAATTAAAAGAATTTTAATACAATTTAATAACAATTAAGTCTGGAAAATAGATGATATTGTTACTTAGACTGTGATGGTTATGAATGAGCGTCAGGCTTAAACCACAAAACTCGCCGCGCCCTCCCCAACGACGATCTTAAACACGATCTCTACTAACGTTGCAAACGTGAACAAGAGCCAGATGGCGCAAAACGGTAGCAGCAGACGTACTTGACGTCACTTAAAATTTAATTTTTTTCACCCGAAATCGTAGATATTTATTCAAACACGAAAGTTGTTTCAACATAAAAAAATCATAAAACGGGGCAATTTTCAAAATTGGTGATTTATTTATTCTTTAATCATCGCTAACTTCAATTACACTTGGTGTTTTTTTTCTTCTTGGGAGCTGCAAACATGTCCCGGATGTCCAGATTCCTTGAAACAGTAGTGCTGGTGGTGGATGCAGACTTCTTCTTCCTTATGCTGGGGGCTTCCAATGAAACGATTGTGGGCGGCAACGTCATGACGAAATTGAATAGATTTCCAACCGCTGTATCTTCTGTTGGTTCCGTGTAAAGATCATTAACTAGATCTAAATAACGAGTTAATTTGGCTTGAAGCATAGTAGCTCGTGTTTCGATCACAACTTCTCAACAAGTCCTCCTTGTACTAGGGGAGAACGGCGATAATGTTCTGAAGAAACCGTACAATACATAGACGCACCTCAATCTAAAAAATACTTTGTTATTCTTGAAATCTCTTTTGGCAAGTGTCCAACAATTTCTCCATTTTCGCTCACTGTCTTTATAGCAAATCTATCGAAGGCATTTCCAGGCTCGTGAAGACAAATAAGTTTCTCGTTCTCTTTTGGTCGCCAAATTCATTGATAATACAGTGGACTCTCTCTATTTCGAACTCGTAAGGGACCAAAGAATTGGTTCGAGATAGAGAACAGCTTGAGGGCTACAGAAATGTCCAAGGGACCAAGAAAATTGTTCCAGATAGGGAAAAGTTCGAGATAGAGGGTGTTTTAGACAGAGAGAGTCCACTGTAGTGGTATCCTCTTACAGCGGCAGTAAATGTATGTTATTTCATGTTGATGAAGGAGATTTGTAGTTACGGTGCTAGTCGTCATGTACGTCTTTACTGGTCAAATGACGGGAGCTGTACTCGACGCCTTTGGGGAAGCAAATATATGTATCGTCAATGTTCCAGCTAATATGACAAAGTTTTACCAGCCACTCGATCTGACGGTCAATGGTTACTGCAAACGATTTCTCAAACGTAAATTTAACGAATGGTACTCATGTCAAGTTAAAGCGCAGCTAGATAATGGTGTTGAGATTGATGATGTAGGATTACAGTTGACCAAATTTAAACCTATTCACGCTGGCTGGACTGTGTAATTTTACAATCACGTGAGCACTCCCAAAGGGAAGAAATCATTAAAAGTGGATGGAAGAGTGCTGGTTTTTTTGATGCCTTAGAACTCGGCTCAAGCAAAATGCCATCGATCGATCCTTTCGAAGATATACGCCCTATGTTGAGCAATGATGTTGAAAAAATCTGTTGATAGCCATCTCTTAGCAATTGTGACGTCACAACTGAGGAATTTGAAGCGTTATGTGGAAGCAACATCCAAGAATGTGAAGAAGATGGTGTAAGTGAGAAAATGTCGAGTGATGGGCACGGAAGTTGAGATTTTATGTTGTTTAGATACAAACGAAATTCTAGATGATTATTTAAAGGAATGCCGCTGTATAACAGAGTCTGAATAATCGCTTTGTTTCCAAGAAATCGTTTTGAAAAATGTACTGTTAGCTCTCAATGATTTAAAGGCATTGAAGTGAATGAAATTGACAACAACGCTTTTAGGTTTGCTGCATATAAACATTTCATTTGGTGGATACATAACTATCTTGGCAAAAGAAAGAGGAAAGTTTTACCTTCGTGTTCTACTTGGGCTATTCTATTTCTTCAAAGAATAATATTTAATGGAAAGTAGTAAAGGTGATGAATTGTTTAAAATCTATAAAGAAAAAAGACTTCTCATATTTTTTATTGCTTCAACCTTGTCAGGTTTCTCAACAGGTGCAGTGTTATTTGGTACATCCTCCTTGGAAGGTTAAGGGTAATTTTCGCCAGAACATCTTTGATGCGCGATTTCTTCCATAATCTGACTGCGGTATTGGTGGCTCTTCGTTTCCGGGATTTTCTTCACAACCCAATTTCGTGTCACTTTCGAGAATGATTATTTGAACCTTAGATTTTAGATTTTGCTGCCAGCTGGATTCGAGCAATCATTCTGCTGTAGGAGGATAGGAGACTTTTCGGACAATATTTTTTATATAACGTATGAAATGACAAAAGGCCTTTCTTTGTAACTATTTTTGTTAAGGCATTGTGAGTCTCCCCTTTGAAAAACCAAGGTTTTTCCTTCATTTGTTTATTGGTTAATTTGGATTGTTCCAATTTTTTAAATATCATACTATTTTCCCAACTTTGAATGTTAGAGATATGGTATAGAATACTGAGCCATTATTCCTTCAATTCAACTGCATCGTCACAGTACCACCGGAAATGATTTGTTATGGATTTGATCGAAGCATTTAATGGTTAGCAAGCCTTTCTTTTCCCCTTAGAAACGAGTTGTTTTTTTATGTTCTTACAGACATGCCAAATATCTAATTGCTGGCTAATGTGGGGCTTTTCTTTTCGCATATACGATCTCACTTGTCGATGTCGGTCTGTTTTCAATGAACTTATCGTTACGTCGTCACACTCCGTTGTTTCGATCAGTGTTTTCAGTCCAACTAATTCCATTCTGGCTGAATTACCTGCATTACTAACGTGAACAACGTGAAAATCCAAAATTTCTCCGGATTGACTGTTCATTAGAGTGTATGTCCCATACTTGGCATTGTATCCAGGAGAATCACACCTTCCATCCCCAAGAAGATGCAGCTCGGGCTGTTCACGTGCATTCCCTAGAAGAAGCTCTCTATGAGTCCCATTAACTTTGTTGATGGCGGAGAAAACCTATTTGTTTTGTAAAGTATCGTAGGTGCTAGCGCTTGTAAAAGGGATATTTGCTATAGCCATTAACTCCTTAATCCTGGACACTGTATTTCCAGATAAAAGGATGGCACCAGCCACAGCAAGGTTTCCAGTAGCTATTCCACCTAATAATGGTTGAGAGTCCCAACGTTTTTCATGGTTATCCACACACAGTAAATGCACGGTCAATAAGGTACCTTTCTCTGAAAGCTTTACAATGTGGGCGCTTTTTTTACATATTTGACAAAAAATAAGAAGAGCTTGTATGGAAGATAATGATACAATGTATTTTGTTTCCGTCAAGGCATTTTCGTATGGTGGAATTTCGTTGTTACCTTCGGTTTCGGTCTCGTTTTCAGACAAATGAAATGATGTTTCTGAAGGTTTTCTGTTTCTTCATTTTCGTCATCACTTTGAACTGGTTCTAGGTTTGTTGAGACTTCTTCCATTATGATTAAGGAATCTGGGCTAAAAGAGGGTGTGGTATTCGTGGAGGTTAATGAAGGTGATTTTTGCATCACTGTTGTTTGCTTGGATGATTGTTGAAATCTCTTGTGCAGTACTGTATGGACCTTGAGGTGTAAGACTTCTCACTAATCGAGGTTGCAGTTGCTATGGCATCCTGCAATAACTGTAGAATAGAAATAACGTGTTATTATTTCTTATCATGTAAATAATAACATTTACAAATATCATGACACCAAAATTAGCACTTACGTCCATTCTGGCATTTCTAGATGTTCTTCCTTCATAATAAATTCTCTTTTTTGGTGGTTCAGTAATGGAAAATAAAGAGTGACATGCATCATTTTTAAGCAAACGTTTCCTTTTCCCTCCAATTAGTTCAGACTACAGAAATATGCAAATTATTATTCGTTATTATGACATATTAAATGAATTTCAATTTTCAGTAAGCAGAAGTTTAAAAAGTATAGATACCTTTAGATCTCGTTGAAAGTCTTCTGTATTGAAGTGTTCGCTGCAAAGAACAACCCTCTGATCTTCCTTCACTGAAAGTCTTCTGTATTGAAGTGTTCGCTGCAAAGAACAACCCTCGATCTTCCTTCACTGAAAGTCTTCTGTATTGAAGTGTTCGCTGCAAAGAACAACCCTCTGATCTTCCTTCACTGAAAGTCTTCTGTATTGAAGTGTTCGCTGCAAAGAACAACCCTCGATCTTCCTTCACTGAAAGTCTTCTGTATTGAAGTGTTCGCTGCAAAGAACAACCCTCGATCTTCCTTCACTGACAGTCTTCTGTATTGAAGTGTTCGCTGCAAAGAACAACCCTCGATCTTCCTTCACTGAAAGTCTTCTGTATTGAAGTGTTCGCTGCAAAGAACAACCCTCGATCTTCCTTCACTGAAAGTCTTCTGTATTGAAGTGTTCGCTGCAAAGAACAACCCTCTGATCTTCCTTCACTGAAAGTCTTCTGTATTGAAGTGTTCGCTGCAAAGAACAACCCTCGATCTTCCTTCACTGACAGTCTTCTGTATTGAAGTGTTCGCTGCAAAGAACAACCCTCGATCTTCCTTCACTGAAAGTCTTCTGTATTGAAGTGTTCGCTGCAAAGAACAACCCTCGATCTTCCTTCACTGAAAGTCTTCTGTATTGAAGTGTTCGCTGCAAAGAACAACCCTCGATCTTCCTTCACTGAAAGTCTTCTGTATTGAAGTGTTCGCTGCAAAGAACAACCCTCGATCTTCCTTCACTGAAAGTCTTCTGTATTGAAGTGTTCGCTGCAAAGAACAACCCTCGATCTTCCTTCACTGAAAGTCTTCTGTATTGAAGTGTTCGCTGCAAAGAACAACCCTCGATCTTCCTTCACTGACAGTCTTCTGTATTGAAGTGTTCGCTGCAAAGAACAACCCTCGATCTTTCTTCACATCCACTCATCTCATTTTCTGTAACCATTTTTTTCGAAGTTATTTATTTTTTGGCAAACGATGAAAACTTAACTCAGTATTATTAGAATTATTGGAACAACCTACAACACTACATCCAACCATTTTTAATTTTCAACACATTCAATATCCTCTCCTTTCCGTTTTTCGTGCTAATTAAAGATCTTTAAAGATCTTTGAATCAATGACGTCACAAAAACAGCGCCAGGGGAGTCGTTCAAAACAAAAAGCAAAACACAAGAAGCATAAAACAAGCATTTGTAATGTACATTTATACTCAAAAAAATATTTTATTTATTTTAAGTTCTAGTAAAATTGTCTTTCTAAAGTTACGTAATAGTGCTCGATAAGTTTGTCAAAAACGGCACCAAAATCAGTTCAAACAATATATCGGAGGTTGGGTAATCGAAGCAAAAAGTGTCTCAAGCCATCGGACCATTTCAAAAAATGCTCTTTGTATAGGAATTGACGTAATATATAATTGATCTTGCCAAATGCTTACCCTCGCTCTTTTTGCTTACGCAATATATTATTTTTTCATTCATTCATTGCCTCTTGTAAGGATGGGAAGTAGCCACGACTTTTGTAAGGATGGGAAGTAGCCACGACTTTTTTAAGGATGGGAAGTAGCCACGACTTGGTTGTTGCCTATATGTTTACTTTGATGTTTACATGATGTTTATTTAAATGTTTATATGATGTTTATTTAAATGTTTACATGATGTTTATTTAAATGTCTACATGGTGTTTTTTTAAATGTTTATTTAAATGTTTACATGGTGTTTATTTAAATGTTTACATGATGGTAGGACTCTTTGACTCAAATTGAAATCGTCACTCTTTTTTTGATTGATGGCCAGCTAACATGCATAACATATAAAATATAAAATGTTACTATGGAATAATATTTCAACTTAGCTTGCTAATCGGAATAATAGAATTAAACTTTATGCATTATGCAAATCTGTTTTGGAGGAATGATCAGTTGTTAAGTTAACATCCTGTTTTTCTCATAGCCTGTTCCTGGATTTATCAATCGCCCTGATCGTATTCTAGTTTCAAAAGTAGGTTTGCGGATCAACTCCGTTTTGATTCGTGGTAAGGGCCCCTTGTATGCACAAAAGTACATTAACTCGTTATGGTGGGCGCGTTACGTAAGTGTTTTCGAAACTATGCTCGCTCAATCTAGCGGTAAGGACTGGGAGAGAACTTGTAAATGGGACTGTGGACCACATGGATCTTGTCGGTAAGAGAACTTGTTGTTATGGTTACCATTATTAATGTGGTTGCCAGTTATGATGTAAAAATATGAAAGAATTTCATTCAGTCTTGTATGTTCTTCATCATTGTATTTCTTGGTAGGTACTGTCTCGTAAGCTTAAATATTGAATTCCCATTTCCAATACTCCAAGCCTTAATCGTTAGTTGTAAATATGATGAGTTAGTGAAAGTACTGATAGACCAGCTTCAACCCAACGCAAACAGTTCTCATGTAGTCTTGTAGGGTACTAGGTAAATGGTCCTGGGTCCTAGGTGCAAAAGATCATAGGTACTGGATCCCACTTTTTCGGTATACCGTGTCATTTTAGGTGATCCAATTATAAAATAAGAATAAAAATTTATCGCTCTCAATCTTCTTAACGTTTTCACTTGATTTATTATGTAGATGTGGGATATGCATCAGCGGGGGAGACCAAAACAATTGCCATCTAGCTGACTGTAGCGAATGTTCGAAAACCAAACTGTCTGTTCTCTATTTGATCGCTTTGTTATCTATACTTTGTTTCCTCACGATTATCTGCGGCGTTTGTTTATTGGTATTTGGCATTGTGAAACCAAAATGGCGGCGGTACCTTGTAAATAGACTAAAAGTTGGAAGGTTGGTCGGAAAACTTACGATAGTCGTAGCAATTTTATTTCTTATGGTTTTGTATAAAGTCTTGTGTCATGAGTTCGCGGATATATTTGCGCTTGTATCTTCGCAGTTGTATGAGGAATTAAATCCATCTGATCATCTTATGGTGACAGCAAACCTTGAAATTATTTAGACTTGTTTAGTTAGTTTTAAGTTCATGATAAATACAACCTAGTTCAAATTTTTATAGTAACAAGGAATTAAACGATGTTTTTAGATGTTTATATATAATGATGTAAAGTTAATGGAATATTTCAGTAGAAAAGTCCTCTTATCCGAAATCAATAAACCCCTGTTGATATCTTGTTGAGTAAAAACCTCAATGTTAATTTCTTCATCTAATTAAATACCGCCACTACGGTAATTCTTTACCATATGCGCCCTTTTTGCACCTGTCCTCGTGACTTGAGGTTAAAAGGTCCAATAAGGTTATCCAGAACGAAAAAAATAAAAAATACAGGCCAGCCTTTCCATAGCAGATAAAAAAATTGATGTTCGTGGTGTCCGTGAGATTTTCACTTCGAGTACTACGTTTACACTTAAAGTAGATTTTTCCGGATTCGTGAGTCCATCTTACTAAAAATAGATATTTTTACGGATTGTGTTTACACTAGAAAATGCAGTGTAAACAGGTGGAGAAAAAAACGGGTAACGGAAAAAAATATGGTAAATACATCGGGTAGGCTAAAAGTGGCGAAGATTGTTTTTAAAAAGAAATGAGAACGATACAGATGTGTTATATGCTGTTTTTTCCTGCCTATGCCGCAGTGCAGTTAAATGCTATTTTTGTGGCTTTTGTGGCAAAGCAGTATCAGCGAAGATAAAGCATGGGGAGAAGAACACCTGTTAACAGAGAAGCCCATTCCCAGTCCACTCCTTCGTAGGTTTTCTCACTTTGAAATCACAAATGTTGTGTAATAAAATTTCCACTTCGTGAGCTGTCCACATTAAGTTATTTAAGAGGCGTAGCCAGAGGTCACTCAAAATTTGTAGAGGAGAGTTTAGTCATTTAAAGAAGAAAAGAAAAACGTGCAAGAGACCTAATCGACAGTTAAGACTGAAAAGAAATATCATGACGAGAGGGTGATCTCTTGGTAATGTAAACACATGGAAAAGCAGAAACGATATAGTAGAGCTAATCCGATAAAGTTAGTCTTATGTAAACAGATGGTTTTATCCGGAAAGATTTGAGAGAATCCGGGAAGTATAATGAATCCGGAAAATTACTAGTGTAAACGTAGGTTTCAATAATTGCTTCATAATGGGCGTGAGAGGTGCTATTTTCATTAATCATCAGCTTTTTCAACGCTGCTTATGCCGTAATGTTGCAGGGGTCTTATTGAACAGAGGCTAAAGAAAGAAATGTAGAAATTCTAATATATTAATAAAAAAAAAAAATTCACTTTTACTCGACTGATTGTTTTTTTCTTCTTCAAAGCAGCTCCCTCCATCGTAGATAGACTCTTCGTCTTCGTATTTCTTTTTAAACCTTCGACACGTTTAGTCCCAAATTCTTTCCAATCTTGTGCAAATATTTTGAAGCCTTAATATAGTGTGAGACAGAAAACGTATTCCTATTGTTATGTACCGTGAAAGTAGTCTTTAGGAATTTTAGGAGTCAACTTGAACGATTGCGTCCACTCTTATGATGATTAAGCGATAAAGACTTATGTTCAAGATAGCGAGATGATAGCGGGAGTGGGTTGTAGATCCAAAGTTTGTCATTATTGTTTATTTCGTTGTAAAACATTGTTAAATTTATACATAAATATATACATTTATAGATAAAGACTTGCCGTTTTTCTTTTTGTAATAAAGGCATGAAAAAGACGCATGAATTGCGTACATTTAAAACTGAAATAAGACATCTTTAAGACGTCTGCCAAAAGGCCTTAAAAAAACCTAGAAAAAGACTTGAACAAGACGTCTTTTAAGCGGCATTAAAAAGACGTCATAAAAACGCAGGAAAAAGACACACGAATTGCGGACAGAAATAAATGTAAATGCGTCTTTAATCTTAAGATGTCTTTGTGGCGGCTGGGATGACATAGGAGAACGTAGTAATAGTGTCATAATGTCCTATCGTACACTTAATGGATAATTTGCTGTCATACAAGCTTTTTCGTTATTGCGTTTTGTTCCAGATCATTGATCATTGATTCTTTGGTTGTCTCAAAGGAGGCCATGTTCATACAAAGCGTTGGAACGTAGCAGAAACTTTACCAATTTTTTGTAAATCTTCTCGCAGAATTTTTCATCAAAAAAGACATTCAACGATATCATCGAATATTCACTTTCAAATGAGGCTGTAATGTTCATTTTTTCAGTATTGTCAAATACGTTTTTTCTTTTCCTCATGACTTTTTTATACACGACTTGGAGTACCGATTCCAAATAGCTCTTTATCTTGCTGGGGTCCTTCTGGATAACATTTGGCAAATGAGACAAACTGCATTTCGTACTTTGTGACTGCCAACTTAAGATTACTAAATTTTGGTCTGCCATTTTTATCAACAATTATTTTTCCAATAATTCAATTTCTAAAAGATAAATTTGATTACTTAGGAGTTTCCGCGATCCTCATTCTTTATATTTTTAATAATTTTGAGGTTCAGAAATTCAACGTAAGATGGCAACAACAAAGAGAATATTTACAAACCTTTTCAATTTCTTTTCTTGACAGTAAAACCTACGCAAATGTTGGTTTTCAAGTAATAGACAGCTTGTTCTTCAGTGGTGTAGCAAATTCAAAGTGAACTAACCTCATCAATAATTTCTTGTTTTAAAATGTTTTTCACTAAAAACAGGATACTAAATAATTAACAAGACTCCTTATGAACATTTCTCTTAGGGACCATAAGGATGTTGGTTCGTGGGAAATTTTCCCCAACAATAACGTCACCAAGTCAGTCAAAATATGATGAGAAAGAATGTTTTAGGCATCTCATGAATAATTAATGAGCTCAAAACTCCGGAGGCGTTGTTTGAAGGGCGTTTCTTTGGAAGCAAAAGAGGCTGACGCGTGGAATGAGGAAAATTCCCGGTTCCCCTCTTTCTCGAAAACCGTGATGCATTCTGGTATTTGTATTGAGCAATATTCGCCCACAATGTTCTGAATAGTAGTTTCTCCGGACAGAAAAACCTCGTGAAATATGCGGTGGTATTGATTGATGGAGGTAACTGCTTTTGGCGCGTTATTGAAATAAAATTTTCGCATCTCTATCATTATTTTGATTATCTCCGTTATAAATCACTAAGTTTTTCGTATCAATGCGAAAATTTTAAACAAGCAAAATGTTTTAGTTCAGAGGAGAAACTATAAATGAAACAGGAAAATGAGCAATATTATTGATTTTAATACAAACATTGATCTTACTTTAACAACTGAAAACACTCCTATTTATACTTTGCAGTTTGTTTCATTCTTCTGTTTTTAATAACTCACCTGTGGAAGGTTTTTGAAAGTTTAAAAAGTAAAAAATGTATATTGTATTTGACATAATATAATACATCTTTGTTTTGTTGACATAATCTCACTTCCCGTGAAATTTTATTTGACTAAAGTAAAAATGGTTGCACAGTTGTTGAACTTCCCAGAGGAGAGCCATTGTGGTTTATTTCATTTGTATTGAAAATAGAAGCTATGTTTTTTTTTACTGAAAATTACGTAGCCTCACAGTTTTACCTGTACATTGACGTACAGTGACGGGAAATTTTGTACGCCATCGAGTGTTGCCTAAAACAAAATTGGCAAGCCCTGTACGTTTTACCTGCTTAGAGTATATAAACACCAAATAATTTACATGTTTTCAAAATTAGCATTAAAATGAATCCATAAACAGTATTAGTTGATAACTGTCGTTGCTACATCTTATCAATTGGAGGATGATAGATTTTGATCAATTTTGGAATGATGGATTTATAGATGTTTTTTTAAAAAATTCTATATACCTATACGATGAAATTTAAGATATTATGTTTTTCTCCTATTATAAAACTTATATTTTTCATCTTCTCTTTGATGTCGCGATGGGTAGCAATATAGCATATTCGGTTAATACTGTTAGTCAAAGAAAAACATCACAGGTTATTTTTTGTACTATTTTATTTTGGGCAATTATGATTATATCTAACATGAATTTTTTTAAGAAATCATACCACGGAGGTTTATCATAAATGCTCTGACACTGCACTGACACTGGGACTGACTGATTTTGAAAATCAGAAAATTTCTGCTCTGATGTTCTCCAGTTCTGTTAAGTATTTGACAGTTAAAATAATTAAAAAAATTTATTAGTTTATAACTACAATATAAAAACTAATGTACTTGCCTGGCCAATTCTTTCTTGGATGCAAGCGTTCGTCAGTCCCTTTATTACCAAAATTCGTGACGTAAAACAAAAATTAAACCATAAAAGAGACTGAAAAATATTTGAAGAAGTATACTTGTAAAGAAGTAAACTTGTCAGCTTTTATACTTGAATTTAATAACGATTATGAATGTTGGATAGATTATAAATTTCACCAAACGACTGTTAACACATGAAGAAACTAGAAGGTTGATCCCAAAATGCACTGCGTTTAAATTTGGGGTGAAGGGGCGTTGAAAAGAATAAATAAGGTTCTAATACTAATCACTAATCTGATACTAACGAATTAAATATTAAATTTTTAATAGGCAGCAGAGAAGTTGATTTTTAATTATCGAGAAACGTTCTTAAAAGTTTTTTATTTGAATTGGAAACATGAAAGTGTTGAGGGCATTATCACACGGGCGCAGAGAACTGCGGCATTACAGAATGACCGACAGACAGACACGGGTAAATGAAAGATCAGCTGCCTCGCGGCGCTGACCAATAAATAATAAAATGGTAAGTAAAACCATACTCAAGTGTTCAATCAAGTTCACTAAAGTCCTTTCAACAAATCAAACATTGTTATCTTGGCCATGGTCATGATTTACGAATTTCGTCACAATTCTCTTATGAGTGTAAACTACATTCGTGTCCTGCATGTTCAATATACAGCTCTCCAGTACATCATTATCATCGATCTCAGTGAAATGCTCAAACAGGGAGTCCTGGAAGGCTGTTAGATTTATCTGTTTTCCTCCATTCAGCTGGAATGTTATCTCCCAATGAGACATTTCTTGGCAATAATGGCTCTTTTGCAGTTTGGGCATAAAATCTTGGCCTCCTGAACAATGCTGGTAATTTTCTTTTTACAATCAAGGTTTCGGCACAAAATATAATTTTCAGCTTTGGCAGAAATCACCTCTGGACAACATAACTTTTTGGGATCTTTGAAGTTCACATTTTCCCATTGGAAAACTCCTTCCTTAGCATCACGAGGTTCAATTAATGTTGGCCCTGTTGTTGTCAGCTTCCAACCACGGTAAAAGTTCATGGCAAGATGCTTAAACCGGTAGGTTGTATTGTTAAAGACTTGTTCAATCAAATTTCCCCAAATTTATATGTCAATGGAATCAACACTTTCATCAATAAATCTTGCATTGCGTACTGCTTTGGACTGACCTTTAACATCAACTGTTCTTGATTCAGTAATCCACCTAATTTGGCCAACAATAGAGAATGTTCCATCTGGTGTATTGTCAAGTAGTAATTTAACAGTTACATCTTCACTCATATCTGCATCGAAGTCTAAATCAGTATCATCCAATGGCTTTACAACACTACCAGACTTTTTGTTGAAAAATATACATCCATATTTTGTTGGTGACAGAGCAGACAGAAGAACTGGTTTCTTTTGATCATTGAAATCATTAAACACACCATGATTATAGTGGAAACCTGACATTACTCTAACTTTAGATCGTAATGATGGACTTCGATTGAGTTCTACATCAAAATACTTATTATTATATTATATTATATTATATTATCGAAATACTTATTATTGGAAGCAGAAACTGTCTCATCTGAAAGTGCATCAACATAACCCGAGAAACAGAAGAATGCTAAAAAGAAAATTATTGAAGTTTGCATTTGTTTTAAAAATCGTAAAATAAATGAACAAATTAATTTCCTTAGGTATAAAATCACTTCATAAAAATATTTTACCTTCTAAATCACGTTCTTTTGGTGCCATGTTTGATTTTGTCGGTGTCACTTTATTCTCCATTTTGATTTCATAAATTCTACAAGTTACAATAATTTCATTATACAATAAACATTTATATACAAATCCTAGCTTTTCTTTACACAAATAAAGAGGTAATCCCTTCCTCCCAACCCTGTTGTCTCAACATCGTAATCAAATTATCACTAAGTTCTCGTGGCCTAGCTTCTTCTTTAATTCTATAATCAAAATTCTTAACCCTTTTAACAGCAAGTAATCGGTCATAACTAAATGGCTTCAGGAGAAAGCTATCAAGATTACGCATCCTGTATTTATAAGCACAAGTTAAATCTTCAAAAAGTCTAAGAGGAGGAGTGTTTTCTATAGGAACGCCAAGCAATATTGCCCGTTGTTTCAATAAAAATACACTCCTCCACAGAGACATTTTGAAGATTTTGACTAGAGAGCTACATAAGCAAGTCCAGCACCTGCTTCCTTATCATGAATATCTATAACAGCTTTTTCTAATGTCAACCCTTGAGACTTGTGTATTGTAATTGCCCAACAAAGTTTCAACGGTATTTGTATCCTTTCCAAAGTTATCTCGGATGACCGAAATTCTGATGACACAGGAACGACAGGGACACTGTTGGGAAACCTTGAGTCAAAACTTGGTCCACAATAATTATCAAATTCTACTATAAGTGCAATTGGTAAGAATGGCTGACTTTCACCTTCATTGTAGATAATATGCTTTACCCATCCCATGGACCCTTTACAAAGGCCTGCTTCAATCCACACATTTCTTGTTAGCATTACTTTTGCACCTTCACATATACTCAAAGAATGTTCTAACCCACCAAAATCGTTACTGGACACCAATTTCGCTTTTCTTGAATTATGCTTTGCTACAATAGTGACAATGGGTTTTGATAGCCCCATCAATTTTTTGTAATTATATTCTGCAACCGTTTCATTTGCATAGGCCAAATTGACAGGAAATTGTCCAATGAAAGATTCTGAAAACTTATAGACATTTCTAGAGTTAAGGATTTCCTAATCTTCTTCAGTACTTTTTCCATCTCGCAAATTCAATAAAATTTTAGTAAGATTTTTGTCATAAGATCTATATATTTTGTGCAAGCCTAATGACAATATTAAAGCTTCGTGTATGCTAAATACCCTTGCAGAGCCATTTCATTCAAAGGGTGTGGATAGTATAAAACCTTGTCTGAGATTGGTGGGAGTTGAGCAACATCACCCGTAAGAATCACGGAAATACCGCCAAATAATTCATCTATGTTACCAGTTGCTTGTCTACATCTACTATCTATCCAACCCATCATTTGCTGACCAATCACTGAAAATTCATCAATAATGATATACTTTATGTTAATCATTCTTTCCTGTAACCTTTTTAAGGACTGACCTTTCAATGTATGTTTATTTCTACCACAAATTGGAAGCTGAAAAAAACTATGCAAAGTTCGACCCTTGATACTGTATGCAGCTGTACCAAAAAATGCTAAAATTACACAACAATCACCTAACAAATTCTTGATGCCTTTGATCACATAGCTTTTGCCAGATCCTCCTTCCCCTGTCAATATCATGTGTAAAGGCATGCAAAAATTGCCATTAAAATGCATTTTAACTATTTTATAAGCAGAGAGTTGTTCAAGATTCAAGCTTTCTTTACTGAAACCAAAGGTTTCGGTTGACTCAAAATGATAAGAAGTTTTTTCTTTTTCTATCCAAAATGGCATGCCTTTCAATTGTTCAACAGTATATAAGAGTCGAAAATTTCTTAGCAATTCTTAATTATCAGTATTTTGTTCAAAATCATTGTTTAAGGTATTACCCTTCACTAAAAGTTCTGCAAGATACATCCATTCTTCTTTAGCAAATCTACTTTGTTCTGAATCTATTGCTTCCAAGCTATTGACAGCATGCACTTCTAAGTCGTGTAGCTCTTTTTCCCAGTTGGGTACTATTTTTCCTTCTGGACTATCAATAAATAACTGCCAGTATTTAATATAAGTTTCACTAATTCTTCTTCATCCTCCTAAACTTTACTTGGTTGTAATACCCAAGGCTTGTAACGTAATAGTTGATACTTGCAATACAGGCCATAATTTTTTCCTTTAGTATTAGAACTATATGACGGAAAGATCTTATAACAACATAAGTTTTTCGTTTTTCTATCTTCCCCTTTACAATTTGGAAATTTCCACAGAAATTTATTAAGTTTAAATCAAGTGTCTCAGGATTTGATGATGTTCTGTTACCATAGTGATCTAATAATGAGAGTTTAGTGACCATTTCACATTTCACGAAAACTGTCTAGATCCCTCCAGAGATACTGTCACAACATGAAAAGACGAACTACACAGTTTTAAAGAAAGAATGTTGTGCATTACTTCATGAACACTCATATCCCTTTCGCCAATACCCTTGATCATGAGTTTTCTTATAACAGATTTACTATTTGTAGAATTGTCATTAATAGTTGATACAACAGAACTGAAAGTATCTTTAGCAATAGCAGACATTTTTTCTGATTTTGATGCATATTTGGCTAGATATTCTATGCATGCATGATGCTCTATCACAAGCTGAATGTCACAATTGCCTCTCCATGTTTGCAACATATATCCTTGGTGTTTGTTTAACCTAGGGTCATTACGAGCTGCGATTACAACAGGTCTAACTTGAGCCAAATTTTCCATCTTTTGATAGCTAATATGTGTACTGTCACAATTTTCAAACGGAAATTGAAACCTACAATATTGATTTTCGTATTTATCATTCCTCAAACAATAGGCAGAATTGCACTTTGTATGCCTTTCAACAGAATTCAATAAATCAACATAATCTTCTTCTGGATTTTCTAGAGCTTTATCATAATTAACTTTACAGGGATGTGTTTTAGGTTTCATCCAATCTTCTGGATCAATTGGGTTAAGTGCAGACAAGAGAGAATCATGAAATTCACAAATTGCCTTTTCTGCATTTAGTCCTTCCAATATAATCTCTTTTTAAATCATTTTGCAAGTCCTCTGAAAGTTCTTGCTCATTTTTTAAAACCATCTGAGCTTTGTATCCATTAACAGCTACTTTTGATAAATTACACAAACCTGGATCTGATTTCAATTTGGCAAGGCCATCGCAATGAATAGAACCTCGGCAAATTTAACGGCAAACTCAAATCTATACCAATGCCAGGTTGCACCTAAAGTGTTATACAACCAATGTCTTACAAATGCTTCTGTTCTTTCAGTAAAAAACCAGTCTACTAAATGTTGATTATGAACTATATTGTTCCTAACCTCATCACTTGACAAGTCAATGACATCACTTCCGGTCAACATATAATGTAAATCTGGCCAATGAAATTCTGCACATGAAAGAGTCCAGAATATTGTTGGAGGTCCAACCTGACTAATTGTAGCCTTCAGATTATTTCGCTGTTGATTCCAATAACTGTTTGTACCTGTTATATTCTTAGCATAATACATTATTTTGTTCATTAGACCAATATACGAATTGTCTGAAATCATTTCCTGCAAGTCACGTACATCAAGCATTGCATCACTAGGATTTTGTTTAATATGAAATGAGCCTTGTGAAAGAATTCTGTGTCTGTACAAAATATTGTATGCCCAGAAAGCAAACCAGGGATGTGCAGTAAACCTATATTTCCATTTACCATTTCTTTGTTCAGAAAACTTAATCAAATGTTTTATTTTCTGAGAAAGTGCTTCAAGTTTATTGTTAGAGATAGCCCTTTTATTATCATTTGCAAAGGGGTCACCATTTCCGTAAGGAAAGAGACATGGAAATGCTATTGATGCCAGATAAGGCGTACTGAATTTATTCAAAGGTTCACTGCCAATATCCATTTCACACCTGAGCGAATCTTCCAGTCGATCTTTTTCAAGAGGCTGAGATATATTATGTGGAATAAAACTTGATAATTCTACTTCTTCCTTCACAGGATCAATTAAGGGACCTTCATCTACTTGGTTTTCAGGATAAGTGATGTCATTTAAGAAATTAGTTTGTATATATCCATGTTCAGGAAGAGTATTCATCCTTTCATAATCTATTATGATATCTTTATATTGATGATGATGATTATGTAACCATGTTAAGGCTTCTAAAACTTTAACCCTCCTTACAAGAAAATCCTTAGAATTGTTTCCATTATTGTAACCTATCTTTACAACAGGTAAATCAGAAGGCAAATTTGGTAAAGTATTTGCTATGTGATGAACATTATTTGGAAGGTTTATTACATGCCCTTTATAGTCAAAATATCTACCACCTGGTTTAGTATAAACTGACATTATAGGAACCGCCCGTGCTATCAACCTCCTTCACATTGAGTTAATTCATTCAATTCTTCCGGAACAGATCCTGGAATCATGTCATTTCCCTCACTAATTTTTTTAGGCAAGATTTTGTCTCGCTTACATCGTGTGCAAATACATGGTTTGTTATTTTCTTTCTCTGTTTTAGTTTTGATGGGCCATGCCTCATGAGAAATGCTACACTGCCTAATGGTCATTTTTAATGACTTATGAAATTCTTTCCTTTTTTATGGATTTTTCAGATTTTAAATCTGGTATACTACCTGGTTTTATGTCTTGTTTTTTCTTACTTTGAGTAGTTCTCCCAGTTTTCCCATTTCTTACATATAGTTTGTTTATATTTTCCTTGTTTGGATTTTGAGATTTTCTCCTCACAATATCAGTTTTTCCTGCACTAACATGTAACTTATTAATATTATCTTCATTTTGATCTTTGAAATCCTTTTTGCTTGGATGTTTAGTAAAAAAGTTATCGTCAGTTTTTCTTTTTCTTGGCATGCTTTTATTCCAACAACTATAATTATGGTCATGATTAAGAAAAGTTGATTCAGATGAGGAAGTAGAACTTTCAAAATTTAAATTTCCTTGTACACAATAGGAATTATGATCTTGTAACAAAGATATTACATCATTATTAAGTGACACATCATCCCTTACATGAACAAAAAAGAACCATCCTGAAAATATACTAATTAAATTTTCACATGATTGAAATTCATGAACAAAGTTCTGTATATCATCAATAAATTCCCATTTTTTTCTTTTAACAGCACAAGTAAAATGCCTGTTATGATTTCTTACCATAGAAAGTAATTTATAAGAAAAATCACCAATACGAAAATTTCCTTTAAACACACCTAAAGTCATTTGGTTCGGACTAAATTCAATTAAAAGAATACGAGGTAGCTTGTAATCAAAATTTCTAGCAGTGGTTTGTGTATAACATCTTGTGCAAGAAACTCTTTCCAGAAAACTATTTTGAACAAGAAGGTGTTCCCAGTTCTCAAAATTTGACAGCATTCTTTCACTTATATAATGAACAAAGACTTCTGTCTCTTTAGTAAATGTTATCCCACACGTATCACAAAAACCACTTAATTTGAAAACGCTTAAGAGTGAGTCTTTTTCTGATGATCTGAAATAGCCAAAGACCGCACGAGTAAAGATCTCAGAAAATTGAGCATCAGAATTCATTGGCATTAATGATGGGCATTTCTCTCGTAAAAATGACCATATGATTTACCGCACTGATATTAAACTTCTTTTAATTTGATCACAATTTC
Organism: Turritopsis rubra; assembly: GCA_039566895.2. NCBI lineage: Eukaryota > Metazoa > Cnidaria > Hydrozoa > Anthoathecata > Oceaniidae > Turritopsis > Turritopsis rubra. The sequence goes on from CM077630.1 coordinate 13,621,844, forward strand.
TTATGGAAAAGTTTCTATTATGTTCTTGAAAACTCCCTAACACTAGCCTCATTTTATGGAAGAATTCATTGTCACCATTGTATACTTCCACAACCCTCCCTATAGTACCTATCCAAATTTCTAGAAAACAGTCTATAGCGCATGAATATTTCCCTGGAAGGTGCCTGGTAGAATTCGTGAAATGCAATCTTACAATCTTACTGTCACATTCCCGATAATGTAAAGACATTTTCTGGTTAAAAATTCTAATCGAAGATGTGAAAAGGAAAAACGTGGGGCCCAACACTTTCATATAAAGATTTCCTTGGACAATCAGTCTAGTATGAAAAAAAAATTCTTTATGTTTGATTTCCCATTAGAAGTGAGCCCATGGACGCCGTGACTTATCTCGATAATACACACCAAATAAAGGCATCAAGGCAACTTGACTTGATTGCCGTTAAAGAATGATAAAGGAGACGAAAAATTAACTTGGGCAAGCGAGTTTTTAGTTCTTCGGAAAAACGAAATTTTATTTCCCCTTATACATTTACACCCCTAACGCGCGGGACAGACTCATGAGCGCAATAACTAAGGTCAGGATTTCGTTTGGAGTTGTTGCAGTAGTGGAGAACACAGCATGTTATCCCCTCCTATGCTATTCGAGTTATTTGACGTCAGATTTGAAATATCTTCTTCGTGAGGAGTGAGTTGTAAATCAGAAGTGAAAGATGAAGAAGTATTAATAGAGCTTTCAAAAAAGCTCTTGTTTATAGTCGAATTTAACATAATTGTTTGTACTGCTTCACTCATTAATGTTATGATTTCTCTCGTTGCGTTGAATACAACTACCAGAATGCATTGCGGTTTTAGCGAAAGAGGGGAACCGGGAATTTGCACAAAAATTCAATTTTAGTAGTTTATGACCATAAAATTTTGGATTTCCTGAAATTGGTCAATTTTGGACAGGTTAGACGTTCCACTGTGCGGCAAGTGGTAATTCAATTGGATCGAAATTTGATGAGATATCTATTCCAGGAATTCAAAAATCCAACTTTTCAGAAAAGTTAGTTTAAAAATTATCCCCGAATTTCCGAAGGTTTTTCGAAGCTGGAAGCACGTCCACACCTTTTGAAACAAAAAATCCGATTCGGTGCAACAGTTTGCACCAAAAGACGACCCTACCCCATCTCGCCAAATAGGACAAAGGGTGCCGATCAACGCGGACAGAAAGCCTATTCATATTTATGCTTACTTTAGGACGCTTGTGGGGAAGAGAAAGCTAGCGAGACACAAAAATCATGTGGAAAAATATCGCCAAACTTTGTGGTTTCTTTCAAAAATAAAATCTCACCTCTCACTTTTTTGACACTTTAGAGGGGTGTTTTCCCTTAATAAAGTTACCTTTACCAACTTGTTATTTTCGCCAGCTCGCAAACACGTTCAATTTGGTTCCTCCAGCTGGTCTGCAGATTCGATGAGTATTTTGAAATGCGATAACACTACGGCCGCCGGGGAAAAAGTAAACAAAATCACAGAAATCACGTTATTATTATTATTATTATTATTATTATTATTATTATTATTATTATTATTATTATTATTATTATTATTATTATTATTATTATTATTATTATTATTATTATTATTATTATTATTATTATTATTATTATTATTATTATTATTATTAATCATTTATTTGGGTTCCATTTATATATAATGGTAATCTTCTCCCTATCTACAGTACAACATATAGGTATAAAAAAATTAGCTAACTAGATAACAAGGATAATAATAATAAAGGATAAATACTGTGAGCGGAATAAGGTAAGAGCGGAGCTACTTGTAACAACAAAGTGATTGGATAAAGATAGCTATGAAATCAAAATTGAAGAACACTGCGCTAAAACTGTTGGATTGCCATTGGTATTAAAACAAGTAATTGGGCTAAGGATGAAACAAAAGAGAAAAGTTAATAAAAAAAACAACAAACAAAAAAACAACAACAAACAAACAAACAAAAAATGATAAACAAACTGATAAACAAGTTAAGCATCAGCAGATAATAATTTTGCTAAAGCTTTATCCGTAAAATATTTTTTAATACGAGGTAAATGTTCGCGGTTCTCCTTGTTTAATTTTATGTTCATTGTCATTTCGTGAACTCCTTCTGTTTACTTCCATACTGACTTTTAGATAACCCGGCCATTTTTTATCGTGCATGGCTTTGAATGCTAACTTTGATGTTAAGAAGGCTATATACTCTTTGATAGGTAGCCAATCAAGACGTAGGACATCATTTTCTTTAACGTAACGGTCAAATACATATGCAGCTGCAATGTTTTGTACTTTTCGTAGCCTACTCAATAGATATTCAGGTATATCGTGACCATAAACGACATTCCCATAGTTCAGTATGGATAGTAGTAAACCTTGCGCAAGTAGTTTTCTTGATTTGAAAGGCGTGAATCGTTTAACGAGACGAAGTGATCGAAGGATGCCATGCACTGCTTTGATGGCAGCTGTAACATGTACACTCCAGGTCATGTTTTCGTCGAAGTGTAAACCCAAGATTTTCGTTGTTTCTGATCGCTCGATTGTTGTTCCCCCACATAAGATGTCAGCTTCCTTCGTTGTTTTCAGATTGTGAATCTTACTGAGTTGAGATGTCGAGAAAACGAATAGCTTGGTCTTTGTGTCCTTGAAAAGAAGGTTTTGGTGACGTGACCATCTTTGTAGACGTTCAAGGTCTTCTTGTAGTTTCTTCGAGTTAGCTTTGTTGTCTTTTACTTTGGAGTTTGTATACAAAGTTGTATCGTCTGCCTATTGAATGGAAGGTGACTTGATGCTGTTTTGCAGATCCTGTACATAAAGATTAAAAAGTACAGGACCTAGTATACTTCTCTGTGGTACACCAAATATTATAGGCAGCGAATCTGATGTTTCACCATCTACTTGCACGAATTGCTTTCTCCCGGTTAAGTAAATCAAGATCGTTCTTAGAGAGCTTTTGGAGAAGTTCAGCTGACACAGCTTGTTTAACAGTATGCGACGATCAACCGTGTCGAACGCTTTTGAATAGTCTATCATTAGCGCAATGGTAACTTCACTTTTGTTCATTGCTTTCCTTATGTCATCACGTAGTTTCGTCAGAATTGTAGTTGTTGAATGGCCTTTACGAAAGCCGGATTGTGTAGATTCATACAGCCCTTTAGATCCTATGAAGTTGCACAGCTGTTTTAGGATGACCCTTTCGTAGATTTTAGAGAATATAGGTAACACAGAGATTGGTCTGTAGTCAACTGGAGTCTTCGGACTGTCAATCTTTGGAATTGGCCAAATCTTGGCAGTTTTCCAAGTATCTGGAAAAACGCATTTGTCGATGCAGTTGTTAATGATATGCACCAGCGGCTACGAAATAAGGTCGCTTACAGGTTTAATGTACCTGACCGGAATGTTATCATGTCCGGTTGAACAGTCATTCTTTAGTCAAGATATGGTCTTTTTGACTTCGTTATAGATGGTATGTTCTAATTTAAAAGACTCATCTCCGTTGTTAATTGAAAGGTTATCAACAAATACTGAGTCGATCGTTTGTTCGTTTGCTTTTTCAGTAAGTCTAGATGCCAAGGTACAGAAATGTTCGTTTAGGCAGCGGGTTTATGTTTGATTTTCTGGCGAGTGTTTTTGAAGAGATTACGGAAAGTTTCCCAGACAACTTTTGGTTGGATGCTTGAGAGCGCTTTTCGTATAAAGCTTCCTTTCACTTCCTTGATGGTTCTTTTCAGTTGACGTTTAGCTGCAATGTAGTCATTACGTACTGACTGTTGCTGGTTCTCCTTCAGCTGCAAACGGAGGGACTCTTTGACTTTTTGATGTCTGGATATTTTCGGATCGTTCATCCATGGAGCAGGAGGTCTTGTTAATTTTACTCGGCGCATCGGCACATGTTCAGTAATGCAGTCAGTGATGAGAGAGTTGAGTGTGCTTATTATCGTTGGGATCATCAAAGCAATAGACTACACTCAGCGGTAGGCGTTGGAAGTCAGATATGTAGCTTTCGAGAGCAAGGTGTTTTTCGTTGCGAATCCATTTGTACCTCGCTTTGTAGCGTTGTTTCTTTACGTTCAGGATAACATAAGGTATGTCATGGTCGCTTATGTCCCCCGTAGGAATAACACCGGAGTCGAGAATATCTTTCTGGTTGTTGGTACATATGTGATCGATAAGTGTTTTAACATTCCTTGTTGGCTGATCAATATGCTGTATCAGTGAGCAAGATTCGAGGATAGCTTTCTAACGACGTGAAGATTCGGTTTCATGCATCAAGTCTATACTGAAATCCCCTGTAAGCAAGATTGTTCCGTACCATTTTATCATTATTTTATTTAGTAGGGATTCAAACTTATCAAGCCATGTGAGTTTCTCGGTTTCAATGGAGGTCAGTTGGTAGACAGCGCCGACTAAGTAGGATGAATTCTTGTTTTTTCCTTTAACTTCGATCCAAAGGTTTTCGATAGTACAGTTTATTATAATAAGGTCTTTTTGTTCAGTTACTGCGTGATGGTCTTTAATGTAGATACCAACTCCACCTCCTGTTTTTCGTTGTTCGATGCTTAAAGAAGTTGGGTGTTTGAACATAATTTTGTTGATGGTGGTTTTCTTTCATCCAAGTTTCACTGACAGTGATGATGCTTATTTAGCATTAGCGAAAATTCATCGATTGACGAAGGAAGAGATCGAGTGTTGATGTGTGCAAGAGAGAGTTTATTCTTATGTTCGTTCAGTATGACGGAATGGTCAGTAATTTCTATTTCATTTTCCTCATCGGCGGCACGTTGCAAAGAAAGATCAAGCGATGGTAATGTCATTTCTTTAGAAAATGGTAGAATTGTGTGGATACTGGAAGGACAGATAAAGCTAGTAAAACTGGTAAGAGGTTTGCAGTTTGATATCCCTATACACTTTTGATGGTAGATTTCTTTACAAGCAGAACAAAGTACCTTTTTACTGTTACTGCGAATGGTCTTGTTGCATGTCGAACATTTAGGACTTGGATTTGTTTTTATATCTCCAGCGATTGGAAGTCTGAACCGGCAATCGTGTTTTGAATAATAGCTTATCGGTGCACTCCATTTCTTTCTATTCCCAATGGTGTGAAAGCTTTTAACGTTAGGCTACTTTAGTTTACAGTCACATTTTTGGTCAGCGCGGAAAGCAGCTGATCTTTCATTAGCGTTTGTACGTCCTTCCGTCCGTACGTAATTCCAAGATTTTTTGTCCACAGTTGTAGGCTGCTTCCGCAAAACATTGGAATAGAGGCGATCCACAAACCGTGGTTAATGTATGAATGATACACTACAACTTATATAAATTAATTTAATTATTGTGAGTGCGGCCTAAAATACAGAAAACGTGCAATCCTAATTTTTGAGAGAGAACGACACAGCACTCAAGGTTAGAAAATTCTTACTGCTTTTTTTTATAATGACATTGATTTTGTAAGAAACTGTTCGATCCCATTTTCGATTTTTATTCCCTCCTCTTCTGTCCCTCCTCTCCCCTTTTTGTGGCCTTTTAAGTGTGTGACACTTAAAATTTCACAAATTCCCTGTTGATGAAAATATAAAAATACACAAAATATTTCCTGGGTGTCTAAAAACAGGTAGCTATATGGCGTTCTCTTAGCTATATAAATTCACTTCACACCCACACCACACACATAGTATGGAGTAGAGAGAGCCCCTGGTTGTTGTGGCAGTTTCTGTACTTTCAAAAATTGTTGGGTAGAATGGGTGTCCGGCCTTGTGTTAACTTAAGACTTGTTTACTTTCCTAATTTTTTTTTAAAAACAAAAAAACATGAATGAAAATTTAGATAGTGGATAATGATGGTTGTTGGGGGATGACAAAAATTAAACTTAAATAGCAGCACTCCTATACACAATTTGGACTAATATTAACAGTCAAATAAATCAAAGAAAATAATTGATATTGATATGAAACTTGATATTGGGTAATCCCTTTCCCGTGAAGGAGCGTTATCTTTTTTTGTTCTTTTAAGGTTCTTGTTGTTTTGACTATATTGGTGTATTAACCGATTCGTTTATGCTCTAAAAATTCTATTTTTTCCTAATACACTCTTATAAATTTCACCAAAAATATGACACTGTGATGGAGTTTCTATTGAACTTGTCAGAGCAAATCCGAGAATAAAAGACTTTTTATCATTTTATTTTGATAAAAATGATCCAAAAGAAAGAAAGAAACTTTACATTTCCACTTAAGATTGTTAGCTTTCTTTATCAAATCGTGTTGAAGACAATGACTTCATGTAACAGACTTTACAAATCTTTTGCATTTTTATGTAAAAATTCATTCCTTCACAGGTACGTCAATTTCTTTCAGGCTTTACTGTATATATACCAAGGAAAGAAAATTTCACTAGGAAAAAATGGATTTCACGTATTCATAAAATTAAATTCTTGTGAAAGGAAAGAATACTTTTTGCCTCAATGTCTGTCAATGTATGCATGGTAATATTTAAATTTTTAAAAAATATGAAGACTAATTATTTGCGAAACTAACTCTTGGGAAAAGTTTACTTTATATCAATTCGCAAAATTAAATTTGCACGAAAACTGCTACTATGGATCAGACTATCGACCTGTAATGGTTCCAAAGAATGATTCATTTTTGCAGGACAAGATAAGCGTTCAAGGAGTGAACTGCAACTAAGCCGAATATTCCTACGACACTTCCTTTTGACCTCAAATTTGTGAAGTTTTGCCCATTAACTTTTGGGAGATTATCAAAATATGGGATATTGCAGAATTTCTTTTTAAATTTATGAAATTTCTAAAAATACTTGTGAGAATTAGTTAGAAATTCATCACTAGTGGATCTGAGATTGTATAACAGTTATATAATTTATTTTTTAGGTCCTTTGTTGGTGGCATCATCTATGGTATTATCTCGTATCTGCTGCCAGAACTCCTCCTCTAAACTTGACCTTGTCAGAATTACCTGGATTTGTCCGAAGTCTTTGAACTTCTTATCGGCCTTATCTGAACTTGACCAGACTTTTTACTTTAAGATATTTCCAAAAACATGATTTCCATTGCTCAATTTTGCATAGCTATCTTCGTCACATGAGAAGTATATATTCTTCAGTTGTCTTCATATATTCTTCAGTTTTTTACTTTGGCACATATTTTGTCACATTGTACTTAACATTTTTTTTATAATAGATTGTGTTCATAATACATGAACAATTGTATTCAATACTCCAGTATAAGGACTTCAGGTTGAAAATCTACACTTATAAAGGATATCAAATTCGGAATAGAATGTAGTTCTTGCCGCCGCAGGAGAAAGGTTGTGAAATTTAGTAAATACACGCGGAATGTTATCTGTGTTATAAGTGTTATAGTGTACTATTTTTCTGGTATGCCCAACCGCGCTGACCTTCAGGCCCCAGGGCCTCTTGTCTTTTTACGTTTAGGATCGATATTATCACTACTATAAAAATGCTACTTTTAAACATCTTCAACTGTTTATCTTCGGAAAAGAGAACGTAATCAATCGGTTATAAAACCAGTTTTCTTCTTTTCGTCTTTAAATGTGATCTCTACAAGGGTCCATTTCACTCCTGCCCCAGTTTCGATCAAGATTAAAAGCGATTAATGTTGTTAAAATCTGATTATTTGAGATTTGAATGAAAAAATTATAATTTTTTTACAAATTCCTCACAGTGTCAAAAAAGCGTCCTTTGTCGAAGAAGATTCATGTCGTAGCCCCTTTAAAGAATCATTAGCTGACTTAAATGTAAATATTATTTGTTGTGTGATGAAAACATTGAAAATTAAAAATAAATATGGCGCGGAGCAAAGGGAACTAGATGCCATCATGGGCAAAAGGATTTCTGCTTATACTAGTTGATCATAGAGAATAAAAGAGACCAACCATGAAACTTATTTTCGTAGTAATCGAGGCAAACTACGCATGCGCCTGATATAGCGCATGCTTGAATAGAGCGTTCCCACCCATCTTTGCTCACAAGTCAATTCTGGTGATGATGAGGAAAGTCTTTCTTTATCTAACATTAAATCATATTTTGATAAAAAGTTTGAAGACATTAAAACTTAATTCGACAGTCATTACATGGCCAAAAGGATTTAAAGGGAACCCGAACATTCGTTTAAGTTTAAAGGGAATAAATGAATTCAACGAATCTATTTTACAGGAGCTTGAGACTTTAGGTGATCTGATTAAGCAAGGTTTGAAACACAGATCAAAGAAACTACTACAAGGAATAGTTACAAATATTTCCAAAAGAAATAAATTCATTAAAATTGCTGATAGATCTCTCGCAGGATGGAGTACCGTCGACGAATACATAACTGATGATCTGGCCAGTGATTCTGCAGATGAACGAAAGTTGCTCGTGCCTGGAGAAAAAGCAAAGTTCGTTCAGACAGGCCAGAAAACCAGTTTCGAACGTATCCTCAACGATCTCCAAAGCTCCTGATGAAATCCAGTTTCGGAATGCTGTGTCCAACTTCAGACGATTTTTTTGCCCCAGTACAGCCAGCTTCAAATCTACAGGAACTGCTTCAGCTGTTGAAAGAGCGGACACTGGCGAAAATTTTGTCCCGAATCTAAAAGACAATAACACATTTCAAGAAGAGTTAAATTTTTCTTCCTTTTCTTACGAACATTCTCATATCCAAAAAGGTATTACGTGGGAAAGGTAATTTGAAAAAGAATGTTTCATTTTGGGAATCCATATAAGCTAACAAAACAACGATTGATGTCATAAAAGATGGCTATGAAATTCCATTCATTTCGACAACGCAAAAAGCACATTTCAATAATAACAAATCAGCTATGATTGAAACAGAATTTGTCACTGGTTTAATAAAAGAACTGCTTGATACTGGAAGGGTTCGAGAAAGCGACTACATCCCCCAAGTTGTTAACCCATTATCTGTTTCGACTCAAAGTAATGGCAAAAAAAAACGCCTCATTTTGGATTTGAGACATGTGAATAACATCGAGTGCCTGCTCCCCTTACCGCTAACTTTATTTTAATGCTGCAAAATTCTTCGTTGCGAACGAGAAAACACAACTAGTTGGATTTAGAAGAACAATTGGTCATTTTAGATTTCAAATCAACAAACAGAATACGATTGGTAATAAATACTGCTATCGCAAACATCATCGGGGTGATGTTTCTTATTCCGCTAACTTGTTCCTCTTTCCGCTAAGTAATTTTGCGTTCATCAAAAGTGATGTTAAATACGAAATTTTATAGAATATGATGTTCATACAAAATGTTTAATCCCTTTTCTCTCAATGTTAGTGCTTTTCCCTTTTGATTCATGCAGACAAACGACAACCACAAGGTTATAAAAGTACATGCCTTTATTGTTTACAAATCGAAGGCAGCCATATTTTTATCAGCGTAGTTTTTTTATAAAACAATAGTGCAGTCTCGACAAGCCAACTTTTAATCGGAAAAAAACAGACGTGAGATGGGAATAGCGCTAATTATAAGTATGCACAGGGGACTAATTTTATGAACCTAAATTCATGTTTTCTTGCATGACGAGCCTATGAGTGATTATCACCTCGGGATTTGACGCTAATTGAACGTCTGTGAGAAAAATTTAACTGTATGAATAATCAAGCTGAAATCAATGATAACAAGAACAATTTTTGTTGCTATAGCGGAGAAAGGCACTTGGTTACGGAATTACCTTACTGTATACTTTTGGTGATTTACTCGTGTAGACGATAAATGCAGGAAAACTGTTTGTGTGGATAAAATCTCATATGTTGGTTGTATTCAAAACAGCAGATGAATACCTATGAATCTATTTGTTCCGTTATTTATGACACTGTATTTTCAAGCATTTATTTTTCGGAGTCGCCATTTTTATTTATTTATTCACGATGATCGCGACCCGATGTTAAAGTTTTCGTTAGAAATCAGTAAGTATTTGTTAATTCGCTCTGAAACTTTCCATAATAATAGCTGAATGTCTGTTCTTTCAGATAACATTAGTTTTGTTTGATTTGTTCTCTTTAAATGAACGAAAGGAACGATCAAAGTTGCAGTTAGCGACAAGTGGCACATAGCCGTAAGGGGAGCAGCCACTCTATAAGGACAAAATTAAATTTGACGATTGGAGAGTCATGGAGGAATATTTGAAAAAGGGGAGTTTCATGTTTCAGTTTGATTCAAAGCAAGGTTATCATCACATCGATATTTTTGAAGAGCATCAAACGTATTTGGGATTCTTCTGAGAGTTTGACGGAAAAATAAAACACTTTGTTTTCACTGTTCTACCTTTCGGTTTAACATCTGCTCCGTTTCTTTGGTGAAATATTGCAGGCCACAAGCAATTTGTATCTCTGTATATTTCGACGATGGCTTGGATTCTTATGAAACATGCCAGAATGTTTCATTCTGATTTCGTTCAAGAAAGTTTATCGAAAAGTGGTTTTGTTGTGAACATTGAAAAAAGCCTATGGAATTCTCAGCATAATGTAACTTGGTTAGGTGTAAGGGCCGATTTGCATAAAAACCTTTTTACTATCCCTCAGATGAGAGTTATCTCTATCCTAGATTGCGTAAACGAAGTGCTTAAAAACTTACCATATTCATCAGCGGGAATTTAGCGAGACTGTGGTAAAATTGTTTCTACTAAATTTGTTCCTTAAGAATTAATTCAACTGAAAACTAGAAACTTATACAAAATCATTGATGCAGAAACGTCTTGGGATTCTCGAAAGAAAAAAATCCTGCTATTAAGGAAATTATCTTTTGAATTGTTCAACAATAGAGAAATTATTCCCTACAGACTTCCTGAAGTAGAAATTTATTCAGATGCTAGTGATTAGCGGTTGGGGCGTATGCAAAAATGTGCAATAAGACCTACACGTGTTTTAAACATTTTACACGTTGTGAGAAAAAACCTTAGTTCTACGTAGCGAGAATTATATGCAATTGTGTTTACATTAGAGTCATTCAAAACCGTTTTGAAAGCAGATATTTCATTTGGAAATCAGATAACTACGCAACTACTATAACAAAAGCTGGTAGTACCCAGAGGCGGATGTAGAGGGTATGTCGAAATTTGTGGAGGAGAATATAAGTAATTAAAACATGAAAGAAAAATAAGCAAATAATCCCATTGGTAATACAGACTGAAAACAGAAATTATGTTAATGTGCTCCATCACAATTTTTGACATACCCTAGATCCGCCGCTGGTACCAAACCACAACTACATCAGATGGCTGAAAACATTTTCAAAATTTATTTTGAATTTTCTATTAATATCAAAATGTTTTGGATCCCTAGAGAGGAAAATCGTTTGGCAGACAAATTAGGTAAATACTTTGATTATGACGATTGGCAAACCACTGAAAAGTGTTTCGATATGATTAATAAATTATGGGGCCCCTTAGCTATTGACATGTTTGCTGATTACGAAAACGCCAAAACGCTGATGCATTCACTGTCCCATGGGGAAACGAAAATAACTATTTAGTTTCACCTACCTCATTAGTTTGCTAAGCGTTACGTCGCATGGAAGTATCAAAAGCCACGGTAGTATAAATGGTCCCTTACTGGAAGTCCGCGTCATTTTGGGTATTAATTGTAAATTCAAACTCGGAGTTTAAAGTGTTCATCAAAGATTTGCGCATTTTCGTAAATACCACCGACTATGTAAGAACGACGTCAAAATGCTAGCATCATTGCAAATAATATTATTAATGTTGCGAGAAATTTAAAAAACAAGGAAAACGATGTCACTATATCCAACCTAATTGTTCGGAATGACAAATTTGAAGGAAAAGTGAATGAAGTGAATGAACATCTAAAAGATTTATGCGAGGAAAATAATATCGGTTATATTGATCATTCCGCGACAATAAAATCTATCCATATTAACAGAAGTAAAGTGCATCTAAACAAAAACGGTACTGATTTGTTACTTAATATTTTATGTACATATTTAAATAATTTATCTGAATGAAGTGACATGCACAATATCAATCATTTTGGTACTTTTGATTCTAATGTTTGACATGTGCTTCTAGGCTCAAGAATATTCGAAAAAGTAATTTTAAAAAGGTTATTATTGCCCATTTAAACATAAACTCTATTAGAAACAAATTTGATTGCTTGACCGAGCTTATAAAGGATAATATTGATATTATCATTGTTTTTTAAACAAACTTGACAATTCCTTTCCAAGGGTCAATTTTTAATAAATGGCTTTAACGCACCCATACGTCTTGATCGTAATAACAATGTAGGTGGAATAATGCTTTTTATTCGAGAGGGTATCCCATCAAAGCTTGTTTTAAAGGAAAATATACCAATAAAAGCCTTTTATGTTGAATTTACTATCAACAAGAAAAAGTGGATTTTATGTTATAATAACTATTTCCGTAATATAGAAAACCACCTATACGCACTGTCTAAAATCTTGGATTTGATTGTACTAAAATATGATCACGTATTGCTATTAGGTGATTTTAATGCTGAAGTTTCAAATAAGACTATGAGTGGTTTTTGTGATAAGTACACCAACATGTTTTTAAAAATCCAGAGTTTTCAGAGTAGCTGTGTGGTGGAGACAGGACTTTCCGATTTTCAAAGAATCACTGTTGTTGTGAACAAATGTTCTTTTTAGAGACTTAAACCGAAGGTTGTAAATTATCGCGATTATAAAAAAATTTCAAATGTTAACTTTTTGTCTGAACTTACCGAGAATCTTTTTTGCGAAACTTTCGATAATGATAATGATCCAAGCAATTTTCTTAATGTCTGTCTAGAAACTCTAAATACACATGCTCCTTCCAAGAAGAAATTTGTGAGAGGTAACTAATCGCCTTTTATGAACAAAGATCTGTCTAATGCTATTATGAGTAGGTCACGATTAAGAAATTATTATCTGAAAAATAAAACGGAAGAAAACAGGCTAAAGTTTGCGGAGCAAAGAAATTACTGTGTTAGTCTCTTGCGAAAGACAAAAAAATCATATTACAGTAACCTTAACATAAAGGATATTTGTGACAACAAAAAGTTCTGGAAAACTATTAAACCTCTTTCTCTGACAAAATAAATAATAGTGAAAGAATTGTCTTCTTAGAAAATGATCAACTAGCAAACAATGAAATGAAATTTGTGAAACCATGAACAACTTTTTCGCAAATATTGTTTCAAACCTAAATATATCTCTTTTTGTTTGCAATGAAATAGGTACTGAAAATTTATCAGATCCAATTCTCATCGCAATTATCAAATACAAAATTCACCCAAGTATTGAAGCTATAAATAAAAAATTATAAGGATCACTCTCTTTTTGTTTTTATGAAATTGAAAGAGAAGAGCTTTACAAAGAAATTTTGAATTTCAAGAAAATAATATTCCAACGAAAGTGATTAAAGGAAACGCAAACCTGTTTGTTGATTTTTTAACTCCAGCATTTAATAACTGTGTAAAATCTGGCGCATTTCCGTCAAACTTCAAACTAGCAGATGGAATACCCATATTTGAGAAGGGGTCGAAAACTTCAAAAGAAAACTATAGACCAGTAAGTATCTTGCCTAATATATCAAAAGTATTCGAAAGACCTATCTTCAATCAAATATCTAATTTCTCTGACAAAATTTCAATGCGGTTTTCGATAAGGATATAACCCAACATGCTCTTCTAGCAATGCTTGAAAAATGGAAATCTAGTCATGATAAAAGACAGCACATTGCAGCACTACTTACAGATCTTTCAAAGGCGTTTGATTGCCTTTCACATGAATTAATTCTTGCAAAAAAGCTGCATGCTTATGGTTTTGATGGAAAAGCTCTAAAGCTATTGCATAGTTATTTATCTGATAGAAAACAAAAAACTAAGATTGGAAATTTTGACAGCTCTTGGATAGAAATTTTGTTTGGTGTCCCACAGAGTTCAATATATATAGATATATAGATACAATTTTACGAGTTTTGCTGACTTATGTCACTGGAGATTGCATCATGGATGTTGTTTTCTTGTTAGAGAAATCATCTTCAGATCTCCCAAAATGGTCAATCAATTGAAAGCTAACCCAGATAAATTTAATCTAATAGCGAGTTCTTCGGAACGTATAACTTTAGCAAATTTTTGCATTACAAGTAATGATTCTGTTAAATTATTGGGAGTTGAGATCGACAACAAACTAACATTTAGAAATCACATAAACTACATGTGTAAATAAGCAAATCAAAAATTATATGCCCTTGCTAGGGTAGCACAATTTATGGATATTGACAAAAGGCGACTGTTATTTAATGCATGTTTTCAATCTCAGTTTTCTTACTGTCCTCTATCTTGGATGTTCCATAGTAGAGAGATCAACCACAAGATAAATGGAATACACGAAAGATGCCTTAAAATTGTATATAATGACAAACAATCTTCGCTGCAGAAACTTCCGGACAAAAACGGGACTGTTTGCATACATCACGGTAGCCTTCAAAGACTTTGCAAAGAAATGTTTAAAGTTGTTTACGGAATTTCTCCTGAAATATTTTTAGAACTGTTTAAGGAGAAAAACCACACTGTTTATAATTTTCGCAACAACGGACATTTTGAAATACCCCATGTTAAAAGTGTATTTAGTGAAGAATCTATTGCAGTACTTGGACCAAAAACATGGAACAGACTACCACAAAATCTGAAAAAGGTTAAGTCTCTCGAAGGATTTAAAAGTCAAATAAGAAAATGGAAACCTACAAACTGCCCGTGTTGATTTTCAAACCATACGTAGCGGGCGTTTATATAATAAGTCTCTAATGATTGATATTGTGCCTATTAGATTTGATTTGATTTGTTTAGATATTGTCAATTTGTAATTTTTGTTTTTTTCTAATGTTTATGTTGACTTTGATTAGCATACCATTGAAAATGGTATAGCTATTTTTTAATGATAAAATATTCAAAAATTTATATATTTTTGAAAGTTTCAACTTGGCAATGGAGCCCTACTTTAAGAGAAAGGTAGCATCAGCAGGATTGAAGATGTCTACTGGATATCTAGTATTGTCTTTATGGTGGCATTAGCAGGATTGCGAGAAATTCTTACCAGATAACTGATTGGATTGAGTTGCTCAAGGGAAGGTAACATTAGCAGGATTGAAGATGTCTACTGGATGCTTGTATGAGTCATTTAGTGAAACAGTGTACCCAGTGTAATCAAAACGTTGTGGCATAAACAGGATTGCAAAAGATGTCTTCTGGATAAATTTATGAGAAAAATAGCAAAAGCAGGATTGCAAAATGCAGCAAAATGCAGAGTTGTGTTATAGTGTTTCTCTGAAATTGCTTATTCACTCTATTAAGTTCGAAGTAAATCTATTTATTCTATGAATTTAGACTTTATCAAGTCCTACGTTAAAACGCAAAGCCTTGGAAATTTAAATGAAGAACTTCAGTTACTGGCCAATCAAGGGCCAAGTGTCTTGGACAATTGTCGGGAACCAACCACCCTCAAGAAATATAATTGTTATTTCGACATGTAGAAAGACTGGGCCAAGCGTCACTTGTTAAAAACATTTCCAGCCGAAGAATTTCAGGTGGCGTTATTTCTACTGAGCTTAATTTAAAGTGACGCATGTATCAGTAAAATCGAAAGCATACACCAGAGCAAGGGAGATCTTTTTAGAGGTTAAGAAAATAGACCTGGATCAAAGAAACTTCGGCTTACACAGCCTACGTTCGGGTGGTGCATCGACAGCGGCAAATAGTGGAGTAAGTGATCCTTTGTTCAAACGTCATGGATGTTGGAGGTCAGAACAAGTAAAGGACGGGTATATTGAGCAAAATGCATTACTTTCTGTGTCTCAAACGTTAGGTCTTTGAAATCACCCCTACTTTTAAGCACAAGAAACTGAAGATGATTCCACTACGCACTAAATGATATATGTCGATTAAATTCCATTTGGCTAGAAACGAGATTACGGTGAAAATAAGGCTCTGTTTGAACTATGTGAATTAGAAAATAACAACATAAATAATATCTTTCAAATTTTATGCGAATAAGTTAACCCAGTGGGCAAAATCTTCAAAAAGTGTCTGTGGAGGAGTGTTTTTTTTATTGAAACAGAATGCGATATTGCTTGCCATTTCTACAGAAAACACTCCTCCTCATAGACTTTTGAAGATTTTGCCCACTGGGAACAGGGTATCGTAAAGTGTTTGAGTACCTAAGAGAATCACGTTAATTCCAAGCTTATTGCCTATACGAACTAAAAATCAAATAACATGCATGAAATTACACAGAACCCGCTAATGTCTATTGCAAGAAATATACCTTGAGTGAGGAGAAATTATTTGTTAAACTACATTTCAGTCTCCCTAGAAAAAAATCCGTAGAAACGGCCCTGTTAAATTCTGATATGCTCTAAGACTGAAAGTATGGAAGCCATATCTACACCGAGCCTTCAAATCGTGATAACAAAATCTTGAAACCAATTTTTACATTTGTCATAGCCATACTAAAAAATCGTTTGTAATCTGAATTCAAATATTTTCAATCCAAGCATTACGGAATCTATATACCATGATGGCGTCGTGGCGAGCGGTCATGCTCTCGATTCTGCTTGTGTTATGTTTGCCTGGAAGTGCTGTGGTGGCGAATAATGATAATTTAAATGGTTTGAAAAGCTTTTTTAAAACTAGAGGATTAAAGATTTTACATCAAAATATGCGTGGTATAATGGGAAATCTTCCAACACTTCAACTCTTTCTACAAACTCACAAACAGACTGATGTTTTTGCTTTAACTGAAACACATATTTGTACAAACACTGCTAATAGTAGCCTCTACGAAATCACAGGTTACGATTTTATTTCAAGACACCGCGAGAAAGGATCTGGAGGAGTTGGTTTTTATATTAAGAATGGATTAACATGGAAACGTAGAACTGAATTTGAAAGAAATTCTACAGAATGTTTATGGCTGGAAATTTTTTTCAAATATTCAAAATCGATACTTGTAGCTTGTTATTACAGACCACCGAAAACATCAAAATATTTAGCGAAAAACTTTAATGATGTTTTTAATGACACCTTATTATCAGCACAGAAAGAGAATAAAGAGATCATCATCCTCGGAGATTTCAACACCAATTATCTTAAAAAGGACGATAATAAAGATCTGAAATCAATTATTGATACAAATGGTTTTGAACAAATGATAAACGCTCCAACACGAATCACACAAACAACAGAAACACTTATTGATATTATTTTAACAAATAACCCATCAACGATATCTAAAGTCATCATTGAGCCGCTTTCACTTGGGGACCACGAATTAATTGGTTGCGTAAGAAAGCTGCATAACATTAAATACGAACCAAAAACAACACGTCAACGAGATTACAGAAATTACAACCCTGAACTGTTATTAAGAGATGTTAGAAATCTAAACTGGGATTTATTGTACCAGACAAATGACGCTGAAGCTGCTGCAGAGTACTTCACGGCATCTTTGAAAAAATGTTTTGACGACCATGCTCCAATTAGGTCCAGGTCAATCAAAGGAAACCCCGCACGATGGATGAAAGGAACTTTGAAAAAACTTATAGACAGTAAAAACCAGCTACTACGAAAAGCAAGGAGAACAAAAGATCAAGCAGACTGGAAAGCCTATAAGCATGCTAGAAATCACTGTAATAAAAAGGTAAACGAGGCAAAACGAAATTACCATCAAAACTTGATAAACGAGAATAAAAACAATCCGCACAAGTTTTGGGAAGCTGTAAAAGCAATCTACCCATCAAAGTTGAAAACCTCGTTACCTTCACTGCAAGATATAAAAGATAAAGCAAATGTTTTTGCAGAATATTACGGAACAATTGTGACCAAGCTCAAAGCCGGCATCACATCTCTCACAATCCATGTATGGAGAACACACAAACCGAAAATGAGAAGAACGGAGAACGTTTTCAAGTTTTCGTACGTCTCGGCTGTTTTCGTAGAAAAACAACTACGCTCCTTAAAAAGAAAGAAATCGACAGGAGTCGATGACCTACCGCCTGGCATGATAAAAGACTGTAGAAAGGAAATATCTAAGCCTCTGGCGCACATAATAAACATTTCGTTGAATTCCGGTACCGTACCGTCAATTTGGAAGAAAGCTAAAATCATTCCGATACACAAAAGTGGAGATACTAGTAAAACTGAGAACTTCAGACCGATATCCATACTGCCAATTTTTTCCAAAATCATTGAAAGAGCAGTGCATTCCCAATTGTGTGAGTATTTAGAGACGAACAATCTCCTAACAAATAATCAATTCGGCTACCGGCGAAATCGTTCGACCAAACTGGCGTCTACCCTTTTACTTGACAACATCAGAAAACAAATCGACGACGGAAACCTAGTAGGAGCAGTGTATATAGATCTAACGAAAGCCTTTGATACCGTTGGGCATGCTGTGCTGTTAAACAAATTGTCGGAGTTCGGTATTGAAGGTAAAGCACATGAGTGGATTACAAACTATTTGTTCAACCGTGAGCAATTTGTTTCCTTGAATGGCCACTCCTCTAAAACCCATCGCTTGCTATCCGGTGTACCACAAGGTTCCATTCTTGGGCCTTTACTGTTCGTCATATTCTTCAACGATTTGCCGCAATACCTACATCATTGTAATGTTACCATGTATGCTGATGACACAGTTATCTATGTTGCAGATAAAAGTAAAGCGAAAATTGAAAAGCTGCTAGATGAAGATCTTCAGAATATCGGAAAGTATTTTGATGATAATGAACTGATCATTAATTTAAAGAAAGGAAAGACCGAGGCGATGGTATTCGGAACTGGAAAAAGGTTATCAACGACAAACAAAGTTCTCGAAGTGAACTATCGAGGACAGCCAATCAATAATGTCAACGAATATAAATACTTGGGAAACATCGTTGACAGTCACCTGAATTTCAACACCAATTTTGAAAAGTTCTACAAAAAAGCCTGTGGACGGTTAAGATTATTGAAGTGTTTACGGAGTTATTTAACACTCGACTCCGCATATTGTGTTTTCACAATGATGATCTTACCGCTATTTACACATCAAAGTACTGTTAAATTAACGTTTACGGATGGACAGAAGAAAAGGCTGAAGTCTGTTGAGCGAAGGGCATCTCAGATAGTTGGTTGTAAAGTACCATCTGTGACCAATGTTATTAACAAAGAAGCATGCTGTCTGGTACGAAAATGCCTGGAACATGATTGCTGCTCAAACTTTGACAGATACTTTACAATAAATGATCACAGCCAGAATACGAGGAACTCTGGTTATCTCTTGAAAGTGCCTAAAATGAGACTATAACTTGGGAAAACTTATTTTCGTTATGCAGGGGCGAAACTCTACAATGACCTACCTTTAGCTATAAGAAAAAGCCAAACGAGGGCTGTTTTTAGAAACAAGATCAATGAATATTTTAATTAGATTTCTGTATTATATGTGAATAAAAACCCTATTTAGGTTCTTTTAAAGCTCTATTTGATCAATCTTATCAATTTTATATTTACCACTTTATTTTTCACTTTTGTTTAACAGGTCTAACATTGATAACAGCCGATATGTATATATTGTATATATATTAGACGCTGAAGTATTTTGCACCTGTATAAATATTCTGCTAATAATAATAATAATAATAATAATAATAATAATAATAATAATAATAATAATAATAATAATAATAATATTTTAAATATTTTAAATTTGAATTATTATTTTTTTTGAGTGTAACTTTCTGTTATTATTTCTCAAAAACAAAAGGTGTAAAATTAGCTACGAGTTGCGAAACCAGTTTTTTGCAGTGGCGAAACAAAATATTCGTCATACAAAGTATTTTGATTACGTGTTCTTTTTTTCACATATTCATTCTAAGTTAGTTGACTAAGTCTTTGCCCGCCTCTGCAACATCGACTCCCTGTTGATTTTTATCATCCATTTATGTGCCTAAACCAATAGTTTTTAATGCGTTGAAATATTTTTGGCTGTGTAGTTATTGGCTACATCACTCATCTCGACAAATTGCCATCTTCTAAACGAGACCCATTTTTGGCTAAATTATAATGCTACCCTTGTTTCCTGTTTTAAGATCATAGTAGCATTTGTCGGTAAGCGCGAAAACATTTCGAGGTACCAAAACATGCAATCTTTCTAGCCTACGTTTGTGATGCAAACCTTATGAATTTTAAATTTTCATGAATAGACATAAAATTTCTCCGCTTATCTGAGGAAATAAAGTTTTCTAACGCTATTAATTTTTTTAAAACCATTTTTCAGCGTGCATGAAATCTCGCCAACGTCGAAATGTTTTCGCACCGAGAAACTTTTATCCTTTCTGAACACCCCCTGAATGATATCGTTTCCGTAAAATTCATTCATGGGAAAGCCGGTTCTAACGGTTCACATAAGAGGATAAAAAATATATTTATTGACCGTGGGCACAGGGAATGTACATGGTAACCATATTGAACTTGTTTTTATCCGCCTGGCCCCCGTAACAAATGTGAAACCTCCACTTCCCGTTTGAAACAGACAAAAAGAGAAAAGAAAAATGAATCTATAAAAAGAAATATAAAGAAATACCAAACAACAATTTTACAAACGCAATGACGTGTGTGGGCATGGGTATTTTTTTCTTTTTTTAAAAAGAATATCTCTGCCTCTTCGTATTGAATACAAAGATCTTATGGAACATAGTTTGTGTCCGATAGAACACAGCGACCACTATTGACTTTGACACTCAATTCCTATCCTGTCTAACAATCTAAATGACGAGGTCATTATGTATCGACAACAGAAATACTTCCTAGCAATTTGTTTACAACTAGTTTTTGAATAATTAGATAATTATTAAAATTGAAATAAATAAAAGCAACAATTGTATGGTTTGGAATCTAAAAAAAATTGAATGGAATTTCCTATTATCAAATTTGTTGTTGTTTTTCTCGTTCACTAATTATCAGTCTGATTTGAAGGAATAACATAATTTACAATTTACATTACTAATCCACGAATGCATGCTGTAAGGAAGTGATCCTGTAAAAAGTGCGTAGTGTAGCTATTTGATACGAGACTCTGCTGAATATACAGGGTGAAATATACAACTTATGATTTGGAGTGGGCAGAACCTGTCAATATAAACCATAGATTAGAATTATATCTCAGATCTGAATTGCGCATATGTGTAACTAACTAATTTACATTGTGTTGCTGATCATTTTGAGAGAATCATGGATTTCCATCGTGTATATGTATTCTTGTGGCTTTTAAGGGTAAGTTTCAGCTTCGTAAATATTTTGAAGACATTTTTGGAAATTAACTTTGTGTTTTCACAAAAAGATTTTTTGAGGTGAATTAGTTGTTATTTTATCTCTGATTTTTTCTCGTTGCTGCAAACATGTTTTTTTCGAGACTTGTTTCCCTCCTTTCCTCAAGTTCATTATTGTTCACCACCTTTCTTCAAGCACACCCAGAAGGTTATCATCTATAGCAAGAAGTACTTTATCAGGGAAAAAATCATCACTTTTCCCCGACGAAATTTATACGGTTTTCACTAATGTACACAGCATCACCCGAGGGTAAAAAAACTAGAACACATATATTAAACAACACACTACCCAGTGGGCAATATCTTCAAAAGTCTCTGTGGAGGGGTGATTTTTTATTGAAACAGCAGGCGATTTTATTTGCCATCCTTATAGAAAACACTCCTCCTCATAGACTGAAAATTTTGCCAACTGGGTAAGGTTCAGATTTTAACACCCATCAAGGAGGCTCGAAAAGTTGAAATGATTTGGTCAATATGAATGTAGAGAAAAGTACCTGGGATCAAGGTTGGTGAGATACAGTTTTTGGAATAGACTGCCCAATTAGAAATAACCTTAAAGCATCATTTAAACATCATTCAAATTAGTATAAAGTCAAGCCGAGGCTCAAGGAAAATGTTATGCTTATGAAAATGTTCTGTATTCTACCATAACATTGCTGCTAATCTCTCCAATCTTGTTTAACCACAATTTTGAACTCCTAAGAACAGCTACTTCAACTAAATATAAAATGTTCGATACGTTTGATATTGTCAAGAAAAGTCTTCCTCTTTGCAAACACCACCATTATCGAATCAAACCGCCACTGTAGAACTACATGGTAACGCACCACCTTCGTCTGATTTTCTGAAATTACGACCTCGTTATTACAACTGTTACCATGGTGACTGATTTAAGATCAAAATATATTTTATCTCCCACTATTACGTATAAATAAAGCATCATTCCTTTATGCAGGAAATTACGAGAACATCGAAATGTTGTAAATGGTGACTGAGACCGGATAAACTTCTTAAATCTTTTCAATTGAAGTATAAAAACGGAATTACGAAGGGTATTTTGGCAAAGGAGATCCATTTGTCATCTAATGAGTTTTTAATCCGAGCTTGCATATCAAAATTGTTAGCTTATCAGGTTATTAAATTTTAATTTACGTAACCATATGTGATGTACATTACGTTTCGTGTTATTCGTGGAATAACGTAACCACAAAGTTCTAGAAGGCGACGATAAAGGACAATTTTCATTCAACTCTGATGTTCTCGTGGACAGCTTTTTTCCACGCAGACAAATGGGTTTGAATGGAAATCATTTTGTGGTGCGCAGTTTTACAATACTAACTTCGACGAAGAAGAAAAAAAATTGAAATTTTGATATTTCCGCCGAGATTGATGCTAAAAAATACTAATTGCGCATGCGTGTGAAGCCACTAGACGTTATTTTTCTACGTCCGTGCGGGGTTTTTGTGCGGGGTTTTTGTGCGAGATTTTTGTTGAATGGAAGTTGGCCTTAAGATAACATTTTTGCAGCTCCTAACTGACGTCATAACATCATTCGAATGTTCCTCGTTTTGTTATTTTTCACAGATTACGTCATAACATTCATCATCGCCTCATTTTCAATGTTTATAATTATTAAATCATAAATCATGATAAAAAGGACATCGTAGAAATTACTCTCCCCCTGAAATCTCCTAAGCTGAGATATTGTTTCTTTTTCAAAACGACGCAAGCGCCACTAATATTCATCTCGAAAGCAAGACGATGGATGTTGCAACGTAATTTGTGAAAAGGTTCATTGTCTCTTGTATACTTGGAAATGCTGTCGGAAAATGTTTGAATAACCTCCATAATGCTGTGCTTTAAACAACTACAAAAAGAAGATATTTCTCTCTTGCTATAGGTATCAGATTGAATAGAAGCAGGTGACAGAATAATAACATGACTTTTGACATCCAACCCCTTAACTTTGTAATGGCTCATATATCTTTCCCGCTAAAGCGTTTAAACATAGACCAATTCTGTTTTTCATTTAGATAGTCGATGGTTATGTTTGTAAATCAAAAGTTATTCTTGATGGAAGAGCACTTAAACCAATACAAATTTGCAGTGGAGAAAATTCGTTCACTATAAGTATTGGGACATCTTACCAAATCACAGTTGATATCTTGAAAGTTAAATCTTACAGAATGGTTCCTGTTAATCTCACCAAACTGGAGATCACAGAAACTTACAAAGCTCTGTTGAAGATTTTAAAATGCCTGCATTTAAAAGATGAATGTGGCTTCAGGATATCAGAAAATCCCTTTCTAACAGTTATAACAGAACCAAAAGATTCATCTGTTTCCCATTTTTCGAATAATATAGCAGCTATAAAAATATCAAACAGTAACAAAGTAAAAGTGTACATCAAGGACAGTAGGATTCAATCAAGGAAAAAACGAAATGTTGACGGAAGAGAAGATTCGAAACAGGGATTGGCGATGAAATGCATTGATGGTTTTAAATGTTTCGGCGTAGTAACAGTTAAACCAACTGCATGCCCACAGAATTTTCGTTGCCATGGCTTTAATCCTGTAACCGGAAAACCACAACATAATGCGGAATTACTTCCACCAAACACATTATCGATTGGCGAAAAAATACGAAAAAGAAATGGGAAGAAGAAGGTGGAAGAAATTGCTAAAATGCTCAAGAAAGGTTTCAAAATTTTGTTGAAGTTTTGAAGTCGCTCGTCTTCACAAGTCATTGATAGAGATGTATTCCCCTGGTTTAAAGCCAGACTGAAAGTAGCTAACTTTTACTCAACAACTGAAAAAGGACGGTCCGTTACGCAAAGCGACAAGAAACAATATTGCTAGTGTTGAGACTGTTTTCGGTATTTGCAGAATATCCACAGTCACACAGCCAAACAGACCAATACGAGCTTCAGAAATGGGAACCAAAAAAGCCACAACAAAAAACAAAACAAAGGGGAATATGTTAAATATCTTAACAAAACAAATTGTTTTCTAGAACTAGCTACAAGAAATGTTGAATAACACAAGTTACAAAATCTTCAACAAATATTTATATTGTATCATTTTTCAAAACCTGAAAAATTCGTCAAATGAATAAAATGGCTTGTTTGCCTTTCCTTCTACATAAATCTTCCATTCGTCATATATTTGTCACTCAGCGGTGGTATGCACGAGGAAGAGGATAGAATGAAAAACATTGGAATCGATGTGTGTTCTCGTAAAAGGAAGACATAAAGACATATCTCATCTAAATAATTTCTATCCTACTTTACATCATGCTGAAAAAAATGAACTTTAACTTTGAGAGGCTTGTTGTCATTGGATTGGTCCGAGAATTGCAACGTCAGCAGGCTAAAAAAAGAAGGATAGGAGGAGACATATTCTGTTGAAAATCAATGATGTGTTCCTTCACGGTGTTTAAAGATGCTTTTAGCATGAAAATGGCCTTTTTAGAAAAAACCTCTTTTGTGTGAAAAGTTTCTCCATCCGTTTTATTTTTTTATTATTCGTTTTCTCGGCTTCTAATAGATCTATTTTCAAGAATGTCAAAAAGATAAACGGTGTCATATCTTTATGATGAAAAAAACCCTCCAAACGTTTTTCAACACTCTCTTGAAAAGATGTTTGTTATAATGCTGTTAAGAGAATGTTGTTTTCTTCACCCAGATTAGTTACTAAGTAAATGTAAATGTTAATGCTCGATTTAGCGCCCCACTCAAAAAAGCACCCCTTCCCCCTCTTGGCGCTAAATTGAACAATTTTTCTGAACCAAAGGGAGTGCTCATTCGAATTCTCTCAATTTAGCAGCCCCTTTGGAAGTTGATTTTTTTAGCGACCCAGGCGCTTACACAGCCAAGTCTTTTAACGATCTACCTCTTGACGTGAAAGGGATTGAAAATCCTGACAAATTCAACACAAGATGCTGGGCTTACTATCTCGACAAGGCTACAACACGAGTTACAAGTCTCAATTTATACTTGTACCTAGTATATAGTATATCTTTATTTTGCTTATTTTTCTACTTTTTATTCTTCCCTGACGTATGCGAATTTCTCATCTCATGTTCTCGTAACAATGTCCATTAACTCAATTTTTAGCCTACTCAATTAGGTTGCCAATTAGTCTGATACATGTTCTGACATGTTCGGCTCTAGATTGCTGATTTATACTGAAATACTCAATATTAATATTCATGTAATTGATCATATTACCATTCTTCTAATTTTCCAATTTTCAATGTGCTTCTCACACCAAGTCCCAACCCCAACAGCTCTCTATGGCTCTCCTATCAGGTTTTTAGTCCACTTTTTGGTTTGAAATTTTGCTTATTTTCTAGTTTATTTTTATATTCAACGCTTATGCATTCACTAAAACCAAACTGTATACAATCCCATTCCTTTTGTCCTACCCACAATAAAGACAATTTTTGGTTTTAGACATTTACTTTCATGCAAGATGTAATTATTTATAGGCGGGAAAAAATAATCAATAAAAAATCAAAAAAAAAAAATCAAAAAAAATCGAACTTTTAGGGTAAATGTAATTTTACATATAGACTTTTCTAACAAGATGAGATTATAAATAGTTTGCGGTCAAAACTTTGTTATTTCTGTCTGGGTTAACGAGAACACTGTTGCGTATTGCCTCGTTGATTCAAACGAAAATAAGAGACTTTCAACCAAAAAGTTTTATGATTGCATCTTGTTAGACAAACACACTCTTAGCTAAGTGTAAAACAGTTTTGCTGAGGGTTAACATTTATATTAACAAAAATGAATAAAAATTGTCTTACTGTACAAAATAGCAGTTTCAAGTAGATCCAGGGTAAAATCGATATTGTTTGTTACATAGTAAAATCCCTGACCACCAGCCTTTTTTCGTTCAGCCGTTCTAACGATTTGCTGGAACAGTAACGTGCGTGTTTCGCGGCTTTCTCCTATATGCCAAAAAAACAAGCAGGTTAGTTTGTTGACATGGTATCACCATCGTGAAACAGTGAAAACAAGATAATTACCCATGCCAATCATAATCAAATCAATGCCTTGATTCAGCAGTTTTCGACCAATAGAAATAGTTTTATTTGGTTTTCGAACTCCACCAAATGTTAACAATACAACGCATTGTGTTCGTTGTTGTGTTGTGTTCTTCTCGTGTTTATATTCACTTTTCTTCTCCTTTAAGATACGTCGTGCATGTCTTAAACCAACACTAATTTTTCTATTTTCGTTCCTTTCTCTGTAAATAAATGCAAAAGAATGTTCATTCAAATCTACGTTATAATGTAAACAACTGGGAACCGTTTTTTTCGTCAGCGGTGGCACCATAGGCGGGAGACAATTTTTGCTCAGTCTTGCTAAGTCAATAACAATGAACATAGTCACAATGTCCTGAAAGCTTGTTGTCAAATTCTATTATCGGTATTTTTAACTTGAACTGTCTAACTGTAGATTGCTGTGTACTCCTTTTATCACGTGATGGGAAAATAATTCAACTATTGGTTGTGATTTGTCATGTGATCAAAGTACCCAATAAAAATAGCCCATTGAGAAGATTAAAGAAAAAATGAACAATAAGTTTTTATATTAAGATTTCCAGACCATGGAGTTTTTTAATTACATGCTATGAATAATTCAGAAGGGAAAGAATTATCCGGATATTTGAGGTTACATAATTACGTTACCTACCTTACAGTTTCAGAATGTTTGCTCAAACATTCTTTCATATGACATTGACCAAACCCGAATTCCAGTTTGCTCGTATTTCCAAATGTTACCAACGCAATATCGTTGTTCGAAATTTCAGTATTGTCAATACAGGAGAGCGCTTTTTTCCCAAGCGAACTTACCATACGCAGAAGTTTGTTTGTATTTCTGCTGACATCCACAAGAAACAATATATCAGTTTCGTGAGCTTCGATCAGGTAAGTGGAGATTTTGGTCAGGTCTTCATAATCACTGCATATGCCTTTAATAGAGAATATTACTCTAACAATAGTTGACATTTATCAGCAGCAGATCTAGAGATATGTCGAAATTTGTGGAATGCAATGTCAGCTATTAAACGATGAAATAAAATGTGCTAATAAACCCATTGGTGTACAGACTGAAAACAGAAAATTATGTGCTTCACCACAATTGTCGACAGAGGCGGATAATCTTCGAGTTACGACCTCAAGTTAAAAACTTCGAGTTAGCCGTTGCTTACTCGAGATTGGAAAAACTTTTCCCTTTCGAGTTACAGCCCGCGTTATTGTATTTTCTTAATAATAAAGTCAGAGAAAAAAACTTTCCTTCTCCTCTTTTTATTAAAATGTTCTTTTATGTTTGAATTTTATACTTTACTATTTTTGTTTTTGTGAAATATGAAGAGCAGTCCTAAATTATTATCACTATTCTTAGCAGTTTTTTTTACTTGTGAGACGACGGGAAAGTCGCTTTCAATCAATGCAATGACTTCTCGTCTGTTCGATTTCAACTTCATTCCTCTAAGTTCGAAAGTTTTTGAACAAATAATTTGACTATCCCCACCACCATGCCGTTCCTGTTATTTCATTAATTACACCTTATGATGCATAGAAGAAAAATTATTGCGGAGGAAGAGGCGGTAAAAGTTCCATGGAGAGAGTGTGCTTTTGTGTTATTTTTCAGAAATAAAAATCAGTCAATACTGGACAGTAGTTATGTAGAGGAGAAACAGTTCTCAAAAGTGTTAGACGTCTTTAATCTCTAACTTGAAAAAGAATTTATGTTTTTCCCATCTCCAGTTAACAAAATGGAAAAATGGCAATTCTGACGTCATAGCTCGAAGTTGTGACGTCACTACTGCTAACTCGAAGTTTTTAACTCGAAGTGGTAACTCGAAGATTATTCACCTCCTTTCGACATACCTCTGGATCTGCCACTGTTTTGTTGCAACCCGGATGGCAGTCAAGTTCAAGTCAACTGTCGCTGTTCAAGGGAAAATATTTCTACTGAAACCACAGAACGGATCGCCAGTTAATAAATAACCTACTTATTCCGTGAAGGTAAACAGCCAACCAAACAAATAAATAACACGAGGCTGGTCCCATCGATACAAGTTTTCCTTTAGCCAAACAAAACAGCACCAAATATTCTACAACAAAAACCAGAACTGTCAATTGTGAGCAGGCTTTTAATCGTGTTCCAAAAACATTATTCACAAAAACTCTTCCTGCTAATATCTCCATTACATTGGAGATCTCGAGACCGTATAATTCGATGTTTTTAAATCGGTGATGATCTTTCAATTCTTCCTTTACTTTTCTACTTGGAAAATGTTTATCAATAATTCAAGCATTAAGTTAGTCCTGTGAGTATCGAAATAATCCGGCTCATACACACATGGCGATGAGTTTGAGCATGTTGTGCAAGTTATAAACCAAAATAGTAGATAGCGGACAAGATAATCGAATTTACAAACTCTACAATCTATTGTATCGATGTTATCTCGATCTATCTTAATACAAAGATTTTTTGCGCACGCGCAGATAACAAGTGACGTCATTTTATCTGAGGAAAACGGATTTTATTGTTCCTCTCCGGGTGAAAACCAAATAAAAATTCACTCTCTATGGTCTAGTCAAATATTTATGTCTTCGGTCTCGGAATTGGGGTTTCGGGTCTTGGTTTTATGTTAATCCGTTAAATTTATTATCGAGATTTACACTCCTTTTGTTGCACTCCATCACAGTGATCAATCGATCCTTAAAATGTTGAAATGACGGCAAAGTATTCAGGATTTTTATTCTATTTTTTACTGGGTTTTATTTCCAGTAGAAATGTCGAAGATACCCAAATTCGGCAATGAAAACGTCTTGCTGTCTCTTATCAAGGAGAGCGGTTTCGTGATTTTGCACTCTGCGGCTTGCATTTTTGATTTCATTAAAGAGGTACAGAATGGATTAAAGCTTTTTCAATACTATGCAAATATTCCCTTTAAATATTACACACAAAGATGAAAAGCATTATATAAAATGATTCTCTCTGAATTCAATTTTGTTAAAATAGGATTGTAACCCACAGAGATTTACCTTTTAATAGAAGTAAATGAATTTTCATATTACTTTCTTTTGTCTGATCACAGAAAGATGATAATATTTCGCTCATATTTAACTGCAGCGATTATTATTTTTACTAGGTAAACAGACAGACATTTGAGGTAAGCAACATTTTTTTTTCTCTTTCATATCTGTGTTTACTTTTGTAAGAGGATATCATTTTGATATTTATGGGGTGTTTAAACTGAAAAGATGAACCAGTCAGGACATTTGATACACTTCCGAAAAAAATTTGCTTTCACACTATCAACCTATAATATTTCTATCAACTTATTTTTTAAAATTCGCGAAGGAGAGACTTTCTCTTACACTGTCAAATTTTTTTATTCGAAATCTAATCAAGATTAAGTACGAAAAGCTTCGCAAATAAAATTTTTTAATACATTAGTTTTTGTTTTTTCTATACATTGAAATAATCATGGCTGCACTTTTTAACTCTAATTTCAAGACCCCTTCACTTATGATTTCTTTGTAATTGAACCTCCGTAATTCAAATTCTCCGTAACAGGAACGATTTTTCCGGCCCCTTGGATGTTCGAATTACAGAGAGTGTACTGTATTCAGTTTTGAAGACTTTTAAAACAGCCAGAGGCAAATAAAATCATTCATTTTTTTATTTCTGAAATTCCGGTTTAAGTCCGAAAAATGGTGGATAAGTGAGAATTTGGAAAGCAGTTAGAAGATAGTGGTTACACACAGTTGTGTTTTCTTTGGAAAATTCCAAACATCATAATTGGGTCAATGTTACTCTCTTTGTCGCACCCAGTAGTGCTCTCTTTGTCAAAATGTACAACCTTATGTGGAAAAAGAAAACACAATTTTAACTTAGTTTCAGTTCACCCCCGGAACTAATTGACCATTCCATAAACCTGTAGTAATTGTTTGAAAAAATGACGATTCATTATGTTTCTGCCTCGTTCCGGAAATGAACTGCTGCAAGTTTATCGGCTATAATGTCATGTGACATGACTTTTTTACCATAAGAATATCTGGTCTACCGATTGTATTCTTTATGTTCTCATTTTTTATCGGTTTTTAGAAGAAAGGCAGAATGAAAGTTCTCTATCTGTTTATGTGGTTGTTATTGACAACATGGGTTTCTGCCACAGTAACCAAAGCAGATGTTGCAACAATAGTTAAATTGGTGCTCAATTTGAAAAGGAAGAGGAACCAGTTGAAGAAAGTTGTCAGTGCGATAACTGCAGAAAAGGAAAAGTATTTCAAAGACCTAAACAACATCGAAACATCCCTTCAAAATCTGCTTGAAGAAAGAAAAACGGGTTTAGTGAATGCACAAACCAAAGAGGGGAACATTGCTTTTAAAGCTCTGACGAATAATTTTGCCAAATCCCAGAATAAGTTGAGTTCTTATGTAAACGACCAAATGGTAGCAAGTTCAAAAAATTTCTCAACTCTCTATAATACTGTGGTTGGAGAGGATAAAAGTTTAAAAGGGAAAATCAAGTTAGCAGTTACCACCATCACGAAAGACTTGAGAAAACGACAGGAAGCCATTGAAAAGGAGCTGAACGGTTTCGCTGCTGAAGTAAAGAAGGTGGAAAGACAGAAAAAACCACTTACAGATATTCCCCAGGAATTATTTCTTCTCAGCCGCCAGGTGCAACTGCAACAATTTAACGAATTCGAGAAAGCACGATCTGATGGTCGGTCAGGGATCAAACAAAAACAGACTTTTCAAAGTAAGGAAGTCTTTTTTGTTATAATGTTCGACTTCATCGTGACAACGCGAAATGTGAGACTTCGTAAATATTAACAGCGTTCGGTTCATAAGGTGAAGGGTTTTTTTAGACAATCTTTCATTGTTACTTTAAAATCAAATAGAACAAGGTTTTGTTCTTTTGTTGAATTTTGTTTTCAAACTAAGAAAAACGTTTTTGGTTGATATTTGATTTTAGTAAAAACATAACGTCATCAGTTCGAGTTTTTCGTAATTCCCCAAAAATAAAAAATAAAAATAAAAAAATAAAAAATGATAAAAAAAATTAAATTTGAAGGAACAGTTCCGAATTTCTGTTTAAACCCCGATTGTTGCCTAAGCAACTTGTTCCGCCTCGTTTTGATGCAATTCATTGTTTTACTGATTTTATAACTTAATGACTTAATAATGATCTCGATTATTCCAATTACCCGTGGCAATCATTTATTCCCTTTCAGCGTTTAGTCAAAGCTGAAGTTAATTACGCGTTTGTAGGACGCACTGTTATTATGATAGCCTGAGTGGATGATAGACTTGAGTGGATAAACTTTTTATTTT
The DNA here is from genome assembly GCA_039566895.2 of Turritopsis rubra. Lineage (NCBI taxonomy): Eukaryota > Metazoa > Cnidaria > Hydrozoa > Anthoathecata > Oceaniidae > Turritopsis > Turritopsis rubra. The sequence goes on from CM077630.1 coordinate 13,653,601, forward strand.
CCTTTTATTTTCCGCGAATTTCAATTTACCTCCCGTCTATGATGTTGATATTGAAAACGAAACTGAATATGGTAAACAGGCCATACTACGATGTTCAATCAGAAAACGTCACTAGACACTCTTTATTCCCGATGGTTTTGTGACGTATCCAACATTCATAAAAATAAATCAAATAGCATAAAAAAAAGTCTATTCTTTTTTTTTTTTTTTTTTTTTTATACTCTTAACTTGGCTTTACTATTTTTTCAGGTGGCAGCAAAAGCTTTTACTCCAATGATTACAATGGTGAATCAATCGCAGGTATTAGTGATCTGGAAACATCCAGAAATTCACTTGGAATTGGCAAGTTTGTTGCAGTTTTGAATGGCATCGAATTTCGTGTTGATGCTTCAGTTTATGAACTGGCGAAGCCTATATCTAACAGTAAGGTGTTCCATAAAACTGAACCGATCACTTCATCTGATGTCCCTGTTGAAGTTCTGAAATTGAAAGATCCTCAACAGCAAATTGAAGAGATGAGAGAATGGTTTAAAGCGTTTAAAAATCAAAACAAAAATGTTCGTCCGTATCAGAAGTATTTCAAACCAGTGCTGACGTATTTAGAAGGAGCTTGGTTAGATGAAGAAGCAGATGACGTAACCAACAATATGGTAAGAAAAGCCTTATCATTGTTCCATTGCCCTCCTTCTAATAAGCGCTGCAGCAACAAAAGGGCGGCGATAAGAAATACAGTGAAATCGCGTTATAACGAACCCGGTTCTCTTTTCCCTCTCTTAACAAACCCTCTTAAAATCTCTCCCCACTTTAGTAACAAACTTGGACGTTTCAAAGGTTTTGAGTATTATTGACAACTGAGAATTCCAACCAACACAGTCTAATAGAAACTAAGAAACTGTTGCTTTGCATTGTTTTTTATTATATCATACCATTGTAATTAAAAAATTCCCTGGCCTGGAAGTCTATTAACACAAAATAATTTTTATGTTTTTTTCTCCACAAAAAATGAAACATTCTGGTATCAGTAAATATAGGCGGATCTAGAGCTTCGGCATAGATCATGAAGTAGAGCTAAGTTATTTAGAGTATAAAAGAAAAACGTGCAAGTAACCATATCAACACTTACGATTGAAAATTTCATGACGCTGTACTTTAAATCCGCAATGCATTCATGTTGTTGTTGTTTTTATTGTTTCAGGTGCAATATTTATCACATACTGGGTCTTCAGCTGCATATCAATCGATTGATTATTTACCCAGCAAAATCATGAGTTTTGAGGAAAAGACACCACGCTACTCAAGATGGAGTTATCGACTGCTTTCACATCCGTTGTCAGTTGATATACCAACTCATTACTTGCAGTTTAGAAAGGATGTTGTATCGGAAGAACGTCTGGGATTGCCACAAGACAAACTTATCCACTCCTTAGCAGCGAGGTTTGACATTGAAGGAGTTCGTTATGATGGTAAAAGAGAAAAGGGGAGAATGTTCTATACATTTTTAGATTCTTTAATGGAAGAAATCCCAGGTAAAGACAACTATGGAGCAACAATCAATGCCAATGAATTTGACAGCGTTATCAAATCTGCCAATCCTAAAAATGAAAACAAGCCGTTAAATGGTGCGTATTATCATCGCGCATACAAGTTAGATTCAAAGGACGCAATGGGTGTGGACGCAGCGCAGAGAACATTTTGCGACCGAGTTTACGTTGCCATGAATACTCAAACTAAAGTAGCCGGACCAGTGTACCAAACACACAGCAAAGTCTTTCACAGCAAAGTCTCATACGCTGTCCCATTCGAGTTGATATACATGACTCCATTGCAAAAGTGGAATCCATTCCAAATTCATATTGTTGGAGATTGTGAACTTGTAACTGGTAAAGGCACAAAAGCGGACCCATATTCTGCTGCATGCCCAGATCGATTCTTTTTAACACCCAATTCGTTTTTCACGGGGAGTAGCGATCCATTTGACTGTACTAAACCACGTGATGGAAGTAATCTTTACTACTTTAAAGCAGGTCAACTACGTCATCCAGTATGTGTACGCGCGTCTGGTGTTCGAGCAATACTACCACAAATACATGGCATAGAAGGCTTCATACGACAAAGATACCCAATTATGCCGGTCTATGGAGAAGGCAGTTCTGTGTGGAAAAGATTAAACGCTTTTGAAGACTCCATAGATGATACATTTGACAAAGAAGTTAACCAAATACGATATTATACTGGTGAATCGACACACTCGCATATTCCAACCCACAAGCACGTGCTCCTTATCACAAAAGGAGAACGTAATGCACTCATTGATGGTCAGATATCTTATTTGCAAAAGGTGACAGAGGTGGACGACAGACATCAGCATATTTTCACACTTAAAGTAAAAGAATCGGAAGGAAAGCGTCAAATTTATCTAAGTTCGTGTGACTCTGGACAGACCGAAGCAACCGTTTGTTTTGATCATCACGTCAATGCTGTAATCGAGTTTGAATGAAATCGCCACTGATCATGTCAACAAAGGAAGTGTGAAAACGAGGAACACTATTATATTGTTTGCTTATCATATCATTTTTTAATCTTTTTGGTTATTTTTTTATTTGTTTGTTTTTTTGTTGTTGTTTGTTTGTTGTTGTTTATTTATTTTATTGCTTCTACCTAATGTAATCAATAATTGAACAAACCACATTATGACTTTTTTAGAACCGCCCTTTAACGGATTTATAAACCGATTTTTCCTTCATCAGTCAAAGTTTTTTCTTGTAGGTTTCACATATAGAAGAATTTACCGATTTATTGTCGTTAATAAGAAAAAGATATTTGTTTAGCGACATTTCCGACGTTTCGTAGAAAGACTCGAAAGAATTATTCCTTTATATGACTGCATATAACTGAAAGCACGATGTACGTCCTGTCTCGACCGAATACAAATATTCTCCATAAGAATATTCATCGTTCTATGATGTCATGGAGGGAATTTATATTAAGGAATAGATAAGAATCGCATTTTTACTGCAGTCTCATTTTGTACAACCATCAAGTGACATTTCATTACGTAAAAATAAACGCAAAATAATAAATAAATAAATAAATAAAGCTTGGAATCAATTTCTTGAACATGTTTAAGCATCAGTTCGAGAAACCTGTATTTTGGAGCCACTAAACCTAAGACTACTTGAGAGCCGAAGTGAAATAAAAACGGTTTGAAATCCCAAATCGGTTTGAATTGGCTTCAGGTTTACATGAAAATTTTACTTCGGGTTACCGGAAGACTTTGCTGGCTCAGCAAACCTGTCTTTATAATGTTGCATAATGGCTGCTCTTCCACACGCGAACATGAGTGTCAAGTCAATGAAAGAGAATGAAACTTTCGGCGTGCAAAACCATTATGATTTTTTTCACATATGCGCAAAAGCAAGAAATTTCATGTAAACATCAATTTCAAACCGGTTTGAGATTTTACTTCGATCAAATTAACCGAAGTGAAACTACACCCAAAGTGAAATTCACTTCTCCCGATGTCATGTAAACAGTTACAAAAAATTTACCGAGCGCCAAAGACAAAATCCAAAGCGATTTGAGATTTCAAACCGGTTTGAGTTCACTTCGGCTCTCATGTAACCAGCCTGACGATTCTAAACGTTCCTTGAAAAAATTCAAGTTTAAATAGAGCCTTATCTAATGATAACAAAACCTTGCGAAGCAAAATATTATTTGTAATTAGTTCATTTTTAATAGATGTTCTTTCCCATGGGTGTTTTTCTATTCAAAATTGTAGGTAACTACGATGGAGGGAGAGAGAGATTAGAGATTATATTTCAAGTGAAGGTTCGCTTGTGTCTGAATCACCACATGAAAATGCTTCCTCTCTAAAAGGAAATATGGTTAAGAATAATATATTATGGTTTTTATGCTTAGCAGGTTTTATTTATGATGGGGTTTATGGCTGTTTAGAAGGTTTTGTTCATGGCGTTGACAAAGATTTTGCCGACTGTGCAACTGGTGAAAAGCAATCTTTATTTCAAACATTTACTTACAAAAGCCTGGAAGGAAAATCTGTAAAGTTGGATAAATATCTCGGTTACGTGAATATTGTTTTGAATGTGGCCAGTTTCTGAGGCTTAACAATTCCATCATATACACAACTAAATGCACTCTTAGAAAAATATGGTGGATCTAGTCGATGTTCTCTAAAAGTTCTCGGCTTTCCTTCTAATCAGGTAGAAAATTTGTCTGACTGTGTTGCTCGTTTAATGGGTTTGAATAATGTATCTTTTTAGTCAATATTTTTTTCTAACACGATGATTTAGTCTGATTCCATTTAAATCAAACAGTCTAAAATACATTCAACACAATATGGGATAAGTTTCTCGGCTCTTCTCTCTTGCATTTAGATGAGACATTGAAAAGAGATAAGTGGCCCTGGGACCAAGGTTGGAGAACAAGCATTTGATGTGCTCAATAATCTTTGGAGCGCCATCTCCTTTTTATTACAATTTATTATTTTTCTTTTCAGTTCGCGCATCAAGAGCCTGGAGAAAACTCTGAAATTCTGAACGTTTTGAAATATGTTCGTCCAGGCAATGGCTTTGTACCGAAGTTGGATATGTTCTCCAAAGTTGATATTAACGGAGAAAATGAAATTAAACTCTTCAAGTATTTGAAGGTTCGTTCTTCCTTTAAATAATATGCGCAGTGGATTTCACCTTGTAACTCCCATAATTTTCAGTCTTATCTGTCAAATGTTTTACTGCAAGCGTTTGCAATGGACAAAGCAGACCGTTTAATCGCGTTTGTTATTCTGTATTTCTTTTATTTTGCTCACAGAACGAAATTGGAGAAAATCAGTAAAAACGTACACATGATCTATTTTGCAAATCCCTTTTGCTTGAACGTAGATACTAACAACGCCCCAATACTTCTCTTCAGTGAGATAGTATAAAGGGAAATTTCGTCCCGTATAAAGCGAAGTTTTTAGAAATGTAGCAGTCGATAGTTCGTTTAAGTGGTTGTTATGTCCTTGTAGTCTATAGATAAAAATAACCTCTCTTTCACCATATTTTTCATTAGAGCGTGTGTCCATCGCCAAGCACAGTAATTGCGACGACGTCAAATGTGTTATGGAAGCCGATACGTACGACAGATCTCACGTGGAATTTCGAAAAGTTTTTATTAGACCATAAAGGAACGCCGATAACACGTTACCCGCCGGCAACACTACCAATGTTCATGGAAGAGGACATTGTGAAGTTAATAACTCGATGTAAAACAGAGGAAGCAAAAATGAAATGGTATTCCTTTTTGATGCAGAAACGTTTTCTATAATTCCATCAGAAATTCTTCAACATTTTGATATTGGGAGGTGTAGGCATTCTATTTCGTTGATAATGTCTGAATAAATGTGTTTAACGAGGCAGATTGATTTAAGACATTTTATTGGTTAAAATGTTTGAACGTCTTTTTCTCTTCTCCTCTTAACTGTGCTTAAGTCCGTTTTCCACTAGGCGGAATATTTTGCTTGCAGTCTATCAGCTTTTGCTTTTTATAAATTCCGTAAAAAGAATAAAAAGCGGACAAGTTGGATCAAGTTTTTTTTTCCAATGCGCAATATTCCGCAAACCAATCAAATGGCTCAATTAGTGAATCACGTGGAGCAAACAGAATTGGCCTTGCAGAATATTCCGTCTAGTGGACAACTGGCTTTAATGTGACACACGTTTGGTTGGGTCTTTGAAATAAGACAATTAAGCAGCTTTAGTTTTTATGGTAACATATTTTTCATTTATCTTGCAGTTGAGATGAGATTTTGTGTATCGTGTGAAGGTTTTATGTTAATTTATCAAACGGATAATACGTAAAGCCTGATGCATTAATGGTTGTAAAGGTTCATTTGTGCATTTATGATCTGTACAACAACATTGATATAAATACACAACATTCATCCGACATGTTTCTTCTTCCTGCCTTCCTCTAAACTTTGGCACGGTTCCCAAGGAGATAAAACGTTGTAATTTACGGAACCCGATGAACCCAATTTCTCAAACCTCAATTTCTACCAGGGATTGAAACCATCCAGTTTTACTCAATATATTTTATTGGAGAAAAATTAACGAATCATTTAGTTAACAAATTAGAAAATCAACATGCAAAATGCAGATCTTGAATACACAAAAAAATCCACCTTCGACGATTGTGGTTATGTAGAACATTATGTAATTTGAAATTAATGAGGAAGCAATCCGTGTTAATTTCATGATTCGTTAATTTCATGTACGGTAGCACGAATACTCGTAGAAGATCATGAAAATTTTCAGGACTGTGTAGATGATTATCGAGTTCACAGATTAATTGAAGTTACATTTTCTGAATAAAAATATTTCGTACCTTTTACGTGGATTCGTTTTCGCGTGGATTTATTTTCGCGAATTCTGACTTTGAAAAATTTTTGCGTGGTTTTATTTTTGCGAATGGTAAGTTCATCAAGATTTCGCGTCGATTTATTTTTGGGATGATAGGGGTTTGAAAAATTTAGAAATAAGAACGACAGCTTTTTCGATAAAAATAACTTTAATGGTGTAAGAAATATATTTCTACATGTCTGCAATATTTGCATGCTTAAAATAGCGTCAAATGCATTACGTTCATCGTCTAAAATATACTCATCTAACGAAACTGACTGAGATTGTTTGATTCTATTTTGTATTTTAGGTGGCCTCGTAGAAGAGTTTTCGACTCCAGTGCGGGAGGTTTGGATGGAAATCCTGGCCGAGTCATGTCTGCGACTATACCAGTGTGCATAAATCCACTTAGCTTACCACTCAGTTTGAGAGTGGGATTGATATCTAAGCGGGTTGTCTAGTTGAGCGGTTGAGGCAAACATCGGTTTCCGTATTAAATGCTCTAGGACCTCCTTCGCAGGACTATTCTGAAAGGGCTATCCTGGGTAAATATTGAGAATAATAAAGGGATCCCATTGATCAGTTGACACTTAAGGATGATTTGCTAAGTTTTTTTACATGGTTCTTTATTGAAATTATATTGAAAACTGATGTGCTCTTAACATATATCGTGAATCCGTTGAGAAATTCATTAGTTCTCGACTTGCGTGTTCGTCGTAACATCCACGGGGGTAAGTTAATACTTTTCGATCAAGTCACCTACCTCGATATCTTCGATATTGTTGAGTTGGAAGTTTCAACATATTCAATCTTCCTGCGCATGTGTGATTTAATAATCCGGGGGAAAATTTCATCGCTCTGCGTTGTACCTTTTCAATCATCTTGTATTAACCATTTTCCCAGGGAATTCCAAATCGCTTCTCCATACTCAAGGTGCGGTCTAATTATTAAAACAAACACAGTGGACTCGAACTTGTAAGGGACCAAGGAATTTGTTCGAGATAGAGAGAGTTCGAGATAGAGAACAGCTTGAGGGCTACAGAAACGTCCAGGGGACCGAGAAAATTGTTCGAGATAGGGAGCAGCTTTACTTGACTTGAGGGGGTTATCGTCTCGGATCCAATCATCATGCTGGCGTTACTGCTTCCACTCCCTAGAACTAGCATTTGGAATTTGTTAGCATTACCTACCATTCCATTCCACGTAAACCAGTCCAAAACTTTTGGAAGGTCCGTTTGCAAACCTTCTAACACCGCATCAAGAGTAGGTTTAAGACAGTAGAAACAGTTATGAGCTGCAAAATTTAGATGTCTGGTTCTAGCATAAGCAGGTCATGAGATAACCAATCAAAAGCTTCAGAAAGGTCTACTAAAATTGCACCAACTGTACCCGAACTGGATAGACACTTTTGCCACTTATGAAGCATGTTGGCAGCTGTAACATTTGCGAAATCCGCACAGGTATTTAGACAGAAAAGTATCAAATACCAGGGTCAACTGCTCAGCAATTATCCTCAAAAACTTTAGAAACTACAGGGAGTAGGCTGAATGGCCGATAATTCCCCTTGGCTGTAGTGCTCCCTTTCTTGTGCGAGGGAATTATGTCAGCTAGAACGAGTTTATTGGGAAACACGGCTCTTTCCAAAATAGAGACGTCATTCAGTAAGTGCAGTGGAAATTACATTTGCAGTAAGTTTTAAGACTCTCGTGGGTATGGAACCACTGACCTTCTTATTAACATCGAGAGCAAGGATTTCACTTTGCATGTCCTCCACTGTCACAGGAGACAATTCAAAGAGGGAATGAGATTTGTACCTTGTCTTGATGTTAATTATACTTATGTGTGACGCGTTCCTTTTATTCCAGAAAAATTAGGATCACTGTGGGAAGTAGGGCTCGAAGGAATTGGTGGAACGTTGAGGGTGTCAGTGATTCTTTCAAAGAGATTATTGAAAACACTGCAAATGTCTTTACCATCAGTAAACATTTTGCCATCTTCGACAAGAATTATTCTTTCGTTATTTGGCCCCACTTTGTTACTAAACAAAGGTTTGATGGATTTCCCAAAGCCATTGTTTAGATTGGTACGACCAAGTTTTGAAAAGAAAGCCTTCTTGTCTCTTCGATTTATGCTAACTTCTAAATTCCTTTGTTTCTTAAAGGCTTTAACATGCCCAGACTTGCCAGTTTGTCCAGCTATTCGCTTTAGCTGGGTACGTTTCATGATGACGCTCCCGAGTTCTTTAGAAACATGATGCTGCTTATTACCTCTTAAGAACCTAGTTTTTAGTTTGTTTAAAACTGATGTAAAGGCACTTGCGTCTTAATCTGCAATATTTTCAACAACTGACCTTTTCAGTAAAAGCGTTAACATCAAAATCTTTATAATTCCTATTTGAAATTTTCAATGATGGAAGTTTGACAAATTGCGTCTTTAGCATGGTAAAAACTAGATTGTGGTGATCACTCAACCCGTTATCTGCAGTACCAGTGTTTATGAGGGAGTGTTTTCTGTTGGAGAGAATCAGGTCAATGCAAGACCCTGATTTCCAACATGTTTTCTCCCTCATACCTTTGAAGTCATCTAAGAAACTGGTATGTCCTACCAAATAAACGTTAAAAGGCCACCCTGGTTTTCAGAAACATCAAGGCGATAATGTTTGGAAATACCATCCATTAAAAACTGCCCGTTGAGAAAAGACCCGCCAAGTTTGGACTCCGAAATTGTGACCCCCAACGAGACTCTTAAAACCGTCAAATTTATAACTAATGGGGTTGACATTTAAATATCCAGCAAGAACGCTTTTTGGATTTCTTAGTCTCGACGATTTCAGCCTTTCAAAGTAAGAACTATCAACGGACGGTTCTTGATTCATTACCATGGCATCAATATCATCTTCAGATGTATTGAAAGATCTGCGAGTGTTAGAGGGGAAGTGTCAAAGCTTGTCAATAATAGACGCAAAAGTTCTTGTGAGGATCTTACTTCCATTCCATTGATATGGATTTTATTTAGTTTTTCGTGTCGGATGTTCACCTTCTCTTGTTGACCTTTCTAAAATACCATTAAAAACTATTCCCAGATCTTCCACCGTGTTTTCGATTTTTAATCTCGTTTCATCAATACTATATCATACTATATCACTATGTCAAGGTTTGCGTAAGCAAGAACTAGTTGCTAAGTTGACAAATTTCCAAAGCCTAGAGAAGCAGGAGAAAGAACCTCATTGATAGCAGTTCTATTAGAACTGAAGAGGCTATCTTGGGTAAAAATTAGTAATAATAATAACAGTAATAATGAGTGTAATGTTTGGTCAATATTTAACAATTTTGTCAACAGAAACGTTCGTAAAAAGGGTATTTTAATTTAATTGTGATGACGTTTTATGATGAGCTTGAGGGCCATTACTATTTACTATATCAAAAACCAAGTCTTTCAAATTTGTTCAGTCTTTTTGCCGCTGAGTTAACGGCACGTTTGATTAATCATCAAAAAATCTCTCTCAATCTACGAGTAGAATTAAATAAGTCATGAGTCTTTCAAGAAACATCATTTTCGTCACCTTGAATCTTTTTTTCATCCAATGAAAAGCCTTCATTTACATCTCCGTTACTGGTCACAGCAAGTTCGGTAACGTCTTTGTCGGCGTCTTTAATTTTACCCTGTTCCGACTGTCGTATGCTCTTGTCAAAAATACCTTTGAATGCAAATTGAACGCTTTTGTGACCGATCAGACAAATAAGTGCACTCAGAATCATTTTCCATAGCATCGTTATAGCGAAAATCTCGTTCATCGACTGAAATTTGATCGAGCTCCCTCCTAGAATTTCTGGTGTTCCCCATAAGAACAAATAACACAAGACCATGAGAAAAGATGGCATCCATTCCGCAGTCATGTTTCCATTGCTCTTTTGAGTACTTATATAAAAATATATAACAAAGCAGAAAATGTAAAGAAAGCCATGAAGACATGCGTTTAGAAAATCCTCGCTCTCGCTCGTAATATCGACGTTTCGTTTCATCCCAGAAAACAAAAAATCCTTATCTGTGATTTCTTTGATCGGGAGGTGCGAGCGCAATTCAATTGTGCATGTTTTTGTTATGACGTAAACGAAACCGATCATCCAGCTTAGAATCGACAATCTGTTTTTGTTGCGATAGAACCAGGCTAGTTTGTAGTTCGTGTTCAGAACTACGTGAAATAAATCGTCCAATGAAATTAAAACAACATGTATGAAAGCTGTTAAATAAAAACCGGTTTTGGTTAATTCACAGTAATCCCTAGTCACGCCCCACTTGTATGAATCCGATCGACTGTCCGGATCCACAACTTCTCCGAAAATCATCAGAAAAGTTATGAGTAGTTCACACACTATCAAACTAATGTACAAGAACTTCTTCGTAATGTTGTTAACTTTCGATAACAAGTAAGCACATGAAGAATGAAGGATAAACACGGCAACGCCATGTAACAACAGTATAGTTTTAAATGCATCCATCTTTTATGTTAGGAGAGAAGAATTCGTTCACCTATCTATCTTCGGTTGAAACACGTCATGTTGTTGAGAATTTTTTGTTCAATTTTTTATAACTTTTGATTACCTTGATTTGAACGTATCAAAGAAATGTGGAGACAGGTGCATGGACAAAATATTTCAATTTATTTATAAAAATATCCTCGGTGGGGATGATTCTTCGCTTTGTTTTCACTTTTATTCTTCTCCCAAAAAAAGTTTAATTTAAAATTGTTTATGTTTTAAGAAAAGTATTGTTTTTAAAATATTATTACATCACCATTAAATCTTAGTATCAAAATAAGATACGAAATGAAAACATATGAAAAATATAACTGAATCAGATCACATCGGATCATATCGGATCATATCGGATCAACTTTTGTTTTTAGCATAAGGGTTCTAGAAAAATCAATATTATTCATTTATAACTTTTTACACTAACTTCTAACTTTAACTAACAAAATTCGAAATGATTATTCAATGAACATTTACACCAAAATGAACATTTTTGACATTTGTTACAAGTTTCTCAGTTTCTTTGATTAGGTTAGACTTACTAGATGAGATTTTAGAGTTACTGAGGCTAGGTCATGAATACATTATGGCTCGTTATTTCAAACCGAAAAGTTTCTAGATACCAATCAGACACACTCTATACAAAAGGAAGGTAATCATTATAACGATTAGAAACGAGGCTGTGTTGTGTGGATTGTGAACTACGATCACCTTGAGGCTAACAAAACTATTAATGTGCGAAAGGCCTTCCAAATAGATGACGTTCTTTTTGTGTTATTAATGCAATGCAACTGTCATTGAGAGTATCTCCTCTAGACATAAAAATAAGAGTGGTGTCTAAAAATAATGATAAGATGCATTGAAATAACACCACTATAGATTCAAACAACTTGTATGAATTTTCATCAAAGAAGAGTGTATACAAGCATACATGTATTGATGAAAATTCTATCAACTTTCTGTGATTTTGTGAAACGGCTAACTAATGTGTGTCTAAGTGTGACAAATATACCATGCGATATATCTTAGAAATAAGAGAGGCTGATTACATCCTAACGCGCTATCCAGGCTAGCCAGAGTTTTGTGAGGGGCGTACGAGTATTGAGGAACATAATTTCCATGACAAGCAAGGCAACTTTTCAAATGATTTTCCACGAATTTTCCATGACTGGTATAACAATTAGTGCTTTCTCCAGGTTTTCCCTGATTTCCAAGACTTTGTAGAAACCATGGTAACGAAAGGCCTTTTGTTCTAACAACGAGCGCTAGTTACATAAACTTTATACCAACACACTGTACCTCACCGATTTTAATCGTCGATATTTTGCCGAAACGGTCTTACTCAGCCTCGTTTTGATATGTTACCAATTCGTTCTTTTAATGATTTTATAACCTTATTACTTAGTAAGTTAATATTTTGATATTGAAAACGAAACGGAACATGGTAACTATAAGCAACAACACTGTATTTAAACAGAAATTCGAGAATGTTGTATTTCCTTCCACTTCTTCTTACAGTCAGGGAGACAAGAATAGACAATTATGGAAGAATTGCTTCTTTCGTTTTGGATGGTATATACCATGACGAGAGAATAAATGAGGTTTATTAAATGCCTAAAGATTTTGAAACACTTAATCTTTTCTTTTTGACTGTCCTTTGTATCTATCAAGTTGATGAAATATCCGCCCATATGGAGCTAAGCAAACATATGCGACAGACACAAGGTCCACTAAATGGCGTTTAAACCTGTACGGTGGTGAGGTAACCGCCAACATGACGTCATGAACAAAGTATTGACAAAAATAGTGTTTTTAAAATTTTCACCTAGCGAAATAGGAATCAATAAGTAACTCACTTTCATAAGTTAGTCAGAAAAATCGATGTGCAAAGATAACGATAAAAACTAATTTTCTTGCTGGGAAGTTATTTTCATTTTAGAGTTTTACAGCTAAGTACTCGCGGTAAGCTAAACTTTCTCTCCGTTCAGCAGCTGTAAAATCACCTCTCGCTACAACATTACCAAGCTTTTCTACTACATAGCCTGTATCGCTTAGCATTCTGAATAAACAATTTTGGATGTAACATGGTTGTCGACCATTTGAAGTTTTTAGACCTTAGATTTCTATGCCAAAATACAAGCTCCTTTTGTAGAAGCTTGTCGATAAGTTTTGGTTCATACCAAGACACTCGCGAATCGATAAAACGATACATTTGTCTTGTAAATAGACTCGTCAGAGACCGTGAAAATATCGCCCTTCTCTAAATGTTCTGAAGCCACTTTTAAGTCTTCGCATTTAAATTAAGGAAAATTCAATTGTTTACTGACAGATCTTTTATTGGTAGATCTAGAACCAACCGTAATTTATTTTGACGTTCTGCAACGGTCAGAGGATTTCTTCAGTCCCTGTACGCTAGGCTCAATCAGCTTCATACGTTGACGAACAATCTTCTTACTTTCTTCGAGGGTTTCTTGGGTAGTAACCACATCGTTTTGTAATCACTGGAGGAAGCTTCATCAAGCTTATCGAGAACGTTTTTGACAGAATTCAAATTTCCTTTTAGAGAAACCCGACTAACGCGGTTCTTTCGACAATGTCTTCGATCGTGGTTTCGAGATTGAGCTGCTTCAGAAGACATCTTCACTGTTTGCGATGAAACTCAGATCAAATGACGAGAGAACAGCTTGTAAACTAATTCTGACTTTTTTTACGACACGTCGTGCGCTGACTCGCTATTCCAAGAATCCGACAGTGAATACGCAAAGAAACTAAAGAACGCATTGGAGAAGGAAGAGGCAGCATTGAAGATTTCCATCCCTGGTTTTCATTGTAAATACATATTAGGGAATGATAGTAAACCATTAAACTATATACAAAGCTAACAGAATATTTTATCTCACTGTCTCACAAATAATAATAATAATAACCGACATGAAAATATTCACAAACAACAGTTTTACAGTTATAATAGTCAGAACGTTAAAAGGAACAAGTTGTCGAAAGTACTCCTCTACGAGTAAATGACATGCTTCGACAATTGAGAACGAGTTGAATTCAACTTATCGAGTCACGGGTTTCGGTGTTTACCAATGGAAGGGTAGAACAATAACATGGTCAGTCCTTCCCTAAGAAAAACCTTTCAAAAGGCAAGAAATTGGAAAACAGGAACTCGGAACACAGTGAAACCTCTGATTACGATCACCATCGTGCAGAAAATAAGTGTGTCTTGTTGGAGGATAATTTAGGAGAAAGAGATTCATTTCGTGAAAGTGTTACTGTCTGCTTTACGAAGCATCCGTTAATTGGAGATTTCACTGTAGAATAACGAAGAGATGGTTGAACATGTGTGAACATTGTGAAATTTCAGGTCGAGGTAATGTAAAATGAACATGAACAATAGATTTTGAACTTTTGCGAATAAAACGTTACGTGAACGAAATAAAATGAAACTCTTTCTTTTTAAATCTTGCCGAAGTGATCTGGATGAACCACTGAGTGCGACCCGCAGCAATTTTAACCACGAGAGTATCACTTGCCTCTCAAGTCTCGATTACTTAAACCAAGTTTATTTAACTGTTCTTCGTAGTCGCTGATGTTCCTCTTCATGACGTTCATACACGAACCGAGAAGACGCTCAAAAGCCATGATATCTAACGCTAGAAAAGAAATGAAGAGAATATGTGAGAAAGGCTCAGCAAAAACCATGTAGACTGAATACGGTAGTGTTATGTCATTCAAAACATTTATTTTTAATATGTTAAGCAGTGAAGCGTTGATAGTAAAGCCTGACTCGCACATAAAAAGCATGACGCAACATTAAATAACTCAAACAACTTTTTTTTACGTGAAGCAAAAAATATGGAAAGGTTTTGATCTGCTTGCATCGACTACAGAATAATAGATTTTTTTGAGTCACGCATATTTTATGTCCCTTCTTGCTTCATAAGTGTGAATCAGGCTTAACGCTTGACAAACTGTTATGTATGCTTAATATCAATCTTCTCCTTTTTCAAAAACATTTTCAAAAAGTTTATAGGATGAAGAAAGAGAGCACTACATACCAGCCAGTTTACATGTTCCTGACGCATATACTGATGCAGCACGTGGTTTATGCGTTACTAGTGCCAGTTCTCCAAAGTATGCACCTTCTTCTAATTGCGTAATTTCTACTTCCTTATCGCTTGCATTCTAAAGAAAAATCAAACCAACACTCGTTATATGTTGACTTTATATGTTGACGTTACATGTTGACAGCAAATGACAGAATGAAAACGGCATCGGAGATTGGATCACAGAATACAGATATGTAAAATACATACCGGACTAGACATTTTAACAACCACCACACCTTTCTCTACGAAATACATATAATCGGCTTCATCACCCTACAATGGAGAAAGGTAGATTCATGTTGTAACAAAATGCTCATCCATAGTACAAATGAAGATGAAATTGCTTGGCAACATATAATTCACCTGCTTAATAATTACTGCACCATCGTTGAAATTTTTCGTCTCTAAAGCGTCAGCAATATTCATTCTTTCAAATTCCTGTAAAAAGAACAATAGGTATGTTAGTAAGTATTAAAGAAAAATGATGACTCGACAATTAGCTGCCCAAATTAGAAGAAAATGTGACCGTTCGCAATCCCTGTGGCTGCTGATTCAACAGAGTACTGGCAGTCTCTGCTTGTATACTATACTCATTTATTGCCTTTAAGTACTATTATTAATTACTTTGCTGTCAAAACATTATTTCTGCCTGGTTAACGAGAACATCGCTGCGTATTGCCTCGTTGATTCAAACGAAAATAAGAGACTTTCAACCAAAATGTTTTGTGATCACATCTTGTTAGACAAACACACTGTTAGTGTCGTTCATGAAGGTTTGGCGGAAACGTGTGGACAAATATAATGAGATGTCTTACATTGAGGTGTTTCATCATTGGGACTTTTTCGATTAACTGTTCATACATTTTCCTCTAAAGTTAAAAAAATTTTTTTAAAAATACAGAAATAAGTAACTCAGCTTTCACTTTTACGAAAATGACACAAAAAATGAAATCTAATTTCTTGCTTACGCGGAGGTATGCTGCTTTCAAGACGATCTTACGGAACGTAACTCGATCTAAAGCCCAAATAATTCCTTCCGATGCTGCCACTATAGTGGCTGCCCTGCAAAAAAAAAAAAACACGATAACATGAAAACAACACTTATCCTAACTCGCGATTGTTCCCATAATTCATAATTCATGCTTTAATTACTCGCTTAGAGTTTCTCAAACTATTGAATTTCGATTTTTTTAGTTATGCATTTTTATGTAGTAACTTACCCGCGCAACATTTTCATTACTAAAAAAGACGACTTTTTCGATTCAGACAGGATTGAAAATTAGATGAGATATGCCACCCGTGTGTGACATCGATTTCACGTATTTGTGGGGAGAAACTTCGCGAAATAATTCCGCCGATTCTGATTGGCTAATGCTCAAAGATCTTTCATTCATTTTGACTTTCTGAAGCCAATGACAACTGTTTGATCGGGAGTTTTCATTGACCAATCAAACTTGTTATTTTAATCACATATCATTTTTTAACACCTTTCACGAATCAAAAATCGAATGATAGAGATTTAATTTTTCTGACAAAAAACTCCCTTAGAATAACCTGAATGCTTCAGATAGAAAATGATTCCATAGCAACAGGAAGGAGAGGCTTAATAGAATCAACTTAATCATTAGTTGTGATTATGCTTTCCCATTAAATATGAATAACGGGATTAACAAATGAGATATATACGAGATGTGATTAGCAGCTCAAATATGAAAAGAATTCAAGCACATACCGGGGAGTATTGTACATCAATGCTAATTCACCAAAACTACCTTTGTTGTTATACGCACCAACCTAAGAAGAAAAAAACAACAAGGATGGAATGTGAAATCAAATATTTCTACTTCTGGTCCAAACTTCGCTGTCACGAAAACCGTCGTACCTTCTTGTTGTTGCCGTCGATTATGACGTAAATATCGAAAACACCTCTGTCAATAACATAAAAATTATCGCCGTCGTCACCTTGGTCTATAATATGTTCACCTGCTTGAGTTTTGCGTTCAAACATTGCGTCTAATATTTGATTTAAATGTTCCTATAATAATTAAAACATTGTGCTTACACAAGTTCAACGTTGAGAAGCATGATGGGGGATTTACGCGCTTAAAACAATAATGACAACCTACCAGCTCGAGATTTTTAAAAAGTAAAATATTTTTCACTGCCTCGTTCAATCGTTTTCTTTGTGTATCGGATTTTGGATGTATAACCTAATAATAGATTATTCAAAATGAGAATCACAGGCTGCCTTTAACTTTTAATTTACAAATTAATTCCAACGATCGGCTGAGCTAAACTTTTAGAAAGGAAATGACTTACTAATTTTTCGTCTTCATCATCAGATTCATCAGGATTGTATGCTTCTGCGCATACTGACTGCCGCCTGGAATATCGAGCTTTCGGCGGTTCTAGAATAACAAAACTAGTTTAAACGAACCGTACTAACAACACGGTAACCGACAGAATCGCAACCCATATCATCAAAACGACAATCAACACAATCCCGGCCCGGCAATGCTTAACTTGCGTGATGAAATGATAACGGGTGTATTCATTGTGGTATGGTCGTAAGTGTACGTTGGTGGAATTACTTTGCTTTTTAACCAATTCCCTCCAAATTAGTAATGCAAAGAGATGAAAAAGGAAGTCTGCGACACCAGATCCTGCTAGGATAACTAAATGGCAATAAATCAATCTTCGTCGAGATTTTCAAGGTCTACATTTCAATCTTAATGGAAACACACTGCAGTAAATTTTCAACACATAATAAACAAACAACGTAAACCAAACATACCCAAACAAACAACAACAAACAACAACAACAACAACAACAACAACAAACAGGAACAATTTTACAAGACCAGCTACATACCCATTAAACAGAGATATATATTTTCCTTCTGATAGAAAATCATCAGACATGAGTTTTGTTGTTAAAAAGCTCAAGTAACTTTCATCAACATTTAGGTGAGAAAAACCTCAGAATGTGGCGTGTTATTACACTTATGAAGTATAAAAACATAAAATATCCCAACAAATTCACTATTCAAATTCACAGAATTCTCAAAACCAGAACACTAACATCCAAAACAACAAATACTTACGCTCGTAATAAGGAATTGTGCCATTCTCAAAATAATGCTTCAAAGAAATATTACCCATATCTTCTGTCAAGTAGTACTGATATTATATGCAATGAAAAATATTTCGTTCTTATTTTGACCTTAATAATATGACACAACAGTAAATACAGCTTGTCGATCCGGGAGGAAAAAAACAACTCTCACATACACAAACAAATACTCACAAAAAACTCAACTCGATTTAACTAAAACCAACACAAAATGTTGGAACATCATGAAGAGCAGAAAGATAACAAATGATTAAAAATAAAATGCTAGACAGAAAATAAGATCTATCATGGAAAAAAAAATCCAAACACATCATACAAAACAATGACAAAGCCAGCAAGCAGAATACTACAGTGAAATGAAAACAGACAAGTGAACTAATGTTTATATATACTGGCTGGATTAACAATTGACAGTTGTATTGACAAATACTACTGATAGAAACGCCAAGATAAACAGATAAGAAGATGGTTCAAACAGATAAGTATTAATCATCTAACTGACAAGATATTATGCGATAGTCTGTGTACAGTTATTTCATTAAATGAAATACTTTTGATGCATTAACAAAAGTCTTTTAGTTCATAACTACTATTTTTAATTAAGGATTTCTTTACTTTTTAGTTAAATGGAAATGTATGGAATAATTTATAAAAAAAGGTCACAAGTTTATGGAGAAAAGGTTTACTTTTTCTTTCTGTGAAGACTCCTCAATATTTGGCCACAAGTATACAATATACAATTCCATTTTAAAGAGAATTATTTTGAAATTACTTTGACAGACGAAGTAATTGGCAAAAATTAAAATCTGCCACATTAAAAGACATCAGGCACATGTGAAGCACATAATATAGAACATCATGAATTTTAATGCAATAGGAAAAGTTTTTTTAACAGTTTTGTCATGGAGAAACATTCATCAAGCTTATCACTATCTGAACTTTCAACCTGACAGTTGCTCTGTCATTATTTGGCAAACACTTCCTTTGAAAGAATGACAACGAAAAACCACAGTGATACAAATATTTCAATAATGCTCTCTCCATCTTAGAGATAAAAAAAAAGAACCACAAAAAAAATTTACGAATGAACTTTCAACACTGCAACTCAATCATGAAACCACATTTATACATTGTTTCAAAAACAGTTGCAACAGCATTGAGAATACTGAACCGTTATAGATACCAAAACAAACATAGGAAGGAAAATGGTGGAAAAAAACAACAACCAATTGTTTATATAATTAAGGGCTTGTCTGACACCAATTAACGCTCATCAAAACAGTTAATTTCTCTTCAAGGAAAATGAACTCCATACATCTGAAGAAGAAGAAATGTATAAGTCATATTTTTTTAAGTTTTCCTGAAACATACACTTTCCAGATGTTTTGACATTTTGAAACAGAAAATTTGATCTCTCTACAAACAGAATAACCAACTATTATGGCGATAATGAAATTAGACAAATATTGAGGAGGGTTTACGAAAGACAGTTAGCATAATAACCGATGAATAACTTCAGATCTTGCAATGATAACAGGATTACAAATTAATAATTTGAAATACGTACGCAATGTAATTAGTAACCATCTCCACTGATAAACAAAATCTGATGAAATAGTGTCTTGGATAAAGAGTCATTTGCAGGAAAAATACAACCTTCACATTTGCATGTACAATATCCTATTTCTTACATTAATCTGATCAGAAAAATTAATCCTCAAATTTCTTTGAAAATCCAACATTACCCAAAATGTATCCAAGCAAAATACACTCACAAAATAAAACTTCATGTAACAATTTCTAACTTAAAGTTATTTCATAAAAACTAATCTTTGTAAAAATTTATCCTCAAGTTAATCTATAAACGAAACGTTGGACGTGAAAAGGACATCAAACACACTGATTTGACCTTTGATGAACAATGTAATAATATCTTCTCCCCACTGGCAGAAACATTATTCAACATTTCTTAAAAGCAGTGTCCTCAACTCATTTGAAGGCATCATTTGACTGAATGTTGGGGAAAGAGGCATGATGGAATTCTTAATATCTTTGGTGTGTTTACTGATAAATTGACTGTTTGAGGAGATGAAGAGGATATTTCTTAAGGACACAAAAACTTCACATCAACTATCAAAGGTTTTATTTCAATGACTTTTTCATGAATAAATATATGGTTTTAATATATTTTTCATTTGTTGTTCTTATTTCAAATAAAATCCTAAATTAAAAGCTACTGTTAAGCTTTTAACTGTAACGTAGAAACCATTCCAAAAACAGAAAATTATGGAGATAAAGTCTCACCACTAAATTGATGTCAGTCATTTCAATATTATTTCAAAACACACAAAACTCATTAACTCAGAGATTGTATATACCCACATGTGCCTATCTAATATTTTGAAAATGAGTATTAAACTTTTCTTCATAAATTGAGTTATATTACAAAACGTATTGTTCATGGCTTGACAAATGCTGCTTAAGAGAGCTCATTATGAAAAATATCTTATCTTCTGATTACAGTGATGTAATTAGATTATGCCATATATAAGATTAACTTCTGATTGAAAAGAGAAAGATGTCAACAGCAAGGAATTTTCAGAATTCATTATGCACACTGCAATGACATTACTTCAATGTGTGCTTGACATAAAGATTTTTATATCAGTGACAAATGAATAGACACCTTTTACTTCACAAAATGTGAGTTATGATCAGCTGAAAGATAATGCAATAAATAACGATAATTTATGAAGAAAAACGCTTACTTCAGCACAGTAACAAGCTACTAGCTATTTCACATTCACCTAGCAAAAATCTCCAGATAAGTTTATAAATTTTTATGAAGCTACTTATCATTCCTAATTCATACCCTGGTTCTAGTAACTTGTCAATAACAGCAATTCACCTATCTTCCCGCATTTCCTTATAATTCTATTGAATTCCACACATTTTCTATTGACATGAAGCAATTGTAAAAAAGATAGTAAATGACAGAATAATTACAGATCTGTCCCTCAGTTCCAATAATTACACTGATCTGTCCCTCAATTCCATAACCTGAAGAAACATTGGGAGGGAAAATACGATACTCTGAGTAAAGAAAAGAGATCAAATGAAACAAGAGTGTTCTGTTGTGAAATACTCATTTAGTAGAACAAAAAAACAAAACAGATGGCATAATATATATGGCCAAAAAATGAAGGGTTAAAGACATAATTGCAAAAGAACGTTATTGTTCAACAAACAATATTATCATGATGTTTGCTTTCTATATACATAATGATTCTTTCCTTATCAATTCCATATAAACAGACAAATAATACTACATTCTGTGTTAAGATCGCCTTGTTTACTTATATCATATTTTCTCTCAATGTTGCTTAAAAGACTTATCATTGGTTTATCAAACCTACAAAAGTGACCAATCACTGTACACAAATTACAGTCACATCAAGTCTACAAGATCAAATATTTTCTTTCAACTAAAACGTTCTCACACAATAATTTTTATAACTGACAGTTACAAGCTAGTAAAGTTTATACTTTATACTTAATTAGTCTAGTCAATTGAGTCTTTAAAGTCCTTATTCAGTATAAGATGTATATCTCATATTGTTACATAGTGTTAAAGTGATGGAAATGCAAGCAACTATTTTATGACATCATAATTACATTTTGTCTTGAATAAAATTCATGTTAAAGGCCCATGTTACAGTCCTGTCATGTTGTTTCTCAATACCTCACTCTGATGTGCTTTACAAGCAGCATATCAGCTCATTTGGGGACTGACTGCAGACTAGCCTTCACACAAGTTAGAACCCTGCTTTACGTATCTCTACAAGTCAGCCAGCAGGAGAACCAACCAACCAACAAAAGCCCAGGTTACTTACTTACTATTTCATATTGCTTTCACCCCCTGAAATCTTGTGTAAAAATAAGTTCGCCTGTTTGAGTGGTCCTGTATTTACATTTTATTCACATGCAAAATTTATACACTCATTTTTAAAAGTAAACAAACTTGAGTAACTACAAAGCATTTAGGATATTATAAAACCAATATCCATCAAGAAACATTTTACAAAAAGTGTGGCATATTATTGGCTTAGTATGTAAAACACAGATTTTTATAAATTTTCAAAAGAACTAAGAACAGCTAGTACATTTGCGTGACTAATTTGAATATGTCTTAAACATAGCTTTCAAATACATCTTCACAAAAGCACAATTTAGAATATTTTTCATAATAAGGACTACTTCCACTGTGTACTAATTAATACATTAATAAATAACACTGCTTGGCTTATAAGGGCCTTTCCACACTCCACCATCTGATAAATATCAATTTGCATGTTTTTCAAAATAAAACCATGAGTAAAATAATGTCCATAGTCTCTTCTGTCCATTTTGTTATTGTAAAACACATTGATACTAATTTTCGTTATGATTTCTATTGACTTTTTTCCTTTCAATAACAAAAAACATGCACAGAACTCCTATTTGAACAACCACCAAAGCAATACTTCATGTGTTTCTGTTATGCATGTTACGGCAACCAAAGGAGACTACACTAGGAATGGCTTTCATCCCCTTTGTGTATGCATTCGCAGAAAGTTACTAACTACTAATTTTCAGAAGTTTTTGTAATTGACACTAACAAGGTATGTTTTAAAATTAGCTTCAACTTGTAAAAACAATAAGTGAGTCATCCCTTAGGGAGGGTGTATAGTCAGTTGAGTTGGATTGATTTGCCAGTAAAAATAAATAACTTATAATACAGTACAGCCCAAAGGAAACTTTATGCGACCGCAAAGGAATCAATTTTTACATGAAAACAGAAATGATTTGCACGTAAAATTTATCTGTTAGATGAAGTCAGTTAACTTCTAAAAATGCTGAGTCTTTGCGGAAGCTAATTATCTTATGCGGAAATGTGTAGTTTCTTTCGGCTGTACTGTATTATATATTCAAATAGGAGCTCTGTGCATGATTTTTTTTTTATTGAAAGGAAAAAAGTCGATAGAAATCGTTATGAAAATTAGTATCAATGTGTTTTAACTTCCTAATAAGTGTCGTTTTAACTGGGGGGAAAACGAAAAGTGAGTCACCCCTTACACCACATACACCCCTCTTAGTAATTCACTTGCAGAATGGTACAATACAAACATGTAGTACAGCATATATATACAGCATATAAAGTAAAGAGAAAAATTTGATTTCGTACACCACACAATCATCAATCTCAGATCAATCAACACAATATATTGGTGTTTTGCAAAAACATTTTCGCAAGTTCAATTAGTAAATTCTGTTGCATAAGATCTTTGAAGATTACCCCTCCTGTCACAATTAGCCTAAAACATTCTGTTAAAACATTCCTCAACAAGAAGTAAAATATGATACCATTAAAAAATGCTCAGACCTGGTTCTTCGTCACTTTCATTAGAATTTTCAGCTGCTTCAGCAAACTTTACGCCTTTTGATTGCTGCGTATTTCCATATTGCTTTTTACTGTCTCTTAGTTTTATAAAATAGTCTGCTGCAAATTCAACGATATCAGTGGGTCTTTCTCTTAATGCTACAACAGTAAAGTCCTGCATGAGCTCCGTAAGACCAGGGGGTATCTGTATATCCATTCTTGATACAAAACTATAAACTACTTTTTTATATATCGTAAGATTGATAGTAGTATTTCTCTTCCCTCTTTTGATCTTTTTAACACATAACTGAAATGATATTTATCAGAAGCACCTGTTCTCAAGAAGTTATCAATATTTTTCTCAAGCTTTTTCCCGTTCAAAAATGGCTGATATGTTCGCGCATGCCTGTTTTGATTGCGAGTTTGCCGCGTTTTCAAAGAAAAAATAAATAAATAAATCTACACAAATAAATAAAATCCATCCACACACACACACAACAACAACAACAACAATAATAAATGGTTTGAATTTTTTTCATGAGTGAAGAAAAAAGATATATACTACTAACGGCTAGCGTAGTTATGTTTTATAGTGTTGTTTATCAAAATAAAATTTTCAGAATTTCCAGCCAGTTTCGATTATTGGAGGAGAGAATGGACACTGGCAATGTTTCCTCTCTCTTTCCCTCCTCTACTCTGCAAAACATTAAAACCAGAGGCGTAGCTAGAGTTCAGTCAAAATTTGTGGAGGAGAGTTTAGTCATTTAAAGTAGAAAAGGAAAACGTGCAGGTAACCCAATCGACACCTAAAACTGAAAACAAATATCATAATGTTGGACTCCTCCTCCTCCACAAACTTTATTTCATTTCCCACAACACCAAATAATTTTAATTTTTAGAAGAGTAAGTAGTTGACCTATATAGAGACGAATTTTGGTGCTGGTCAACAAGAAAACGCTTATAAATCCACATACCAAAATCTTCATCATCATCATCTTCTTCTTCCACATCAATACTTGTATTTTCAAATTGAATTTTAGGTGTCTGTTGATGAAGAAATTCATTTTTTTTCCTATTTTTGGTAGAAATAGTGCTGTCCACTATTTTTAATATTATTCCTCTTGGCATCGTTCTAACTAAAATTATAGATTGTATAAGTTTGTTTACTCGATCGCATATACAAGAAAGACGTTTTAAAATTATATATAAATATATTTGAAAAATTTGAAGGTTTTTTGCTAATTTTTGTAATCTCTTTCATATCTTGTTCCTTTTATTTCTCAAATTCTTTTCTTTCTTTTTTCAATTCAATAAAAGTTATTTTTCATATTTAATGGATATAGTCTGTTTTTCTTTGTAATGTTGATTGTTTAAACAAAAAACAAAAGCAAAAAGAATTCGGAAGAAAACCTGCATATAATGTTTTTAGCGACTTCGGGGACAATATTGATGTAGGTGCAATTATAAAGATATCAAAAAGACTAAGAAAACGACTACGACTTTCCTACAGTCAAATTAGGGGCTGGTTATAATTTATATTATTATTTTTTAAGCATTTTTTATTTTAAGCATTATTTAAATTTAAGAAAAAAATAGCGAATTTTGTACATTCGCGCAAACTGTAAATTCTTGTTTCCTGTTATTCGCGCGAACGAGTTGCTGTCGCCCGATTCGTGCGACTTATTCGCACGAACTGCTTTAGACAGGCCACTTCTATGTCCCAGTTATCGTGTGATGAAAATTACTCAATTTCTCGGTCTCCGCCGCGGCCTTATCTCTTCATATCTTCATAGGGTCCTGGGTTCGAAGTTGATCCTGGACTCCTACTTGATTTATGGTGCGTGGTGAATTGTGAGTGTGTAATACTCTAAGATTCCATAAATGATACTATAGTTCTGCTGGTGCTAAAAATATCATTCATGATGGGAGAGGGAAGACTTCATTCATTAATTTAAAAACCTCTAGTCAAAAGATTTCGTAAAATTCTCACATGAATAGTTGCCTCGTTTAGTTATAATAGCCAAGAGATCTTTTGTAACGAGTATTGTAGTTATTGGAGATAAGTCTCGTAATAAGAAGCTTCATAAATCCTCTATACACCTTTTCCAAATTCATGTTTATATGTCGCATCATGTCGACCTCGTTCCGTTTCAACAAAAATGGTCCCACTGCTGCGATTTGCTTATGAACAAAATAGATAACTTAATAATTACTGTGAAACAATGTAACATACCAAAAATGAGGTCCGCATAGAGAACTGAGTCAGGAAGCGACATACAAACATCATGGATTCGGGAAAGGTGTGTATGTTCTTATTGGACGATGATAGAGCTGCTGACTGTAGCTGAATTGTGATCTAAAAAAGCATTAACAGCATTTCCCTCCCTGATAACATAGGACAATGAAGCAGATGTTAGGGAGAATATTTGTACTTGGTCGAGACAGGACGTACATCGTGCTTTCTGTTATATGCAGGCATATAAAGAATAGTTCTTTCGAGTCTGGTCTTGAGATCGATTTGATAAGTTTAGCGTCAGTCACCAGGAATTTATTGTGTTAGGAATATAACTTCTTTGAAGTCCTTTAGATAGTCCGTGTAATGACGTGCAAATTCGTTATGAATTGTGATGCAAAAAACTCCCACTTCGGAAAAGAAATATATTTTTCTATCCGATTGAGATGCCGTAAATCCCCGAAGGTTAAGGATTGCCATTGCCTGGCTAAGTTCGTTTCTCTTTTCGTGCTGTTCATCGAACGTACGTAATATCATTTTGATGCAATTGATAAAGTTGTTGGTTGTTTTTCGTCCTTCTGGTTACAATTGTCGTTTCGACATCCAGTATATCGAAGAGGTTGTGATCGTGTCGTTACTTTTTTTCAGACACATTAGAACGGTGCGTATGGACAATCTAAGTCAGAGGAAATCTTGCAACAGCATCGCAAATCTTCATTTTCACCTTGCTGCTAATTTCCACACGTCATTTTCTTCTTTAAACAACCACCCCATCTTGGCCACTCTCCTCTTCTTCCACTGTAACCATATCATCAACAAAATAAATGGTTGGCCAGCACTCGAAAGGATACTTTTTTTTGTTCAAGCTTTTTCCGCTTTTTACTTTTATTGATTAATATTCGAAAATCTGTTGTGCGGTGGTGATATGACGGAGTGGTACTGGCTGCTGATGGGGGAGAAGAACCAATTACCATTATGGATGGAAGCCCGGGGACTCAAATCTCGGGTTTCCTTTTTCCTTTTTTTTACTTGTGTTTCATTCAAACGAAATTGGTTTGTGTGTGGTCATTTTCACCAGAGAAAAAAACGCCTCAGCTCAACTACTGAAGTGTTGGAAAAATTTGGAACAGGAAAATTTACACTTTATTATTAGTAATTCTTTCTCTATATAAAAACAAATATTCTAAAATAAATTATGGCGCTGGCTTTATGAACACCGATTAAAAATGTACGTTACCACATGAAAAGATTTGAGAAAGTGATCCGGCATGATTTTTTTATTCTTTTTTTTTTTGATTTATGATTTATTTAGCGCAGCTTCAAATCAATAATGACAATTGATGAAACCGACTCCTTCAACATATATTGATTACATAATCTAAACATGGGACATTTCTGTGGTTTCTATTTCGTTTTATATATTTGTTAATTCATTAATTGACTCTGATTTTCAGGTATAATGTGTGTGTTTCCAAAATTGTGAAAGAAGCTTTATGTACTGGATTGGTCTCCAGTTAGTTACCATGGAGACACTCTGGGGGAGGGGGAGTGGTTGTTATAAAGTGGATCGCAGCGCAATATTTCTATGGTGTGAGAATCAATCATCCCGCCAAGTTTTATGCTTTTAGTCTTGATATCACACAAACGCTCTTTTCACCAACTTACTCCCCCAAGCAGGTCCTGCAAAGAACTGGCCCTGTTTGAAGAGAAGGGACGGGAGAGGAGGAGGACAGCGCGGGATGGAAATTTGTCGGCCAGCGGGAAACCGAGTGTGCAATCCGATACAATCGGACAAGAACAGAACCGTGCTCGATCATCATGGCGGCTGCATTGGAAAGTTACACTGGACGTATCCTTTTATTTTTGATTTTCTTATTCACATCAGCGTTTGTGCCACCAAATTTCTGAATTCTGGATCAGAAAACAAAATATCTGTAAGGTGTACGAATACTTTTTATTGAATAGGTGGCGATAATAGAAACTAACGTCTGTCTCAAAAGTTTGTGCACTTTGGTGTGGCATATTTTTTTAAATTTCTCAGCGCTGTCTAGATGAATTTCAACAAACTTACCCCCTCATTCGAAAGACAATTCAAAGTGGACTAATTTGTAAAATAGAAGAAGAAAACGTTGGTGCAAAACGTTATAGTAGGGGGTACAAACAAACACAAATGCACAAAACGAATGATGTGAATGAGAGTGCAAACGAACCCTCTACAGTGCATCATTTCCAAGAAGATTCCATTTTAATTGGTCATGGAAAAACATTTTGCATAATGACTACCAGGCCTGGAAATTTGTTAAGTCTAGTGAAACGATTAATCGTTGCCGCAGGTTGGAGCTTGCGGAGGAAACGATAGAGAACGACCTTTCATTACGCAAATAATGCTTGGCGGAAACGACGCGGTAATGACGGAACCTGTCATCTAAAATCTATGTTTTTCAGATGTGGATAAGCACCCATGTGGGCAATCATACCTTGAACATTTCACGTTTGAAGGTTTTTCAAACAATTCTACCAGTGAATCATACAGTCAATGCTTTGTTAGCATCACTTTAGGAAATGTCACAGAATAATACATATGAGGAATACGAGCGGGTAAAAAAGAAATCAATATTTTTTTCTTTAAAATCTAAGGCTAGTTTAGTTTAATTTTTTCTTGGTTTGTGAAAGGTTAATGTCAAATGTTTTGGTAATGTTTAGAAAATTTTAGCATGTGTAGATACACCTTAAATGTGAACACTTTGTTTCTTTTTTTTCTTTTCAAATTTTGTTTGTGACCCACATGGAGCTCCATCAATGATAATATTGTTAGATTTCATTCATTTAAAATTCAACAGTGTGAGAGAGTTTCCAGAATATTACGTTTCGTAATAAATATTTGAAGATCAATGGTTTAAATAACATGAATTCGAAGCAATTTTTGTTTTACAAAGTAGTGTTTCTGCCAAATTTCCAGACCTGACTACACCTTTTTTCATGTCATCATTGACTTCAACAGAATCTGCCTTAACTATAAGGTAGGTTCACATATCCTTGTCATGCTTCTATATTCTCGTAACACATAAAATTGAAACGATTCATCAATGAAAAAAATTTAAAAACATTTAAAATGGAAGCTTACAGTAAGTACTGTTGACCCAATAGTTTAAATTTGAAATATCGCTTAATAATTGGGGGTAGATTCAAGATGAGTCTGAAACCTCTTTAAACAAATCTAAACACCAACAACACGACCGAAATGAAGTTGTTGATATTCATGCGTGCTGTTATCCTCACATCTTGTTTACTACTGGAACGGAAAGATTGGCTATGGGACTTCAAATCACGACTTTTAAATCCCCGTTTTGAAAGCAGATTTCAGTGTGATAATTATGTTCTCGCCATGCTTAATAAACAGCTGATTACTAGGGTTTGTTTACAACGTGATGTTATAGTTATGAAAATGTTACGAGTACCTTTAAG
Source organism: Turritopsis rubra (assembly GCA_039566895.2). Taxonomy (NCBI): domain Eukaryota; kingdom Metazoa; phylum Cnidaria; class Hydrozoa; order Anthoathecata; family Oceaniidae; genus Turritopsis; species Turritopsis rubra. Next base: position 13,682,893 of record CM077630.1, read on the forward strand.
GGTAATTAGTGGTAAAGAAAAGAAATATCGTCTCCAGTGTTTCCTTTGGGACCATTACGGCCCGTAGTTTTTATGTTATCTACTTTGTTATTTCACTGTTCCGTGTTTTATCTCTAAATTGTTTTGAAAATTTTGCATTACAAAAAAATAATAATATGATGAACACGGACGAGTCCTCCCGTTCCCTTTCACCTGTTTATCTAATTTTCAAAGGAAAGAAATGTTTGTATATTTTTATTACTAATGTTGTTTTGATATTGTATTTCATATCTTACATCCTTTTGAATGTGAATTAGGTTTCCTTTTTCATTTATTGGATACCTAAGTTGTTGGGACGAGGATAGGTGAACCTACCTTATATATAATGAATGTGGAAGAAAGGATTCCGAAATAAAAAAATTCAGGATAAATTTCCCACAACCCGACATGTATTGTGTCATCCAAGCCTACACCAACTGTTGGGTTAAAAATGTTTTGCAATCCTATAATATTTTAAAAACTTCATAGTTAATCGTGAGAAAAAACCTAAATATATCCACGATTCGCAATTCCAAATTAATGTTTCACATTTTAATTTTAAAATTAAAATTCCACTGCACAAGATTGAGTTTCATTCATTAACATTCGTTTGCACTTGTTTCCCTCTTGTTTCTACTCGTTTCCCTCTCATTTTCAGTTGTTTACCTTGTGTTTTCAGTCGTTTACCCCCTTACTTTTTTACTTTTTAGCATTTAACAAGGAGAAAAAATGAAGAAAAAAATGAGCTTTTTTTCTACCTAAAAGGGGGTATTTTATACCATAAAATAAGGATGGTACCGCAGAATACATTTTTTTTTTTATATATAAAAGGCCATTATATATTTCTAATGAAAATGATTTCTCAAGTAACTCAATATAACAGAATTAGCACTATTTGAATGTGCTCATCCTATATATAAAAAGATGGACTAAATTCAAAATATGAAGGCCTTTTTTTTTGGTGATTTTGAAAAATACCGTCCTCTGCACAAGTTTGGAGGAAAAAAGCGGGGGTTTGGATTTTAATAGAAGAATCTTTATGCTACTTTTACAATGAAAGTAAATTATTCAATAGGGAAATGTAAAAACGAGGTTTCATTCATTATATTCAATATTCAACGAGAAGTATACATTGTACATTGTTCATTCATTGTTCATTGTACATTGTCATTGTTCATCATACAGGTATACATTGTTCATTGTATACAGGTGATTGGACTACAAATGGTATATTTTCAAAAATACAGGCCCACGGACCAGCAAAGTCTGAGTTTTATGCATTTCAGTATTTTTCATAAAATCAGGAGGTATTAATTTCACTATAAAACAGCCATATCCATTAAAAAAAATTTAGCTCCAAAAAATTCAAATCAACGTTGCTGCCCATATTTTCAATAGAATCATGCTAACTTAGTCTAGAAATTTAAGTTATATAATATGTGGCTGTCCAAGGGAAAAAGCCAACATGAAATTTATAGGTAAAAATCATATGTAATTCTATCCAGAGAACAAAAGAATTACATATAAATAATACCTATAAGTTATCTATAATCTTTATCATAGATAAACTTATAGGCAGACATAATAAAGTTATAGGAAACTGTTTACCTAGACTTACCTATAGATTTTATCTATAATATGATGTTCCAAAGTCTATAGATAAGTTAGTATAGATTATCTGTAATATAGATAGTATATAGGGAATCTATAATCATAGATAATAAAATATTTCCTATAATGTGTATAACTTTATAGGTAAAACCTATAATATAGATAAACTTTATAGGTAATTCTTACCTAAACATAGATTATAGGTAAAAATTATAGGTAAGATAGGTATATCTATAAATTTCATGTTAGTTCTTTTCCCTTGGACAGTCACATATGAAAACGATTAATTAAGACAGGCCAATTTCTGTATTTTTCACATAAAAGTGAAATATGCCGTATAATACCATTTGTAGTCCCTGTGTCTGCCCAAAATGAAAAGCAATGGTATTTCTGTGATAAATGTTCTTCAAAGAAAATTTAGACAAACCAAGTGGCTACAACAATATTTTCAGTATTCTCAAAATTCTCAGTAAATAATTATAGTAAGATTATGAAGAATATTTTTTCCTAGGCTAAAGCATTCAACAGTAGACTAAAGAAGTTTCTGAAGGGATCACAGATTCGATTTCTGTCTCTTGTCACCCTGCATTTTGCAAGGATTTTTCTCTTTCTCTCGTTTTTTCTAACAATGGCACTTTCAAGCCAAAGACAGTTTTAACAAAGTTGTTTACTTTTTCTACCTTGAAAAATCAACAACGTAGAAATAAAGGACATCTAACACACTAAATACAAGTATGTACATAATAACATGTTTTATGAGAGTTGCAGTTCTTAGGATAACCGAGATCATAAAACTAAGTTTACTATAAAAAGACTTGATAGATTCATTGTATCATTGTGGAGAACTACTTTGTTCCTTCCAATGAACTTTATCATTGCACGTTCAACTTCCTTTTTTCTCCATCTGAAAGGCTCTTAATTCTAGACATTGAAAAAAAACTTTTTTCGTGGCTAGCTTATACTATAGACACAATACAATAAAAACAAAAATCTGCATTTAAAAACATGCTATACTCGTAGTACTGCTGAAAAGCACCATATATGCCATTTGTAGTTCCCTAGAAAAAAATGTATGTCAGTTTACCTACTGAAATTACCACTAAATCTCAACACAAACGAATGAACCAATTTTCGTTTGTTGATCAAAGTCTATTCTTTACAAAAATGAAAACCCCGCTATAAATCATATACGTGGTGTGAGTAATTGAAAAGCAAACATGTCATCATGCAACTAATCAGAATGATACATTTTTCATGCTGAAAAAAAATTAATCCATTATGATTTTGTTTTGTTTTTTTGTCTCCAGTAGGAATAATTCACTGATAATCAACAATTGGGTACTGTTGTAACGGAATTAATGACTTGAATTCTGTTGCCACTGAAAGTCTGTTTTACAAACCCACTGTCCTTACTTAGCATAAAGGACCTTTATTTTTCTTAATGAATACAATGTAGATACTGTTGCTGTCATCACTCAAGACGGCAGAATGATAGTGGTATGTGAAACTAATCAATATAAGTATTTCCTGACGAGGAATTGATCATGTTATTTCTACAGGAACATAATTTGTTGCCTGATTTCTTTTAGGGACTGTTAAAAGGTTTCGATCAAGCAGTAAACTTAATCCTAGACGAAAGCCATGAACGAGTTTTTTCTTCAGAAGAAGGTGTTCAGCAAGTTGTGCTTGGGCTATACATCATACGTGGAGATAATATGTAAGTTTTAAGGTTATTACATGAAGGAAGTTACCATTTTCACCTGACTAAATGAAATAATTACTTTGAAAGTATTAAAGTGTGTTAAAGTTAATACTTTCAACAGTTGATAGGGACGAAAAAATAGCAACGAAGGAAGATATGTTCGTAACTGACTAAAAGCACTCAAATCTGTACATAACGGAAATGCTATGGTACAACAGACACCTGTACATAGTGGACACCGTTTCCGGAACTGGCCAAATTCCAGCAAAACCTTATAAAATTACCTCCTTACATAAAGGACCCTGCACATAAGGGGCACCTTTTGGCGCACCGAACAACAATTTTACCTGTAGATAGCGGACACTTAACAGGATTAGAGGTATTTGTTGAAAAAAGAAGTATTGGATAAGAAAACATATTTTGGTTTTATGCATCTATCTACTACATTATCAAAAACTTCTTTAATTTTTCTTGGTGATCACCCTCTTCGACTACATTTTCGAAAAAGAAATATATAGAACAAATAAGTATAGAAAGATATTTTTACAAAGTGATATTTATAGAAGGATGATGTCCTTTAAAGTGTGTACACTAGCCATGACACCTGTATGTAACAGACTTTTTTGGAACCATAAGTGTCCGCCATGTACAGGTTTGACTGTATACATTGGCTATCTTAGATTCTCAAGAAACATTGAAAAAAGTTCAAGAATTCAATATTTCAAATTTTGAGATGAGTTTGCCATTGCAGACTGGTGTCTAAAGTTATGAGGTCTTGAAGTTCAATTTTCTTTTCGACATCCTCTGAAGCCTCTGTCAAAACGTGATTGACCACACAACAAAAACATTCCATAACTCAAAAACAATCGAACAATGCCGGTCAAATGTTCTACGAACTGAATTTTTTTTTGAAAAGTTTAATGAAACGCACTCGGGATAGCGAATAGTTCGAGATAGCAGAACAATTTATAAGGTGTCAGTCAGTCAGGCCGGCCATGCTGCAGTGACTTGTTCAAGGTAGCGGGAGTCGACTGTAAACAGAATTACACGTATTAACAAATATTTTAAGCAGGAGTTTAAATTAAAAGGCGTTTAGTTGAATCCTTATAATGTTTTTAACCATGGGTTATTGCAACTGAATATACATTGCTCGTAAGACCTTTCTCTTACAATATCTTATTTTCTAGAGCCGTCGTTGGAGAGATGGATGATGAAATCGATTCAGGACTTGAAATGAAAACGATTAAAGCCGAACCGTTTAATCCTGTTGTGTACTAAGGACGAAAGAAAGTTGAACGTGCAATGATAAAGTTCATTGGAAGGAACGAAGTTGTTCTCCATTTTCAACACTACGATGATACAATGAAGAGGAGAAGAAAACGAATGTTAACTTTGCTTACTTCTATAAGATGTCTCGATGTTCTTTAACTATGTATTTTTTGTAGCTATATTGTTTAAATGGATTTTCATTGCTTAGCAGGTCAAGAAATTTTTTAGAATTTTCATAATGAAGCTGAGAGTTTGATAATTTCGAACGTTTTCAAAGTTAAATTTCGGGCGAACATCAGACACTTTCTTAATTGTGAGTTAAGGTTAGGATGAAAATCATATGAAAAAGATCATATTTATCATTCATTCATCTATTTCATTCATTCATTTTTTTTATTCTAAATCTTTAGAAGGATCTTTGTTATACACCCCAAACACTTTCGGTTATCTAATTGCGTAGTTCCATAGGGACGGAGCCCATTTGGCAGATACGCGAAAAATGACACTGAAATAACAAAAATGCCTCGTTCATTCAGTTTCAACAAATTTTTTATATGTTTTATAAATAAAACTTTCAATAATTAGAAAAAATCCATGCAAATGAGATTCCCAAAGAAGAGGCTGTATGTAATTATAGTCTAGAATGAAAACTATGTTTGTTGTTGTGGCGAGGGCTAAACTATAATGCTTTGTTTTGCACGCCAGACAGTGCACGAACTGACAAAGGGTCAAAGTTTTTTGTTTTTTTAATGACAGCTCTTTTTATAACCGACGCAAAAGTATGGAGGATGCTCAATTTTTGTTTCAGAAAACTGCTGATTATGTGTGATGGACAATTTTATATGTACCAAAAAATATATCGTAGATTGATATCATAGCCTAGAGAGCGTGTTTATGGGTTACTAGTTCATAAAACTTGCTCATATCAGAATGGTGTTAAGGCTGAAATACACGATCATTTTAAAATGACATTTTTTAAATGATCATCTAAAACTGATCGTGTAAACGCTTAAAAAATGACGAAAAGTATCCGTCAAACATGTTTGAGTTTTCATTTAAAAAATGATCGAGTTTTTCTATTGAATTACGTCAGTTCTATTGCTTTTCTCACTTATAATCACGCGATGGTTTTTTTGTAGCTATGAAGAGAAAATTAAGTGATAGTTCTGCATAGTAAAGTGTAGTAAATATGTCGTTGGTAAAGTTAGCATCTACTGATCAATTTATAAATTTGTGGCAGGAAGAGGAGTGTTTGTGGAATGTTTCGTCCTCAAATTACAAAAATAGGGACCAAGGAGAAAAGAGTATCAGTACCTGAATGGAAAAGCGTGGTATGAGTGGTGAGTATTATTATTATTTAAATTGGTTTGCACAAGCACATGAAAGTTGTAGAGATAACTCACTGAAAACGCTGTTGTTTTTTAGAAGCTGAAGTAAAAATTAAAATGAACACTCTACGAAGTTACTATTCGAAAGAATTAGCGAATTGTGTGAAGAAAAGCGGAGCTGGACGAGATGAAACTTATGAGTCGAAGTGGCCATTCTTTCATGCTATGTCATTCTTAAGGGATATTATAACTCCAAGGCAAACGTTGTCATCTTATGTAAGTATATTCATTACTAATAACCCAGTGGGGCACACGACATTAATTAACGTCTAAAAGAAGAAGCCCTGGGAACGAGGTTGTATTATCACAGTAATAGCTATATTAAATACAATTATCTTGCCATGGAACTGCTCCAGTTGTATTGAAATAACCACAGAAGTCATCTCTTACTTTTTTTGCATCCAGTTTGTAGGTATTTACCCCACTGAATTTAACACCGTGCATGATGTCACCTTCGTTGGACCTCCACTGGCCATATGCAATGGTACCATCTTCAGTATTTTCAACATCTATACTTCCGGGAGGAGTATAGTTTGAGCAGGTCTTTTCTTGTAAAAAGTTATGAAGAGCACAACTAACACACACAATCTTTTGTACATTTTCTGGCAATAGAAGAGTTAGTGACAAGAATACTCTGAAGAGTTCTCTTCCAGTGCTGTAGACAATGAACTATTTCGATACACGCCACCATCACTTATCCGACCATTGCAACCAACATCGACATAAATGAAGCGATAATTAGCATCCACAACAGCCAGCAGTACTATACTGAATGTGCCCCTATAATTAAGATAATAAGAACCGCTATTTCGGGGTTGCTTTATGACGATGTGCTTACCATCAATAAAGCCAATGCAATTTGGGAAGTTCCATCTTTCCATGTATTCTTTATCAACTTGATTTCATTGTGCCTCTGTGCTTGGCGTCTAAAATGAAACAATTATTTTTTTTCATTTTTTCATTCAACACAGAAGAGGAGAATGACTTCCGGCATGAGGAATATAGTAATGAGCTCGAGGAAAACAACCAAGAATCTTCCGCGATCAACTAAGAAACCTCATCCAAAAAAGAGAAAAACGACAAAACAGCAAACTGAAGAAGACGTTGCTTTACTGAAGCTATGGGCGTCCTTGCAGCCTATAAAAGAGAGCCGCGAGACGCAGATATTGTTTTTGGGCAAAACATAGGACTTAGCTTACAAAGCATTGGTAACAAAAGGTGTAAAAATCCAAGAGCTTATTTTTCAAGCACAGTTTGGTTTGTTGCACAGTATGCCAGCACCAGTAGCTAGTACACCATTTTCACCGCAGTACTTCTCATCGCCACCACCGTCTCCTGCTGTCAATATACCACTTAGTGATCAAGGGACATCACACAACTACTACACGCAATTCGGAAAAAAGTTTCAATAATTAGTAGTGTAACAACATTTGAAATCTTTATTTTGCATGTGTATACAACCATGGGCACATAATGTCTATCCATTGTTAAAAAGACATCGTTTAGACGACGGTACAACTTAAAACGTCTTTTCGACGCTGACTAGACAACGTGTGCCTTCAATAAATTTATAAGAAATACATACCTTCAAGTATTTATCTTTTAAACATGTATAAATTGCTTTGCAAACCTCCGGTATAAATTTTGATAAAGTACTTTTGTGTACACGGAAAACATGTTGTACATCTGCATAATTAGCCCCTGTAGATAAAAATCTGCATAATTAGCCCCTGTAGATAAAAATCGAATTGTTGCAGCCAATTTAACTTTAGCTGGAATTTGGTCACGCATTACTGTGCACTCTTTTTTGATGGATGGACTAATTAAACTTAATATCTCTTCAAGATTTTCTGATGACATTCTTAGCAACTTTGAATATTCAAAATGGTCTTCTGCTTGAAATTCCTGCACAAGGGTGTTATAGATTCCTAAGCAGTTTCGTTTTTGAAGCCAAGGTTTCACCAAATGTCTTCGTTTCTACCTTTCATTTCTCCTCTTTCGTCGTTTGGACATAACAGCAACAACTACGATTGCTGCTGCGTATTCTTCATCGGAGTCCATGATTGAAAAGAACCCTTTTACCATAGAACTTTTATAAATATGTTTTAATCATAAATGATCGTGTAAACAGGTGTTCTTATCATTTTTCATTTATCATTTTAAAATTATCGTGTATTTCAGCCTTAACACCATTCTGATATGAGCAAGTTTTATGAACAAGTAACCGTAAACACGCTCTCTGTCGTAGAGAGCTTTGACCGGTGGTACGAAAATTGGTTTCTTTTTTAAGTTATTAAGGAAACTAAATAAGTCGAATGGAACCGGTTTTGCACACCAAAACAGTTTCTTTCTGAGAAATTCTTTTTCACGAAGTGATAAACTTCACAAAACGTGCTTGTTTATATCCAAACACCCTGAAGAAGCACACATTTTCTCGGAATGTCGGAATGGTGTATTCCACAAAAACTTGATCGAGCAAGAAACGTTTCCTCCGAACGCCTCCATTTTTGTATACAATTCCTGTAGCTCTTATCTTATCTTTATAATGGATATCATGTTTATACTTTCTTTGAAAAAGTATATAAAAAGGACAATAAAGATACTATATACCTAATTTTGTGGAGTGGAGACCGGATGTTTTAACATGAAAAAAATGATGATTTCTCTAAACCGCGCAAATCATCGTGGATGTTGGATGATGATGAACAGAATCGAAAACTGGCTTTCGCTATCTCGTGAAACTACTATGCCTCCTCGCTGAGCCCTTTTCTCTCTAAAGTCAAAACATCAACTTACTGGATAATTGCTTATAATGGACACTTTTTTGAGTCCCGGTGGTGAGAGGTGTGAGTGTTTTAGACACTTTCAGTTAATATAGAACAAGACACAAATATGGCACTAACTTGGATTTGGTACGAGTGCCCTTTGGCTCTTATTGAAACAACCCCATTTAATTTTAATTTCGATTCAGTTTCCGTTACTGCATAGGCTCTTCCTTCATTATGTGAATCACTTAATATTAGAATTCTACAGTATTTCTATAACGCTAAATTTCATTAAAAAAATTCTTTAACATAAAAGGAATCTTCATTTCATTTCTTATATACTTCACACATGATATATAAGAGACTGATTACACGAAAGCCGTACTGAACTCAGACCGGTTTGAGATTTCAGTACAGGTCAAATTTCATACCTGTCGACGGTCTTTAACTTATTTCTGTTTACATGGTGACATCGTACAAAAATTTCAAAACGGCTTGAATTCAAACAGGTCTTTCGCATAGGTTTGAAATTTCAGTACTGTGCAAAGAGATTAGTACGCATGCGTAGTATAGCTGAAATTTCTGAAATTTTCAAAAAACTGCGGGATCAGTTTAGTGTAATTGTGGTCAGTGTTGATTTGCCTGTACTGAAATCGCTTCAAAATATTTCGACCCGTACTAAAATTTTGTTTGAACTCAATGCGGCTCTCATGTGAATAGCCTCTAAGAATGGTATGAATAATTTTGAGACAAATATTACAAACATTTGTTTAAAGTACTCTAAATATCATGGCTGCATCGTTTATAAATGAAAAAGTACACGACTAATAAAGTATTTTTTTATCATTTTTTATCTCAGATTTCTATTTGAGATTTTATCTCAAAGACTGAGTGAATGAAAAAAAATGCTTTCAAAATTATCTTCAGATCAACATATCAACATATCAAAATCTCCTGCGATTGCGTTAACTGACAAGAAAGCTTGATTTGAAGTATGCGAAACAACTTATTTTCACATATTTTCCAAAAGATCCTTTTCCGCTGTATAACGCCCTAGTTCGTTACCAGAGTAATCAAAAGATCAACATCAGATATTGTTTGGAACACCATCTCTGAGTACAGATATCGACAAATGTGATTTGTGATGATACTTGGAAGGATTGTTAAATTGAAGAACGATCCAAATTTAAGCACCATCAAAGATCTTCTGGAAATTCGAAACTGGATTGCTCATTATAGATCGAAACCTCTTGCAGATCCCTTGTACAACCAGAGGTTTAACGAAATCAAAGTAATATTAAAAAGACTTGGAGCAAATGATGCCGAGGTGGAACACTTTGGTCGTGCAAGAATTGAAAATTCCATTATTATCATTGAAGAATTGTTGAAAGACATAAGAAGCGAGATACCTCGGAAGGTAAGTTGTTAGACTTTATTTGACGCATCTATTTATTATCCGGATTGAGAAAAATTTTAAGGTACCTTAGTTTTCAGACTAGTTTTTTATTTATTTATTTATTTATTTATTTATTTATTTATTTATTTATTTATTTATTTATTTATTTATTTATTTATTTATTTATTTATTTATTTATTTATTTATTTATTTATTTATTTCCGAATATTTATACAGGATAAAAACACTTCAATCATACATATTGTATATATATTGCTGTTATCAGCTTGTGTCCTGTGTAAAAAAGGATAAAAATAAAAATAAAAATAAATTTGAATTTATAAAATTTATATATAAAAATAAAAATAAGCGTTAGGTATATAAGTTAGTGGTTAAAAACTATAAACATTTAAGACATAAAACTAGGCGGGAAAGAATGCATGAACAAAGAAAAAAGATTCTGAGGGTGAAGAAAGTTGCAAAACAAAAGTGAAAAAAAAATTATGGAGCAAGTGATAGCAATACACTACGACAATATGAGGAATGAGGATTTGGTGCCCAAAATGGTTCCTAAGTAAAAATTTAAATTTTTATCGGAAAGTTTTTTTCGTAAATCTAGTGGAAGATCGTTAAAACTTTTCGAGCTCGTATATCTTGTAGACGTTCGGTTGGATTCCAGTTTATCTTTAGGCATTTCGTAGTAACGGATCAGAAACCATTCCACATACAACATCATGAACAAATAAACATGCCTTTCGCTTGATGATGTTTGTTATAGACATGTTAAAACTGGCAGAACAATTGGCAGAACAAAAAGACAGTTTGCAAATGTTGGTAATATCATGTGATTAAACACACATTTCGCAGCTCTTGTAGTCCGGTAACATCTAAGACGGTTGAGAAGTCTCAGTCTGGAGGATGCGTTTTGTAGTTCTTATTGAATTGATTGTCAAGATTTAGTGACCTATTGATCTCTACTCCAAGATACTTGTATGCATCAGTTACATGGATTCTCTGGTGTTGGTAAAAAATTTCAAGCTTTTTAGTTACCTTTGTGAGTCTCTAGTGGGTGCCAAATAGCAGAAATTCAGTTTTTCTTGGATTCAGGTTAATGATTAATTCGTTTTCAGTGCACCAACAAGATAGATACTCCATATCAGAGTTGATCCTGTTCTCAATTACCACAAAGTCTTTATCGCCAAAGAAAAGAACAGTATCGTCAGCATATTTGATGATTTTAGAATACTTCAAAACATCTACAAGGTGACTGAAGAAGACAATGAATAAAAGTGGTCCCAGAATGGAACCCTGTGGTGCACCAGACATGATGGGTTTTTCTTCTGATAGAGCGTTTCCATGGGATACTTGGATTGTGCGGTTGAATAGGTAATCCTTAAACCATTCCAATTCATTTCCGGACACACTGTAACTCTCCAGCTTAATAATAAGTTTACTATGTCCAATAGTGTCGAAGGCTTTGCTTAGATCTATTAAACAGACGCCAACTAATTTTCCTTGCTCTACCTGTTGTTTTATGTTATCAATTAAACAGGTAGCAGCTAGTTCTGTAGGTTTTCCTTTGCGAAAACCAAATTGAAAAGGTGATATCAAATGTTCGACTTCTAAGAATGCTTCAAGTTGTTTATGCACTTCTTTTTTCATGATATTCGAAACAACTGAGAGAATTGATAATTGGGCGATAGTTTTCCAATTCTCTTGCCGATCCTGTCTTGAAGACAGGAATTACCTTCGCCTTTTTCCAGTCCGTAGGAAAAACTTCAGTACTCCGTGAAAGGTTCAAAATGTAGCATATGGATAGAACAATGTTCCTCGCTGAGTCTTTAAGTAACCCAAGAGGTAAGTTGTCGGAAATTTCCTTTAAAAAATCCCACGCAGAGCTTACACATGTGAAATGTTCTATATGTTCCAGCTTTGAGTTTCGCAGCTCATTGCACATTGCTTCAGAATTGTAATTTCTATAGTCACGGCAGTAGATAGTGCAAGGGGAGAACTTCTTTTTTTAATTTTGTTTAATTTTCGGTCAGCCTACCATATCATGATCTGCGATTGACATGGGAATAACGTTTGTAGTTATTATTGGTGACGAGGTGTTGGTTAAAATTACGTCGATTAGAGTTGGTGTATTATGGTAAGGTCAAATCTCGTTGGTCGTTTAATCAATTGCTTCAAGCCATAAAGCTCGAATACATTTTTTATTTCTCTATGGTCCGATTTAATCAGATAAATCGCATTTAAATCTCCAAGTGCAATTATCTCTTTTGATTCACCCGTATTATCTAATATAGTTCAAAATTTTCAGTAGAATGTTTAGATGAATCCGGGGGTGGATAAATTGTGGAAATTAAGGTGCCTCTTGATTTTGGTAAATTTAACTTGATCCAGATAACTTCTGTTTTTTCCACTTCAAGATCCGATCTGCGGATATAGTCATGTTTGTCAGCTATGTAAATGCCAACACCACCACCAATCCTTTTGTTCGTAGTAATTCTTTTAGGGTATCCTTTCTCTATATATCTACATTTTCAACATTTCCACATAAAACCAATAAAGTCAAAATAATATAGAGCATGACCGTTCTCGCCGCCATCATTCCTACTACTACGTAGTTAAAAAATCCGTTCATCATGTAGAACAGAAGCAGTAACCTATTAAAATGAATGAAAATGTCTAATAAATAAGTAGCTTACATTGTAATACATGTTGAACTACATGGAAAACAATTACATTAAACCACTGTTTTTCCTTAGCTGTTCTAAGGTTGCGACATAATCCGGACACAGGTGGTTTAGGGTCTAATCTTATAGCAAGGAGGGAGGGAACGTTAGGTTTCTGGACCCAAATTGTGTTAAATAACCCACTTTGAGTTAACAGATAAAAAGACTATGTTTTGGCGAAAAACATTTTTTTTGTGAATGGATTGTTATTTGTTATTTGTAAGTCGAAGTGATATAAGGGCCTTCCATTGATTAAGAATGTACGCACCAATACACTGAATTTTGAACCCCTTCCTCCCCTGTAACAGAATGTTGGCCATTTACCCAACAGTCAGTTAACAGTCACATCCTGTGAACCATGTTTGGTTGTTGCAGTTGTCATGAAATTGGTTTCAGAGGTTTCTTTCTTCATAGGTTTGCATTATGAATTTATTCCCTTGAAGTAAAAATAAATTAATTGTGTGGGTTTGGTTATAGCCTCTAAAGACTTACCCACAAACTTGTAGCACCAGCTTTCAATCTTTTGGGGTAAACTTTTAAACGATCACCAAATAACTCTGCTTCTGGTAGCCTGCCTTTTCTTTTCTTTTCTGGAGGTGTAGTGTAGACTTCAAGCCAGCAATTTTAGGCTTTTTGTAGCAGTTGTATGATGGGGGGTTTCAAGTCACGAAATTGTTTCTCACGAAATTGTTTCACACGATCTGATTTCTTTTCTGTAACCCATTTCCTCCAATCAGTGGGATCAACAAACAAGTGATTGTAGCCAGGAGCAAGCCTGTATTTTCCCAAACCGCGAATTGCTCGCACCTCTTCCCTTGTAAACTCATCACACCATTCTTGAAGCACTTCTGTCACAGGTGATACCTGATAGATAAAAATTATTTTATCTGTAGCTCATAGTTTACATGAAACACACAAATATAGCATGAGAAGCCTCAAACACAAAATATATTTACTTTAAAAAATAATACAACCTGCTAAGTTAGAAAGTGTTGTAATACTAGGGGTAGTTCTACCCTACAGATTTGGTTTATCAATTAAAATCTGTGCCACTGGTAGACAACTAATTAGGAGACAAAGCAATAGACTAGAAAAGTACATAAAAATATGAAGATTCCAAAATAATATAAACCAAGGTTTCCTTCGGTCTCCTGTGGTGAAAATGCAATGTTTGACAAATTCAGAGACAAGGTCTAAGCTTCAATTTCTAAGCTTCCTTTATTACCAAAAGACAACAACTATGTAAATATATCATAAAAGGGACTTACTCAGTTGGCTCAGATTTCACAGGATATGTTTTAAATGCAGAAGGAAGCTCATCAGCACTAGCACCACTACATTCATCACATAACTAAAATACAAACAGGAAAAATGACAGAAACATTACAATGTGAGGACCTGTGTTTACCTTAAGGGAATTAATTAAGTAATTTACGTGAAACTTGCAAATTTTGGCCCAGAAATCGCAAAAATTGTCAAAAATATTTTCTCGGGAAACCTCCTAAACTTAAAAATGAAATTCACACATTTTTTTGGTCTACAAAAAACTAAAGATACACCTTTAAAAACAACATATTGTGCCATTTAACGATGACATTATGCCTTATTTTTCTCTCATGTCTATTAAAAAAAGACCATATAAACCTTTTTGCGAAATTTTAGGGTTGACCTCATTCGAAATTAAGAAACATTGAGGCTGAAGAATGAAAACGTGTAAAGCTCAACAACAATAATGTGAAAAAAGAAAGGGTTTGGAATATCTTTTTTGTCTGGACTAGTCTTGAGGTGTAAAGCGGTGATCCCAAACTGATCAGCCGACTTTCCAGAGTGAAGATTGTTTACTGCAACCAATACATCATTCTTACATAGCAACGTTGTTGAATGGTTGATGTTTGCATCACTCACTTCGTATGTTTATGTCAGATTCCAGGGAGTATTTAATAGGTGGTCAAAGTAAGATGAAAATTTATTGACAATATCTTCTTTTGTTTTCTTGTTATTAATAGTAAATGGTCTAGATTTTGAACGTTTTAGTGATCGTATTTTTTGCCGGAATTTATTTGATATTTACATAATATTTACAGAGACATTTATTTTGTTCTAATTTGACACCTTTGCGAAATAATCTTCTGCTGTATAAGTAGCGATTCTAAATTACATTATCAGGATCATGGGAGAAGTTTCGGTCTCTCCAAGCATTGAAGAATATTGATAGACTATGTTTTAGTTTTGTGAGGTTGTTTGTCCAACAAGTTTTAGGTTGTTTGATTTGCTAAGATTGGTATGTTTTAATGTATGCGGCTAGTGAGCTGTCTGTTAATGTTTTCTGTAGCCATTTAATTTCAGTTTCGACATCTACAGAGTTATAATTTTGAGGGTATTGCTCGTTTTTCCACATAAATTTGGGAATAAAAATATTTGAAAGCTGATCAACATGACTTTGTGTGGGAGGATCAGGTATATCGTTAACCAAAAGAGACATATTAATTGGCAATTGATCACTTGTATTTAGTAAATCGGGACTAGTAATGCTGCAATTTCCGAATGGTAAGGCAATGTCGGCCCTCACAGCGATGTGATCTATATAAGAGATGTGATTTAATGTATTGTGATGATGAGAAATTGGGGCCAGTTCCCGATGTAACGTCTATTAGTTTTAAAAGGTTGTCTTGGAGAAAGTCGGCAAGCATAGAAGATTAAAGGTTTCTACTTGAATTTGCACGTGGTAATTCATCATTCCTCTCCTTATTCAAGTTGCGAGGATATAGCGATAATTTATGCAAAATAAATCAAAACAAACAGATCAAAATTGCTTACACTTGTTGTCAGCCATATTTGTTTACATATGTGCAATTTAAATTCAAATTTATGCTTATGTCGTATAATTTTGTTTAATAATTATTTTCATAATGGCTACTATTTCGTGGTGTTAGTAGGATGGTAGCCACCATTTTTTACCAAAGCGATCGCTTGTTTAGCGATTATGTCTAATGTGACCAGAAAATTTGCAGAAAAATGAATTGGGGTACTAAATGTCCTCACTTTGTACCAACTGAAATCGAGCAATTATTTACTGTTTATGATTTACGTAGGAGAGTATTAGCTCGTTCTGTAAAATGGCTATCGATAATTTTCAAAATGGCGCCCCGAAGGCAACGAGAATTTTACGCAAAATTCAGGCAACAAAACGATATTTTACATAATTTATGAAAAACCGTCTACTATTTCTTAAAAGGTCATATGTAATAGAATTTAACAATGAAATTTGAACATTTTTGATTGAATAGGTACAAGTAATTTATATTTGAGATACTAGTATTCATTATCATATGCATTATGTATTATGCATTATGCATTTTGTACTTTGGCCCAAAAAATACCCTATCATTTGTGCTTCCAATGTTTTTTTACAGAATATAAAATTATTTTATTTTTTTGAGATGTTAAACATTGAATTTTAGTAGGTGAAACATTTTAATGCGGAGCGTAAAAGTCCGTGAGTAAACAGGACATTCGTCTCCTGATCCGTTGCCCGGGTTCCTGACGTCTCTTCATCTCATCCCGGGAAACTTTTAAAAAACGAGAGAGAGAGAGATTTCGCCGTTAAGAATAATACAATAACAAAATTACGAATCAGGCAAGAAGACCAACACAATAGTTATAAACTAGACAGTGATGATGGCCACCAATGAAAAAAACAGCAAGAAACAACAAAAAACAGCAAAAAAGGGTTACCCGAAGTGAAATGTTTCATGTAAACAGCTCCATATTTCAAAGCGATTTCAGTTCACTTCGGGTCTCATGTGTATTGTAAGAATCATGTATATTATAAGAATCATGTATATTGTAAGAATCATGTGTATTGTAAGAATCATGTGTATTGTAAGAATCATGTGTATTGTAAGAATCATGTATATTGTAAGAATCATGTGTATTATAAGAATCATGTGTATTGGCTTAAAAAATGAGAAGTAGCAAGAGATGTAGTTTTTTCAATGTCAAAGATGAAAGTTAGGTGTTAATATTTAGCTTTTGAAGAGAGTTCCACTGAGAGATTACCTGCTTACACAGAGAATTCATGCCATACATTTTAGTGTTCACTTTCGGCAGGTTTAACAGACTAAGAGCTTGACTACGTGTAGTATAGATATGATCAATCATTTTGAAATTGAAGTATTGAGAAGATCAGAAGGAGGTTGAGAATTCAGGAATTGATGAACAAAAATTATATTAAGAACCTTGACAAGATCGAAGATACCCAGAATTTTAAGCTTAAAGAAAATTGGAGAAGATGAAGATCTACGTGAAGAAAAAAAAATTAACCTGAGTATCTGGCAAAAAAATTAACATTACTGCGCCTACATAATAAGGCAATTTGGTTACGATAACGTTTAAAAAGATCATGATAAAAAGTTTTAGACTCAAGGGATTTTGCCCTCATAAATTTACGAAAGAATAAATAGACATTGACTTCAAAATCGCAGTAGTAATCCAAGGTTTTTGGGGTTGTATCTGTCTACGGGTCAATACACTGGTTGGTAAATATCGATCTACGAGTTCATTGACGAGTTCGAGTTCATTACGAGTTCATTAATTAATTTAGTAAGTATTATTGTTGGTATTCTCATCCGTTTATTGGATTTCATTTCTGACTTTTTGCAAACCAAGATTCTCGAGGTTTTTATCATGAAATCAACATTATGTGGCATTGCACTTCGAATTATTTGCCGCTGGTTTACGGCCATTTATTGCATTTTTATTCAAATCGCGTATACGCGAGGTGTTTGAAATGCAAAGCGCTCGTCGTGAGGACAAACATAGCCTAGTTGCCATATCAAGAAATTTCAGTCTAACTACAAAGCTTGTAATTCAGCCTATATGTTCGTGATGCCTTCCATGTGTTGCATTGAATTGAAGCACCAAGCAAAGAACGCTTTTTAAAAAACTTTTGCTAAGACTCAGAGAATTTACGCCTGAGTGATAGCCCACACAGCCCTGAAAATCTTTATATTGGTATTTTTGTGTTTTTTGCCTTATCCGCAAAAATAAATTCCACAGAAAATGAGGAAAAGTCATTGAACTACACTATTCAATATTCGATGAAAATTGTTAATCCGGTAGGTTGCTCAGGATGAGGTACCGTAGTTGGTTGCATAATTAATTTGAATGTTTTTGCAAATTGGTTCAAAGGTCTTAAAGTTAAGAACATGCTAAGAACGCAGAACAATGTCATTGTATAGTTCAACGCAAGAACATACATCATGTTGCTTACAACAGTATCAATTCAACTCCATTAGAAAATGAATTTCGAATTTTAGATATTTAATAGTGTGTATACTAGATGAAAAGTTAAGAACGTTTAAAGGCTTCATCAGAGTTGAGTGTTCTTATAAAACAAAAAATCTGTATAGGGGAAAGGGGAACAATATTCTACATTATGCAGCTTTTCAGCATAACGAAGATTTGGTACGAGACATATTGAAGTACGCCAAGTCAATAAAAGTGCTGCCTGAGTTTATTAACCATCGAAACAAAGATGGAACCAATCCATTGGGTATGGCTTTTCTATATGCTCATCAGAACAATCGAGAAGCTATTACAATAACAAAATTATTTGCTGAACATTTGGCTTCTAAGATTAACGATTATTTGATCAATAAGATAAACATGGATTGTTTGAAAAGAAAGGAGATACAACATTGTTGCATAATGTGATCTTGGCGGTATCTCGTGATGACGAAGATGACGCATGTATCAAGGATGTGATCAAGGTGTGGAGAAGGTTTTTGATGAACTACTAATGTTTAATCCAAACTATCCTACTATAAATCCAAGCAACTTACTTCAAATCAATAAAACCGAGGTATGTCACATGGTCAGTACAGAAAAGCTTATAGAAAATAGAAAATTTAGTTCGGAAGAAATGCGTGAAAAATGTAAAGAGAAGTTTAATAAAATATTGAAAAAGTACAATGATGACCAATTGGCAGATGATAGTGGTGACAGTGATGATGAAAGATCTCACGCCAGTCTGTATAAAAAGGTGCAGAGAGAGTTTCATCTTCTTATACTAATACGCAATCTTGCTTTTTTCTTACCTAACTTTGAAAGAAAGAACGTTAGGGAAATTTTCTCGGGAAGTTCGTCACTGGATATTTGTTTATGTTTTTTCCGTATTAGAATAAGGCACTCCAGCTTAGTGCTTATAATTGTTTTATGATATAAAATACGTTAGGGAAGACATGATATAGCATCTCAGGCGAAGACTTCGAAATACAATCGAACGTAGCAGCTATTGACAACGAATGAAAAATAGTCGTTTGAAGAAAAAAGAAGCGTTTGTTTACATTTTTTAAACCGAAGTATTAAGAATTATGAAGAAACATTAAGAATTATTAAGAAACATGCATAGAAAAACAATTTTTTTTTACGAAGAATAGTTTTACATATCTGCGACTTATATGTAATGTTGAAGGTTAAGACGTATCAAACCGCATTTTATCCAGTTTCGGTTTGTTTTCTTAGATTTCCAAATAAAAGAAAGAAAATTTAGTGTTGAGCATGGTATTTTTTAGCACAATGATAGAAAGAAGAAAGTCAAGAAGTAATAAAAGATTAGAGATTTGATTAATCTGTTGGTTTTGGCAGTGAGTAAAATTAATTAATACCGATGGCGTTTTTCTAATTGGCGATCTCTCTGTTCCTGGAAGTTATAGAGAAAGAAAACTCAGCTTTGAAGAAAGAAACATTATTCAGGTATGATTCTTTTTAAGATTTAGTTAATACCTTATATCTTATATATGTAAATCTGTATATACTGCAAAAGTTAGTTTTGTGATGGGCAGTGTAGCGTGTGAGTGAGATATTTCACAATTTGTGAATATTTTTATCTGAGATTTAGTATTGATAATAATAAATCTGTTCACCACAAAGTCTAAAAGTATTTTTGGTTGACTATAAAGTTAGAAAGTGGAAAGAATTAAGAATTGGTTAGGATTTATTTTAGAAAAGATTATCAAATGCTTAGTATGGCGGGTAAAATATTTATGAATCGATGAAAGATTTTAAGCAGCGTCTTGGACTGCGTTTTTGTATTACATAGAGTTATTATAAAACGATTAGCATAGCGTGTAAAAACATTTTATTGAGAAAGATGTAAAAAAATTTTACACGTTATACTAGTCTTATATACTAATAGCGAGTTGTGCATCCACTTTTTAGTTTGGTCAGTGTGAATAAAAGGACTGGGAACGAAATGTTCGTATGGACTGTGATATAGTGACATTTTAGGTCGTGCGTAAAGCCGGATCTCCACTAGGCGGAAAATGTCGCGGCGGGCGACATTTTGAGATGCTCCACATGCGCAATAGTGTTTATTGCGCAACAATTATGAAGTAGTGGCGGAAAATGTCGAGTCGCGAAAAGTAGAAATGGTTTCTACTTTTCGTCAAATCGCATCAAAATGAGCCAATCAAATAACAGAAAAATATAAACAAAACACTCTTCGGAGGTTACAAAATGGCGTCACATCAAAACGTGTTCCAGCAGACTGGAATTACAAGTTTTGATATTAGTACGATAAATGAAGAAGAATTACAGAATTTTCTGCCTAGAGGAGGTAATAGTAGAGACGTTGTTGCTTCTGCTGCTGGTGATAACATCGAGGATAATAATAACAACAATATTTTTAGTAAAGAATTATTCCTAGAAGCAATTCAAAACTACAAATGTTTATGGGATACCAACAACAGTTTATACAAAGATAGAACTGCCAAAATTAATGCATGGAATCAACTTTCCCTGTTATTCAATACAGATGGTAAGTGAAACTCGAAGTTTGTTTATACTGTAGTTATAATATTAATTTTGTTTAACACATATTCCTCTTTTTTCTCTATTTTAAGTTTTGACTCTCCAGAAGACCCTTAAGAACCTAAAAGATAACCTTAAACGGTGTTTGGACAGAAGAAAGGCACTGACTCGTTCTGGTGCTGGCTATGCAACCTTGCCAACCTGCAAGTACTTCTACGAAATGCAATTTCTCCATGAACGTACAAGTAATCACCAAACTGAAAGCAATATATCTACTATTCAAGAAACACCATCCCCTTCACCAATAACTGAAAGCTCTAGTTATTCCAGTATGGATAACTCTCTTTCTTCTCCGCCTCCACTGCCATGTCCACCAGCTCAAGATGCGAGGAAGAAACGAAAAGCTAGTACTGGAGGACTTATTGCAATTGATGACCCTTTTTTAAAGCATATGCAGAAAATTGATGATAAGATTATTTCATCTCTTGAAAACACTCAAGCTGCTACTAAAATAGACGAAGTAACTTCATTTTGCAATAGCCTCATTCCCATTCTGCAAGAATTTCCAAAAAAAAAGATGCGGCTAGCAAGAATCAAGATCAATGAACTGCTATATCACATTGAGTTTGACACAGAGGACTTAAGTTGAATTTATCTTTACAGTAATCATCATATTGAACCAAAATTGACTTGCTTGCTACTTAGCATTTTATTATATTTTATTTTCTAGTACACACTTTTTTTTATAAGAATATCTTTTAGAAGAATATTAGGCTAAAAATTTTCAAAAATTTAAGAATAATGTTAAGAATATTTCCCAAGCTGCTTTTGGAATTAACTTAAATATTTGACATGCAAAGTGTATATATAGTTGAAAGAATCAGCAATGAAATAATGGAAATAAGAATATCTTAAGAATAGTTAAGCCTTAGGAACCTGCTCGGATTTCTTTCATTCTTGTAAAAAAAAGCGTGTATTATTTGCTACGTACAGTTGTACTGCTTCATTTGGATTGTATATTCTTCTAGAAGTTTGAAGTTGTTTTTATATTATGTTTACTATACTTATAAGAGAAGTATTTTACTTTACTAATAGCACATTTTATTGATTAATATAAACCCAAGGGTGTAAAGGAAATAGAAAAACAAATGATAGAGACATTGTTCTTAACACTCTAAAATCTTGTTATTTTTTTCTATATCTTTTTTGTTGTCTTACATATTTATAGATAGTAGAAAATTGACAATTTAGTTCAAAATACTATATAAAATTACAAAAGAATCTAGATGGCTCAAATTAAGCAAGTTTTCAGAAATGATTTCAGCACCTTTTGACTGTGTTTAATTGCCAATCAACTGCACCCTCATTGCAAAAATATTCTTTGAAAGAGTCTCTTATTTTCTTTGCATCCTGAGTATAGTTATTTGAACAGTTTCCCCTATCAAGAGATTCTAGGCCAGTAATATTTTGAATTTCATTTCTCCAATCGCCAAGACGATAACCATTTGGACCTTCAGTATCAACATAGTTGATGGGGCAGTAATCATAATTGTCATGTAAGTGATTTTCAGTCATCAAAAAATTATGAAGAACTACAACAGCTTTGGTGATTTTTTTTACTTTTTCTACTCCTGCTACAATTGGTCGGTGAAAAATTCTAAATCTACTGGCGGCAATCCCAAATGTATTTTCAATGATTCTTCTAGCACGACTAAGACGATAATTGAAAATAAGCTTCGAAACAGGTAAATGCGTTGAAGGATAAGGCTTCATCATGTGCCTTTTAAGACTGAATGCATCATCAGCAACAAAAACGTATGGTAAAATTTTATTGCTGTTAGGTAACTGATTATCTACCGGTATGTTCAATGAATTGTTTTCAATAGCATAACCAAGGTAGCTGTTGTTATAAACACTCCCGTCACTCTGTCTACCTGAATCTCCAATATCAACAAGAATGAATTTGTACTTTGCGTCGGATATTGCTAAAAGTACAATACTGTGTGTACGTTTATAGTTAAAGTAACTAGAGCCTGAATTTGCTGGAGCAAACATGACAACATGCTTTCCATCTATAGCACCAAGTGCATTTGGAAAGTTCCAACGATTTTGGAATTCCAAAGCAATTTGGTGCCATTCTTGAGGACTGGAAGGAGGTTTAATATAATCAGATAAGTTGGTCCAAATGGCTTCACAAGTTTCACCTATGATTCTGCCGACTGTTTCAGGGCTCATCCTGTAGCTTCTAGCAATTGTAGCTTGTGCATCACCAGTTGTTAAAAAACGCAATGTTACAGCCAGTCTTTCATCTGTAGAAATAGGGTTTCTGAGTTGAGTTGTTTGTTTCTTAATGGTGGGTCCAACTAATTTCAAAAGTTTCTCAAACGTTCTTGGAGACATTCTAAAACTTTTGAAGAAAAACTCATGATCAGAAAGTTTCATTTCTTTTACAAGAGAGTGAAACTCCCCTTTAGTTTCTCTCTGTAAGTATATATTCCTCACCCAAAATCTTCTTTTAGAAGTTGATTTTTTTTTTCTTCGTAAATAGTAATGGTGGGATAAGAAAGCACGACGTCTCAATAATAAAAGTAACTTCAACTTTTTGTTTCTTGCCTCCTCCATCTTTGTTTGTTTTGATTTTTGGATTTACGCGCGCTTCAAGTATTCAAGTGGAGATACATTATGATGTAGCGGCGGAAAATGTCGAGGCGGAAAATGTCGCCCGCCGCGACATTTTCCGCCTAGTGGAGATCCGGCTTAACTGATTAGTATTATAGAAGTAGCGCGACGTCAGTGGGCACATTGCATTGCACCCTAAATAGAACGCGATATTTAAGGGCAAATATCTCGAGAACCAATGGGAATAACTGACGTCACTTTGGGCGCGCGATATTGGCGATGGGGTGTCGAAAAATTTGGTTCCAGAACTTTTTGGGGACGGGTGTGACGTCATTAAAATCTTTGATCGACGATATCTCCGTAACGGCACGCCGTACACCGCGATCCCATACATTTTCTTGATCAGGCTTTCGAGCTCTACAACTTAGTGATACCTATTCTTTTGGATTGTGTGAGTTTATTTTTCGTCATATACTATATATTGAAAGAGGAAGAGCACGGGATGGTGGTAACTCATGGGGAAAGTGAACCGGTAAAATGTTTTTACCCGGGATACTAGTCTATATACTAATAGCGACTGTGCATAACAAATTTAGTTCGGTCAGTGTGAATAAAAGGACTAGGAACGAAATGTTCGTATGGACTGTGATATAGTGACATTTTAGGTCGTGCGTAACTGAGTTGTCGAGATATAGGCGATATTAGTATTATAGGAGTAGCGCGACGTCAGTGGGCACATTGCATTGCACCCTATAGATTTTTAGGGTTAAATATCTCGAGAACCAATGGGAATAATTGACGTCACTTCGGGTGCGCGATATTGGCGATGGAGTGACGAAAAATTTGGGTCTTAAACTTTTAGGAAACGGGTGTGACGTCATCAAAATCTTTGATCGGCGATATCTCAGTAACGGCACGTCGTACACCGGCAATCCCATACATTTTCTTGATCAGCTTTTCGAGCTCTACAACTCAGTGGTACCTATCCTTTTAGATTGTGGGTTTTTATTTTTGGTCACCACCATATTGTAAGAGAGAGGGTAAGCACGGGGGTTGGGGTCAGTAACTCATGGGGAAAGTGAACCGGTAAAATGTTTTTACCCGGGATACTAGTCTTCTTATACTAATACGCAATCTTGCTTTTTTCTTACCTAACTTTGAAAGAAAGAACTTTAGGAAAATTTCTCGGGAAGTTCGTCAATGGATATTTGTTTATGTTTGTTCCGTATTAGTATAAAGCACTCCGGCTTAGTGCTTTTAATTGTTTTATGATATAAAATACGTTAGGGAAGACATGATATAGCATATCAGGCGGAGACTTCGAATTACAATCGAACGTAGCAGCTATTGACAACGAATGTAAAATAGTTGTTTGAAGAAAAAAGAAGCGTTTGTTTACATTTTTAAATACGAAGTAATAATAAGAAACATGCATAAAAAAGACAATTTTTTTCACGAAGCACAGTTTTTACATATTTACGACTTACATATAATGTTGAAGGTATAAGACGTATCAAACGGCATTTTATCCAGTTTTGGTTTGTTTTTTTAGATTTTCAGAGAAAAGAAAGAAAATTTAGTAAAAACTGTGTTGAGCATGGCATTTTTTAGTACAATGATAGAAAGAAGAAAGTCAAGAAGGTATAAAAGATTAGAGATTTGATTAATCTGTTGGTTTCGGCCGTGAGTAAAATTAATTAATACCGATGGCGTTTTTCTAATTGGAGATCTCTCTGTTCATGGAATTTATAGAGAAAGAAAACTCAGCTTTGAAGAAAGACACATTATTCGGAGGTATGATTCTTTTTAAGATTTAATTAATACCTTATATCTTATATATGTAAATCTGTATATACTGCAAAAGTTAGTTTTGTGATGGGCAGTGTAGCGTGTGAGTGAGATATTTTACAATTTGTGAATATTTTTATCTGAGATTTAGTATTGATAATTATAAATCTGTTCACCACAAAGTATGAAAGTATTTTTTTGATTGACTATAAAGTTAGAAAGTGAAAAGAATTAAGAATTGGTTAGGATTAAGAAGTCGAAAAAATACAGCCTTTTATTTAAATTTTTTTATTTTATTAATTTTTTTTGTAGCAAGTTGTTTAAGGGACTTGGAACTATGACGTCATTATCATGACGTTAAAATGTATTGCCGACTACATGTCGGTCACAATTGAATTTGTGTGCATTTTTTCGATGGGCTTAATATATATGACATTAAACGCATAATTATTGCGTTAACTGTTGCCGTTTTGGGCCCATATTGGCTTTGAGTTATGGCTCAAATTGATTTCATTAGTAAAACTTTCCATTAAATATGATTCGACGTAAACATGTAATAACATTTTTAACAGACAAACTTCTTCCACGTTCTGTGATTTCTATTTTTGGCGACAAAGAAAGGAGAAATCAATAGCTTTACCTCAATACACGGGGTTATCAAATGCTTAGTATGGCGGGTAAAATATTTATGAATCGATGAAAGATTTTAGGGCGGCGTTTTGGACTGCGTTTTTGTATTACATAGAGTTATTATCAAATGATTAGCATAGCGTGTAAAAACATTTTATTGAGAAAGATGTAAAAAAAATTTACACGGTATACTAGTAAAGTTATAAAGGAGAATCTGGACGTAACTGGATGTGACAAATTCTTGAAAATTACGAGTTACCGTACAAACTGAACGAGAATTTGCAGAAATTTCAAACCGAGGAACATTTTGACACCAAGAAATGGGAAGAGTTTTGGTGCTGAATTAATATTCGTAGCCTCGGTTCTGTGAATCCTCCAAATAAAGAATATCTCAGAACGTGTGTTGTTCCATTGTTTCATGGCGTTCCAATCATGCCAACACAGTATTCTAATATCCAAAAAAGATCTCTGGTAAAGAAAATATCTAAGATCAATCAAAAATTATTTGAGAAGAAAACTTATTTCTAAAGAAACAGTAATATCTGAAGTTCATTCACGATTAGGGCGGACGGAAGTACAGAGTCATGAAATTTCTGTAAAAACATAAGTGTTTATTTGGTTATTTGCTCCTTTTTCTTTAATACGCTTAATTACCGTGCTCTCCTCCATATATTATGAATTTTATCATCATGCAATTAAAAGGTACTATTAATTTTATTCAAATACATTTTGCTGATGAATTCCTCAAAACTTTTGTAATAAATATAATGCGCTAATCTCCAAACAAACGTTTTTTACAGATCAGTGTGTGTAAGAAAATGTTTCAAGTAAGTTGCTGTTGAATGTAACAATCAAAACATAAAATATTAAATAATATTTCTAGCCAATCAAATAGCTGAATTAAATGAAATTCTCAGAATTTATATTTATATTGATCTTCTCGTATGACTGTGTTTCAAAACAGTTCCTGGTTGGTTATGAATTACTATCTTAACAAATCTATGACTATGATGTAACTTTGGTTACTTCCATGTGTAATTTTACAGATTTTGTTTTACTTGCCAAACATTTTTAACTTTCTTTTTTATGAAGTAACGAATAAAGCAAAAAGCTTGACTTGTCATTTTGCATGGTAACAACATATGGAATTCACCAAATAAAAAAAATGATTATGTCACCCCCTTAAAGTAGTTTTTTTAGCCATTCGAATGACTAAATGAAACTAAATTCTCGGAATTCATATTTATTCATCAAGAGACTTTAACACTTACCTCACAGTTATTGGTTGGTTGTGAATTACTTTCGTAACTTTGATTTTGCTCTATACAGGTTATTTACAGATCATTTCTGCTTACTTACAGTTTTTTACTTTTGTTATGAAATCAAGTATGAAGAATTGCATGATGCTCTTAATGGGGTTGGTTTGTTTATTGAAACCAGCGCGACCGTGAAGTAAATTCCCTCATACGTAAAATCGTTTGGAAAATAAAAATCAATATAACAGAATATCTTCGTATATAAAAACATTGCAAAGAAGATTCCTTGCTGTTGACCGTTGCTATTTGCAAATCTAAGTTGTATTTCGCTGAAAATGTATGAAATCGCATTTTCTTACTTTTTTGGAAGATTCTTAACTTTGTTTTATAAAAGAACTTTTTCCATTCCACAACATTACCAGTTCTTGGTTTGTGAAGCAGTTTTCATGTTGAGCGTTTATTTGGTAAGCCGCTTCTTTCACGACTTGCCAGCTTGGATCTGTTATTTTCTTTTCCTTGTCCTATCTTTTTGGAAATTTGAAAATTATGAAGATGAGAAAATCAAAGTTGCAGCATTGTGGGTTAGCTTGTACATGACGATTTTCTGGGTCGTGTCGAAGGAAAACCTTACTTTAATCGCGCTGGGTATCGCTACTACACAGTTTTTAAGAAAACCAAATCAAATCAAAAACTGGCTTCGTCATATCAGAGTTGTGTGTGGACCACTTTACGCAATATTTGTTATAGCAAGGATTCGTTTTTTGAAATTGGGAGGTGTGTTCGAAAATATGGAAAATGCAAGTATTGGAAGCTCTGTTCTGTTCACCTTTGTTGCTGCAGTATTTCTTCGACCAGATAACAATGAAACAATCAGATATATACATATAAACATACCATTTTCAACCAAAAAGAAACTGCATGGAGTTTTCATGGTGGCCAGTCTTTTCATCCTATCGATTGAGGCGTTGTATTTCACTGGAATTGTCTATTATTTCTGTTTTTTTTTCTCATTTTTGAATATTGGACTATATGTTCTTGTTAAGTTTATTGAAATCAAAAAGTACTCGTAGAGCAGGTGTTTGCAAATACAACTTTTTTTATAAGCAAAAACATATATGTCCCTCTTTGCTCGTCTTAGGTTTTGTTCTCAGCATTTTTTCCTTGTTGCGCAAATCCAGTTGAACTTATGTTCATATTTGAGCCTCATGTTGCTTATAAAAGTACATCCTCGATAAAATGTTGCTTATAAAAAAATAGCGTGTATATAAACATATTTATCTATTCATCTTAAATGTTTCTTAACCCCCTTACAGTTATAACGGTAAACGACTTTAACACACAAGAATTTATATAATTGTAATAACTTGTATTATTGATAATGGTAGAGATTGTTTTCTGTTTAATATTTTATTAAATACTCCACATGAAGTATCGTGTTTAATAC
Source organism: Turritopsis rubra (assembly GCA_039566895.2). NCBI lineage: Eukaryota > Metazoa > Cnidaria > Hydrozoa > Anthoathecata > Oceaniidae > Turritopsis > Turritopsis rubra. The sequence goes on from CM077630.1 coordinate 13,711,326, forward strand.
CTTGACTCAGATTTCAACTTTTCTGTTGATTATCGAGCTTTTATTATTGTCCTTTTCCATTTTCCCATGCCATAAGTGGTAAGAAAGAATTCAAAAAAAGGACATCATCAAAATGTTTTAGCAAAGAGTTGATGGTGTAGCACACATTTCCAAAGATCGACGAGATAGTGTCACTTGGGCAGTTTTTGCAAGATTGCACAAATGGTGAAGATGGTTTGGAACAGTTAGTACAGGAGTGTCGAGAGTTTTGTTTCTTCCAGTTTACTTGTGTAGAGGGATTAAGAGGGAACATGTATAATTAGCATAGTTGGTTCTCTTAGGCTCAAATAGACCTAACAGTATGATCATCTGAGAATTTCTTCCCACTACGAAATGACGGTGAAAAGTATAATATAAATGTTTGAAAGAACGAGCCATAACTTGAGTCTAGCCTCATTTTCCCTGACATAATTTATAAGGTTTTCACCATAAACTTAGGTGAGGAGAAATTGACAGATGAACTATATATGCTAATAAGATCGAAGCTTGATGGTTTGCCATATTCAGATCACTTGCAACACTTGGTTTCTATTGGCTATTATAGCTTGTGGAATGTTTTTGGTTTTGGTGACGTCCAATCAACATGTTTAAAGAACTGAGTCAGCGTAGTGAGCGAGGAAGGGGTTTACATTCTATATACTTTGAAGAAATACCAAGGTTAGAGTGCTGCGGGGCAATTAAAAGTCTAAACAAGTTTGCGATTGAACAATTTTGCGACGATAATATAGTAAGTAGGACTGGAAACATGATGCATTATGATAAAGCAGAAAAAACATCGTTGTAAATTTGAACAAACCGTTCACCGTTCACTTGTCCGTAAACTCGTTTTCGTGTTGTGTATATGTAGGGTCACTGGCTCGACATTCACTTGTCTATAAACCCGAAATATGTCTGTCCATGTCCGGTTATCTTTGTAGTAAACTTAATGATGAGCCTATACTTACAGACGAGCCTTGATATCAGGCGAAACAGACACATTGTGTTGTAAACTAGTTTAACTTTGCTATTTTGTTGCGTACTGAATGATTTATGATCGCATCTTCTTACAGCACCCCTAAGTTCGCTTTACGCCCCTGAAACGTGCTAAGAAATTGTATTTCTTAAACTTGACTAAAATATGGCAAGAATAGCATCTCTGCGTTCTGGAGGGACTGTAAGCCTGAAAGTTCTATTCTTGAAAATAGGATACCTCTGTTTGAAAATGATGATTATTGTCAACATTGAGAAAATCCAATCTTTATGTCAGCCAGATTACTGCAATGAAAAAATTCTGCGCTACGGTCTGAGAGCTTTATTTTACCTAAAACTTGTTTCATGCGTTTCTTTGCATTTTTGGAGTTTTTCATAAGTACGCCCAAAATGCCGGATGTACTTATTTTTCTGAAAAGCATCGAGGCTGAAATTGTTCTTATTTGCGTTCTTAACTGACACCTTTAATAATGTCTTTTTACGCTATGCTATATATTTTCTCCGCTAAAGCTATTAAACGCTCCGACCTAGTTGAGGAAAGTTGATGATATGGAAGCTTTTCTTGTTGGCTTCTATTTTTGCATCAGTTACTTAAACATTGTAACTAAGATTGCGTACCAACGAGACCAGGGACCGAGAAAAATGTTTGCGAAACGTCAAGACTTTTGTGCGGAAGTATCTTTTTAAATCATTTTGTCTGCATGGCCGGTAGTTGTATTTTTTAACTTTAAATGACCAGCAGTTGGTTTGGCTACTGTTATATTTTTACTCCAAAGAACGACAAAAATGTATGAATGGCTCACAAGATACCAGATATTTCGCACTTTCAGTTAAAATAGGTATTTTCTGTGGCATCCGTAATTATTTATACAAAACAACACCTTAGCTGCAATTTTTTTTTAATCAAATTTAATAATGTTGGTTGCGCTGGAAACACTTATAATTCATACCAAACAATTTCAAATATTGATAGGATGAAACAAACTATTTTTCCTCAGAACATGTGGTGCTGACAGTACTTGGGTAGGCCAATCTGACCAATTTGATTGACAGTAGGTTCATGGATATGTTCATCTTGTAGAACCACACAGTGGTAAATGGTAGTCTGGTGGTGGAAGCTCAATAACTGGGTTTTGTGGGGGAAAGTTTTTTTATCAAGCTGATACTTTTCCGGACCCGAAATAATCTTTTTTTAATTTTGAACTTATTTCATTTTTATTAATCACGCCTCCATTGATTTGCTGACCATGGAAAGTTAACTGGTCTGTATTATTTATCGTTTTCAAATCAAAACAACAATTAATCACGATTAATTTTTGGTTGCAATATTTGATGCACTTTTCTTGGTTCTATCTATCTATCTGCCTTTTTTTTTAGCAATCCTTACAGACACTCTGGCAAACGTGTACCAGAACTTTCTCTTAAAAATTATATTTTTCTGCTAAATAGTTAGCCATAACAACCATTATGGTATAGTATATAGACTAGCGTAGCGTGTAAAAACATTTTACAGTTTTTCTCCATAAATTGTTTTTTACACGCAATACTGCCATGATAAGTCTGTGTGTATACAAAATTTTTTGTGTTTCTCCATATTGGAATTATATCATATTTAACACAAATATTTTGGATCGATCATTCAAAGAATGCTATTATCCCTATTTTTCAGTGCTATTTGGCCTATTTAGAGATTTCTAAAGTTGTACAGTTAAACTAAAAGCTAAAATTCCAATGTTCAGAGATTTAGAAAAGAGACAATACAACGTATACTCCTACCTAACCAATGGATACTCCTACCTAACCACGATAAACTTCTGATATATAAGAAAATACCTTCAAATTTCCCTATTAACTAAAGCTAACAAAAACAACACCTTCTCAGACGTTTTTATCTGTCAATTCTTTATTCTGCTATGAATTGTGGAAATGTCAAAACCCAAAACTCCACTTGTACTATTCATTTCAATACTCATACTATTCATTTTTATAATCTAAAAAAGGTATCATTCAAATACTATCAAAACAATATGATAATGATCTTGCTACCTTCGTTTACCTTAATAATAACAATCCACACACTGCAATGAAATACCAAATAAACTGCTAGCTACACATTTCGGCATAGTAGTCAAAACTAACTGTTACGAAAAAGATACGTTCAAACACATTAAAAAAATAGACATCGGTAGAAAATGATATACTGATAACACATAACAACAGGTCTGCATCGTCTATCTCGTCGGATAGAATAGTTACTGATACCGATCAATGTTGTTATTCTTTATTACTGAACTTAAAGCGTTGAATAAAAAAATTAAAAATGAAAACAAAAAATTTAACGCGCAGCGTCTTCATTTTTCTTTAAAGAAATGAACGTTGAGAAAATTTGATGAACTTTCGAACGCAAAAAACATTCAATTGCCTTCTCCTCCGTGCGGCTTTATGATGTTATCCTTAGGTACAACACTCCATGAAGTATTAAAACCCCGTAAGATGGAGCTAGAGATTCTCCTATTGGGAGATTCTCTCTATACTAATACAGAAAAACAAACATCCATTGACGAACTTCCCGAGAAATTTTACCTAACGTTCTTTCTTTAACAGTTAGGTAAAAAAAAGCAAGATTGCGTATTAGTATAAGAAGATATTATTGTGTTGTTTTAAAAGAAACAACACAATTTACACGTAGATAATAAATTTATGGGGAAAACAGGTTAGTACTTTCTGTTTGTGTATTCTCGCTTAAATTTTGAATTTCGTGGGACCCTGGGTAGTTCGGTATGCCTTAAAGTCTGTTGACTTAAATTCATAAACAAATCATTATAAATTTCTTAAATTTTAAAAACACTTTTCCACCTTTGATTTTACAAGTTTTCTTTCAGATGTCCATGTTCACACGTTCTACAAAATGCTACTTAAGCGCTGCCTTTTCCTTTACAACATGGTCCAGGTACAGTATCACAGCCTGACCATGTAGGAGCAAACAGAACGTGTTCTCTAGACTCCCCATGATTCAGTAATGTTTCTTTAACGCTCTATCCTTTTAACTGGTAGAAGATGAAGTCAGTACGTTCCTTGTTCCAGTGATAGATTGGCATGATTGCAATATCTGTGTTATCTGCCATATCAACAACATTACCGATTTGTCTCGCATTGGCTACTTCAAGAGCAGGTAGATACAATCTTTGTATCTGTATCACCATTCATATACATAAACGTTCAAGTCATCTTCCACATCCAAGCAATGAAATTGGAATTGTTACGTCTATTTTGAATAGATGATGAATTCGACATTAATGCCTTTCTCAGAGATGGTTTGCTTATTGGACCAATTTTAAAAGGGGACAATGGGAATACAGAGATCTCCTTTTAAAAATATTTTTACATTTCATCCACTTGTTGTGCAACTGCTGTCAAACCAGTGAAGAGAATATTGAATCGTTATTACCCGCGAAGCAGGGCTGTATTCGATACAAAAAATTCGCGCGATCCTTTTGGTCAATTAAGCTTAAATGTGACGTCACTCCGGTCTATACTCACCGGTACAGCGCCCGCTGAAGTGTCATGACAACAATATTTTTTATAAAATAAGAGGCAGGAATGTAAACAAACACAGAAAAAAGATAGATAGATAGAAAAAATATTGTAGGGACAATAATATATGAAACAGTTAAGGAACTCATTGCATTGCATTTTTCTATTTTTAATTACAAATCGAATGTCACACAAAAATGTGAAAGAAAAGTTTATTTACAATTTTTCTGGTTTACGAAACGAAGTATAATTTTGAAGAAACATGGGTAATAACCCATATACTAACTGTTTATTTCGGGCATTACCTTCGAATATTGACTGACGTCAAAGTAACGTGACGTCAGTCAATATTCTCCGGTAATGCCCTCATAACCAGTTAGTATAGCATTAATATATACTTTTTTTATATCAAATGAATGTATTAGTTTCATGGAAGTTTGTTTGGCAGAAATACTTCATTTAATGATTGCTGCATCTGTATGGCAATTTTTTCGACACGATCAAAATTTCATCTCATTGCTCTTCGAAACCCATCCGAATGATTGTGCGTGAAGGTAATTTCCAAAACTGAAAGGATTGCGATGAGTAAGCCAGTCAAGAAATTCGAAATAGTCTTCTTGGCAGAGCTTTCTTACGACTAAAGGTTAACGTTTTTCTCACTGTTTTGGATTTTCATTCCTGATAGCTTTATCATGGCATTTATTGTGGCTGAGCAGTGCATGCTTAACACCCAAAGATTACAGATTTTGTGTCCTTCTCGTGTCATGAGTTTGTATTTAGACAACCACAAATTAACTTAACTGTGCGGAAATAGAGTATGTCCGAAAACACCTTCTAGTGATGTTCCTCCAAATTTTCTAAACCAAGTGTTAATGTAAAAATGAATCCGTATGCAATTATCTGCAAAATAAGTTATAAATTGACGAGTTTTGCAACATCGAACAAACAGCCTTAGAAGTTGTCCGATCAAAGAGTGTCCCGCACTTCGACTTTATGGATTTTTCCGATACCCCAAGAAACATTAACTTGTTGCTAATTTTTCCAGGTTTCGGGAATATTTTTGCTCCGAGACTGATGTTTACATTTCTTTCAAAATTTGATAATCACCTGAACCTCGAATAACTTTTTCCCAGTACATTTTCAGGGTACAATCATTTTGAAAAAGTTAATCCCCAAAAAACAAATGCTTCAAAATGGTATACTGCGTGTCAAATTTTGATTTTTTTTTTTGAAAAAAGTTGGGGCATTTTTTGGTGAACAAATATAGCAATATTCCCACACACGACCAAACTAAAAGCGATATGAATGATATTATAACACCATGAGGATCCAAAAAATGTGACCGATATAAAGAGGTGTCTCTAAAGTAGAGGTTTGGGCTTCAACGATAACAGGCATCCGTTCCTGCAAAATTGTTCGCTATCACATAGGTTTGACTACAAATACATTAAACAAAGCACGTGAATTGTTTTTCAACATAACTTTTACAATACTTAAATTTGTCCCGAAAATGAACACAATAAAAACAAACAAGTCTCCATGACAACAAAAGAAACGCTTTCCTGTCACGTCAAAGTCATAAAAGAAGGAAATCAAACGCGCGAGAAAAAAAATCACAACTCATGCTCGTTCCATCCTCTTCCACAAAAACAAGACCAGTTTCTTGAAGTTATTAGAACTAACCAAAAGATGTATGCATTTTAAAATAATATATAACATGTAACAGAAACATCATAAAATTCAATCAACTTGTATTATTTTAAACAAAATAGCCAATAGCCGTCTTAGATGGTAGTCACGTGAACTGGTCCTTCGAAAACACCAGATCGATTTCTTTGCGAAAGAATCTCCTCCACGGTGACAAAATTATCAAACACAACTCCAGGTAATGTCATTTTTCTTTGCACCATTTCTGCCATCGCTTTTTCAGTTTTGTTTTCGAAAGCAGCTTTTAGGGCAGCCTTTTCCAGCAATTTTTTTCTTCGGTCATTATGACGGTTCAGCTGTTTCTTTCTCTGGTCTCGATTCCAATATTGTCCATGATAAACCGTGAACGTATCATCGTCCGTTGTGACGCCGCAGCGTTCATCGTTTATTTGTTGTGCGCGTTCCTTTAATATCCGAGTACGTGCAGAGTTCGTTTTCTTGATATACACATGCTTGCCGTCTTTTGAACGACGGACACGCCATTCAGCTTCAACTTTTGCCGGATCCACGTTTAACATGTTCTTGGTCCCATTCTCCTTGGACTCCATACTTTGTATAATTTTAAATTCTTCCCAAACACGACGTTCCGTTTCATTCCATCCTGGATGTGGGTCGATTTGCACCTTTTTAGGTCTAGTTTTTCCACATGTATTAATATTATTATTGTTCATGGTACTATTCTTCATCGCTGAACGCAGGCTAGATACAGAGGCGTTCATACCGTTCTGTGCTCTTAACGGGTGTTGATTGCCGGTCATGCTGAAGGATACCAACCCTGAGTGGTTCGGGATAAAGGTTGGCATACCTTGCACCATACCGGGATGAAATTGTATCATGTTTTTCGGTTGCATGTTGACCGGTGTAAATACGGGGAAATTCATCATTTTCCCGGAATAGTTGACCGGAGAATTTACTAAAGAGAAACCGTTATTTTGATTTAGAAACATGTTGTTATTGTTGACTCGATGTCTCTGTAAAGATGGTGAATCGAGGTAAGCTTTCATTTTTGATTGGTTCCTCTGCTCTTTGAGTTTAGTTTTTAATTGTTCTTGAGGACTCTTAAGTGCATTTTCCTTCTCGCTGGAATGTTTGCTTCGGTTACTGTTGTTGGACGAGTTGCTATCACAACGTGGAATTTTATTCAGCTCACAGGAATCGTCACTATGGGAACTACTTCGCACTTTCTTTTCCGATGACCCAAGCCTAGTTTTTACGAAGTTCTTCAACGAACTTTTGATATTAGATTCTTTTTCATTTTTAGTATTTTCGGCACTCGAATTTCTTTTATGCTCTAACTTTTCATCGGTAGAACTGTTATCGTTTACGGAAATACTCCGGTTACGTCTTTCGGACAATGGGAAATCCTCGTTTGATGAACTATTTACCGGAGACAAAGTCATCGCTCTTGATCTACCAGTTTCAGTTGCTTTTGCTGACAGAGGCGTAGTAGGAGAAATGTCGTCACCAGTTTTCCGATTTACCTTTGGACTAGATGATTTTGATGAGTTTGAACTAGCGTAAATGGGCGAAGATTCTTTGGAAAACACCGATTCTGCTTCCTCGTTGATACAATCCAACATGTCGAGGTCAGTCTCTTCAGCTTCGTCATAATAGTCAGTGTGGTTCTGCAAAAATACAAAACAAATGCAACTTAACCTCAACATTGAAAAAAAAACAGAAACTGGAATGCTTTTGGTAAATGACAGAATGTCACTTACCTCATATACTGCTCTCGCAACAACGAGCGTTATTTCGTCCGATTCTTGCAGCATCGAATAAGCTTGTTCAACGTTCATCACGTGAGTTCCATTAATCTAAAAGTGAACACAAATGTTTTTTATTGGATGGCGTTCATTTATGGAAAACCAAAATTATTCATTTCATTTAAATCCTCCTTCTTACCTGAACTATTTGATCACCAACCATGACCTTTCCACTTATATCTGCAACCGAGTTGTCTTCAAGCTACAAAAAAAAGAAGCGTTTTAGATGTGATAATTACCGATTAATGGCCGAAATGGTTCAGAGGAGAAAGCGTAAAACAGACAGTGAAAATAAGAGATTCTTACATCTCCTATATAGACAGCCACATCTTTTTCATCGCCACCATAACATAAGACCATGCCTAATTTTCCTTCCTGCTTTCTTAAACAAACTTCCTGTAAAAGAAAATACATAATTATTGGTAATATATAAATATTATAATTATTTGGTCCCATTGTGTTTGCGTATCAAGATGCGATCATTATATGTATTATGGTACAATGTTTTCTCGTTTACCCAGACTGAAATAACAAAGTTTTGACGGCAAACTATTGATGGTCGCATCTTCTTAGATAAATCTCTTCTCCAGTAAAAAGCAACTCGTAAAACACTAGACTGCGACCTTCGCTTACCTCGTACTCGTATTCATATTCTGCTTCACCGTCTCCATTCTGAACATCCTGCCAACTTTTGTTGTCCATAGTTTTCGGCTCTTCAGATGGAATCACATAGAAGGTACTATGACGTCGATTATCATTATCGGTTGACGTAATTTTATTGCGCATTACTACACTATGTGTTTCGGAACAATCGGGTGAAATGGTTTTTAATGTGGTACAGCTACTGTCACTGTTTTCATTAACTGAGGGACTTCTGGTACTTCGGGACGATTTTTGAGTTAATAACGTATCATATGCTGAATCGTATTCATCGTAACCATTTGTTTTCCCCACTTTTTCACCGTTCTGTTGAATAATGTTAACACACTCGTCGCTACCTGAAAGATTTGCTGAATCAACAATTTCGTGCGGGGTCAGCCATCTTGATTTGTTATTCTGGAAACTTCGGACTGGTTTCTCATCAATTTGATCTTTTTCAGCAGTAACAGCAAATGCAACACCGAACGTTTGGGTTTCCGCGTCACAACTATGAATTTTATTTATTATGCGTTGAATGACCATTTTAAAAGGATTTCCAGAACTTCGAAAAGTTTTAACTGCAGCCTCGTGAGTAGCGTTTCGCAAATTTACACCATCGACCTGACAACGGAAACAAAGTAGATATATAAATAGTATAACAACACACGATGTAAACAGGGCCATAGTAACATTCACGTCATGTACCGATTTCTAACCAGCTGTAAGTTCGCGTTGTAAACCTTGTTAAATATATCTGTGTAAGTGAGCGCAAAATTGCAGGTATGCCTTGTTCGTTCAGACGAAAGAAGATTTGAACCAAGAAGGTTAGCTGGTGAGAAATCGTTAGATGTATACACTCTAAATATGACTGAACAAAATAGAACAAAACTCAATCGAAACTAAATTAATTCAAAATGGCTACTCAACAATTACACGTAAACATTGAAAACAGGAAAGGAAATAAAGGAATTGCTATACATAGCAAAAACTTATCAGAAATATCCTTCTCAAAACCTCGAATATTTATCAAATAACAGAATGTTTGTTTTACAAATAACTTGTTGTATGAGAATGTCATTGCTATCATCATTATACGAAACTGACTCAACCTACAGACATTGAAATATTTCTGAAGGCAAATTTCCTTTCGTAGTTTCTCTCAGTAAGAATATCCGGGGAAGTGGTTTTTGTATGAACTAATGGTTTGAATTGTTAATACAATTTCTTGACAACAGCCTATGTTAATGAATTGTTCCATTAGTACAAGGAGGGATAAGGGAATTATCTTGAGCTTGTGTTTTATTTTTTCTTTTGAACAAAAATCCATCTTATTCTCGAAACATTTATTCATAAAGAAGCAAGAAGGAAAAAATAATTTGGTCGACAAATGAATTTAATTCTATGAAATTAAATCTAACGGTAACCGATAAAAAACAATCCAAGCTATTTTGTTTACGTCTGGAGTAGAAAAAAATAATCGAGAATCATAAGAACCTCTGCCACGAAGAGTTTTGCGAACATAGATGGCAAAATATGCAGAGCCAAATATAAACAAACAAGAAATTAAATTCGCATATAACCATTCCAATTTACTCTTGTATTCTATCGAGATATTTGTGGTCCGCAGATTATATATGCAACAACGGTCAACACTCCTTTCTAACAAAAAGGATGACATAACATTGTTTTTGTTCACAGCTCCTACCACCACATTTCATTTTTAAATGAAATTGAAATATTCAACCCTGTGAGTTATTTTCATGAAATGAAAACAAAAGCTCGTTTACATTTGTGCTAACATTGTTTATAAAAGCTTTCGTCCGAGAGGAAGCCACATAAGACAACATCTGCTCACTCTTTTCATCTAAACCATGAATCGAGGTTTGAAAAAAAAAGGCGTCGAAAAAACGTTTGGAGTCAATAGAAGAACAACGAAGATTAGAGGGATTAAAACACAAATTTGAATATTCAGGGAAATCGAACAGTGTTAAGACAATGTCAATGTTAAGACCTGAAAGTTCTGTGCTAGTATAGATATCAACGTCTTCTCAATTACTTGGGGAGGAAATAAATCCACCATTTCGAAAAAAATCTCCATTTAACATAACAAACGGTTTTTCATGTGAAACTCCTGACAAGCTCTATCCCGTGATGTTAATTACTATCATTGAGGGAAGTTTAACTATGTGGAATTTCAGAACACTCACAGCACTGTTGATAACTTTGACGTGTTTATCCCTCGTTCTGTCGTAGCAACAATGCTATACTTATAATCGTAGTACAGCTGTTATCACTAACAATCGTTTTTAAAAAACTTTCATTGATAATTCATCAGCCGATAGCGAATAAAAGTTTATGAATGATTTCTTTTATACATCTATCACCGCCGCCATGTTTTCTTCTACCGTGGACAAGCCATGATAGTAAATTTGAATAAAAACAACAATTTTAAAACGAAGCGCCTATGAAATCTTTCAAGTAATCCTATGAGTGGCCAAGCTGAGTTGTATTGTCTTTCTTTACTGTTGCCAAAAAAACTGTTTTTTTCCCATTCTATAAAACATTTCTTTTCGCTTGAATGTTTTCGGGATTACCTATCCCACGATATTGCATATAGCTATCGGTCTTTGCCTGTTTCATGATAACACAGATGTATGTCACTTAAAAAACAGTTAACCTATGAAACCGCATGAAATTGTTTAATTCAATGTTCATCAAACGTGACAACGACATTCCTGATAAAAAACAACGATCAACCATATTTGTTTTCATTACAGAAGATCAGAACTGTTGGTAAGTGAGAATGTTTGAACAACGAATTAAAACTTTCATGAGGTTCAAGATCAGAAAAGTTGATTCGTGCACGTACGTAAACAAAACAAAACAAATTTGCACCATGTATGCAGTGAACCTTCAGTTGTTTGAGAACCTATACGACAGGCAACACTTTACATACATCCCAGTTTAAACGAAATAACTAGTAAAACACACACAAAATAGCCGCAAAGTTGCTTAATTTTGTCTCGTTCAGTTAAGGCTCGTTGTTTGTTCTTTTTGTTTTGATCATCTACGAAGGTAGACCAATATTGAAGTGTTTTGGAAGAGCTCACATCAAAGAAAATTGACAATTCTCTGAATCGAGGAACTTCTTTTTATTTTACATTTTGAAACAGATATATGTTATTTTATTTATTCTTTTCTCTTTTTATTTAGTTTTATTTTATTTTTATTTTCTGCTTCATTTTCATTAGCCTATTTACTTAGCAGTCGCTTCGCTTTTTGCTTATAAAAAAAGGATGATGGAATGTCATCAGACGCTTAATGTAAACATAACTCATGCCATACATTGGTATTTTTAACAAATGTAAACCACTTTCTGGGCAAGACCGAAAAACAAAAACATCACATTGCCAAAATAAAAACACAAAACTTATCAACCACAAGATAGAACTCAATTACGTGAAAGCACTCCTCACAACAGTATGAAAACAGTACACCTACCTCCAATATACAATCATGTAGCTGTAACTTTTCAGGACCATGTGCAGCACCACCGTCTACAATCCTCGACACGTATATACCGCTTGATAAACGATCGTCCTGTAATTCATAGCGATAAAAAATAAAATATCATTTTTGTTTTGTTTTGTCTATCAACAGTACAGAATGTTTTTGAAGATAAAACAGTATGCAAGTGTTTACAGCGTACAAATTCTTCGATAAATAAACAAATACAAGAGCGAAAACAAAGTCACAAATTGGAAACCTATTAGTTCCATGATTATTATCACTATACAATGAAGAACGATTCACGTTCATCTGGAGAAAAATTTTTTCACGAAATCGTCAAAGAGTTTTAACTTAACAAGTCCTTAGACAATTCTTATAATATGTATATCGATTAACTTGACTAAAAAGAACATCGCTTCTTATTTTCAGACCTACATTTGTAAACAACCTGTATATATTTACACAGAACACAGCATGCTTGACAGAGAATTTTCAACGACTCTTCATGTAATGCTCTCTTACAAAAACTTTATGTAATCATTAAATCGTGCTTTGTGTACACAATTATAACAAATCAACTGCGATAAATTTGATAAGGGCTTAAAAATGACACAATACTTAATAAAGCCATTGTCAACCATTCTTGGCGTGATTATTTAAATAACATATAACTGAATTTTCCGGGATGATCCACAATCCTTAGATGACAAGATATTCATCACCATGGTAACAGCAAACACGCTTATCAAAATCGCGCTTATCTGCGCCTAATGATTTATCATGCAACAGAAATGCGGCGACCTCAAATATTTGCATTCCCGAAACCGTTATATTTCAACTTTAGTTCAAGACAAATATACATGAGGATTGCGAAGACCAACATATATATTATATATTATATATTTTTTCATTAGATCTATTCTCTTCTATTCATTCTTATTTTTTCTTTATATAGATTTCTCACAAGATAAAAATCCACTATTGTGTCGGCTGTATTCAAGATCACGTGGTCAAATAACAGCTCCAAAAAGGCACGAGAGAAATTAAGCGCCATTGAAAAACGAATTTGTAGACGGCTATTCTCCAGCTATCAGGTGGTTCATAATTTTTAAGACGTCACGGCAACGTTTTTGTTTCATGTCGCCTCAAAATATGAGAAAAGCATTAGACAATGAAGTACTATGACGTCATATGAATTTCATTTGCCCAACTCTTAAGGTGTTTGCAGTCACGTATGCACAAATATTATTGCTATGAAATACCATGGACATCAGAAGCAGTGAGTAAGCAAATTACAAACAGTTCCATCAAAATAGATTAGTATCCAAAATAAATTTACCTTTGTTGCTCCACCAATAATATTGAAACCAAGGCTGCCATTTACTCTTTCGAGTTCGATAGTCAAATTTTCGACGTCGCTCTAAAAATGTTTCAAGAACAGAAATAACATTTGCGGTGCACATCTGCGGGACGGTCTCTATTTCAAGGGATGGTGTTCCCATGGTCGTGCAAAATGCATTGTTTGCAAATAAATCTGAGCAACGAGGAACGTTCATATTCCATGACACACGATACACTGCTACTGTGTTTCAAATAAATATTCAAATTGTTAAGAGAATATTGAATAAAAAAATATATATGAATCCGTTAGCAATCAAAGATGGGAGATTTATTTGCCGCTTAAAAATAAGGAAATGGAAATTTTCAACCAATCAGAAATTTTCGAATCCATTGTTAACGGAAGCAACTGGAGGAATGCTCCTAGACTCTGTTTTGCCAAGTAACTGAAACTAAAAGAAATGTTTTCAAGTCGTTCATAAAAACGAAAGGGTGTATTTTAACGAGTCATAACAAAAAGTCATATGAAAGGCAAGGAATAATCAATGTCCACGTGAGGCCATTCCTTATTAGAAGTCAGTTTGAAATCTCGCTTGTTTTCAAAGAAGACAAAAATTCCTCGGAAAGGAGAACTCCGCAGGTTTATATCAATGATGTTTTTGACTTAAACAATTCTTCTATTGTGTTTAGGGTGTTATAGGAAAAGAATTGCCGCTACAAAAGAGATCACCCTGCTTCGATAGAAAGAAACAACAGCTTATAAACAGTTAAATAAACTTTCGGGATCACCCTTGTAAAAATATTATTCGTGGCGAAAGCGGGAAGCACTCATCAATGAAACTAGCAGAAAGTTGTGAACCGTTTTATTTCAAATTACTGAGAAAAAAAGCTCTTATTTTTAGTAATAAATCAAGTGATATCATTTGTTATGAAAAAAACAGTTGTGGTGGAAACAATGAATTGTTTTTTTTTTTAATTTTCGTATTTATTGTGTTAGTATGGTTTTGACGAGATGTCATATTATTACTCAAAAGAGAAACGGATCATGATTTATTCATCAGTGCGAAAAACATCCACTTTGCACACAATTATTTAAACACTTCCCTTGGTGAAATGACAGCAATCTTTTTAAAATAATGAATCGAACAAATCCTAATGTCAACAGAGAAAATAAGAACACGTTCTAACCTGTCCTTTCCTTTTGCATAGCTCCCCTTGTAAGCAGGCTAACCGTGTCCGTAAATCTCGAATTTCTTTTCCATACTTCAACGACTCTTGAAAAAATTGTCCTTCTAACTCAGCCCTTTCTTCCATAAATTCTTTTTCAAAAGTTGTCAATTTGAATGTCAATCGGTTATTTTCGTGTTCTAAGTTGCTAATCTCCGTGCTTTGTTTTTTGATGTTTTGCAGTAATTCCTTCACACAACTATGCGATCTCATATTTTCAGTATATGTTAAATTACAAGTGTCACATTTTTCCAGTTTGGATGTGTCCATTTCATTCTGTTGATATAAGCAACTCTTGTTGTGTAGATCATCGAAACCAAGTTTATATATGCTTTCACAACCGTCCGATTTTTGAGTACAATACACATTCATATTTTGAATTAAGTTCCATGTAATTTTGCTTTTTCGTACCTCACAAGTGTCAATATCAATTCCACAATACGGGCACGTAACAACCTTTTCATCCGATTCGCATATTTTATTGTCGTTTCCTAACCATGCATCCCAGCAAGCGCTACAAACGAAATGTCCGCATTTTATAACTTCAATTGGATCTTTAAGTACTAAGTTACATACGATACAATAGCTGTCTTGCGGTACGGCATATACAAAGCGTTCCGAGTCAATCCCCATGCTTAAGGTGTAATAGATCCCTTGACAAATACTGTTGTCTAATATTCCAATTGTCGATGAGTAATTACTATGAAATGACTGAAGAATTTCAATCGAATAAGTAGAATTGCCACTGAACAATCGTTTTGTCTGTAAATTTGATTGAAGAGTAAAAATAAAACCTTTTAACACATCGTTTATCTTTCAGTCTTTTTTTTCTCTCATTGATTCCTTCTTTCTTTATAAGCGTAAAAATTTTCGTGTGAGAAAAACGTCCTCGATAAAAATAATGTTTATAAATACACTAGTTGATTGTTGATATTGTTTTAAAATGGTTCACTAAATGATTTTCAATTATCTTCAATCCTTCTGTTATTATTTTGTTAATTCCATAGATGCGGTCTTCTTTTTTTATCTAACCTCTAAAAAAAACACGGTGTAATCAGTTTGCTTGTATGAAACATAAACTTCGTTTGAAACACAATGCTTTCCTTCAACCCTCCCCCACAGAGTCTTTTTATAGTAAAATAAAATGTTACAAGTTCATTAGATCAAATCAAAACAACAACTGAATCATACACATTATGATATTACTTACTTATATGTGTAAAATATGCTCTCACTTCGGCATTCTTAAGTACAAGTTTAATCAGACCTTCCAAGAACACATTTGTCATGACCGCAGCAACTCACTTTCAAATTTGTTTGAACACATTTTTGTTGAAACATAACAATAAAGTGTTTTTTTTTCCTAAGAAAAATCTACCAGCATTTAATATCGCGCGTGTTATGACGTCATTCTTGTTTTCTTGCAGTTTGAATAAGATTTGAATAAATAGGAAATTCATTATTTGCGGTCTGTTATTCCACGTGGCTGGAGGAACAAAACAAACTATCTTCACGCAGAAAATCACCAGTAATAAAAAACAGAGGCTAAATAAATAACACATTGATATAGGTTAATTTAACAAGAAGCGATCATCACTAGTTTGCGGTGAAAACCTTGTTATTTCTGTCTGGGTTAAACGAGGTAATCGTTATGTAATGTCTCGTTCTTTCAAACCAAAAAGAGAGACTTTCAACGAAATGGTTTAATGATAACATCTTGTTAAATTAACACACTCTAAGGAGGAGAATCGTGCACGAAAAGGCCAAACTGCAAAATCAAGTGGGATAATTCATGCTTTTCCGAGTCCCTAAGCCAACCACTGTCTGTGTTAGGCAAGTAAAACAACGCAAAATGAAGCACCCACTTGCCCGAAGTCAAGTATATTATTTTGATCAAAAAAGCAAACAACACTATATTGGGAAATTAAAAATATCAAGGGGATCAAAACAGCCACTTTCCCTCCGTGCAAGTTGGAAATTTAGGAAGTTTGACCACTGAAACCATACTAAATTGTTTCAAAGAACGAGCTCAATATGAAAATGAAACAGAGGGCAGTATTTGCTAGTGAAATCAGTAAGGAGCAAGTCTTTAATTAAACGGATTGGTTAAAAGCTTGGACTTTGTAACTGCCTTTAAACCGGATTTTAAACCGGATTTGCATTCATACATCGTACGTGCTTAGATATATACGTGAACGTACAGAAAGAACAATTCAAATTTTTCTTCGCACGCACTAATCGCACACAATAGATAACAATAGAAGCCAATTATATATGCGCATGTGTACAGCAATGGAAATCCAGCTTGTCTGCTTGCAAGGTTTGAAATTTATATTTCAACCTCCAAAAACAGTTTTACTATAGCATGCAATATTTCAAACAACTTGATACTATAACTGATCCATCTTACGTGGAATTATCAATCAACCCTTACATCCCGACCAAATGACGAACAGGATCAATTCACCTTCCTCCATTTTATATACTTACAATTCCCAACAACATGTCGTCCTAAATATAAAAATGTTTCAGTTAGTAATTAAATTAATTCATATTGATGTTTGACTGAAAGAACAGCGAACACTAATTATAAAATTAAATCCTAAATTTGCGATTACAACTAATATACTCGAAACATTCATCAAAAATATTGAAATTTCCACATGTCGGTAAAGATGAAAGTCGGGTTTCAACACCAACTGAAATTTCAAGTTGGCTTTATGACTTGAATTTATTTAAAAACTCGAGACTTGGAACACCTCCTTTTCACGCTAAAATTCCAACATATTCATCAAACTTGAGAAAAATTTCCTTTTTTTCTTCTGTTTGCATGGTTTGTTCAATCGAAAGGTGTTTCATCAATTATGTGATTATTTGTGAAAGGATGTGAAAATTAACTAATTACTAACAGTTTGTTGGAAAAGAATAAAATAAATACATGATATAAAAAGAAAAGAATTAAGAATTGGTTAATATTATGAAATAAAAATAACATTCAAAAGTTGATAAGTTAGAAAATATTTTATTATACTCATCTTTTAACATTCCAAATGTTACACAGACGCCGCATGGCTTTCGAACCAAAAACAAAGAAAGAACTCACCGACCTTGTCAACAAACTTCAAATGATCAGTCAGTTGGTCTTAAAAAGGAACTTTGGAATATGATCAAAAGAATTATACATAAAGTGAATCGATCATTCTCTTTATACCGTGCCGACATCGCATGTGAATTCAATCTCATCTCGACACAAAGTTATTTCATGCATGAAAAGCAATATAACTTTATACATAAACGTCACCATTTTGTTGAAGGTCAAGATGGCGGTCTCACACTCACTTCTGCAGTAAAATCTTGTAAACATGTGTTTTGACGAGTTTTCGGTTCTTTCACAGGATGAACAAACAAAATCAAAGGTAATAAAAAATCATTTCTTATCAGTAATTTGCAAGATAGGGATCTTAAATGTGAAGGAAACATCCTACTTAAACATGAAGATATACACCACAAACCAACAGCTCATAATGCTCATAATGCCTATTTCTATATTGTCGGAAGTTGATCAAAGGATAAATATATTAGCACGTTATCTTCATAACTGAATAATCTAAACAAATTAATTTACATTAATTAAATTGAAACCTCCCCGCTATATTAAGACATTTTTTTGTTGTTTTTATTTTTATCATTCTGCATAAATTACAAATGACAAGCATAAAAGACAAAGGAAATTTTTCTTATTGTTTCTCCTGTTAATAATTCATGCAAATTTTTTTTACTTTCCGATACTTCGCACACGGTGCTCATATTACGGTTTATATGAATTAGGGTTTGTGTTGACTGTGACGTCATAAAGGAGGACATGTGAAAATACAACCCATAGTAGTTCATTAGTTCAATTTTCAACAAATATTTGTAGGAAACTGGGAACCACGCTCTCGCCACGCTTCGGAAACTTGAACGAAATTCCTCCAAAAGATTCAGAATTATTCAAATGTGAATGACGCAAATGAAGTTCCAAACAAGTAAATGCTACTGACGGCCCGAATTTCTTTTGAGTTAAGCCGAATCAATTTTTGGTCGCCAGCGCTGGCTGCCCTCAAACTCGGCTTAACTCAAAAAAAAACTCGGGCCGTCAGGGAAGAAAACAGAGAGTGAAATGTTGGCCTTTTCCATTTCTCATCTTCATCGTTGCAAACCAACCTCATTATCGCTATAATTCTGCATTCACACTATGCGTTATATTATTTCATCTATAATACGTTATATTATTTCATCCAACATAATCTTGAAACTGCTTCGCAATCGAACAATTCAGCAAATGAACAGTTCGAAATGCTTTTCAACAAATACATTTTTCATGATCCATTTTCTTTTAATTCATTTATTTATTCATATGGCATTTTCTAGTGCACACAATTCGCGGTTTATCAATCTGTACGCACTGAACTAATAACCTGTATAGACGCTACAGAAAACTGGAAACGAAGTGGATGAATATAGAAAAAGCATGTGCACCACAGGAAACTCCAAAGAGGTGTGACGCCACTACAGGTTCGTTAATTCAAACAATATGTATGGAATTAAGGTAAGTCTTGAATGAAGAACAGAATCTGACAGACAGCCATGGCGCCTGCAGCATCAGAACGGGAAGACGCAGAAATGCATCTGCTTTTTGTTTGATTGAACAAATTCTTTTAATTGCTTTGGTGAAATCCCGAGATAAGGACAGATATGCCGAAAAAATTGAAATGAGATACGAAAAGATGTAAAAAGATGAAACCTGGTTCATAAATTCTTCATACAAAACATCTTAGAAAATGGCGACTTTTTCTAAACACAACACATGTAAGCATGCTAAGTTTGTGGTGGTTCCAACTTTCAATCATACTTAGTGGTGACGTCATAAAAGAAAACAATGTACACCATATTACATACAGTAGAATCCTGGTAACTCGAACCCTCGATAACTCGAACTTTTCAGTAACTCGAACTGTTTGAATATCTCCCTTGAACTAATACTCGCTCATGAAAACCTCTCGATAACTCGAACATTCAGTTTCTCGAACAATGTTCATCGGATCCATAGTGGTTCCAGTTATCGGGAGTTAACAAACGGTCACCATCATTTTAAAAGTCAAAAATGGATAATATTTCACAACTCAAGTGCAGTACACTCTATCCTTAACACTTCCACTCGTAACTAACAAGAACATATTTTAACAATCTCTTCAACTGGAAAGGAACATTATTTTAAAGTGTTGTCCAAATATTTACAAATCGAAAAGTTTATTTACCAAGCAGATAATGATCACAAAGAACGTTTTATCAGGATGACGTAGACCTGACTTGACGTCTTGTTTCAAAAAACAATGACACGTCGCCAAATTAGGTCGCACAGTTAAAATCTTGACGGAAAACCAAACGGATTTCTTAATCCTATCTATATGTACAGATGATTTTGGAACTAGTTATGCAAGGCGCAACATTCAGCTTCGAATAGTTGTCTCTAATGTAATCTTACAACAGGAAACTGTCTAGATAATACTTAAAACTGTATGTAATTATCGACACATAGAGCCTTGAAACTGAGGCGGAAATGCTAAGGAAGTCAATGGAAAAATACGTGAAATTCTTGGGTCATGAGAAAAAAAAGAGTTTCTATCATATCTTTAATTGCTACGTGACGACCGTTAGGTATTTATATGAGTAGCGGAAATTAAACAACCGTTCTCCCATTGATATCAATTATGACCTTGAAGGAGTTACATCCGATCGTTGTAGATGTTTAACGATAGACAAATATTTTACCATTTTAAGGTTTTTAGAGAAACCAAAAGAAAAAAAAAGTTGTCAATTAGGGCGCAACAAACTACAAAAAACAAGTTCGTTTAAATACTCTGTTGTATTTATATGCAGTATTATCGCCTACTTTTCCGATATGTAAAATGATTTAAATTATCACAGTGCAACCAACGAAATGAAAGAACTATGAGGTTTTGTCTGTATAGATGTAGGAAAACATTTAATCGAATGTGTACTTGTATATTATCGGTTTTCACATTTATGCAAGCGAAAAACATACCTGTCACCTTTGGATTAAAACTTATGAAAACACCACGGCCAGTACCATCTCGTTTTCTTTGTTGATTATGTGTCAAACGTTTACCACGTGTTCACAAGAACCTCTTGAAAATGGTGGTTATGAATTTACTCCTCTAAATATTCAAATGACACATCACGAACACAGTGAATTGAACAACGTCACACTAGGTTAATCAAAATAACTCGAACACCAGGAGTTAGATAGGTGGAAACGAAGGTCTTTACGTGAGGGGAGGAGTTTTTAATTCCAATTAAGGTTTGTTTATAAAAACCTTATAAGAATTGTAGGCAGATCTCTTAATTTTGTTAAGTGAGATGTCTCGTTGTTTCAAACTTTATTCATAGAGTTTTGACCGTGAATGGAACATTCAAATTGTTTGATTAATTGAGACATAGGTAAATCTTTTCTTCACAGAAACTTTTCTTCGTTACATGGAATCAGCCTTAATTTCCTCGAAAATAACCTTTGTTTGTCTAAAACTGTGTGTATATATACCTTCTCTTCTGGAACCCTGGTGTACCATCGGATTGAAAGGAGAAATTGCATATGTGCCAATAAAATATCGTCGTATCGTCAAAGCAAAGTGGGGTGCGCTAAAACAAAAAATATATAGATACATGCATGTGTTTACCGGATACAATTTAACAACTTTCCCACCCTTTTTTTGCATCAAAAACGCTCTCTTGTGAAATCGTAACTCGGTGGGAGGAGCCTTCTTCATTTTCTTTATTTAAAAAGAATAAAAATAAAAAATTCCAATAATAATTTTCACAAAGAAAATATGTTCGGATTTTGTTAAACAGACTAATTTATTTACCCACAAATATTTAGATTTCCATTCATATGATGGTTCTTTTAATCTTGAAATTTACACCAAGTTTATCTGTTGATCTCATTTCTGAAAACTCTCTTGAATGAAAAACTTTCGATAAAATTATGGGCTCCTGCTGAGTGTTTAATAAAGTTGTAAAAAAGAAAATGGAAATGGAGATTCCTTTTTCTTTCCCTTTTTAATTATTTCTAAAACAAAACAAAAAATTTTTTTCACGTGCCCATGCCATTTTTGTAAGATATCTCTAAGCCCTTAAAATTCTTATTGAAAATATAGGATAGAAACGGTAGCCATAATTTTTTTTTCACACGATTTTACATGAAAATATATGTAAATCAACAAATGCACATTTCATATTATTGGTGACAACCAGCAGTCCCAAAATCCTTATTCATATCAATTATGCTTTTCTTACAAAGGGTTTTACTCATTCGTCTTACTTTTTTCATTCATTTGAATGGACAATTACAAAAACAAAAACAGCAAACAGCAGGCATATAATTATTTACCAAGCATTTTTTGGCAAACAACAGTTGAATTTATGAAATTTACATGAAACATTTCAACGTCACATGTAAAATGAAAATATATTAGTGAACTCCTCCACACATCTGTTTTTTACTGGCCCTGTAACCTCCTTCACGATTTTATACTGACCCAGCCTCCTCCTTCTGCTGACCAAAATGAATTAAATAAACACTGCACACCAGACACTTTCATGCAATTACACACGACTTTTCATCTCTCCATTTCGAATTGTTTACACAAAGGAAAAGTATAATTTGCATGTGTGTTTGGGTTCATACAAAAACTATAAACCCCTAGTTACACTGAACGACTTAATCATATCTGCAACAACGGGAACAATTCCAACCTACAACCTCACAAACTATTCAAGTCAAACCAGGGACGTACGTCCATGGTCAAACAGAGTTCATAGAGCAAAACAACCTCGTGTATACAGGAGCTTTAATAAACAAAACATCCAAAATGATAAAGTAAAAAGGATTGTTCCCTCAATGTTAATTAATTAATGGTAAATTTATACAATTTTTCCTGCTTATTGTTAGCTGTGTTTATTTACAAATGAAAGACATTTCCTTTATGCTATTCTTAAAAATATATCACTAGTTCAATAAACCGCTCGAAAATAAGAATAGTTTTTATTGCTGCCCTATTCAAAGAGTTAATTTGATTAATACACCCTTGGTCTGCTTATAAAAAAGCTTATTGTTTTCTGTATGTCGCTGTTTTGTGTTGCAAGGAAATTGTTAAACGTTACACGATGAATTGCACTTTTTTTTTCTGCAACCTCAAAACTAACGTTAGTGGTGAGCATGAGAAAAGGGAAAAAGGAATAAACTAAAAATGAAGCAAACATCACTAGCATAACAATGACTCTGCGAAGTATATTTAGCCAAGAAATGTATAATTTCATTTATACCATTTAAACTAACAACAGCGTGCTTATCAGGACAGCCTTTCTATAAAACTTAGTCTTTTCGCTGTATTTGTTGTTAAACCTGGCGATGATTATCACCTACTTCTAGAATTTTCTTAAAAGTCTTAAATGTTAATGTACAGAGTATCCGCTCAAGGAATTGAGATGTCACGCCAAAGAATAAGTTCCTTAGTAATTTGAATGAATGAATATGTTACAAGGTGTCAAAGGAGTAACAAGGTGTCAAAATGTCTCAGGTGTCCTGATACTAAAGGTGTTAATTTTGGAAGATGTTCAGAATGAAAAGAAAAGAAATATAAAGGACAATTTGTTTTAATTCTTAACTTCAAAATATCTTTAAGCACTCTCAAGCCCCCTCCTTAGCCTGAATTAACCCCCTGCCCGATCGAGCCTCCTCCCCTAAAATCATTTTTTTTCAGCTTAATCACTAATAATTGGAAACAGAATTTACATAGAAACAAATATCAAAACTGTTTAAATGTCTTTCAATGAACAAAACATTCGAGTTTGCCGGGTGCCGAAAACTCCTTCATTATCGATAATTATAGTAAACTTTTAGTATAAGGAAATTGGGTAATTATGAAAACTGTCCATGAAAACAATTCCCACAATCACTTATAAACATGTGAAAAATTGGAAAATTATCGAAGTACCTTCATACCACTGTTCACACCCTCTCAAACAAAAAACGTACATGCACACACTTTCCTATGTTCCTATGTTCAACGGAAAATAGCATTAATTTCTGAAGAAAATTTTCCGAAACACTTACTTTGTTCCATGCTCTTGTTCACACTAGATCTTTTCACGTATTTAAGTAACTCTTTCCTGATAATAAGATTGTTAAAGATGAATGAGTCTTCTAGTATTCGTTCGAACAAAACAATTATGGGAGGCGCAGAAAAAGGGTGTTGATTTGCTAAGAACTCCCTCGGGCGTACAAGAGGAGAAGAAAACTATTGGACAAACGGTAAAAAAAGCCGGATAAAACTTACGAAGACAAAAAAAACAACAGAACTTATAAAACCCTGTGTAAAATTGATATCAAACAAAATGCAAGAAAATACGCAGAAAGTGTTACTGTTTATCGAAAGAAATATTTTATCGCCATTATCTATTTCCTCAGAGAACCAAATTAAACGACAATTTTTTGAAGCATTTAATTACAAATTGTAAGCCATGCTTTGAACACGAGGAAAAATAGAAAGGTTCGGTAACCAATTGCTTGAATTAAGTTCTAAATGAATTGTCACATAATCACAAAAATGCGATATCAATATTGTAACTTGATTATAAGACGAAAAACAAACCAAACAAAAATCAGAAGATTTGTAAGAAGAAGTAAATATATAAGAAACAAGTCAGTACAAGAAGTTTGTATGAACCTTCTCAAGCCATATAATAGGGTCATGACGTGATAATAAAAATGGTTAAGTCCCTATAATTTTTGTTCGTCATACTGGTATAAACCAGAAGATCTTTTAATCACTTCACTTATCTTTAGCAGGACGCTGCTTTGAATTGATACTTTCATGAGGTTAATACATCCCCTTACATAAGTAACACAATCGATTAAGAAAATTCATGATTTACACATACATTCTCTGAAACACATATACTTAAAGATTTTCACTTGCAAAGTATAATTTTGTAAATGTAATCTGTAAACGTCACACTCACGTGGGAGGAGCATTGCACGTGGAACGTTTGATATAAAATCGAAGAAAAATGCAGAAAAATTACAAATTTATCTCTGTTAAACAATACCAAAAATTAACTCCCCGTTTTCACTAAGTAAATTCCGATGTCACTAAGAACTCATTGCTAATCTTTCATCTATTGAAGACGAATGATATGTGTTCTAATATTTTCTCATTGATGTGAAGTATTATAACCAACTTTATACAGGGAATGTATTTTAATGCAAAAAATAATTGTGAAAAGTTACAGTACAATGAGGTAGTGTAGACATACCTCTATGTTATGAAATTCACACCTCGGACGACTTGCCAATATACACCACATTAAACGTTTGGAAAGAAAATTGACGAATAATTTTGTTATTTTAAAACAGCTGCATTATATACCGATGAAGTTTGTTTGGGTTTAAGTAACTTTCAATTTGTTAATGTTTTTTCTATGACTCTAAAAACTAACATTTACAATGGATACTTATTACTTATTTTACTCATTTCGTCTTTGATTTAAAGCGAAAACAATTCACAATACAACAACGCGTATACAAATGACGATTTTTTGATGTCATATTTTTAAACTTGTTCGTCTTACCAAAGGAATTTCCAATTATTTTTAAACACAAAAGGGATCCTAGCATTTGAATACACAAAACATGTTGTTGTCACACTGACATTTTCAGCGGGAGAAATGATTTCTTTACAGCTCATACCTAAAAACATTCTATTATTTGTTTGACTCAGACAGAAGTGAACATGAAAACATATTTTTGTGTAACATTTTTATAACTTTACCAGGGAAAAAGTCGGGGTAGAAATATTGCAAAAAAATTAGTCCCTTTCTTGAAAATTTTTTAATACCTTGAAAATTGTGATTTTAGCAAAATTCCTGTCGCTAAATTCCCACCTCTATTTTCTTTGGTATAGAAAGTTTCAATTGTAAAAATATCTTCAATATATCACTGAATTGCGAAGAGAAATCCACATCTAATGTTAAAAAATTAATAAATCCAAGCGAACATTTCGTCACCATAAGGTATTTAAAACTTAAAGGTAAAAGTGGACTTACGTATCCACATTTGAAGCCAAGTTGGTTGAAGCAATTACTTTTGGTCTCCTCATAATATTTCAGAAAAACAAATAACATCAATCGCTTTCTAAACACATAATATTTCAGTCTTTTGGAAAGAAACTTCTTCTTTTTTCGACTTTTTTGTTCAGGATATGTTATTCATTGACTTCAACTACCTATTAAAGTGATATCATAGTTTCGATGCGCTACAGTGATATGAAAAAAGCTGCTGTGTCTTCTATGAACATCACAATAACTTCACAGGTTGACGTCGAAGAATTTTAAGATTAAAAGCGGTAGGAAACACAACTTAAATTTTTCTTTTCTTCAAACATCTGGATATTCTTTCTTTCATGATAGTTTACATGGCGCAGTTGATTAATAGCCTAACCTCGTTTCCATCTCTTGCTCTGAAGAGAAGTAACCTAACGAACCTTTCCTTTTTCTTTTTCCAAGTTTCAACAATGCGAATCGATGTCACCCATGCACGAAATACTGAAATATTTATCATCAAACAGAATTCGAAGGCACTCTATGAATGAAATTTTATCGAACCAGACATCTATGTAAATTTACGTACGTTAATTTACTAACAATATGAAGAGGCTTTCCTACCAAATGGGTGTGTTCAGTTTTTCTATAAGTAATTTACAGGCGCGCAACAAGACGTTTTCCGGGGCAAAAAAGATCTAGCCATAAAATTATTTAAGCTATCTTCATCTTCGAGTTGTTAATGTTCGAGTTTTTTATTGCTTTTTTATCGAGTTTGTCAGCTATTCCGTCCAAAAACTAGACTTGAATTACCCATGTTTAAATAGTTTTGGATAAATCTGCTCATCCGTCCCGACTTCACCTAGTTGCACGCCACCATGCGTGTGACACTATTTATAAGGAATTTTGTGCAGGGAAATAAGGGAAATGGTATTTGCAGAAGAAATTGAGATTTGTATGATGTTATGAAGATACATGGGGTTTCATATAAAAAATAAAGGTTAATAACTCTTTTGATGTGTTGTACTTTTGAAATGATTATACGATCGCCATGTGTTGAAAGAGTGTTAAAAATGTATCTTATTTATTTATTTATTTTTTGTAAGTAATATTTTAACAATAATTGAAAAGCAGTGAACAAGCCGCCGACTTTTCATGTCGTCATATAATTTGTTAGCCGCATATGACAGATTTGGTGAGTAGCTGTTTGCCGACAGAAATGATGAAAGAATTTTTGTTTCGCGTTAGGAATTAAAGTGAAAACTGATTTGCATTTTAAAAAAAAGTTTATTAGCATTTATTTTACTGATGAGTTTAAATTTTTCACTCGTCTTTCTCAAAGAATGTCATTTGCAATGTCGTTTTGGTAAGAATAAGGAAATTTCTATTTTATCAGACAGATTTGAAAAAGCATTCTTTTTACCATGACACATTCGTGATGTTAAGGAGCATATTTAGACAATAATATTCATAAAATAAATGATATTTTAATCTTGCTTCCCGCTGAATCAAAGAAATCCTCGCGATGTATATTGGAGGCTGCTCGAGCTAAAATTATTTATCAAAACCTGACTGATCAAAAAGTGACTGATCTGATCAAAAAGAACGAGGCAAAAATTCTTTATAAACTCAATTACCCAAACAAGTTGCCTGTAGATTTAACACCATGAACTTTATTGATACAAGATTTTAGCTCGAACACAGTGATAGTGATAGAAAGTCGATACTATGAATGGTAAAATTGACATTTTAACCCTCGTTAACATCTGAAAATAATATGCTTCTAAAAGTTTAACCACTAACAGATGTAGACATGATTACATGAGAATTTTTATAAGATGTTTCCTTTTGAGTGTATTGTTCGTCATGCTTTCCGCAAAGAATCAAGGAAATGAAATCATATTTATCGCAAAACATTAGCGCGACCGTTACATATTGTATTTGTCGGTTTAATCTTTTGATGTGGTTCTTCAATTGTTTTTGTGTGCAAGTCACACCTCACTGAAAGAAGCATGGATTCAATATTTCCCCTTCAAATTTGGTACTACAGTCCTCTGTAGTATCAAACATCCGTTATATTGAACAAAAATCTTGATCCCTTGAACGCTTCGTTGCTTTAGAAAAGCTCTCGCTATCTCGAACATTTTTACTCGGTCACCTTGAGAGTTCGAGGTAGCGGGAGTTGACTGTACTTCAATAAGCAGAACTACTTGAAGCAAGACATTTGAAAAATTCAAAAGCGGATTCAAAATTACTGAAAAAGACAGAGGAGTGTGCCTTTTCACCCTCTGTGCATTCGTATTCCGTAACGTTTACTGTTATTCAAGATTCTATTTGCCAATTAAAATAAAGAAGACACATGGATATCTAGCAAAAATATTTTGTTTTTTATAATAGAAAAAAAATTAGACTCACATGAAGCTCTCTCTTCGTTGTGAAAATTGTTCTTGTTGGTGGAAGTTACAAATCCTCCACAACGATTTACACTTCTGAGATTTTTTATATATAATCCAACTACATCAAACGAGTGTTGCCAGTGAAGTGATAAAAACAAAACGAATCCCAGAGCTACATGTTACCATCTTTATTCCTTAAATCACCATGTTTACAAAAAAATTGCTTCAAATTGTAAATGCGGTTTTTTACCGCATCTTTTCATTGACGCAAGAACAATTAATCGAGAAAGTGATATCCGTTTAACTCTTGCCAACTACGCCATGAACTTATCAAGCTCTGGTCAACCTTCCCTCAAGAAAAGACCCAAAACGATAGAGGAATGAACAACGACGACTTATTTAAAAGTACACAGAGCTATCTCTTTCCACATCAAAGAGTTTGCCTTGTTACAATTTATCGCATTATGTCTACAGAGCCATCTTTCTATGATTTATGCGCAGATCAAGAGAATTAATATTACAAGGAATTAAGGGAAAATATGTTCACACGTTTTCAACCTTTTATGTGAGTTAAGATTTACTTTAAGCGAACCGAAAAGAAGAATAGACGAGAAACTGTTCCAACTATAGTATATATAATTCATATTACTGGAAGAATAAGCAGTCCAGGCTAAAACACTGTTCGGCAACACCACAGAAGAAATTCAGAGAAAATATTTTCCTGCTTAAAACGTCACTAATTGGCAATTGTTATGATCTCTCATTTGTTATGATCTCTTGTGTGTTTTTCCGTTAATCTTTTTATAGAGTTAACTATTGTGCATTTGGTTCATCTGACAATTTCTCCTGTCTGGGAAAGTGAGACTAGAGTAAAGTTATGTCTCGTTCTTACAAACATTTTTATGAGATTTTTCACCGTAAATTCATTATGAGGAGAGAAATAGTCAAATCAACTTACTCTTCACGTCAGACATATTCTCGCTGACCCAGATGAAATGTAAAAAGTTCACATTTGCTTTTTTTTATTCTTCTCTCATTTGAGCATGAGTTAAAATAATAAATTAATTTAATTAGTAATAATTTTTATTTGACGACAGACATGACTCATAATAATCAGCGTGTCAGCCATTTTGTTCACTTTGGCTGACATGACAAAGTACACCAAACAAGCTACCCATTCAAACTTCCAAATAACTTTCACGAGGTGAGATCACGTGACTTTTACGTGACTTAAAAGTTGAAATTGATCGAGACGTCAGACAATAGATATATATTGCTATAGTTACGAAGGTGTTTAAAAAGGAGTGGATTGCCTAATGATTCATTAGTCGAGCACACCAACCCGCAAACTCCTACCCGCAAAAACACAAATTTTACATCATAAAAGGGGCGAATAACAACGTTGCTTATGGCAACCCAATTCCCGAAAGTTTTTTCCAGTGAAAGAAAGTTCTTGAACTCTTAGGAAAAATATTCGGAGCATGCGCAATCAACACCTATTTGGTCTGCCACCTGGTGATTGTCATTAACTTCAGTACGTTTTCAACTTTCTAGTTAGACTTATAAGAAAACTAATGAAAAGCCTGATATCCGACTGAAAAGCGACTGAAACCTTGAAAACGTAATGTCTTTGATACTTTCAAGCTTTCCTACAATACATATAACTAATTCCGACATTCGGTTTTCCATAGGAATGTTCTTTATTGACGGGAAATTTAGCAGTCAAATAGTAGAAAAGCTATTGTTATTGATGGCGCAATGGAAAAGAAATTTCGTACGTTGTTCCCAACTTTCATATATAGACATGTCAACATTAATGATTTACAAGAACGAGAGCAAATTAACATCCATTCAATAACATAATTTCAAATTATTTCTTCGGTAAACCGTGTAATTACCTGAAAATCTTTTTTGGCCATCTTTAAAAATTACACTAACAAGCCTCAAATTAGTTTTTGTATTTATTTTTTGTATGTGAATGACAACAGAAAACATGCGCCAAACGTATTTGCTGTTTTTTTTTAATATTTCTGATGTAGCCAAACAAAGAGAAATCTATTAGAATCAGTAATGGCCATTGGGCTTTTATCTTTACAGGTTAGCAATTCAGGACAGAAATTTCGGAAAGCCAAAAACTTCCTTACAAGTATAAACCAAAAACACCTGGAAAATTCTTACATTCTTAATAATTCTTAAGTGCAACGGGTGCTGATACTTCATTTAGACTTATTGATTACTTTTTGATGCGTCAGCGTTTTTATATAATAGGAAAACATTCTATGCTTTTTCATCACCACGCTGTTATTATCCCTTTAAGCGAAGTGGGCAGTTGTTTAGTGCGAATGAACTCTCAAACTTCATTCGAGTCAAACCTTCAGAAACATTTCCATGTATGATATAAAGCTGAATACACGTTTTATTATAAGCAACACCGGTTTAAGTCGCTCACTTTTACAGGCTCGTTTGTGGCTTATTTTCTGTGCTTGTTGACTATGTTCGTGGGAAGACCAAACAGCGTCAAACTCTCTCCGAGGAAGACGATTTTCTTTTTATTTAGTTTACATTTGGAACCATATATGTCTCTGAAATTATAGGGTTATTAGTCCCTTTTTGCCCTATTTTTGCTGACTAGGCAAATCCACTTTAGGCTGGGCTGCAGCGTTAGCAGTTGTTCTGTTCTTTGAAAGATTTGAATCGCGCGTTCCTTATAAAATGTTGCTTATACAAAAGTGTGTATCAAACTTTCCAAAAGGTATTTTAGATTTATTAAGAAAACCGAACTTTGAAACTTGAAATATGCAAAACTTATATGTACTGGAAATGTTTAGATCTCCATGCTCCAAATAAATATAAAGCAATTGTACCTCGATCTTCCAAATGTACTTCATCTCACATCCACTTTAACCATTTCATCGCCACAATTTTTTACCTTTGAAATAAAATTAACACAAATACTAATCGCAAAACATATTTGTAGAATAATCAGTTGCGTTCTATGGAATCTTAGCATGAGGTGCCATTTTGAAATGACGTCAGAATATATAATGTTTTCTTTTATCAGAATGCGAATTCGTTGCATTGTGTTGTTTCGCATCTTTGAGTTTAAAGAAACAATTATTGACAAATTTTTATCTGATCAATATTTGTTTCTTTATTATATTCTATAAATATTTATTTTCATTCGCGTTATCAATTTGTTTTGAAATCCATCAACCTAATTCACAATCTCTTTTTGAAATTTTTAATATTTCATGCGTATGGGAGGTATGGATACGAAGTGGATTGATCATATTCTCGAACTCTATTTAAGGTAAGATTCAAGGCAAACTTAAAAGGCCTTTAGAAAATATGAAACTCATACGATATTACAAAAATGTCGGTAGCCTTGTGATAAAGGAATTGTAAGTTCGACGTCAACCCTTCAAGAAAAAAGGATTTTAACTGCTTTACAAAACTGTCAAAGGATACTCAAAATCTGTCAAAGTTTTGTCAAAAACTGAAAACGCAAGCTGTACAAATAACATTATTATCATCACGTGGAAAAACAACAAACGAGAAACATTATCATCTCTCTGTAGCATGATCCTGAAGAGGAAAGACATTATTGAAGCAATTCATTTGACTCTCTGACAAATGCATGATGCTGTGGTAGTACTCATGAACATTATATAGGAGTCTTTGCATTATATCGTTCGTTATAATCAACATCCGAGCTCTCTGTGAAACCCTAAAAAGTCTACTTATAAAATCACACGTTTCTTAAAATAATTTGAAACAACACGAAAGCCATGAAAATTATAACTTAAAAGAAAAATGAAAAGCAAGTGTCACTTAAAGATAATCCAATTCCTCTTCTTTCAGCAAGCTTAACTTCCTTTTGTAACTTTTTGTTCAAAAACCTTAACCTTCTTCGTCACAAGAACTTCATATGAACTGCTTTTTATTGTCTGTTTTTCAAAAGTTGACAAATTGGAAACATTTTAATTTAAACGCAAAATTATATCTCTATTCAAAACCCAATATCTACTTAATGAATATTTAATTAACGGGTAATTAATTAATTTATTTGCGAAGTGTTTTATTAATTGTATATATAACAAAGAAGTTAGTAGGGCAGAGTTCCAGTACAAGCTAAAACTCCGAGGGTGTTCAAGGTTAAATATCTTATAACAATTTTTTGGGTGAGAACTCTTATAAAAGTTTGAAAGAACGAGACAAAAGTTGTTTATAAACTCAATCAACCAAACAAATTCTACAAGGTTTACATCATGAACTTCATTGATTTCACCTTCAGTGGTCCTAAAAAAACTTTCCGGAACACCGATGCATTACGGAACACCGATATACAATCTTGGACAAAAATTTGTGATAAAATGTCCAACATGACTTTTCTTTCTTGAAAATCAACATGAAGGGGTTTTCACGAACATTTTTAAGAATTATCAAAACTTCTGTCAGCGGTGGATCCAGGGTAAGGCAAAAAAGTGGAGGAGTACAGTTTCACGAAATTTCAATCTTAAGTGGTTGATTAGGTTATTTGCATGTTTCTCTTTCTCCTCTTAATGACCTTACTCTCCTCCATAAATTTTGCCTAGGTTCAGATCCAGCCATCCCCTAAATAAACATTTTTCATTATTCAAATTTTACTTAAATCAGGTATAGCAGAAACGTCAACTTCTAGCAGGTCACTAAATAAAGTAACACATTCCAACTTACTGAACCACCAACGTATATATCCTTAAAGTTACCAATTACTTTAAATGACTTCAAAACACCACCGAAATCTAAACATACTTTAGAAACAATGAAACTTTTTGACATCAAAACTTTTGGTTCACTTGTCACACCAACCTCAGCTCTACTGTCAGTGCTATTTCATTGTAAACAGCTTTCTTTTCATTCATATGAAGATTTTGCATGACTACTCAGAGATAGGCTTTTACACATCGTTCATAATTCCTTCTCTAAAACTTCACTAATCCAGTTAATTCAATACGCTAGGAGAAAAGAATTTGCACATCGGCCTTCATTACAATCAATGCTCAACAATTGCTACCCAGTTCCCTTATATCTTTCAGACTTTGATGTCACATATGAAGGAGTATGGCGAACAAATGTCTTGTGTGAACATTAACATGGAAAAAGAGCGCCTATTAACAGAAAGACACTGATACGTGAGTCAGAAGAGTCTTCAAGCGATGATATCTAGCAGATATTGATCTGAAGAATGATATAGTAGAGGAATTATTAATTTTCTTTGTTTTTGTTGACAATCTCAGCTTTTCTATATTTCATTTCAAAAACTGACGTTTGGTGAATTTAGACACAACAAACTCCTCCCTCTCATTAATTTAAAGGGCACCACATTAGGAAGAAAAGTACATTACAACCAGGGCTTTAAAATGACATCCAATATCTATATTTGCCACAAGACGTCGTTGGCGACGTCGTTAAAGTTGTTTTCTATGCAAAGTCTGGTCGTGCAAATTTTAGTGTGGTTTATTATATCGAAAACAATCCAAAACAATCGACTGAAATGTGTTGAATCATAAATCATAACTTTGAATCAAGCATTTGAACCAATTCAACATCATTCTCAGATAAAATGTCAACTTCTTCACCCAGTTTCACCCAGTTTCACCGAATTATTGTTTTCTATCCAACAGAAAATGGCGATTTTTGCTGAATTAACAAAATTGTAGCAAAATTAGCAAATTTCGGACATTCGTGAGAACTGCAAACACAAGCCTTCAAAATGTACAAATATGAGGCATATTGAAAGTCTTTTCACAAAATATGTTGTCGTCAGTAGAGTTATGACTCAAACGCAATGACGTGACGGGGATTCCATCTGCTAGCTTTTGATATCATTTTAATTTGTTTGGAGAAGATTTAAACAGTTGTTAGTAAAAGATGGCTGTCCAAACCGATAATTAGTAAAGTCAATAGTTTTCATTAATGAGCAAATGAACACAGATGGCGTCTAGAAAAACACATATCTTATTACAAACAGTCGCCATGCCATATTATTATTATTATTTATTTTATAATCTTTATACAGGAATCATCGATTCAGTTTTAAATACATGTATACATAATAAAAACTGTTCTACCATCGAGTCCTGTTCACAAACGTCACAAATATCACAAACGTAAAAGGTTTTACCAAACTCCCAATGAAACTAATCAACTTTTTTTTCTCTCAACTAACAAACATATGGGCGGTTCAGAAGGTGTTTTTGTGTAGAAGGTCATTTATTTTACGCACAATGGAGGAGGGCTATACACTTGTAAACATGTTGTTTAGAAATTGTCACTGTTGCTATGGTAACAGTAATTTGGATCTGAAAAAAAGGAGGGACACTTAACAAAAGTATGTAAACGAGAAATTGCATTCAAATACGATATTGTAAACATTCGAAAATCTTGCTTTTAAATAGAAGTAATATAATCGTGTTTCCGTTACACCACAACTATATTTCATACACACAAACCCAAAACAATTAATAATAATAATAATAATAATAATAATAATAATAACAGTGAGAACTTTGAAGATTCTACTACCAGAAATATTCTATTTTGAATTTTGCAAGCCGATCGTCACAACCACAGAATATTTCTACTCAACTATTTTCAGTTCGAAATTTCTTAAGGCCTAGTTCCAACTTCATCGCACAACACTGTTTTAAAGGTTTGATGTATATTGGGTGTGTTGATGAGAACCCAGACTAGTGCAAAATTCCATTGTAAGACACTATTGCTATTTCCAGAAGGCTTCTGTAACAAGATTATAATTATTATTATTATTATCGCTCGTACTTCTTCTTACTTCAAAGCTCTTCCTTAAGCCCGGATTACATGATGATGAAATTAAAATATTTTGAGAAAATCTGCGAAAGTTTTATAAACAATGAAGTTCAACTGATAAACAACTTTCATGGGAATGAAATAAGTCTTTTAGAAGGTCGCCAAGACAAGATCAAAAAACGGAAAATGTGGATATTTTCCTGAGGAAAGACATCACGCAAGCCATTTTACCAAACCAACCCCATTAATCGTTAAACAAGAAGTATTTGGTTCATGAAAGAACTAATAGATTGTCATTTTTTTTAGTTATACTGAAGGAATTAAAAGCAGACGGACTTCATTCAATTATCGTTGGTTTTAACCCATTTCTTTGCGTTATCCCGATCATCGGTAAAAGAGAAAAAATCGATAGGATCCTTATTCATACTTTCATATTTTCAAATAATTCAAGAAAAATTTCATAATTCACGAAAACTCCCTCCATTCGAATGAAGCGACCGTTAATTCTATATTATATCACACCGACATTAAAATTTAAACTCATGCAAGAATATCACCAAGAAAATAAAATAAAAAATAGTTGGATTTCCAACTTTTAAAATTCATGCGTCACTGTTAGAATGATATAATTATGATAATTATGTTAAAAAACCATTAAACACGAATCTCCAAACCTAAGACGTCACGTACAACATTTTTAATTGGTCAAACCCAGACGACCAAATCCATAAAGGGGATTAACTCTCGTGGATTTTGAAACAATTCGCGAAATTAAGTTTCAGAAGAAAGTCTCATTTGTACCTATCACCGTAATGAATTAATGAAAAGAATTTTAACTAGTAGTCCGATCCTCGAAACGTTCAGAATGTTAAATATTATACACGACGGCGCTTAATTTTGTGATTGCAAAGAAAGCGATGGGCTTTAAAAAGTTTATGAAAAATGTCCGCAAAGATAACGATGACTGAAAAACTGCGTTCAAGTAAAAGTGGTAAAAAAAAACGTACAGAAATGTAAACAGACGAAAATCTAAATATACATTTCAAAGCTTCACATATCCTTTAATCCATTTGGACAAAACCTTCAGATGAATCACTGCATTTTTTGAAAAACATACTAACAGATTAAGACACCAGTCAAAAGAAACATTGCTCAACATGCGGACAGTTAAAGGGGTACTATCAGGACCAAAAGAAATGTCCGCTATAAAAAAGTGTCCTTTAAGTAGATGTTTTGACTTCAAGTACAAAAAGCATCCCTACCTCCCAAATGTCCAAATGTCCAAATGTCCAGTCTATTAGGCGTCTTCTATAAAAAGGTTAGATTGTAATTTTGGTTTGTGACGAATTTCGAAAAATGCTTTCTCAGCATGTCGACTATCATAACCATTTTGTTTTGTTTTGCGTTCCTAAAATAAATTTTCTAAGTATATTCAATTTTCCTTAATGAATGCGGTTCGTGGATTTGACCGAAGCGCATCTATTTCAATTACCTCATTTGCACGTAAATGCATTGCTTTTAATCAATTCCTTAGTAACCATTAATAAATAGACATTAAATAAATGAATTTTGTAAAAATATTCTGACTAATATAACTGATTTTGGTGGCCAGTTTGTATAATTTTCTTATAAACAAACATTAATTGAATTAGAAGCTAGCCGCAAAGTTTCTTCGGAATGACAGGTGATGCCAAGCATAAGAAATTAGCTATACCAACCGCGAGATTATATATGAATTTCTCCAGTTCAGAAAGGTATATAGATAATTTGTTACACTTCCATAAAGTTCGCAAAGGCATCCTCAACTCCAACAGGTATTTCTGCAGGCGAGTACCTAAACCCCAAGAGAAATTAGTGGCAGCGAGGTCGTATTCAGGCAGCAACACATCGCGATTCGTACAAACAGATCGTTTTCAAATTACAAAATTTTATTAAAATCACTTTGACCAAAATTCAAAAATGACCAAACATGCATAGTAAAGTGTAAAATAGATAAAACCGAAAATATTGAAATATTGAAACCAACAAATTTCAACAGAAGATTGTTCAAAGCATGAAACTCCGACACTTCTTGATATAATACTGCTCGACATTAACTTGTTTATCTTGAGGAAGAGTAAACACATTTGGAAACAGGAAAAAATTCACAAAAGTATTGCACCATCCAACAAAAAAATTCAACGAAAAAATACTTTTTTTTCTTCATCTTTCTTGAAATCACATTCTGTATTCAATTCAAGAACACGTTTTTCAGTAATCCAATTTGCAGCTTCCTTCTTTTAAAACATCAAAGCGAGGTTAAGTATCATAGACTCTCAACACAATAGATCTATGAAAACCAGTAGCAATTTGAACGTTTTTAAATCATGTGTTAATGTGATTTTCTATTCTCTTTCACCAGCCTGAAAGTCCAACTTCAACGTGTTGCACTGGTAGTGGTTGGCTTAAAATAGTGGGGAAGAAAAACACATCTATTGTAATAGGCCTTACGCATTCTTATTTACTAAGTGTTATCAAATTAATGAGATTTTAGCATTTGATCGCAGTCGCGTAATAATTTCTTCTCCGTTGTGTTTTTTACTTTCATAGTGTTAATTTCTTCTATGTTGATGTTGGTGTTGGGTTGGGTGTGGGTGAGGGTTATACACTGAGACATAGTCATTATAAAAATTCCCTGGTCACTTTCATCACATGACAACCAATCTAAAGTAATTAGTATTTATACTATCACATGATCAAAGTAAGTGCAAAATAAACTAAATTGTGTAGACAAGGGAAGTCTCTATTGACCATGACTGAAACCACCCCGTAAACCACCCCGTAAGCAAAACATTTTGCTGCGTCATACCTTGGCAATTTTGTTTGCATTACATAAGTTAATTCGTAGGCAATTAATTTTGATTGCTTTGACAATTCTGATGAAAACTGGACAAGAAGGATTCTTATTTGCAAGGTTTCTTCTTTTTCCGCCATTTTCCAACTTCGAATCCAGGGACCCTGGGTTTGCATCATTTATCTATCTTTTACTCCCAGTTCTTCTCTCTGTTTATACAGACGCCCTTTCAATAGGACGTCATATACTGACGTCAAGAGTAATGTCATTATAACGGCATTTCTTCAGACATTCAAATGGGCAAACTGCTTCACCACCTCCTTCCACCACATGCAGTGCTTACTGCTGACTGACGAAAGATGGCATACTATTTTGGTGGGAATTGTTTAAAAGAACATCACGGAATATATAAGATTAGACCTAAAGATTTTCGATAATTCATGCATGACGATTAAGTCTTTTTAGGAGGTTAAAAAATTTCGGGGTAAGAAAAGTCGGGGAAAAATCTTAGTTTCCCGATTTGTTTCCCCGATAAGGTATAGTTTCAAGTTTCAAGAATAATAAAGAATAAAAAAGAATAAAAAAGAATAAAAATTTATGACAACTTTATAATTTATAATTTATTAAATGCCATTATAATTTATAACATGCTTATTTCAACGAAAACAACGAAACATCAGGCCGAGAATTTTATATGAGTTCACGTAGAGGCGTTTAATCGGAGTGTGTGAATGAATGTGCAATGATTTGCACCCAACCACGAACTCAGCCCTCCGATATTACTCCTTCATACCTACTTGCACCTTCTCTAACTCTAGCGTACCGTTTACAATTAAAGTTCTTACCAATTCATTCCAAATTTTCCAGATTTTTCGCATTTCCATGGTCATTTTCTGTCTCTAAGGACTTATCGAGGCTTAACTAAAGGCAGGTGTAACTGAGACTACATTTCCCATTTTCATCAATCATATTGCATTTTAAATATAATAAAAACTCCCCTTTAGGGATGAGATGGATGTTTTGTTACTACAGTTGACGTAATTCGAAAAAGAAAAGAAAAACGAAATGAAAACTCGAATTTTTTCGTAATTCCCATGTCTGACCAATTTTTCTCATTTTTTTTAAATCCGAATTTCTCTCTCTAATTCGAACTTTTATCCTTCAAGTCCAGAGATTCGAATAAGAGAGAGTCAACTGTATTTCTTCCAAGTTGTTCTTTATACTTAAAAGTGTATGAATGTATTTTTTAAAGTAAAACAAAAATATGCCACCAGGTACACGGCACTATCACGGCACGGCATCAATTTTACGGCATCGTGCTCCTGAGTGGATTCTGGATGGAGAAATGAACTTTCAGTTTCTGTAATGCAACAATTCTCATTGTTTTTCTCCTTAGTTGAAGGATTGTATGTTTATGTACTTTGGAAAAGATGGTGCTTTTTCAAATCCCTTCTTTTGGAAGCAGATTTTTGCAGTCGGCTTATCCAACACCATAAGAGGGCAAACGAACAAGTAATCGAGCTAAAGACAGCGATCACTTTCATCCAGAATCAGACAAATTGCTTTGCTATTGGTCACACAGAAATAAGCTCTAAGGTAATCGAGTTGAATAACACCTCGCTCATCTTTTAGTCATAAAATTCATAAAACAAAGACATAACGAGGCTATAGGTTGTCTGGGCGGAAATAGGGGTGCGAGGTGAAGGGCGTGTATGAGGGAAACTTTTTAAGCAAGTACGTAAGTAAGTAAGACGATTTTCAGGGAAGGCGTTTATTGGAGGGAGGTGTGAGGGAGGGCGTTTAGCTAGCAAAGTACTGAAACGTCAATAAGTTGGAGAAATAAAGCTTCTGTAGAAAAGTACCAAAACAATGTTTGCAGGTGGAAACATTTAAGTCCTTTTTGTATCACAATGAAAGACTGACCTGTTTATTTTCCCAATGCTGTTGTTTACTTTTCCCAAAATTATTAAATAAACAAACAAGCAAGCAAATGTGTGACTTGCAAAACACTGCATCTCTGCTTGCGCTTTAAGAATGATATAATTAAGAAAAAATCATATCTTCTATTATAAAATAGTTTTTTTTGAAAGAAAGAAAAGAATTTCGGATTTTTTTCTATTTTTATTTGTGAAGAGAATTTGCCGATAGATGTTAATCCTGTCTTGAGAGAAAGCAAAAGCAATTCACACATGTCTGCTAATCTCATTTGTTATAGACATCTGCTTCTTTGGGATAAACTAGGATGGTATTTTTAAACCTCTTATATAGAATTGTGTTGTTAAAAACAACAACAATGCATTGGAAAATGATGGTGGTGTCTTATGATGGCAGAGGCCGAAAGATAAGGTGTATTTAACATCAGTGCTACCATGCTGGATAGAATAGTTCAAAATTTTTACAGAAAATTGCATCAAGCATTTGATTTAATTATGATTTAAGGTGGTATATTTTTGGGTCCGAAAACTATGCTCTGTGTGAAGTAGCCATATTGACGATTTCGTCACAGAGAATAACTGGCAAAAATGATGTCACTTCGTTGCTATGTAACGAGAAAATGGGCTTCTTGCCAACAAATATCTAAAAATTCGAATTTTGAAGCCAAACTGCTGCCATTATTGAAGGACTCAGTACGCATCCGTGAACCGAAAATTACATAAAAAAAACTTGTGCTAGGAGAAGATTGAGGTTAGAATTGTGTTTTGCATTTATAAATGCATAATTGTATTTTGGAAATAATTAAAAGCAGCACATGAACTTAGGCCATATACTGAAAGAGCTTTATACTTTGTTACTGTAAGAAACTGCCTAGCAAATTCCCACTAACCAGCAGCACAAGAAGAACAAAGTCTGTTGAGCTTTTGAAATTCTTGCTATATAATAGTTAATACTCACTGATTTTGCTTCATTTTGCACTACTTTTCGTTGAAAAACAACAAAACATTTTGGCGCCTGCCATCTTAGTTGGACCCAAATAGCTTGGCCATTATGCATTTATTTCAAAAGAACACATGCGCGATCCAGTGTTATTTTTAGATCAGTCGTCAAATGGAAATTGGACAGGATTATAAATCTGCTTAAAAACAACAGAACTCATCCCTGGATTATTCCCTCGATATATACCGTATTTCCTCCAATAAGCGCCGCCCTCTATTAAGCGTCGCCCTCTAATAAGCGCCGCACCTAAAATTTGAATTTCGAAATTAGCGCCGCCCTCTATTAAGCGCCGCCCTCTAATAAGCGCCGCACCTTCAAATGCGGCGCTTATTAGAAAATCAAGAGAAAATGAGACTTGAATACTTTTACTTGAACTCTATAGTTTTCTTATTGCAATAGTCGTCTACAGAAAGTTCTAGATAGCTATATTTACACTTCTTATTAACGAGTTCCTCATATAATATTTTAGAAATTTTACTGTTCGTTGAAAAGCAAAGAAATTTGGCAGGGACAACCAAGCCAAGCTCTCGCTTTCTTTTTCCTGTCACTTGTGCGACTATCGTATTGGTTTTATCAGCTTTCAAAAATTGTGTCGTAAGTTTGGAGAGTTCAATAGGTAAATGTCCGACTAAAAACTCCTCATCCTTTTCTCCCATATCGTTCGGATCTATTTCGACAAGAGGAAGAGAGTCAAATAAATCCATTTAAGAATATAACAGATTCGGATGTTGAGGATGCATGCGAGCCGTTTCATTTGATTGACTCTGACCAGGAAAGCGACGAAGAAATTGATGTCTAAACTTATATTATTCTTAAACTTTGTTATATTTGATAGAAGAAGAACAGAAAACATCACGATGCATATCCGTTAATTCTTTCTCGTACGTTACTTACCCCGATAGAACCCCAAATTTTATAGCAAGAACTCTTTTTCTAAGGATATCACCCAACCAACCGATCAAATTCAAAGAATAGGCAAAAACTTCAGAAACTTGAAAATTGAAATTTCGAAATAAGCGCCGCCCTCTAATAAGCGCCGCCCTCTAATAAGCGCCGCACCTAAAATCACGAAAATTAAATAAGCGCCGCGGCGCTTATTAGAGGAAATACGGTAATAACAAACTTAAGTTGACATGTATAAGAAGATTCTGTTGTCTGGAAATTCGATTTTCCCACACTGAATCTTTAGATAAATCTCTGTGTATGAACCAAACTGTCTAAAATTTGAAAAATGCCTGAAAAACATGGTCGACAAAAAACAAGCATGAATTTCTTACCTTGAAAATCACAACAGTTCTCCTCGTGTTCACAAGGACGCATTTGGCAATTTATCGAAATTGGAATGTCATTTGCGCACCAATTTTAGATATGCTTGTCCTTACAAGCCTTGAGAACATAAAAAACAACAATCTATTTTCACTTTTGTTTACATCCTTTAAGAAAGGTTTTGTTTCCCACTTCATCCTAAAACACAAAAAAATACACTTCGTACTTCAACCTTCTACATTGGTTGAATATATATATAAACCTTTACTTAAAAGCGATCTAGAGCCGAATGGGGGATGAATGTGTGAGACACAAAATGTTTATAAATCATGTAGGATAGTTCCGCTGTAAACAAAAACGTCACAAAATTCAAATTTTTGATAATGAAAATAAGGATGTTGTTTTAACGGTTATTTCCGTAACTTTTTTTCTTTCTCACAAATAAAGTTGTTGTTTTTCAATTTTTGTGAAATTCTCTCAAAACAATGTAATCTATCAATGCTTTTAGCATTCACAAATAACATTATCATTCAAAAATGAAAGAAAAAAACATAAAAAAACACTTGAAAACACGTCAAAGGATAACATGCCTCTTTGCAAATTAGCTAAGAATTTAAAGTTCAAAGTTCATCTTTAGTGTTTTCACTTTAGTTCGTGTGCTATCAGGTTAGCATTCGGTATGTTTGATGCAAAAGTTAAAAAAGAGAAATCGCATTTTTTATCAGATCTGCCAGGACACGAAAAGAGCGGAGGATGCCAATAAAGGACTAATATTTCTTCTGTTGTTATTTCATCAACTGGAAGACAATCCCGAACATGAATCTCTATTGGACGACTAGTGTTGACCGTGTGAAGTGGTCCAAACAACGTGATATTCATTTAAGAGTGTAGCTGATAACTGTGGGATTGTTCCTCAATGTTCTGCAAACTACTCAAGTACGACAAAGAATGAACAAAACAAAAACTTACTCATTATGTAAGATTTGCCATGGAAGATTCTGGGAGAAATTCCGCAAAAAATTATTTTTTTAACACTACAAAGAAAACAAGAAGATAACGAAGTGTTTTTTTAAAACAGGGGCTGATACAGAAATTTCAAATAGAGGGTGCGCCGACACAGTTTCAGCTGAATGCGTCAAGCAAACAGATAACAAGATAACGCCCTTCAATAACGCCCTGTAGTGAAAAACACTCTGTTTATTTCTTTTGTCGCTAAATTTTATTGAAGGC
Source organism: Turritopsis rubra (assembly GCA_039566895.2). Lineage (NCBI taxonomy): Eukaryota > Metazoa > Cnidaria > Hydrozoa > Anthoathecata > Oceaniidae > Turritopsis > Turritopsis rubra. The sequence continues at coordinate 13,754,678 of CM077630.1, forward strand.
AACCTCAGCAAGAAGTATTGGGAACGAGGTTGATCTTTGACAAACAAATAATATTTTATGATGACGTAAGCAACTTTTCCTGTACATTTACTGCTCTATTTGTTCATGCTTTTTGAGTGCTTGTAAATCTGACCAAATTTATGTGAGTACTGAAAAGAAGTCTTTGTTTGCTTTTTAGATAACGTATTTTCTTATGACGTTGTGTTTTTTTAAATCATTGTTTCCATGTTTACGCCTCTTAAAATAATAAACTTCACCGAAGGAGGGTTTATTTAATCGACTTGATATTTTTCAAGTTTGTTGTGGTAAGCCACGTCTATGTTAACACCTGTATTAACACCTTCGTGTCTATTTTATTTCATTCGTCATTTCCTGCACAATTCACACCTTTCTCACCTACAGATATCAGTCTTGCATTGCATCGAAATTTCATGAGATATCTATTTTAGGAATTTAGAAATCGAACTTCTGAGAAATGTTTGTTAAAAAATTATTATTATAAACAAAATATCCGATCTACGCGAATGGAAATCCTAGTCATATTTATGATTATTTGATTTTAGAACGCTTGTGGTGAACAGAAAGCTAGCAAGACACAAAAACCATGTGGAAACATATCGCCAAACCTTGTGGTTTCTTTCAAAAATAAAATCCCACCTCTCACTTTTTTGACATTTTAGAGGGGTGTTCCCCCTTAACTGTTTCACTTATTATTTTGTCCCAACAATGTTTTTTCTATCTATCTATCTATCTATGTTTTTTCTGTGTTTGTTTACATTCATGCCTCTTCTTTTATAAAAATAATGTTGCCATGTTACCATGTTGCGGGCTGAACGGGTGAGTATAGATTCGAGTGACGTCACATTTAAGCTTAATTGACCAATAGGATGGCGAGAATTTTTTGTATCGAATACAGTCCTGCTACGCTGGTTATTATGTCCGTTATCAGTTTTTTATTTGGAACTCCCTCTTTGTTCTTTTATGATTCTTAGAGGAAATGACTCAAAAAATAGAACAAAGACAGAAAAACTAACCATGTGTGTACATTTGATATGGAGCAGTTGGTGGTCTTCCAACAGCTTTTGAATTGTTTATCTTTTATAGATTTTTAAAAATACATTACAATGTAAGCGTAGATGGCCGAGTGGCCTAAACCTTTGCATTTCTTTTCGAGAACATAGTTGTTCAAATCCGATGACAGGCGTTCTTCGTTTTTTTTAGAATAAGTTACAATAAGTAACACACTGTCTAGGGACATCTTATTAATCAACAATGTCGATCTTGTTATTATTATTATGAACTTATAATATTGACTATTCGCTCCTCCATTAATTTACTGACCGTGGAAAGTTAGCTGGTCTGTATATTATTCTGACAATTCTTCATCGTTTTCAAAGCAAAACAACATGGAGTGAAAAGGAAGAATCACGATCAACTTTTGTTGGCAATATTCGATGCACAGACACGGTTTAGTGCAGCGAAGATAATAAAAACGTATTCTATAATATTTCTAGTTATATTATATCTTCAAATTTTTTCTTGGTTCTATTTATCTTTTTATTTAGAAATCCTCACAGACACTCTGGTAAACTGTTAACAGAATTTTCTCTTGGAAATCATATTTTTCTGCTAAATGATTAAACATAACAGCGTTTATTGTATAGTATAAACATTATTGTAATGTTTCAGAAGAAAATTTACACTTAAATATTAAATTTATGGGGAAAACAGGTTAGTACTTTCTGTTTGTATATTTTCTCGCTTAAATTTTGAATTTTGTGGGATCCACTAAAATAAAAATAAACCCTGGGTAGTCGGTATGCCTTTAATGAGGATAACGAATACTCCATCTCGATCATCGGTACTTAGGGCAAATCGCTGTGGGGCAATTTGTGAATATTTTCATCAAATTATCGCATCAAAATGAGGCGGTGTAGAAACGTTTGGCAATATATCGACGTTTACAAAAAAAATTCGACAAAGGTGCATTCTGACAATTATTTTTTCCAACTTTTAAACTATTTTAAAGATGAGCAGCATATGAAATTGGTTAACTCCTTATTTTCAAAAACGGTTTGAGACTCAGAGGGAGGGAATGTTTTTTTTATGAGGGAGTAATTATAACCAAAAGAAAAGTCTCTTCACAGTTTTCATTGAAAATTAAATCAGATTTATGTAATGATGGGGATTAGTCAACATCAACGACAATTGGTTTACATTATAGACCTTTTCATGAATTGCAATCTGAATATAAACACAACGGTCGCGTCATTCACAAAGAGAAACGATACTTCAAGAAAAAATGTTTCACGAAGTTCTATTATTTAAGTTTACTATTATTTAAGCTAAAAAGCTTAAATCCAGGCGATCGATGTATTGTGGTGTCATTTAAAACTTTACCACTATTTACCAGAGACCGTGTGGATCAGGAAGACCTCTTTTATAGGTACAATGTGGCTTGACCACCATGCAAATAGTGGCTTAGTGGTTAGGACAAGTCCGATAGGCAAAACAGGGATTCCTGTGTCTTGTATTCCTGATCCTGCCAGAGCGAGGCCCATGTGATACTGTAGCCACTCTGTTCCGACTCTGGTACTTCCAGCCTTTACGTTTAAGAGTCATAGATTTGGATGAAGGATTCATTATGAATTGACATCTGGTGAAATTGATTAGCCCGGACTATTGAAAAGCGAATTCGATTATTGAAGAGAGTGGAGAGTGAGAAGCCATTCATGACGAAACGGAGGATGAGGAGTGGGCGGATTCCCAGCATTCATTCATTTTTGGAATTTTTATCCTGCTACAAGAAGCGTTGAATTTGTTTCAAAAACGATAGATTTTCCTGTAAAAGGAGAAATCTTATTTATTTAGGCTTCCTGTCTATCGACTAAGAGTTGCGCTGCAACCGTTTTTCTGCCCATTCCGAATCGGTTATCAGTTTTTAAATGGCGGAAGTCCGTGTGGAGAAGCGTATTTTTCCCAATAATATTTTTTATATCCGTGGTTTCGATGATGATGTGTAAAATTTCGTTAAATTTTAAAAAAGCTTTCAGAAAATCTAAAGAGGTTTTTTTTCTTGTATTATTTAAGTGTGTACATTTGATATTGAGTAGCTTTTGGATTATTTATCTTTTATATATATATATAAAAATACATAGCAGCGCAAGCATAGATAGGCGAGTGATCTCAACCTTTGCATTTCTTTTCGAGAACATAGTGGTTCAAATCTGATGATAGGCGTTTTTCATTTTTATTAAAATAAGTTACAATGAGTAAATGTAGGTTACAGCTATCCTCCTAGGTTACAGTAAACATGATTAGAGACAGATTTAGTGCTAAACGATAAATATATTTGAAATAATCCGCCATTGGATTGAACCACCATTGATTGATACAAATGACAGGTTTTCACAATACCTTATATAGGCCCTTTTGACCGGCCCTTATTAGGCTAAGGCAAAAATTGTGATTTGGCCATTTAGGACCGTATTTAAAAAAGACATTATTGAGACAATATAATGGCTATATAAAGTTTCTATTTCATCTGGATTTAATATTACCATAAACATTGATAAAACGAGTATTCTGGGACACACTGTCAAGGGAAACGTTTTAATCAACAGTGTTGATCTTGTGTAAAGGTTAATATAAGAGCTTCAGATGAATTTTTAGAATTTGGCACAAAATTCTATGAAACATATATCCAAAGGCTAAATTGCTAACTTAAAAGGTGCCATTTGAAATACATTGTGAATTCTAAAGCGTGCTCACACCCAATTGTGACACCTTGAAGGTATCATTGCCTTTGCAAATCATAGTAGAACCAACCAGTCATATATGAACCTCTACCTCAGGGTTTCTTGCCTTTTCGATATCGAGCTATGTTAAAAACGACATTTCAACTGTACAATAAGGTTGTTTGCTTTTACCAGTCTTTGTTTTCCGCATTAATATAACTTGTGTTCCTTTACGCTTTGATCGGCGCCCTTTGCCCCTTAATTAGCTTTGAATGTGCTTTCAGGCTTATTTAAAAAACTGCTCATACTTGGAGAAAGTATACTACAGACTTAGCGAGATAGAGAAAGGTTAACCTAACCAATGCAAAACATTAAAAAACGAAGGCTGGAGCAAATTCATAAATACCACACTTTGCATGATACAAAGTTGCTAGTTAGACAAGAAGCGTAATTGAATGTCATGTTAAACCACAGTAAAGCTCAAAATTAAAATTAAATTTACAGAAATATCAACTATACCTTTTATACTTGAATTTGCATTAAGTTACCATATTAGCCAAGCATGCTTTTTAACCCAGTCACCAAAGACGTTGCAATCAACAAAAACTAGGCAAATATAGTTGCATTAAATAGGCTTTTGTGTTAAATATGTGCATGTCGGTTGAGATCAAGGAAGAACGATGGCCTACTTGAAAATTCTCTGATGTATACCGCTCGTCAAATGCCTGTTTAAACAATATAAAAGAGCTAAACACATATTTTGCAGAATAACTAACGATGTGAATAGCAAATATGTTTTCGTTTGTCAACAAGGCTTTTTCAATTTATGATTGTTTAATTTATTGATTTTTTTTTAGATTTTCAGAACTCAGGTGTTGCGGGCAAAGGTCTGGATCGACACGTTCAGCGAGAGAAACGCCATCACTATATCGGTAAAAACAAGTTTTATTGGTTGTAAACATTCATTTAAAATTTTGGATGAAAACAATTGTGTTTCTCCAGGTTCGTTTTATTAAAAGAAACATAGGTAACCTGGGGACGAGGTTGGAAACATATAGAAACAATTGAAAGTGAGATGTTTAGGAAATCGCCAAGTTGAAATTTACAAAATTGTTTAATTTTAACTACAAAACAGCAGATTAATTTGGGGGACTTTTGGGCCCAAGTGTTAAAAAGATAAGGAATGTCGGACTCAAACAAAAGTTGAGGTTCAAAAGAAAGGTGTATAAATAAAAACAGTGAATAAAAAAATCACAAAAGAACCCGAAAAAATTTTTTGAAATGAAATTGTTGAACAAATCCAGTGTGTGTAACACGAGCACAAAAATATTGAAAACGGATACAGTCAAACCTGTACATAGCGGACACCTAAAAAGGGTTTCAAAAAAGTTTCCGTTATGTACAGGACCGTTGCATAGGTTTATTTATATGAGGACCTTTTTGTGCCTGGGTTCAAATAACATACTGCAGGGACAAATATATAACACTAACACTTTAATGAACCTTTATTACCCGCGTAGCAGGGCTGTATTCGATACAAAAAATTCGCGCGATCCTATTGGTCAATTACGCTTAAATGTGACGTCACTCCGGTCTATACCCACCGGTACATCTCGCCGAAGTGTCATGGCAACAATATTTTTTTATAAAATAAGAGGCGTGAATCTAAACAAACACAGAAAAAACATAGATAGATAGATAGAAAAGATATTGTAGGGACAAATAATAATACCTGATAATAACTGAAAGAGTAAAGGAACTCATTGCATTGCATTTTTCTATTATTAATAACAAATCGAATGTCACACAAAAATGAGAAAGAAAAGTTTGTTGACAATTTTTTTGTGTGTACGAAGCGTACGAAGTACGAAGTATAATTTTGAAGAAACACAAACGCGGGTAATCACCCATATACTAACTGATTATTTCGGTCATTGCCTTCGAATATTGACTTCCGTCACGTACTGCCCTCGCAACCTCGGGCTTTACTATGACGTCACTCAATATTCTCCGGTAATGCCCTCATTACCAGTTAGCATAGGGTTAATACCCAATAAATATCACTGATGTTTCTACACTATACACAATGACCTGAGATTCCTTCAAAATAATATTCTTCTACTGAATGGTTAGACACAACACAGCTAACCATGGTTGTACAGTATAAAAGAAAATTGATACTTAAATACTAAAATTTATGGTGAAAACAGGTTAGTACTTTCTGTTGCTTAAATTTGAATTTCGTGGGACCCACTGAGACTCCTTTTGAATACAGGTTTTTGAGAACAAGAGAGCAGTGTCCTGGGCAGAAACACACAAAATAAAATTGAAACAGTTGTTGGAAATAAGTAGTGGATAGATGTCTGAAGTAAAAATAGCTTCTGTTTTCTTTATCCAACACTTCTTCCCACAAAACCCTCAAATTCTGTTTCGGTTTCGTGTCGGCTATTATCTACAGGTAAAAGTTTTGTTTGATGCGCGAAAATTGTTCCTTAAGTGTCCGCTATGTAGCAGCTCTTTCTTAAGGTTTTGACTGTAATTCAGCCGGTTCCGGAAAATGTGTCCACAAAAGTGTCTGCTATATAGCATGTCCGCTATGTACAGGTTTTTGAAATGTCGCTATTAAATGTTTTTGAGCATCCCAACTTTGTTGGAAGCATAGGTGATTTTTAATACTTTCTTATTTATGACCCATCACTCTTTGCCGAAAGGCTATTTTCCAGTTCTTGAATAATAAAGTCTTCATGAGAAGACTTGCAAATCCTATACGTCTGTATGATGGAGGGAGCTCTGTCTAAAGAGGTTTAAAGTGCAGTGACAATCATGTGGTGATGATTACTGAAACCATGGAAACCAGTCAACTGCCGTGAATCTTAAGGAATAAAATGTGCATCTACCCTAGATTTATCTATCATAGACTTTCTTGTTTCTCTGCAATTTTGTCCCAGAAACGAACGAACATTTGACTTATACTTGTAAGAACTTTTGTCCTCATTGACGTTTTAATTTCTCAAAGTCCTTGTTTGCTGGATACAACACTGATGGCGTGCTACATCCTTGGAATTAAGTCCGGCACTTTGTGGATTCAATGGCAGCATTACCGAAACCTTTCATTTGAGGTTTTCAATTCTCACTAGCCGCCCATCAGTATTAAGGTTGCAACAGAATTTTTTGGCAACTGTGAGTTTAATCGCAAAAATGTTTTCAGCAAAAATTTCAAGTATATATAGTCTATATTAAATAAATAAATAATTCAACAAAGCTAACCGGGTATATGTTTTTACTGGTTCCACTGTAGTGATCTAAAATTTAAGAACACAACCTAAACTTTTTAATACCATTTCGTTGGCAATAAATATAAGACTTCCTTTATACAAATTATTTAATTCAGCGATGTACCCTAGCTATCTTTTAAGCTATCTTTTCAAAACGAAAATAATTTTGACCGGGTCTTCGCGCTCTCTATGTTATTATAATTATAATGTACCTTACCTCGAAACATCCTGGGTATAGTGGCTATCTTTTTAGTGACAGCGTTTTGTTTTTTGTAGTTGAAGCATATGTGAATAGTGTTGTCTTTTTTCAGGACTAATATCACGGGTGCCATTTTGAAGCATATCTTCTATCTACGTTCTCTTTGGCTGTTTGACATCCGGGCGGCACTGTCTTTGTCTAATAAACATACCATCGCAAAGTATATATGTTAAAGTATCTATGATTTACAGAGTTCGTCCCAAACAACGATTTTTGAGAACAAACCACGCCCTGGTTTCTTTGAGATCAAACCACGCCCTGTTATTTCCAGGTATCTCTTTAACTAACCGTTTAACAGTTGTTTACCGATTGCAACTCGTTCCACACTTCTATCTATCTGGATAATTTAACAAATCCTCTCATTGAGAAGTACCTCTTCCATTCCTTAACAAAATCAATTCGATCAGGACCTTTTCCATTCCTTAGCAAAATCGCTCAGGGGATTCAAGATGTGTATTATTACATGATTGTGTTGTCGTGGTTACGTTTATCATTAGGCAATTCCCAACAACTTAATTGGCGCTTATTCGAATTCTAACAATGAATAATGAATTCTAATGAAGCACTTGAGCATTGACGGGATGACTCAAGAAAAAATCACCTTCCGTGCAAAAGCCTCAATTTTTGTTGATAAAGATAAATCCTTCCAACATTGGTATTTACATTGTTCACTTTTTCTTTTCTCTTATTGTCCGCCTGTTCTACAAGGGCCGGTTATTCTGAGCTACCTTTGTGTTTTTCCTATCTACTCCTGTGTTCCGGTTCATCCATTATTCTTTTTGGTTGGTTCTGTCGACGGTTTCGTTTGCATGTCAGTATCAGTATTTTAATTTAATTTATTTATCAAAATCAATTTCCATCATATTATGACCTGTAACCAGTGAGGACAAAGTGAAGTGAAATCTCTAAAAAGCGTAGCGGATTTACAGTCAAATTCTTCAGGTACAGTCTCCATAAAACAGACATCTCTTAAAAGCGGACACTTTTTTCATGCACCAATGGTGTCCGCTTTACCGACTAGAAACCCCTCATTCCCCAATATTAGTCCCCCATATACAGGCCTATCAAAACCTTAATACAAAAGTAGGACCGTAAATATTAGCCCATGGGTTTAGATATGTACTAAATTCATAGATCCTTGTATAAAAAAGTCTTTCACTTTTTAACGATATTTGTGAAGTTGGGTCCATATAAGTATTGAATTGAATTGAAACATTTTTTTTTTTTTTTTGAATTAAAACATTTTAGAAATCGTAAATGAAATTCGTGGATGCTGGAAGATGCCAAATTCAGAAATTCAGTGTAGCTGCTTTCATAATCTAGGAATAAAGCCCTAAGAGATCGTTTATGTATTGTTAACATCTTAGAGTATGCGGTTTTGTTACAGAACATCCATATTATAGGGACATAATTTAATTGAGATATGATGTAGCTATTAAACAGAAGTTTTACTTGATCTGATGTAATAAGTTTTCTGACTCTGTAAATTGATACCTCGACTGGCCTTTTTACACAAACTCACACTGTCGTTAAAAGTGAGTTTGTTATCAACAGACATACCAAGTAACTTTACAGATTTCGTGGATAGAATTTTACAATTTCTTCTTTCAAAAAATAGATTTTCAGTGTTATCATTACCAAGTAACATCATCTGAAATTTGGCTGGGTTTGCTACAAGGTGGTTTGAAATAAACCACTCGAGTATAATGGAAAGATCATTTTTAAGTGAAGTCATGACGCTAGTGATAGTGTCATCGCATTTATAAATAGTGTTGTCGTCAGCGAAATTACAGAGATCTGTGTTAAGAATAAGATAAGGAATATCATTAAGGAAAATATTAAATATAAGTGGTCTTAGTATCGACCCTTGTGGTATTCCAAGTTCAATCAAAAGCCATTCACTAAGAACTTGACCAACTTTGGTACATTGGGAACGAACTGATAAATAATGTTTTAACAATTTGAGACTATCTTTGCTAAACCCATATGCGTGTAACTTAGCTATCAATAAATCAAGGGGGATGCTATCGAACGCCTTGGAAAGATCCATTAATATAGTACCAACGACTCCTCCTTTATTGAGACATTGTTTCCAATTTGCTATAACACGAAGGAGTACATGTTGGGTATTATAGTTTGGTCTAAAGCCACACAGAAACGGTGAAAAAATATTTTTAAAATAATTTGATATATGTACAGATAAAATCTTTTCGTAAATTTTAGAAAATAAAAGTAAAATACTAATCGGCCGATAATTTTCCATCAAAGTTTTGTCTCCCTTCTTGAAGATTGGTGTGATTACTGCTTTTTTTAATTCAGTAGGGAAAACGCCCTCACAAATTGCTGCATTAATGCAATCAGTGAGGGGATAGCATATCATATCACAGACAGCTTTAATAACTTTGGTAGGAAATGGACCACCAATGCTTTTGCGAGTATTCAACCCCACCATGACATCATATACTTCTTGAGGGAATATATGAGGAAAGGAGAAATCAAAACCCTCATAAAGAGATTTTATTTTTACAATACTAGGATGATCAGAATATATTTTTAGGATACCGTCTACGTCATCATTATCATCATACACGCATTATTATCATTTTTAAGATTATTTTTTCATATACTTATAAAATATTCATTTCACTGTTTTGCTATCATCGCAAATAAGATCATCGTTTTGACCAACTAGATTTATTTTTTCGCATTGTCGCAAAATTCTTTGGAATCTCCAGAGCATGAAATAAAGTAGTATTACTTGGCTTTTTTATTCAATTTAACTGTTTGATTCCTCTGCTTTTTATAAAGTTCTAAATCTAAATTATTTCTACTTATGTTGTATTTATTTTTATAGTACGATCTTCTCATGATTACTTTTCGCAACTCCTTAGTCATATGTGGTTTTTCATTGCCCCTTACGTTTTTTGATTGGAACATGGCAGTCAGTTGTGACCTCTAGTATGGAGTGGAAAGAAGAGACGTCCGCACTATAAAAATTTCTTAGATTATGGTGTAGATCTTGCTTAAATAAGTAATAAGTGTATGGGAGTTCAATGCCTCCCACAAGGACCCAAGTGCAAAATAATGAAGTTAACAGTCGGGTTATTAGATGAATATATAATGGCGTTACCTGAAGAAGAGTATCATCTGGAAAGCGAGGATGAAGACGATGAAACGGGCGAGCAGTACGAAATGAATGAGGGTAGTACATTGAACATTCTTCATTGAACATTCTAATATATTCTAGTCTACCATGAGCATAATAGTTATCGACACAAATAGTGTTCCATGTATAAATCGGAGTTTTACTATAGAAATCTTATCAATTTTATCAACATTTAATGAAATTGTGATTTTAAGACCTTCCTAATAAGCAAAAAACGGGGGAGCCGTATGGCAAAAGAATGTGTCCACTGTTGCTGGAAGGCATCCACGACCTTGGATGCTGGGTCTGGTCTCCATGACATGTAATTTGGGATTTGGTGGCTTATCCTTGAGGCAAACAGATGTCTGGCATCCATGATAATTGAGTTATTTGAAGAAATATCGTTGGGTTTAATTTCCACTCGCTTGAATCCTGATGATGCCTTGACTCCCAGTCGGCTATTTGATTCAACTTGCTGGGGAGGTATTCGGCAGTGATTGTGATCTGGTTTGTTATGGCATAATTCAAATTTTGAAGCAGATTTTTAGAAGGTATGACAATGCGGTTTTGTTGTCTATCTGAAAATGCAAGGACTTTAACTTTCCAGGCTTTGTGAATATTTCTAGGGCTATCTTTATTACCATCATTTCAAAAATGTTGATATGGAATTTTCTTTCCTGTATCGACCAAGACCCCCCGGTCGATATTTCTTGACACGATGCCCACTGTCAATGAGGCACAGACTGGACCTTTTGAATTGCCCCCTTTTTAGCATTTCTTCTATCTCTGATTGGACTTAACTTTTCTGATTTGTACTGACATGAACTGGGCGAGGATTGTGGTCCTGTACAGGGTTTCGAAGAAATAGAATTTCGTAGCCCTGAACCATTTGAAGGATCTTGTGTTAATTTTTTTCAGTTGTTTAGGTAATACCAAAATCGACCTGCAAGTGGTATTTTTGGGAGGGATTCTGGAAAGAGCATTTGTATTGCTGGATAAACTTTCAAATCGTTCATGGATACGATGTTTGGAAAACTGAAGACACTTTCTGACAAAGAAAATATTTGGACCACGTAGGATGATGTTCTGTGCATTTTTGCTTGTTTTCAAGAGACTTTATAACATCGTCAGTAAGCTTCTTCCCGAATAATAATGAGCCTTCACCCATGACTTAACTCTTATCCTTTAGCAGACCTTTAACTTGACACTCATGAATAGTTGAACTCAAAGCATTCAACCTTCTATATTACGTCACATAGAGTAAAATGACTGAGCCACCAAAAAAACCCGTTTGTTCTGTGTACTGCAATAAATCATCTAGTGATATCTGCACATTTTGCTTTTTGAATTATTTGCATTATCCAACAATGCCATCCCCAACCGAGGGAAGGGTTATTTGAAGAGTTTTTTCTTGGAGACGTTTAAAGGGATTTTCCAATCAAATCTCTTTATGTTTCCTCTTATCATCAAAATTAGACTTCAAAAAAAAGGCACCTGTCTAATTTTGCCATTCAGAGAGATCCAAATCCTACTTTTATTGAATTCAGCAATTCAGATTCACGTACGAGATTGTGATTCATTTATCGGATCATCTGTAAGAAGCATTAGAAACATTTAATGTGATTATAACTTTTAATTCCTCTACTAAATAGCTGTTCTTAAGATCAGATTATAAAAGCTTTTAAAAACTTCCACAGGGGGAAACGAAAATGCTGTTACCCAATACACCCCTTTTTTTAATAAGAAACTGGTCATAAAAACGGGCTTGGGTGGCGGGGATCAGGAAAAAGGGGATCGAGAAAGAGAATCGGGAAACTTTTTTGTAATTTAATTGCAGGTCTCAGTTGCTGGCTAAGATGTCTCAAGAAACATTAAAGCAATTGAGTAATTATTTTGTTGTTGTTATACTTGCCACCGTGTTCTAAAGCACTGATTTTTCTTGTGCTCGATTATCCACCTTCAGGGTGCGCGTCTGTGTTAAATTGAGTAATTTCAACAAATTCAAATTGTAATGGTCAAAATTCCCTTAAAATGGAGTTTTGTCCAAATTTCCGAGGTTTACGATATCATTCGGCCTCTTATACTCCATTTCCTTCCAAAACAAGCAACAAGTGTCCTTCAAGCAACACTCTTCTAGACCAGAGCCAGCGCGAGTACGACTTTTTGGCGAAAGTTCCATCCATTAATTATTTATGAGGTTTGTAAAACATTTTTTTTTTTCATCATATTTCATCACAATCTGTTATATGCCACTAATGGAAGCTATAAAAGAATGCAATTTTGGGCAATTAAACCATATATCAATATTCGGTAAAATACTGCCTCAGACCAGATAGATTTAGATAAATGGTAGTTCTTTTCTGTCATATGTTTTTAAGCTAGTATTGTGGTGTAATTACAGGTTTGTAATATTAATACTATTATTATTATAGATTATTATAGATTATTATAGATTATACAAGTTTCTGGAAGTAGACGCATGGTGCCTTTAACACCAGGTTTGTCGACAGGCTGTTGTTTCGACGAGATTCAGATCGATATCGAACATAATACCAGCACTTTTTGTTTTTTTCCTGGTTTATAAACAAAACAAGACCATATGGCAAGAACATGATTGCAACAGATTGTATTTTTAAATTTTAATTTTTAATCAAGAGGGAAAGAAATTTCGTGGATTTCAATACATTATTATCCTTTTTCAAGACAAATTTCCCTAGTTTTAATTAAGTGACACCTCCATATTTTCAGAGAAAATAAGGTAAATCGAGGCCACCCAATGAATATACAAATGCGGCAAACACAGAAGAACAAAGGAAACACAACTTGTCCAAAGGTAAGTTAACTTCATGGGAAACTTCACTGAATTTTCTTGAATTTTCCTTTTTGTTTTGGTATATATCAGTTTGTACCAGAACATATTTGAGCCACCGCGCCTTCTATTTGAGAGTTAATTAACGAAGTCCATCCTCCAGTTCTGTACTAAAAGAAGCTCGGGCCGATTGCTAACGTAATTTCAAGTTGACTTGAATTTATTTCAGACAAAGCAGTTTCTCTTAAAAAATACCGGTAGCCGAAATTCATAATTTCAAACACTTGTACCGAGTGGCAGCTAACATATTTCTCTTGGATCAACTAGAAACAACCAATCGCACACAAAACTATAATAATAAGGAAAAGCTTCCCTTCATATTCTGTTCATGTGTTCTAGGTACGTTGCACAACCCTTTAATGGGAGCCCTTTATTTGCCAAAAAATGAACAAGATGTCCTTACAGACAAAAGAATTTCTGCAAAACAGCTGGCAATTGTCATTAAGTGAAAGCCAATGTTCTTTCTGATGAAATAATGAAATGTGAACACAGTCCATGATTAAGGCTAACATAAGAAATAATATATTTTCATGTTGATGTAATATGTCAAGAAATATCAAAAATGTCAAAAAATAAAATTCGCATGGTTTTCGAATAGCATATGAAGTATACGTATACGTTTAACAGATACAGCTTGGAAACATTAGAATATTGTAAAGGCTTCACCGTTTTGTCAGAATTAATTAGAATAATATTAGAAAAAAGCAACAGATCAGAGTCGCATTGACAATTGTACTTTAAAAACATCAAAAAATAAAAAACAAAAGTTGAATGGGTTTGCCAAATATAGTAATGAAATCTAATAATCCTGACAAAATAAAGACCGACCAACGACCGACTAAATATTGAAGGTTGAAATATTGTGAAACAGTAATATTTTTTATAACGGTGGGTCTCAATATTAAAGCGAAGAAGCATCAAAGGTAACAAAAGATAAAATTTGAAACTAATTGCAATAATTGTCTTTTCATTGAGTCTAATATATATCCTATTATACGCATACGTGTACCTTAAAAACATGTAAACCTTGGAAATATATAAAAACATTTGAAAAATGCCAGAAAAGGAAAAGATACAATGTCGCATAGACAGACCGAAAGACCGACTCTATATTCGTAGCTTAAAATGATGACAAAATAATCTACAAGAAGTATTTTGCCAAAAGTAAAGAATAAAGAAAATTACCTTTTCAAAAGCTTTTTCTTTCAACACTGACTTCTTTCAAGGCTTCTTCGTTCTCGATAAAACTTTTTTTTAACATATCAAGCAGTTAGTAGTCGTCTTTTAACGGGGGTCAATAACATTGTGACTCTTGGGGCAGAGAAATTCGTCAATGTAGGCCTAGCTTAACTTTGTGAAGTATCACCTTTCTACTCTCGAAAATCATTTCTTTATCATCATCACTGTTTATTTCATCAGGAATGTCCAAAGTTAAATTTACATGCAGTATTTTTGTACTTTCGACAGGTTTTGGAATAACTATGAATTTGATATGTCTTGACCAATTCAAAGAGTTCTGGTTCTAGTCGCTCAAAACAAAAATATCTTTCGCACAGCGATGCACGTTTTCATTAAGTCCTGGTTTACTTTACAAAACAATAAACCTTATAAAAAGGTTTTTTGATTTGCGTAAGTGCGACCAATAGGAAATGAAATTCTTGACTTCTTTTTTCCCGTCCGCTAATTAGAAATAAATCCTATAGGAAACATTCATTCGGTGCAAAGAAAACCTGTCCGCTAATCAGAGTGTCTGCTAATTGCCTGTCCGCTAGTCGGTTATAAGAGGTTGACTTGCGTTTTGCGGTACCAAAAAATGTCCGCTAAAAAGAGGTGTCCGCTTTTTGGCGTGTTCGGTAATTAAAGAGTCAACTGTATCTTTTTATCTGTTTCATTGTTCTAACTTTAGTTTGACAAGTTTTAGTTAAAGATAATAAACTGTTATAAAGGTCGTGAGAAAACTGAGTCAGCAGTTTTCTACAAGGAAATCTCCACGAGAGAGCCAATCATTTATTTTGATATAAGTCAGCTGTTCCTTCCAGACCCATTTCTTATTGTTCAAATGAGGGATTCCCACTGTTGACATCAGTTGTATTTATAACAGTTCAGTATCCTAGGCTCGTGTCAAGGTGAGAATATACTTTACGTTTTTAACTCATTCTTTTCAAATTATTCAGGGAGAGAAGGAAAATCATAGTCAAAAGAAAGAAAATAATGGAAACGAATAGAAAACGAAACTAATGTGGCAACTCGTAAATCGCTCGGGCCGTTTATTATTATTTGTTTGGGTGACTAATAATATGAGAATTTGAACAGCGCAGCTATCGGATCGGAGATTACATTGGTTATTTTATCGGATCAAAGATAATGGTTGGTTATTGAAATGGCGGCAAGTGACGTAGAGAACTATGAAAAGCCCCAAGCAGTATTTTCAGTTGAAAAAGTTGTTAACTCAGTGATCGGAAAGGTTTCGCTTGTTTTTATTTTATTTAACTATACGTTAAGGTCTTAATGGTTTTTATGCTAGCAAACTATGGGTGTGAATAGCTAGAACTGAAATATATAAATTGGAAAGAAAGGCAAAAACAACAAACAAAACATGCTCAGATAAAAAAAAATTTTATTATCACTTAAAATCTAACTTTCACAGCTATTATAAACATATATGAGCTGCTATACTGACGTGCCATTTCCATAAACCAAACATTCTTCACAAATTCAACTGAACAGAGAAAATCCTTTGCTGGCTTTAATTGGGGATGTTTCTCAGTTTCTGTTTGCATTAAAGAATGTTAAACACTTTTCCACCACAATAAAAGTTTGGAAACTATTTTGGAAAGTAAGGTAAGCCTGGTATCTATTCTTGACATATTTACTTCAGCATCCAATAAGTGAAAAAAGTGAAACCTAAACGATAGAATAACAAAGTAGAAACTGTAAAAACCCACTTGCTGTAATAGTCCCAAAGGAAACACTAGAGATGATATTTTCTTTCTTTATATACCGCTTATTACCCTTGAAGCTACTCATAACATTTTCATAACTATTACGTCATGATGCAAACAATCAGCTGGTTATTAAACATGACAAGAATATATTCTCGCACTTGGAGAACGGAAAATGCCCCCTATATAGTAATCTGCTTTCAAAACGGGGATTTTAAAGTCATGGTTTGAATCTGTTCAAGATGTGGCAATAAGAGCACACGTGAATATCAACAACTTACTTTCAGTCGTGTTTTTTGTTTTTGGCTTTGTTTAAAGGGGTTTGAGACTCATCTTGAATCTACTCCGGGAATTAGGAAGTCTATGTCAACCAGAGATAGACTTCTCAAACAATTTATCAAAACAAATGATCAAACTTTTAAATCTTCTCTTCACTTACAATATAAGCGTCACAGAAACCAAATTGTCTCATTGTGTAGAATAAGTAAGAAAAATTATTATTCCGAGTACTTTCATTCAAATATCAATAACATAAAAAATATCTGGAAAGGAGTAAAAGAAATAATATCTGTTAGCTCCTCCTCTAATCATAATTCACTTTCGATATCTGTTAATGGTGACATCACCTCTGATCCTTCTACTGTAGCTAATGCATTCAATATTTACTTCTCCTCTATTGCTGATACTATAAGGACTTCTATACCCTATACCTCAAAACATTTTTCTCAATACCTTCACCACTGGTACTTTTCCTACCCTTTTAAAATCCTCTGCTATTACTTCTGTTTTCAAAAAGGGATCTCCCCTTGAAGTCTCCAACTACCGACCAATATCTCTTCTATCTAACATTGACAAAATTCTTGAAAAATTAATGTACTCCCGTCTCTTAACTTTTCTTGAAAAACACAACACCTTGTATGAGAGACAATTTGGTTTCCGCAAAGGCTATTCTACTTCTCATGCTTTAATTAGCATCACTGAACGTATCCGTTCAGCTCTAGATCTTCAAAAGGCATTTGACACTGTCGATCATGAAATTTTATGTCGAAAATGATCATATTATGGTGTTAGAGGAACTGCCAATAGATGGTTCAGATCCTACCTCTCCCATAGAACACAGTTTGTTAAAATCTCAAACTTTCATTCAACACCTAAGCTAATTAGATATGGGGTTCCACAAGGTTCTGTTTTGGGACTGCTGTTGTTTCTTCTCTACATCAATGATCTCCATCAAGCCCTTGCATTCTCAGAGGTGTACCATTTTGCTGACGATACTAACCTTCTTCATTTTAGTCATTCACTCAAATCCATCAACAAGCAAGTCAACATAGACCTAATTACTCCTTCATTGGTTCAATGCCAATAAAATCTCTTTAAACACCAGCAAAACTGAGTTTGTTCTTTTCAAATCCAAATCTAAATCATCTAATTTCAACCTAAGACTTAAAATTAATGGGAGAAGACTTCAGCTTAGCAACCAAATTAAATACCTTGGAGTATATTTAGATCAAAACTTAAGCTGGAAAAAGCATACTGAAGCTCTTTCCATGAAACTTTGTTGTGCTAATAGTGCCCTCTGTAAAATCCGCCACTTTGTTCCTCAGTCAATTCTTCTTTCTATTTATCATGCTATCTTCTCATCTCACTTACGCTATGGTTGCCAGGTTTGGGCCCGACAAGAATCCTCTATCACTAAATGTATCCTTCTACTTCAAAAATATGCTGCTCGTATTATTACATTCTCTCCTCTTTTAACCTCGTCCAAACCTCTCTTTGCTAAACTTGGTCTTCTTTCTATCTTTGATATTGTTAAAACCCTCAATATTTTATTCATACACTCAGCCCTCAATCATCAGTTGCCTGGTTACATTCAGAGTACTATCAAATTTTCTAAGTTACCACATCAATTTAATACTAGAGGCAAGTCAATAGGATCTCTATCTAAACCCTTAGTCAATACTAAATCCTTTGGAATACATTCTATTACCTTCCAATCCATAACTTGGTGGAACTTCTTTCAATCTACTTTTAGTCATCTGGACCTAATCTCCATACCTTTAAGCCAACTAAAAAACCTTGTCAGTGGTTTCTTTATATCAAAATATGCAGACAGTATCTAGCTTTTTATTGATTAACAATTAAGCTGACTTTTTTCTTTTTTCTCTTTCTACAGTATAGTGTATGATTTTGTTGTTTAGCTTATGTAAATGTATTTATTTTATTTATTTCGGTGGCCACCCCCTCTGTTTAGACTTGTCTATTGGGGTGGTCTCCAGTCAATTTTTTTTCTCTCCATAAAATCTTTGTAATTCCTTATGATGACAAATAAATATTATTCAATTCAGTGTTAACTGATATTGCATGTTTGGTAAATTCATTCTCTGGCTCTTTCAGGCATTCTCACTCTTTATACCTACTTGATATTATAATGATCGATGACCCTTGATACAAGAATTTTATATACAAAAACTTGCTATATTTTCTAAAAGCCACTCAAGATTTGTTTGTAACCTGTTTCCACCTGCAAAGTGATAGGGATTTATCAGAAAATGAATATGATACAAGAAAGGTTCTTGCAATGATGCATTGTCGTCATTATCAGACTAAAGTAGAATTTCAATATTCATGTGACATGTTTAAATGTAGCCGTTCTTTTGAAAATAAAGAAGATTGATTCTCCTTATATAATACTAATTGCTATTAAAATCACAACTCCGTTATGCACAATCTATATAACAACATTTTACAGAGTACATTGCATTGCCATCACTCAAGCAAGAGCAATGCAATAAATTTTAAATAAGTTTTTATATACAAGCAGGAGTTTTTAATGGTCTTTGGTCTTAAATAAAAAACAAATTCTGACGTCAGTTTTCGTACATGTAAAAAATGACTATGTACAAAAACATGAATTGTGAAATGGAAATTGTGAAAATGTGTGTTAAACTCTCAGAAATTAATGTTAGTCATAAATTTCATATGGTCATGTGACATGAAACGCAGGATATTAAAGATTAAAATTCAATTGCGTTTTTTTGACACACCCTTTGTCTATTTTCAAATATATCAAATAAGCTCAAATAAACTCCCATGCAGCCCAAAATTTTGAAATAACCTAAAAATAATTTTGGATTTGAATAGTTTTCAGGAAAAAATGAGCCTTAGGGTAGGCGGAAATGGTAAAGACTGAAATATCGCCAATCCGACTGAGTTATCTTGCCTATCCGATATATCGGTCCCCATTTCTGTTGCCATTTTGTTGAGAATATTTAATGTTTTTTACAGATACCGTTTTGAGAGATTATAAGATAGATTTCCTTTAGCTGTCAGTAGATTATTATGATACCAGGCTTGGAAGGAATGTATTAAATTGAAAGAAGTTGACATTGATTATTAAAATGCATTAAGGTACTTCCAGTAGGGCGGGAGTGTAAAATTATTACCTGAAGTGGATTAAATTTTTCTGTAGATTAATTTTTGCGATTTGATGGTTTAATCTTTGAGCATATAACTGAGTTATTTTTATATCTTTTAAAATATTTCATCCCATTATGCTAAAGATATCCCAGAGGCTCACTGTCAGCTTCACATTACCACATTCATATTATATACATATTGAAAGAATCTTAAAAAGCTTTCTTATATCCTTTCCTTTTTATTAATTTTTAGAATCGAAAATTTGTAATATTTTGCAAGATTTCATTTTGCAATTAGGGCCAAAATTGTTAATTTTATCAAATCTTCCCAAAAGATTTCTTAAATGGTTCAAACTTAAAGGGGCTACGACATGAATCATGTGATTGTTGTGTTTGTTTACTTTTTTTTTACCGTCACCCATAATTATTATCGCATCTCTCACCTCAAATTGATTTTTGGTGCTGTCCCTTTAAATAAAGGGATTGCATGTATCTTTTCCACTGCCTTTAAAATTATAAAATAGTGCTAAGTCTCTTGTAAATTTTAGGTCATTTCTGTTGAGACTTTCTGAAATATGATGACATGTTTTTTTTGCAATCATGATGGAATTAATGGAGGTTATGTGAAAATATGCAAAAGAAACTAAAAAAGTAATTCTGATGCAGGCAGCAATTTGCTTGTGACTTTGTAAGCCAGTGGTCTAGGTGTCCCATACATGACGTTTTATCAGTGCCACTCTTTAACGAGATTACTGATTTAGGTGCATTTAGGAAGGTAAATGCTTTTAAAAATCATTTGTATGTTGCCATTCTGAACAACATCCTTTCATGGATATTCATGGATATTTGTTTAATTGATTAACAGAAATGTCTCCTAAATATGTAGCAAAACAAGCATTGTTATAGCCTGTGCATGTTTTGTTTGTTGAAACCTTTTAACCTTAATGCATAGAAAGATTCCTGCAATGTTAGATTCATGTACTTGTATTTAAACCCAAGGGATAGAATCAATAGCCGAAAATGAGATCATGTCCCCTACATTACACTTGTACAGTAAAATTATCACTTTTCAGAGTTAATGCTGAACTGTTGGTATTTTAGGTTTCAAATGGCCTAATATTTCAGGGAGCAATATGGATTAAAAGTTTTCTCAGAAAATGTTCGGAAGGTTTGATGAGAAAAAAAACATAAAAAACAACAACAACACTCGTCCATTAACATCCCTTAAATCCACCATCTATGAAATGAAGGTGTCACATATAATTTCTCTATGTTTTTAGAATGGACATCGTTATTACAAAGTGAAATGGGCTGACAGTTGGGAACCTGAAGAGAATTTAAACGGATGCCAACTACTTATTGATCAATATTGGAAAGAGGTTCGAGAAAAGGAAAAAAATCTGAAACAGGTGAGCAACATTAAGGATTTTTCTTTCTCCTAATGTTTTAAATCACATAATTTGTATATATTATATACATACTCTCATCTTTACTTGAGTATTTGATTGTTTTTTAGAATTCCCATAAAAGTACAAACAGAAATGAACATCGAAAGGTTAGACGGAAGAGAAAGTATTTGCATCTCAAAGTATGTCATTTTTTAAAAATTCTTTTAATTCAGCATGGAATTGTTGTTGGTTTTTTGCAAAACCACCTGTTTTTCCCTTCGATAAATGACCAACCACTGCCGCTTAATTCGAACATTCGTTTTAATTTGAACAAAATGTTTGGTCCCCATAACTGGAACCCTCGATAACTCCAACATTGGGTAACTCGAACAATGTTTATTGGTCCTTTAGAGGTTCGAGTTATCGGTAGTTTTCTGTATTTTCAGATCTTAAATCCAACCTTTGTTTATATCAAAGTATAATTTACAAGTACAACTTCGATGATGGTCAGTTTGAGAGGACATATCTACTCGTTTGATGTTATCTCTGTTATTTCTAATTTGATGTTTTATTCAGGATATTGACTCATCAGATTCCGACGATCAATCGCTCGGCATATATGTAAAACACAAACCACCGACCAGACGACATAAAAGAATTAAAAAACTTCGTAAACCTAACAGAATCGTTGATTCCGAATCGGAGGTAACTTTGCATCTGGAAAATGACAGTAAGAAACGCTCTTCGATCAAGTGTGAAATTTCTAGTGATAGTGACAGTCTGTTTTTCAAACGTACCGCAAAGTTGAAAGCCTCGCATTACATAAAAAAGGTCTTAGAGAGAGAGACCACACATTCCGATGATGACAGCAAAAAGAATCGGGTTAGCGATGAAGATCCCGATTATTCAGTTGATAAAGATGATAAGATGTCCGGTGCCAAAGAAAATAGTTGGTTTCCAAATCATGAACACAATATCAACTCACAAAATAAACTCAAAGGTTCCTGTTTCTTCTTGCAAAACAGAAAAGAAAAGCGTGTTCATCCAAGCTTACATAAAATCCCCCCAAAATCAATTCCATCTGAACAGAATAGGGTTCATACCAGTGGCGATGCTTCTTCGAGTTCTTTGACTAACAATATAACAGCCATGAACGGTTTAATTACTGAAATTAAAATGGAACCAGAAGATGTTATTGAACACGCGAATGACTTAACATCGAGAACATCTGAATTGCTAGGAACTCGTCAATACTCTAAGGATTGTAATGTATCGCAGCGCGCAATTAACGTTTACAATACGTTGCAAAATACCGTTTCCGCGGGTAGTGTTCCAGAAAGAGTAGTTATCACAAGTAATGAAGCAGAAGAGATCGTTTCTGCTTTTAATGAAAATGAAAGTACAGTTCTTGGAAGTTCACAAAAAATGGTTTCTTCACCTAATGTACCACAAAGTGTCGTGCAAGCGGATAACACCATCACAAGCAGTAATGCCCAACTTAGCATCATTCCTGCAAGTGGCGTAACACAAAATTTTGTTCCATCAAACGACGTAACACAAACAACCGTTACCGCAAGTGACGAAACACAAACCTCCGTTCCTGGAAGTGGCGTAACACAAAGCATCATTCCTACAAGTGACGTAACCCAAACTTTTATTCCATCAAGTGACGTAACACAAACTACCGTTACTGCAAGTGACGAAACTCGGAATTTTGTTCCTGCAAGTGATGTAATGAATACATGCAATCCTGCATATAACGTGTCGGAAAATACCGTTTATCCGTGTCTCGAATCAGCAAATACAGTTTTCACTAGTAATGTACCAGAAAGCATGTTTCATTGGAGTTCACCGACACGAAATATCCTCCCTTCATATAACGCACAACAAAGCACATTTCGAGCTCCACACCCTCCTCCATATATAACGCATACTAATTATGGATCGCAAGGGGTGTCTCCCACTTGCAATGTCACACAAAGCACAGTTTCTGCGAGTAATATAACGCCCAACTTTTCACCAAGTGTACCTTTCACAGGTTATTCATCACAAAGTAATGCTCCAACATGCCATGCATCACCAGTCAGAGTTCCCATGCATGGTGTCCCGCCAAACATTGTTCCTGAATATGTTTTACAACCAAACGGCATTCCTGGAGGTTTACCGATGATGCCAGTTACCGGTGATCCGGGTGCGACTGGTATGCGGGTATTCTGGAGAATTTTTAAGTGTTTTCACGATTCTACTCGAGCTCTACCAATAACCCCTCACCTCGTCAGCCAACTACACCATAAACTTCATTCAATCATCACACGAACACTTCAAGGGGTGTATCCAACAATGTCTCATAACATTCTCCAGCAGAAAGTTAACACATTTCATTTTTGTTTTATGCGATTTGTTTCTTCGCATGTCAATAGTAAAGACAATTCATTGCCGACACTACCTGCAGACCGGTGCACTCCAGATTTCTTTGATTTTTACCGATTCAAGGAACTGTTAGCAAAAATCAGGACAGACCGTATAGCTACACTGCGCCTCGTTTTGTATGCCAACTCGTGGATAGATACAACTCTTATGTCCAGATGTCAACAGAATAACGCCCCAGTTTCGATTAATGTGATGCACAGTCCATATAATGACGCCCCAAACAACCGACACCAAATGCCTATCCAGCATTTGCCACCAACTGGATTATTTCCTAGAGATAACGTAAATAGACCTACAGTTCCCGGTTTCCCTAACCGGACAACCGCTCCCCATTTTTTAACCTTGATCAACCGACCACACCCTCCGGTTAATACAAGTCATCAAGTGAACCCTGTTTTAAGGTCTAGACAACCTTTCGTTGTTACAAACATTCGCTCTTTGTGTGGGACCATGCCTTTGTCGTCATCGGCACGTGAGTCCATATCCACCAATGACAATCGAAGAAGATCGGTTGAAAGATCGAACATTCTTAAAGAGACAAATGTTCAAGATGTGTTTCGGGCCCGTACATCCGTCAATCCATTTGTTGGAGGATGCAGTGCAACTCCCATCGTCATTGATGACAGAGATGGGGATTGTAAACAAACTTCGCTTCCTAATAAATCCTTACCACAAGACGAAAGGAAGAAAGCAGTTTCGCCGTGTTCCGAACAGCAGGATGTAGTAGACATAAATGAAAACGCAGTAGTTGGTATTGATAATGACAAGACAGATACTTCTAATGACAAAGTCATAAACAGTCAAAGCATGAAGGATTATTCTTTTGTTCCTGATGATACTGTACCTCGCTCTGTGCGAGATTACATACGAAGAAACACTGACGCGATAAAACACTTTCTTTCTGAAAAACAGGACGTCATAGGTAACAAACTTGTTATACATCGAAATGGTATTTTTGAAGTGAAACTTGCTGATGGTGGCACTTTGAAGATTCGACATAAAGATATTATTAAATTCAAACACGAAAAGAAAAATGAACTCAGTAAGGATAGCTCTCCATGTTCGTTAAAAGCAGCAAACTCGCAAACTATCGTGATCCACGTGGATAGCGATGTGGATGAGTCAAACCAAACCTCGAATGAAAACCAAGCTGGTCCTTCATACCAAAAACCTGAGGAGTTTCTTGAAAGTTTAGGTGAAGAAAATGACCAACAGCCAGATAGCACAACTAGCCCAGAAGACATAATTATATCAACTGAAACTAATAGCGAGCATGAAATTGTAAGATCTATCGAAGAGAACATAGCAAAGCTGAAAAAGATATTTTGCAAAAATCAACCAATCGGGAAGAACTCCACAGTAAGAGATCTTCTAAATAAATGTGTTACTCAAGAAAAATTGGATGAACTTTCCAAAATAACATCAACAATGGAGAGCAAATTAAAAACTTCATTACCTACTCACTCGAAATCGGCCGACGTTCATTTGCATGATGACGTCACGATACCACTGACGAACGATACGATGAATTCATGTGTTGCCATGGAAACGGGTAAACAGTGTTCAGAAGATCCAATTGAACCAACTCCAGATTTGTCTTCTTGCCTCGATGACTTTTTGAATGAGTTAATTTCCGATGAGTGTGAACAGATGAGTCCGAAATCCTGACCAAAATCCGCTATTTGATCGGTAAAAAGATCGGTAAAGATCGCCTGATTATATTCAATCAGTGTGAAATAGATTTTCACTTTCATGAATCAATTATATGCTGACGTATGTACGATTTGTGAATGGAAATTTTCATACCTAAAAAGTTATGTAACACCGCCCTTGATCGTTTCGGATCTTCAAGGCATACCGAACTTCCCAGGGTCTATTTTAATTTAGTGGGTCCCACGGAAATTTTAAGCGAGAAAATATACAAACAGAAAGTACTAACCTGTTTTCACCATAAATTTAGTATTTAAGTGTAGATTTTCTTCTAAAACAACACAATGTTTATACGCTTACTATACAATATTGGCTGTTATGGCTAACCATTTAGCAGAAAGATATGGTTTTTAAGAGAATGTTCTGATACACGTTTACCAGAGTGTCTGTGATGATTGCTAAAAAAAGATAGAATTACAGAACATAACTAAAAACATTAAAGAATACATTTTTATTATCTCCGTTGCACTGAACTGTCTCGGTGCATAGAATATTGCCATCGAGAATTGTGATTCTTCTTTTAATTTCTCTACATGTTTTTTAATTTGAAAACGATGAAGAATTTTTGGAATAATACAGACCAGTAAATTTTCCACGGTCAGCAAATTAATGGATGCGTGATTAATAAAAATGTAATAAGTTCAAGATTAAAAAAAGATTATTTCTGATCCGCATTATTCGTGAGCATGAGCCACACTGGGACTTGTCCCGGTGTTCACACTCAAAATGCGTGATACCCTGGGTAGTTAGGTATACCTTTAATGGTTACTACGTTCTAGGTACTCTTGTCATGTCACTTTCCGCCCGAGGTATATGTCTCCTTTTAAGGTCAGTTTCCATTCAACGATGATCGTCCGAGCGAGCGACCGATCGTGCATCAATCGAGAAATAAATTTATTATTTCAGAGTTTTCTAAAATTTGATTGGTTGATATAGACAGGCGGAAAACGTTGTTTAGATGTGCACTAGCGTTGATTTTTCTGATTGCATCCGCTGGCTCGAACATAATTCCATCTTGATTGCGCATGCGCTGACGTCAGTAGCGTTGTTTTTTCAGAGCGAGCGGGCGAAACTGCTGAATGGAAACTGATCTCTATTGAGCATTCTTTTCCTTCCTGAATACGAGGCTAAAATCTGACAGTTTACATATAATTGTTTATGGTTTATAGAGATATGTTATATAATGATGTGACACTGAGGAAAGGAAGAGAGGAAGCGATCACATAGCCGAAAAATAAAGTTTTGAGTTTTCTGAAGAAACAAGATCAAATTTAACGCGAAGATAACCAACCAACCTATTTTTGCGTCCTTCAAATTTCGACCAAGTTCTAAGAATAGTAATTGGAAACTCGTGTATTACAGTAAATTTTTATGAAAGTCCTGTTTACATTTTGATAACTCGGCTATGATTTTAAGAGATTTTATTAAGTTAATATAGTATAATATAGAGATAGATTTTATAAAGAGATTCGTAAATTTTTGTGTGTGAAATTCGAAATGATTATTTAACAAAGAAAAAATTATGTTAATTATTATTACCCTTCTACCCTGCATATAAGCCCATGGACCTATAAGTGAGTTTTATAAGCACATATATGGACCTATAAAATTTTTATGCTTAAAATCGCAACTGCGACCCACCAGGAGTTAGGATATGGAGAAAAAAGATACTTTTCGACTTAAACTTTTATATTATAGCATAAGAAGATTTAATTGATTTTAATTTCAAGGTCCTCATCCTCGTCCTCTCTCTGGTCACCTGTTATGGAGGAAGAATTGTCACCCCCCACCCGATAACGTTTACGATAGGTATGCTGTAAAAGTCGTGAAAAAGCAGACAGTTGTCGGTCATGTTCCCAGAGAAATTCCAAAGTACTGTTGGTTGGTCTTAAATTCTGGTGGGAAAACGCATGCTGTTGTATGCGGGAAAAGGCAAAATAAAAGAGGAAATGGCTTAGAGGTGACATGTAAATACGTTCTAAAAGGGTCCGATGTTTATTTGAAGAAAGCGGGCCTATAATACTAGTAGATAATGTGCAAAGAGAGAAAACTTATTAATACGACTCTTCTTTATCCCCAAAATTAAAAATTGCTCTCGCATATAAGCGCAGATGGGCTTATAAACAGGGTGGGCTTATAAACAGGGTGGGCTTATATGCGTTTACTGCATTTACATTAAATAATTCTAATTATCTGGATTGCTGCTACCGTTGTTGCCATAAGTGGCGATTTGGGGCGCCGAAAAGGAAAGAAATAAGTTTAAATTTTTATTATCTTTTATTTGTGCTCAAAACCAAGAAGAAAGCACAAAACAAAAAAATTGTAATTCGAATGTTCGATGATGTAAAGGCCTGTTCACATGTCAAAAACACGTTCGAATTAGAAAGATGATTTTACGGAATTTCACGTAAGGGACAGGAAAGGACATCTGTTCGAAGTAGAGAGGTTCGAATTACGGAAAGAAATAAATATGAGAGTTTCTTAAGGCAAGTTTTACCGGTTGAAGATGTTTATATTCAACTAAACGCTTACCAATTTTGTAAACATGTACATATAATGTTGTCTTTTATCCACTAAATCGCGTGCTATTCATTCTCTCTTAAGGTAATTTCACGGTGACAATGGACTTGGTCGAATTATAGAGATATTCAAATTAGAGGGAGTCTACTGAAGTATTATTAGATTTTTTTAGCTAACTTGCTATAGGCTATACACTTTGGTCCACACTTTCATATGATAGTCAGTATAATAAATGTGTTCATATCCTGTAACACGAGCCACTAAGAAAACATCGACCAAAGTATGTAGCCCATAGCGAGTTAACGGCGCTCTATATTTTTATAGGTTAATAATTGATTAGAAAGAACCTTTTTATTTTTGACCTCTTTAGCGCTCCTTCCCCCTCTTTTAAACTCTGCTATCTTGTGATAACAACGTCTTTATAACTGCCAACGTTAATTTCTCCGCGAAACTTTGTATCCACGAAAATTGTTTATCCGACAACAGTAGTTTGAATTCAGTTGGTTTTCTCCAGGACTGATGCGGAAATTGTTCAAGTCTAGGAGCTTCTAGTTAGCGTTCACTTCGAAATAAACGCCTCACCCCAGGATTAATGTTCAGAACTTAGAAACTAAGAAACTTAAATTAACCAATACGGCAGCATTACAATAACCCGAACTTCCAGGATAGCACTGTTTTTGCATTCCCTTGAAGGTTCGGGTTATCGGAATTATATACTGTATATCACGCCCAAAAAGCGTCGGCCGAAAGTAATCATTTTTCATTTAAACTCCCCATAAAATTCTAAAAATTTAATTAACGCCCCTTCCTTTTTTAATGCCTTAAGCGTTTATTAGAACAAGCAATACGCACGCGCATATGTGAAATATTTCGGGCGTAATTTTGTCAAACTATCCAATCCTGTCTCGTTATGACGTGTTATATTGTTTCACGGTTAATATTTAATTATATGTTTTGATTAACTTCAAAACTGCTTTAGGACAATCTGTAACAAAACTCTCTTCCAAGTATCTCATCATAACGAGGCGGGTTTGTATTGTTTTGTCAACAGATTCCTCTGTTGTCAAGTGCGAAAAAGTTGAAAAATAAAGAAATAAAACGTACAATCTCGATAAGTCGTACTTTCATATAAAATTGGTCAACCATCTTCGAATTACGCGAGGAGGAAGGAGAATCCAAAGGGGAATTAAAAAACAGTCTAAGTTATCCAGGTTACGACTTGACGGGATACAGTTAACTCTCAATAAGTCAGATTTTCAAGTGAAGAGGGATTATATAAAAAAAACAGTTCGAATTAATAAATGTTTGAGTCAAGTGATGTAATACTGAAGATCGGAGAATCCAAGGAGAATTGAAATTTGACCTGACTTTAGTGAAAGTCCAAGTTACCCAGCAGGATAACGGGGTTTAACTGTCATAACGTTCTAAGAAACTACACTAGCACACTTTTCTTCATTATATAACGTGAATTTTATTAAACGTGTGATGATGTAAACTCTTCATAACTGTACATATCTTACGGTTAGTGATGATCATTTCCCATTTCCTTTAGATTAAACACATTCAACCTCAACCATTCAACTTCAAATGAAGAAAACGGGCTATTGGAAAAAAACCCAGACTAGATCATTTTAAATCATCAATTTCAAAAAAAAACTGTTCTGTTTTATTTAAAATTGTTTTTAATTTTTGCTTTTAACTTTTGTTGCAATCTATAAGACGTTACCTATCTTTCTAATAATAGAAAAAGCGTCGAATTTTGTTTCTCATGGAAATTGTGAAATTCCAATCATCAAAACCTACTAAGCGATATTTGATTGTACAAATAAAATGTTTTGGCAAATGATCATCTTTCATGATGCCAACATTATGATGGCCAGTAAAAAATAATTATAATTTTTTTTTATTGGAAGCAGTAACATGTTCACTCCACTTGACTTTTAGATGATTCGATTATTCCCATCGACACCACAGAATCTTTATATTACTTATCGACCGGGTTAAATAACTTATCGACCGGGTTAAATAACTTATCGACCGGGTTAAGATTCAAGTAAACTTCAAACTAATGAGTCGAAATGCTAAAAAGATAAAACGTGCTTCGCTTGGACGAATGGATAATGTCATTGACGTTCCAAAGTTACTAATACTATTAAAGATATAACTTTTAAGAATTATCTCGTTTATCCACTAAACGATTTCTCTGACGATTTTTGCGACGATGCATGAGTAAAATGTTTTTTGTTATTGCGTATTTATTGCTCCGAAAGGAAAAAAGGAAAACCATCTAATGGAAATGGGGCTTTATTAAGAAATGAGGCAAAATTTTCTTTATCGCTATTATATTTACATCGTTAATAATATTTACATAGAGTGTTGGAAAGGAAGTTCTCCTTATAATTTAGACTAAATTCCTGTAGAAAAATCTTTCAAAAATATTCCTTTCAAAATATACGAGACTACTAATAAAATGGCATTAAGAATAACACTGGTAGAACAAAAACTTATAAATAATCTGTAAAGGTAGCACATTGGAATATAATGGCTTTTCTAAATCCTAACCCTCTCAGTAAACCAACAAAATGAACTAGTTTTAGGACATTGTTTGGTCTTGCTCCTTTAACGTACTATAAATAGAAATTCTAACTGAAACAAACAGATTAGCTGCTATGACAACCAAAAATTTGGGAGGTCATTTCTCAAAACCGCAAAATTCAAGGAATATCTTCCAAATCTCAATCGGTTTCTCTTCTATTTGTTGAAGAGAATCCAGAATCCAAAATATTAAAGGAATAAAGGAATTTGTTGGATTGCATGGTGGTTGTTTTGAAAATTGCCCATTTCCATTCGTTGCGAAAAACATAATCTTTTTAGGAAACGTTTGTAACTGAGTTGTGGTCAAACGCACAATGTAATTAATTCAAATTCTGCAATTAGACATGACAAATTAAATGTAAAGATTTAATTGCTGCCATTTTGAATGATAAATCACCACAAGTTGACACGAAAGTAAAAACCTTCTGATGTATACATTACAGACCAGCGCAACATGTGAAATACTGCTGGTATATAGAATTTTAAAACTTTTACGACAAAGTTTTATAAATAAATAAAACTAAAAAAAAACAACCAGACTAGTTTAAAATCATTTCCATCCAAGTATTTTGTTTCACGAATGCTGGCTTTCTCACGCATCAGTGAGTGTTTATGTCTGCATCCGATTTCTGTTTTTAGTAACTGTTTTTTCGCAAACATTTTTCAATTTTATTTTGGGAAACATCAGTTCCCTCCATACGTTCGCATTCGTTTTCGTTGAGCGTGACGTCAAATATCGGCTTATGTAAGCGTACATCTTCCAGTAAATCCGTCTGCGTATTTAGGCTGCACATAAGTGTTTGGCTTACACAGGAACTGCTCCTTTCAACAGCATATTTTTCACATCAAAAGGAAATTCTTCGTTGCCTTCTTCGTCACAGAGAGATTTCGCTAATTTAGCGTTTGTTGTGTTTCGAATGTTGAGCAAAATTTTCCGACTCTTTTCGTGTTCGTATTTTTTACGAAGTTTAAAGTCTCTGTAACGTTGCAATCCGAAATATCCGACGAGACACAGAATGACCACGAATTCAAGAGTACACATAGCGTAGAGGATTTTCAGTTTTTGTTGATCGTCAGCGTTCACTTTTTTCTCTTTAATAACAATATATTCTGTTCTATTGACAATGTTTTGCTTGATAGGAATGTTGGTTGCTTTATCAACATATTTGATGATGGTTTTCCCAGGTACCTGAACGATTTTTGTGATGTATTTTACCTCATCGTTACATATGCTTATTTCACAAGATCCACCGCGGAATTTTTCGGGACATTTGCAATCGACATGCGTTTTGTTTCCAAGAC
Source organism: Turritopsis rubra (assembly GCA_039566895.2). Classification (NCBI taxonomy): domain Eukaryota; kingdom Metazoa; phylum Cnidaria; class Hydrozoa; order Anthoathecata; family Oceaniidae; genus Turritopsis; species Turritopsis rubra. The sequence goes on from CM077630.1 coordinate 13,786,266, forward strand.
ATTTTCCGCCATTTTGACACGGGTTCAAATCACACAGAGTACACAACATACTGATATGCGCTCTCATCACGTGTTGCTCCATTGCGTAATCAGGTGTCGCGCAGTAACCCCATATCTTGTTTGTCAAGTGCTTGAAACTGACCGCGTAGTTCATAGCGTTCTCGCATTCACAATCAAGTGGGTTCAGAAGTAATAAAATCTTCTTGGCTATAGATAAGCCCTTGAACGCAGTTACTGGTACAGTTTTTAGTTTGTTATCAGCTAGACTCAAAATATTCATAGTCAGATTCTGAAATGCTTTATCCTCTATAGTGGTGATTCTATTTCCAGACAACCAAATGTCTCTCAGCCATTTTAATTTCGTAAAAACACCGTTGCGAACGATTTCAATACGGTTACTCTGAAAACGTACTATTTGGAGAAAATACAAGCGGTTAAATATGCCAGGTGAAAGATCTGTTATTTGGTTTCTTCGAATCTCCAACCGTCTCAAGTTAATCAACCCCGAAAACATTTCTTGGGTTAATTCTGTCAGTTCATTGCCATTCAAAATCAAATTCTTCAAGTTGTTAAAACCAACGAAAATACCATTTGATAGATTTTTCAAACCATTATTTGAGATTTCCAATACAGAAACGTCTTTGAAATTCCTCAAAGCCTCCTGAGAAATTTCATTTAAATTGTTATTAATAAAATGCGCTTCGGTGACCTGCGGTGGTAAAATCATATCTTGCAAATCTGTCTCCGTCAATCTCACTCGTTCACAATACATTTTGTCTTCTCGACAATCACACTGGGTTGGACAGCACTGAATGTTTGACAAAAACATAGAGAGGGCAACAAAACTTGCGAAATATACCAGGATCATTATGTTTCCTTTTTTTCACGATCAGCGATATCGATGTTTGAATGTTTTCTAATTTGAGTTCAAACAATTTTTCTTAAGCAAATTTATCTGTTGTCGTCTTGTGTTTTATCTAAAAAATAATAATTGTCTTCCGTTAAAAGATTGAGCTTATAAAATGACAATTGTGCTCCAATATCCTATTCACTAATTTTCTGAAAATAAACATGTAGATGATATAGTTGGGGAGAAAAGGGAAACTATCTGATTTCCGATACACATTGTACATAGCTTTAAGGTTTTCTTTACATAACGGAAGAGAACCTCTTGTGCTAATAGTTGTTTCCCCGTATCGCTCCCGCTGATTAGATAACACGGAATTATGACGTAAATGTTGTTCACAAATACGAGCGAAAAAATAATTCCCTCAGAATACTAGGGAAGGATGGGAAAACTTTTTTAGAGCAACTTTCACGGCATCCGGAATTCCTGTTAAACATCGCTAGTATGTGAAGTGACAGTTTTTCCTCGAATGAATCATTTATCCTACATTTATCCTATGTTTACAGCACATGTCAACTGTTATAGGAAAAACTGCCATCGATTTGAAAACAAATTGAAGAGTGTAATGCATAAAGCTCCGTATTGGGTTTTATCTTTCAATCAACACTACAAAAAAAAAGATTTACCAAAGGATTTCAAATCATTAACATTTCAATGAAATGAATAATTAAACTCAAAATTCTAATTAACTTTAATAAATAAATAAATAAATAATACAACCAATCAGAATTGAGAAATCTAACGAAATTAACATATTGGATCTAATGATAAATAGAATATGAGTCTTCTGATACAATAATGTGTGATGTGCTTAAATCTGATTTTTGTTTCTGATAACGATCTTAACAACGTTTGACACATTTGATGAGCGAAATAATTCCCACATATGAATAGTCGTTGCTTTTGTACATGAGAAGTTTTTAAGTTTGCAAGTACAAGAAAACAAATATGCCATTAAATGTTTAAAAGAACTTTGACGTATCACAATGATATAAACTGAAGAGCTTACCCACCATTTTTTAGTTTTTTGATGTGGCCCCGCCTTTTGTGAAGTTCATCAAAAGGAACCGTGCATATTATGATAACGCTGAAAATCAGAGAAAGAATTTCAAGAGAAGTTAAAAGAAATTCAAATCACTTTATAGGGTTTTGACCCTGAATGTACAGTACTTTCAAACTCTCAGTCACACTAAATTCCTCAAAATTCTTAATTCCTCTAAAGTATATGTAAGGTGCATTGTACAAACGACTGACAGAATATAAAGAAAATGAATAAAAATATTAATTTCTGGTTTGGATATTGCATATCGCCGACGTAAATGACTGGCCTAAATATGCACGAAAAAAGAAGTACGTGAAACCGAGAACTCCCCTTCCAAGATCCCACTGGTCGTTTATACCTCATAAACCTATCTTGATAGATGTTAATGATTGAATGAATGACATGTTAATTCACCTGTTTCCACACCCAATACAAGTTATAACAACCTATCCAACATTATCTAACTTTCAAATAATATTAACTTATAACTCTACTGACCTTCTTCCTTCAACTCCTTGTTAGCAATGATTTCAGAACAAAGATGCTGAGAGCGTTTAATCATTCTGTGTTAACCACTTACGATTTTATTGTTATTTTTTCTAACTATCTTTCAAATTCAATGCGTGGTTTTTGTTAATGTCAATTTCTGGTCTTAAGTACCTCACTTACGTCGTGTAAAAACCCATTAATGCAATCGTTAAAGCACTAATTAATTTGATTGATAGGTACTTATTATTCCTACTTATAGGGACGTTATTATCTAGATATAATGTTTTTTCTTTTTTTCCATCATGTAAAATGATTTACTTTTCCTTCGATCCTGTCATAGCAGCGACTTAGAACATCGTCTACATTTTTCTTGTATGAATGAGAAATGTTTCATGCCAAGCAAATAGAATAAATCCACATAATGATTAAAAAACAGTGTGGATCAACCCATAACTGCAAACAGAGCTGTCAGAAATAACTTCCGTAAACAGTAGGGTTTGCATGTATTGATTTTACATTATTCTTACCGGATACAAAGATCTTCTTATAAACAATAGATCCACTTCAAAATAGCAAGATTTTGTTTATTTATCTATGTGTTTGTTTGGATTTTTGTGTGTTTGTAACACAAAGCTGCTGTAAAATTGTACTATGTCATTTTAAAATTTCTCTGTTGCATTTGATCAAATCTCGGAAATGGATTGAAGCAAAAAATAAATTGAAAAAACATACTTCGAAAGGTCATCAGGTCGAAACTTTCATTCAACAAAATAACTTTCTTTAGGGTTAGGGTTCTTTAAGGTTACAAAAAAAATCCCTCTTAAATTTTATTTGCGTAGGTTAAACACGTGATAAAGATTTGATGGTTAATGGGGAGACCTCCTCTTCTTTTTCTTACTGTCGAATGTAAGGAATATCATTGTCACAAATACGATCGTATATTATCGAATCAAAAAATCGATAAAAAGTACGATGTATTTCGTTTTGAAACTTAGTTTCCAAATCTAAAATTTAAATTTCAAGAACAAAATACATACCAGCCTGCAATGTTTGTTTCATAGGCCTGATAAAATAATGTTTAACAAATTCCTCAGAACCAAAGAGAACTTACGTTTCCCGACTTTCAAAAATCACCTTGATATACCGATTATAAAATCCGATGCAATACAGAGAGAATTCTAGTATCACATGGTTTGAGTATTTCACAGATATTAATAAACATCCCTTTCACTGACCATGAATAACAAACTGATGGCCCTAAAGCTATTTTCGTATTGATAAAATGAGCATATGGAAATTATATTCTTTCACTCAAATCTACTAACTGTTTCCGCAAATTTGATGATAATTACGAAACACTTACAACACACAAAGATTTCATTTACTTCTCCATTACAGAAACACAAAATTGAAAATGAAAGAATCGAAAGCAACAAATAATATCTTAATAATGTGGCAAAAAGTTCGTCATCACAGGTGACAAAGGTAGAATTTCAAGTATGCAAAGACATTACTGTAGCCAATCTGTTAGAAACACCTCATTACAAGTAACAAGTTTACAATTGTCCGGAAAACAGATAAATCATAGGAGAAATCACTATACTTAAAACATCACATCTTTTTTTGCAACAGAAGAAATGAATATGTTAGTCATGTGAAAAAGTACAAGCGATTTTGTCATCTCGTTGTTTTTAGCGTTAATCTTTATCACAATAACGCTCAGTTAAAATTGATGGATATACCCTTAACACTCAGAGCTTTTCAATCACTTGCTTAAGCGCTGCGGAATCAGTTCTTCTGCAATAATAATAAACGAGAGAAAAACTTCCACAAGACAATCTTTTCATTTGTCCAATGTGGGTAGAATGAAAACTCTACTTGCGTAAATATATTTCTTCTAACCAACTTTTCGCTCCAAATTTTGGTCGTGTAATCAGGGGTTTAGTTGTTTTGACTGCAGCAACGTAGCATGGTTTACACTTGGAGAGACTTACAAGCAAATTATATTGGATTTTTCCTAATTTCTGTATTAAAGAGTATGCTCGTACTAATGCTTCCATGTTTCACCACGTGACAAAATTGATGTAATTTCCCCAAACACGTTACAAGCATTCAGACACGTTACAAGCATTTTAATAGCTTCCTTGATCTGCTGAAGGTAACAATTTACTTGTTCTATACCAAGAGCCAAGTCTCAAAGAATCTAAAGATATATAGAGCAGAAGATTCCACAAGACCATAAGAACAGAAAGATGTCTTCGTAGTTTATATTTCTTTCAAAATGTTTTTTTTTTTATATACTTTCCTTTAAATAAAATGATTATTTAATGTAATGGATCATATTTTTACCTGATAAATTTTTCAGATAGAAAAATTGAGATTCTTCTTTCAAATAAAGAAATGATTAGTTTTGTAAACAGTTTCAAGCGTAATTTTGAACATCTCAATCAAACAAGAAATATATTCCTTTGATTCCATTCTCAGCGACAACTCTTTCAATTTATGTAAAAAAACCGCGCAAGTTGCATACTATTGCGAGAACCCAGCCATAATAACATTAAAGCAGCTGGTTCGAACAGAAAGTTCTACTACCAACTGTTAGCCATACAGTAAATGTTTCACAAACAGCAACATTATGCAAACAATGCAACAAAATAAGAAAACTAAATTATTGTTCATCTATTAAAAAGGAAGCAACGTTATTTTTCCTCTGTTTGTCATTCCTCACAATTTAAAAAGCACAAGGAAATTCTGGTTTTCTAGCGAAATGTTGTTGTTACGTTCACATTGAAACATTTCTTCAAATCGCAGCACAGTTATTTCAACAGTTACTTTTGAATTATGAATGAAGTAAAGGCTTAAGAAGTTTAAAAACAGAGACTCAAGAGGAAATTACTTGAATAAATCAGGGAATTAAGTGAAAAAGAGTGTTTTAAAGAGACTCTGTTTCTTTATGAATTTTAAAGATTTATCTTTCGGCTAACGATTAACAGCGATAGAACACATCTCGTGTAAATGATTCGGAAAGGAAAGTACTTTCCATTTTCAATAGAAGTAATTTTTTAAGAAGCAATTGTTATAAAGGAAAAGTATGGAAAATGAAAGTTTAGATAAAATTTGTTATGTTCTTGAAAAGTTAGGAACAGTATAAGTTCAAATGATCAAGAAATTGTTTAACAAATTCCCCTAGAAAAAAAAAATAGACATCCATTTATCCAGATTTTTTAAAAAACCTCATGTTTCAAAAGCTTGAATTAGAAGCTTGACCCAAAATTAGACATAAAATATCCTTTTTTAAACTAAATTAAGCTATGTTTTCATAATTTCATTTGTTTTGGCTGTCTCCGGTCTTTATATCAATTACATGCCAAAAGTTGTAAATCCAGCATATTGTTTGCAAAGAAACCATAGTGACGTCAAAAATGTTTTTGTTGAAAAATATGTTTACTGTGATGTTTATAAACTTGCTCAGATGAAAACACATTAAAAAATAAGGAACTTTCAGATTAAGTAGTTTAATGGTGCGTAGCCACAAAATTTACTTTCACGTGTCGAATCTCACCTACGCATCTTCTTTTGTTATTGTATGATTGCACAACCTGTATTGAACTAAAGTTGATGTGGATTTCTCTATTAAAACCAATCCCATCATCCATACAAGATAATACAAACACTCCAACTAAATAAACACGAGATTCTATAATGTATTCAGACAGCAGGTTTGTATTACCCTATAAAATAGACCATTGCTAATTCGCTATACACTTTGGTCCATTTTTTCATATGACCGTGCTATCAAAACGAGAATGGGAACCATACAAACGAGTTGATAATTACGAATGATTGACAAAAGGTATAGATTAAAGCGAGAAAGCGACGGTCTATATTTAGGCTAGTAAAACATTTAATCAGCGCTTAACTGTATATTTATATTATTTATAATATCCTCTCCAAAACTTCTTTAACCAAACAAAATTAAAAGGATTTCCACTTTTTTACTTTTCCCTATAAAGACATGTTCTTCTCGAAAAAAATAAAATAAATAAGAGTGATTGACCACGAGTGATTTTTATACGCTATCTGAAAGTGAAATTATGAAGTGTTGTCATCAACACCCAAAAAAGGTTCATGACATGTGCTTGAAATTTTGAAAAAAACAATTTCTGGAGCAGACACGATATATTGTAAGCAAAACAAAGATTAAATTGCTTTCAAAGTCAATCTTGTACCCAGGCCCTTTTGCCGAGGTTGATTTCAAAGTGTGCGACCTTTTGTATTGTTACAAATTTTTTAATTTTGTCGAAATCTCTTTTTTGAAAGTATATAACACATTACCATCATGTACATGTCAATCTGACATCAAATATAGATTCAACATTTTAGTAAGCGAGTGTAAATATTCTTATGAAAATTGATTTAATTCGATAAAAATGTATCTGTTAAACATGCAGTGTTTACCTTGTCATATTTTAATTGAAATCATCATACCTGTAATTGCTTCTGGCAGGTTGGAAGTTGTAATTGCTTCTGGCAGGCTTGATATTGTAATTGCTACTGAAAAGCCTGATGGTGTAATTGCTACTGACAGGCCTGAGCAGATATTATAACACTGATGATTTTCTGGCAGCTATCTGTACCGACGATTTGCGTAATTAATGAACTGTTGTTTTTTTTAAATTGCGAGAAGACCTAAATGGTCTAAAGTAATGAAGAGATTTTAGAAGACCTATTCTACTTCTATAATTCGTAGCTTGAAGGCTCGTGATAAAAGCTTGACATTTAATTAAAATGATTAAATCTATACCATTCCAATACTTGCACACTTTTTATACTCTAAGACTATGATGAAAATATAGTTCGCAAGGTATCATAAAACTGAAACCTCCTAACTTTTAAGAAAAATGTAAGATTCATTTTGAAGTTTATTCAAACACACTTAGTTTTTTAAGTTTGGTTTTGTTTATGGTCAATAAATTTGTAACCCTACAGAAGTAATCAAAGACGCTATTTTGCTCTAATCAGAGATTCAAAAATGGTTGATTGCATATTCGATCAATTAGACAAAGACACGTACTAGAATCATTTTAGGCTAAAAATGTAGAATTTTTAAGAATCGTAAGGCTCAGAAAAAGGCATATGTTTCTTATAAAAACTTCTAGCAATATATATGAAAGCTTACCTTTGAATGTCTAAACTTTGTTGGCAGTTGTATACAACACTGTGTTACCTTTTCTAGCTACTAGTGGTGTCATATAATAATGGTTCATATTTTTGCGTTCATCAAAATAAAGTTACTTATATTGAATAGCATTAAAAGATAAATGGTTCTAGTCATAATACAAATAAATTAATAAATGCACAACTGAATAAAGATGATATCATAAGCCCACGTTCGAAGATCTCAGCAAATGCGGATGGATTTAAGTGTTTTCGGAACCGTAACATTAAACTGACTACAATTAAAGAAATGTAGCACACTTGAAAAGAAGTGCTGTTAACCTCGAAAATACATACGAAAATACATACGAAAATACATACGAAAATTTCTGCAGTACCACTTAAAATAGGATCCCCAAAACATTTGTTAAAGGAGCTACGACATGAATCACGTGATTTCTGCGTTTTTGTTTTTGCGGATGCACCATAATTCATAAAATCACGTGATCCGTGTTTAAGTTCAAATGCAACATTTTAGTGACTTTTATCCGCCACTTTTACGCCAGTTCTTAATGCTGTTAATTTTAATGACTCGGCGTTAAAAAAACGCGTTGGCGTAAAAAGGGCGGATAAAGTAGGATTAAACAATGTATCATGGGAGTTTTTTTAACAATAAAAACACACAACTTTTGAATCAGAGAACGTGACGTCACTCAAGAAGAGAAGCGCAACATAAAAACAATAACAAATAATAACCAATAATTTTCGCGTGATGTCGCGTGATGTTGCTTTCTTACTATTTTCTTCTTAGTACTGTTTGACAGGGTTGCCGTTCGAGAGAACGTTATTATAGATGCCAGATCGATATTCTGGAGCCATTGTAATGAAGTGATCATTGAAATTAGGTCAAAATGAGATTAGTGCATAATTATTATGGACGCTAGAATAATGAAATCATATAAATGAAATTTTCGATAGCGGAGATTTTGGTGTGGTTTCAGGGTCATCTTGGTATGGCAAAGTTTATAAAAACAAAAACGGAAGAAAGAAAATATTTTTAATCAAATATAACTTTTTTAAACACGTAAAAATCACCTAACTGTTTCAACCTTTATTAAATGCTAGTGATAAGGAATACCTTTTCTATTTTCTTTTTTTTATTATTCTCATATTTAGTTGTTTCGAAAGATTGCAGAGGTTACAGAAAGAAAGAAGTAACTAAACATAGTAGTTCTTTCTTAAACTCAGATGTATAGTGCCGCCTATCCTGTTGTACAATACGCAACTCATCTCAAATTGAAACGCACCTCTTCTTTTGCTTACCTCTGATAAAAAAGCAACTTTACCTTCTACGTAGTGGGTTTAACACTTCATTTCCTAAAGAGTTTTCATTATACCGTTCGCGAGTCGCCGTCAAAAACCTTTTTTTGCGACACAAATAACTGCCGCTTAATGGTGTTGATGAAGAGATAGAGGTTACGAAACGATATTCAGTAATACCGTTATGTCAAAATTATCACGATATTCATTTGCTCGTAAATAAGTGGGTAGCTGACAGGTCAATATAATGTCTTTATTTAATCAAATTAATAACCGATACGATAAACATTTGTGAAGGGAGGAGATTAATTTTAACTGGTGAAAGATCTTTCTTAATAATTTCGAAGGAATAAAAATAATATATGCAAAGAGAGCTTCACAAATCTTGTTACCTTTTTTTAATTTCATTTGTGAGACCTTTTATTGGCTAATATAGTCTGTTGCCATAGATACACCTCTTATGATACCTCTTCCTGAGAATCATTTGCAACTGGGAGAACATTAGATTTGTGTTTTTTCATCAATCATTTTCTATAAAATTTGAAATTAGTTTTATCTTGTTTACTAATTATGATGTGATTTTTTTTATATTGCATACACGATTTTCTAAAAAAACCACTGTGAAAATTTAATAAGGATATCATATTTCACTATCAGTATTTTTTTCTTATTAAAGATTTATTTTTGATACAACATCCTTGGTGTGGAGGTGATACAGAAAATCAAACCCAATTAGTCATACACAAGGGAAATCCAAAAACAATTTTTAACACAAAAATTTGCTTTGGAAACACATTTTCTTCACCAGGTGACAACCCATTTAGAAGAGTAATTGCAGCATTAAACAAATAAATTACGCATCAAAGAGATTTCTTTTCCCATAATTTTTGCCAAATGAGTAATAGCTAATATATGTGTTGATCTCAAAACTGATGAATTAGTTTGTTATCTTGATAACGTCGTTAGTTCAAAAAGCCGTTATTCGAAGTAGTAATCACTAGTCTGTGAACAAGATGAATAAGAATCCACATTAATAGTCTAAGATCACAAAAAACCGATCGAAAACTAGATAAAACAGTCTGGAACTTAAAATGTAGAACCTGGGTTATTCTTTATCCTGTCTTACCATTAACCACCCTCTCCCCACATCCTCCCCCCCCCTCCCCCTTATACACACACATACCCATACCCCTCTTTGACTATCATCAAGTTTTCAAATGTTTTTAAACATTTTTTACATGAAACGTAGGAAGGTTAATCCCGCGAGAAATAAGCATGTGCGCATGTGTTCTTTGAAAATGCCGATTTCGATGTCATAAATCACAAAAATTTCACAAATTTTGGAATTTCTTGACCACTAATAGGTGAAGCTTCTTCTTCTAGCTACTAAAGAATTTTTCAAAAAGGAGCTGTCCGATTATAAAACGATTAATGACAAACTTAATAATTACCAAATTCGTAATGTCAAAAAACCAATCATGATCTTAAAATAAGTGGACATTCGCTACTGATGTTACCTTTCATCTGAAATCTGAGTAGAATTGGTTACTTTGAAGAAAAACCGTGAAAAGCAAAAATTTTACAGTCAACTCCTGCTACCTTCAACTCCCAACGAACTGAATAAAATGTTCCAGATACAGTACGAGATAGCGGGAGTACGAGATAGCGAGAGGTTTTCTATGGCAACGTAACACACGATTTTTGTTCCAGATAACAGATGTTCGAGATTCAAGAGTGACTTAATATTTATATTAATATTTGAAATTTCACTTATAATTTTTTCCATTTAAAATGTTTTTAATCAAACTAAAGATAAACAAATCCTAAGTAAACAAACAAACAAACAAACAAACAAACAAAAGATAAACAAGGAATTAGAAGGTAAACAAAAGTCTGCCATTATCAAATTATCCAGCTAAATCTACTGACAAATACTGATCAAACAGGAAATATTAAAAACCAAGTTAAAAGGTATACACTTTTTTTCTCTCGTCCATCTTCAAACAGTTCCAAGTTACTTTAATATGAAGTGTTCGATGAGACAACATGAAAAACACAATATTAATAATCGAGCAGACTCGTTTATCAATAATAGTTTCTGTTAAATCTACTAGCCTATTGAAAACTCATCGATAAATCTATAGTTCTGAAAAACAAATTTCATAAAACGTTTATAATCGCGTTAATCAGTAGACTGAACGATCGAGAACAGAAGGGCTGAATCTTTTGATTTCATTGGCTAGAAACGCATCAGTAAAGAAATCCTTCGGATGAATGAAAACTAAATGTTATAACAAACCTGCTTCTTGCTTCTATGTTATCTTATAAATAAATCTCATAACTGAAATCATTTTATATTTATATATATATAAATATATACGTTCCTATTATGGGTACGTCCATGATGAAGCATGCTCATACCGTCATTTTCACTTTCACTGAATGCTCGATTGAAATTAACACGCTACAGGAGCTTTTAACACCTGGTTTACATTAATAAAATATGGTTACAAGAACACATGTACATTAATAATAGTACTTCATCATTTACCTGGTGATTCTTTAATCCTAAAACCATATAGATTTAGATTTAATCACGTTTGATATTGTTTGATATTATGGAATTTCGATTAAACTTTACTGATATATGTAACATTCTATTAAGTTTCAAAAATAAAACTTGAGATGATGATGAGTGATCTTTTTAGTAATGACTCGTTTTTTATTCTGGAATTTTGATAGAAAATGCCTTCGGTTGTTATTGGTTTAAAATAAGGTTTATTACTGAGGATTTTGATAATTTTTTATCAATTTCTGATAAAAACCACGTTAACGTTCCGGCATGACGAAAACTTACGTCAAAGCTATATGAGGCGGGACTTACCTATGACACGAACCATCGAATCAATAGCCTTTATTAAGCTATGTATAAAAAGCAGTAAAGAAATTATAATATCCAGCTAACGCATTGACAAACCTACAACATGTTTCTCCAACTGATTTCAAAATTCCGCCTTCAGGTGCACAAAAACGGGAAAGAGATGATGATGTCTGCTCAAAACCAGTGGGCAAAATCTTCAAAAAGTCGATGAGGAGGAGTGTTTTCTATAGGAATGGCAAGCAACATCACCTGCTGTTTCAATTAAAAAACACTCCTCCACAGAGACTTTTTGAAGATGAAAGCAAACAAAAAAACATTAAGCTCTTTCGATAATAACTTCATCTCTTCGTATTACATTTTTTTGCATGTAGACTATATATCATGTTTTCTAAAATAATAGGCGGAGTCCTGATGGCAGTAATTAATTCGTTAAAATATCCAACTGCGCTTTAAGAAGCCAACCATTTAAAATGTCAGCGCTATTTTCTTCGCTAAGTGAATATCATAGATTCAATCAGGATTATCCTATAATCCAGTTTATGGTGAAAAACATTCAGATAGGACTAATTCTACTGATGCCACTTTTCTCAACAAGAGTAATTTAAAATTGACAGATCCGGTAATTTTTGCCTTTGATATGATAAAAGTTTCATAAAATTCACTTCATTAATACCGCAAAATTTTCTATTTTCTGCATTCTTAACCCCCTGGTTTTATACATAACAAATCCTGTATTAGCTACATAATTTTGCTCTTTGTGGGGGACAGGATGTTTGAAACTGTTTGTAATGTATTGCAGAATGAATGCAGAAATTCCTTAAACAGAGGGTCTCGGGGTGCACAACTAAAGTTACCACTTCGTGTCTAAACTTGTGATTTAAGTATGACTACAAGAGACAATATCTAATCCCGTAAAATTAGTAGCTTGGCTTTACTTTCGGATTGTGCTTCATTTTAGATCGCTCCAGCAATCGGGGACGTAAATTAAAAATGTTGACTAGATAGATCTTTTCAATAAAGACGACAAAAATTATGTTCGAATGACTGAATATTATTAACTCATTTTCTCTCTTTTCTATATATTTATGTATATATTTATTTATATATTTATTTATTTCTATATATGTATAGTAAATTTATATTTACTCAAGCTACTAGGGATAAAAAACACCAATAAAGAACCTTGATTCCACGCCCACTTACATGTTATTCACGCCCACTCACATGTTATTCACGCCCTCTTACATGTTATTCACGCCCACTCACATGTTATTCACGCCCTCTTACATGTTATTCCCATTCTGTGCATAAACCTTTTAAGGTGGTTCTTGATGTTAAACTTTGAGTCATGTTACTATGGTGATATTTTCTTTGGCATGTGTATGTTTTACACACGAGGAAAAATCAATTTAAAAACTTATCCAAGTAAAATGAATTTTCAAGGATTCCTATCACAGAAAGGTTCCCATTTTCAGCCAGGCATAGTATTCCTCCTTCATCCGACTTATGCTGACAGCATAATTATTAAGATCATTTACAAATTAAATATTTATAAGATAGTTAAAGATAGACTTTAACCTTAACGAGTTGTAAAGTGGAATTTTGCTATTCTCAAGTATTGGTAATATATTATCATTATTTTATGTTATGACATTACTAACTACGTTTTTCCTGAAAAAAAAATGTAATAATTTTTCCGTATTCCTTCTAATGAAAATTAAAGGTCTCCTATTCACAAATAATGAATCTATTTATACCACCCTTTAGGATTCATTCTTGCTCTCACGACGGAATGGAGCTAACATTTACCTTAGGGAAGGTCCCTCATAATTTTATGTTATTTATACACGCGGAAGGAACAATATTTGCCATATTGAAAAATCATAACAAGTAAAGTTTTCTAAATTATCCAATGAACTATAATGGCTGTCTAATTGTTGGTGAACAAAACGTTTATTTTAAACTCGTAATGTAACCTTAAATCGGAGATTTGATTTAAATAACCTCAGAAATTCATACAGTAAGTATGTTTCTAGCCCTCTAAGGTACCGATATGACGTATGCAGTTTTTCATTTCCACCCGGGAGGCTGGTTAAAACTTTTTACAATGCAAGAGGACGGATATGCAGGAGAAGAGATGTGCCTTTTGCACCACGGGTTGAAATTGTTTGCAGGAAAATTGAAAGCAGAAGAAAAAACGCTTATTCAGCGTAAATAATTTTGATGCCCATAATTATCGAATGTTCGATTTTGTCGATAAACGCAAAAGGGAATGCACGTTCAATGTCTTGAAATGCGTGAATTCCGTTTCATGAGAAACTCTAAAGCTCTGTCCGACTACGCAAATAGAGCTTCTTGAAAAACTTCTTAGTTCAACGCTAACGTTTAAAGTCTTAAAGTGAAAGCGATGTGATGGAAGCGATGTGATGGAACTGACTTTTATTCTAATAAATCTCTTTTAGCATATTAGGTTCAGTTTTTTACTAAGCACATCGATTTTTACCGCTCAACCCTGCTGCGAAAGTTGCTCTCTTTTACAGGCTGATTTGTTGTTTTTTGTAGACACTCTGATGTTAAGTAACATAAGACGGTTTGCTTCTTACCCTTTTTTACCATATCTTCATCACTTCTATTTTCTGCATCATGATTTTCAGTACCTGGTGAAGTATTCGATTTAATTCAGTCTACATCTGAAACGGTAATGGCAATGAGAGAATGTATATAATCTTTCAGGGTTTTTTCTCAATCGTATATCCCTCACAAATGTCTAAAAATATGTGTACTTGTATTCACAATGGTACCTACGAGAAAGAAACATAAGGAATCTCTTTTTCTTGGTTTGAAGGGAAAAAAGGAAAGGCTTTTCTCTCCCTATTCTTGAAGATATGAAAGCAACACAGCGTGAAAATAGACTGAAATAAATTATTTTTTTGTCGATAATAAATAGAAGAAACAGACGGTCTTGATGAGAAAAAAAAAAACTTTCGATGAAAAAAGAAAACATTCGATCGAACAATTATATACTGATGGTATCACTAAATTATCAAAAAGAAAATCGCATAAAAAAAAAACTTTTCAAAATTTGATGATAAATAATAAAATATGTTTTTGACAAAAAGCGAATCGCCAATTCATGGCAGGAAACATGATTTGCAATTGTAAAAATTATTCATGATTCCCATTTAGAAATGATTATTACTTATTACAACACAAACCCACGCTTCTTTTATGTTGGCATTATGAAAAAGTTGGTTTTAAGTAAAAAAAATTTGAAAAAGAACACAAATTACTCAACGTCATTCAATTTTGGAAATTAGAACAAGGTGAACTACCGTTAAACACGGTAGAAGCCCACCCGCCTATAAGCCCACTCAGAAAAGCTATTTGAAATCAGATAAGTCCAGAGCTTATTTGCAGAGTTTTACGGTACATCATGACAATATTGTTCACGTTTTATAACTCAAATGAATTGATACTAGAAGTGTTTAACTACACGTCCAAAGTAACAGACTGAAGTTCCTTATGTTATCTACAATTTTCCATTTTAAAAGCAAAAATAAAGCAATTTCTTATATCACAGCCTGGCTTTTTTATTTTACAGGCAAATCTTAGCCCCAACCTCTTGTTCCTTAAAAAAGAGATTTTCAAAAAAGAGAAGGGGCTTCCAGCGATTATAAGGGGCCCTGATGTGATGTATTGCAAAGCAAATAAGTATGTAAATAAGTAAATAAACAAGGTTTTATCATTCGAAGTTTTTAAATTTTTAGAAGTTTCAGATTCGAATTGTGATTGGTTTAAAACAAAATTGATTCGAATTGTGATTGGTTTAAACAACGTTGATTCGAATTGTACATCTTCTATATGAATATAAAATCGAATTTTTGACTCAATGAATCGAATGTCGAATTCTTAACGTCTTGTTTCCACTATTTGGAATCAAAATTATGTATGAACATGTTGGCAATAAATATTTTTGAACCCCTCGGAATAATACGGTGGCCCATATAGTGGCCACAGCAAATTCAAAAAGAATTGCATACACAAAATAAAGAAACGAATACATGCACGAAAGAAACAATTACATAAGCAAAGTCCACGGCAAATTCAAAAGTGGTGCTACACGCTTTATGTTTTATAAGGAAACAGTTTATGATGAGAATAATCGAGGCTGAAATTTATCGAAAAGTTAATATCTCCAATATTTCCAGCCTCATAATAGTTATAAGCCTTTTTCAGAATAAACAAATTCTTTTTAAATGTCTTCATGATTCGATATGAATGTTTTGCTAAATGGGATGTCAGCGAAATAATTGCAGTGTTAGAAAGACCAACATGTTGGCGTAAATATGAGTAACCGCCCGCTGAGACGACGTTGTTCTTTGTATGGGTTTAGCAAAAGATCGTATAGTGATAACGACTTCAGTGTAGCTTGGCGACGTATTTTAGACCTGCTGAATGGACTAAATAGAGGTGATGTGTACAGGATGTACAACACAACACAAATTGCAAATGGAAGGAATAAGAGTGCCGAGAACGAATCAAATATGCCAATCCTGGACCTAATTTTTCTAAACATATTGATGAATATGATAACTGAATCCATATTTGAGTTCCCAATTCATGGCTTCAGGTGACTCGTTCCAACAATTCTCCAGATAATATTTTGTCCTTTTTTATTGCTGCTGTGGTGGAGTTTCGGGATGTCCAGTGGAGTTAATTACCGATCTTGGTACAGAAAATGGTTTAGCTGCTCAATGCTTCTTCCGTGACGCAGTTGACGCACACCGGTACGTCTCTAAGAAATCAGAGAATCGAAAGCTGGTGGTCTCAGTAATTAACACAACGATCATCATGGTGGCGAACATTCTTTTGAGATCTTGAAGCACGGCGTCAAAATGTTGCAACTTCGGAATTCCAGAAAGAGGCACTAATGGTTTAGTTCTGCACCCATAATTCAAGCTGATCTAGATTCTTTAAGAGAGCAGTGGAATTCCCATTACATAAGTCGCAGCCGGTATGGAACTGTAGCTACTGGACCAGACTTGCTATTTACCTTGCCAAGAAGATACGGAGGCGCAAAAAGTATTCAAGAAATTGCTGTTGAGGATCTTGCCTACAGGAAGGAAAACATCTTAAATGGTACTTAGTGAAGAAAATGAATACACCGATTATTACAAGCATGTTATGGAGAACTATCCATAAAGGATATAATGTTGTGATAAAGGCTTGTCAATTATCGTTTCAGAAAAAAACACTCTTCAAAGTGTTGCCTGCCATTTCGAATGTATGTTGTATTATGTAAGGCTCCATTTGGTCTTGCTATGGTAAGCCCTCAGCTAACACTAACATTAGCAATTCCCACGTTCATGGCACTTTTTATGGTTGCAAGGTATGCCATTCCTTTAATATTCCATTCATTCAGCAGAAAAAGATCTCGGAAAATATGTTTTATTTATTTATAGAGAGTATGCAGGTGAGAATCTATTTATTTCTACCAATTAAAAGGGATACAAATGGCTGATTGTATTTGTGAACCTGAAATTAAAAGATGAATTTTCTTTCAAACGATCAAAAGAAGTAAATATTTCAAACTGCTTGTGATACTTGAAATATTTGAAATTCATTTTCATAATGGTATTAAGTAATGAAAGTGTAACATTTAGCATAGCATTTTCAATTTTAAACATATCATCTGCTCTCCTCAACAGCATTGGTATCTACTGCTTACAGAAGCAACGAAAAATATCAAAAAATCAGAAGGTGTTATTGATTAACTGGAGTGTGACACACATATTTGCCAAAGTAACATTATCCTCAGTATATTTTATAAATAAATATTCTAAAGTACACTACGCACATGTTTTTGATATAGCGTATGTTTCTGGGTACGTTGGACTTTTGGTCTTACATCTGTCAATGGTTTGCATAACTGTTGATAGATTGCTGTGTGTCTTACTTCATCTGAAATATCGATATTACGTTACGGCCACACGTACGCGATACGTAATATTTGTTACGTGGACGCTTGGAGCAATAGCGTTTATATCGTCTTATTTTACTGTGGACTCCATTATGAATTGGTACAGGTATAGCGTTTTGGTTTTCGATGGATTGTTTTTGGTAACTGCCGCAGTAACTTATTCAATTATACTGGTAGCTTTAATGTTGCGACGCAGAAAACATTCTTTTAAGAAGAAGAAAAACGAACTAATCCCATATCTTTTGATTGGGACATTTGCAATTTTCTATGCAATCCCCGATCTTTTATTCTACTTCAAAGAGTATTCACAAACAAACATGGAGGTATATTATCTGGTATGGAGTATTGGTGCGCTCATGGATCCGTTGATTTATATATTCCTTCATGAAGAGGCGAAAAAGATTGCTTATAGCATATTTTGTAAAAAAAGTCATTCCACGAACAATATTAGTCAAGAACCTAAACGCTCCTTACAAACTTCTTTAAACAAAGTTAACAAACATTCATTTGGCGGAAAGATAATGGTTTCAAAACCTTTGTAATGCTGGCTCAGATTGGTAACAAGAAGACCATTGTCTCACCAGACAAAGACTCATTAATCAAGTATGTTTAATGCAACGTCAGCACTGCTCTCTCATCCAAGTTTGAAATATGTAAACTCCCGGTAGCATTCTGGTAAAGAATTTGCTTTTGTTCAATTTAGCTGATAATTCTGGCTGGAGACTCAGACATTCACATGTTTAAGAGTTAACTAAACCATAAGCTAGATACTACGAGCAATGTATTTTAGCCGGTAAAACATAAAATAACATTTTATCTGGCTTGAATTTTTATTGCACGAGGGTGAAGAAAAGTGTCAACGCGATGACATTTTAGTAACTAATGGAAAGAACAGGATGGAATTGGCCTTCTAATACTGTGTAGATCCGCTGCTGAAAAGCCTATTGTATGAAGTTTCTTATAAATACG
Organism: Turritopsis rubra; assembly: GCA_039566895.2. NCBI lineage: Eukaryota > Metazoa > Cnidaria > Hydrozoa > Anthoathecata > Oceaniidae > Turritopsis > Turritopsis rubra. Next base: position 13,805,011 of record CM077630.1, read on the forward strand.
TGTCGACTATCTCTCAAAACGTGTTTCCAATGAAGTTGGTTTGAGGTGTTGTGTTCGATTTATAATAATAAAGGAGAGATTATCTGCATAATATTTTCATGGTAGTATCAAATTATGCATTTTCCAAAATGTGTGTTGACCTTTTTAACCAAAGCAGGAGAATCATTGTTTGTTTTGAACAGAGTAAGCAGGTGAAACTCTATTTATTTCTAACAATTAATGGCAAATTAAATCAAAACAAATATCTATTTATAGTTCTGAACCTACTTTTGAAAAAATGCGCTGAATTATCTTTCAATCGATAAAAGAAGTGATTTGTAAACTTTTCAAACTACTTGTGGGAAATTCAGAAAGCGCTCGAAACTTCATTTTCATAATGGTAGCAAGTGATGGAAATTTGACATTAGGCATCCTCCCAGTGGGCAAAATCTTCAAAAAATCTCTGTGTAGGAGTGTTTATTTATTGAAACAGCAGGCGATATCGCTTGCCATTCCTGTAGAAAACACTCCTCCTCATAGACTTTTTGAAAATTTTGCTATTTCCAATTTTAAATATTATCATCTGCTCTCGTCAATAGCATTGGTATCTACTGCTAACAGAAAGCAACGAAAAGAAACGAAAATCAAAAGGTGTTATTACTTAATTTGAGTTTGACAACCATACACGTTTTTTTAAATACACTCAACTCTGATGAACCCCTCGAAATGTTCTTAAATTTGCAACTTTTTTGAAGCCTAAAAATGTTTTCTTTTATAAGAACAACGGACATAATAAGAACATACGGCTTCGAAGGTCTAAAAGTTAAGAACATACTAAGAACGTTTGTTCTTAAGAAAATGTTTTTACATTTTACAAGAAAACGGGATTTTATGGAGGCCTGTTCTTTTCAAAATAGACAGATTATTTTTTGTACTATATTAATTTTTTTTTCACAATTAATTTTATGTTACACATGTTTTATTTCAACTCAAGGAACATTTATTTTTCTGTCTACAATTATATTTTCCGTGCAAGTATTTAATTACGTATCATACAATATAATTTCAGTGGACTCATCTTTTAATAACCTATATACTATATACTTTAATACATATATTCTTAGGATACCTGTATTTAGTTCTTAGTGCTTTTCATTTTAACCAGCCCTATAAAGCCCTTTTCCAGCCCTTTTCCCATGATTCTTATCAAAACGTTGTGCTACTTCTTACATGAAAACAAGTGAGATAAACATGCCAGTGTGTAAATATGTCAACCAGAGGAAGAATAAGCAGAGGAAGAAATGAACGTGGGTTTCTTCTGTTTCTACCGAATTTGAAAAGGGTTTTCAACGTTTTAAGCACAGACAGTGAAATGCCAGAGAATTCTGTCCTTCAAATACTTGGTCCGTTTTTGATACCAATGAAACTCTGTCCCCGCTTTTTGATGATGTCAGGAAAAATCGGCCAATTGCTGTAATTCAAGCACTTTTCGATTTGGAGCACCATTGAGAAATGTTAAGATGTTATGCATGGAACTCCATCGAATTTTGTCATTTCATTTAACTAATAGAGACAGTTATAGATTACCATGATCAATTCCTTACCATGATCAATTAGAACTTCGTTATTCCGCATCCAAAGATTACAGGAAAAGTGGTCCTGGAAGAAAACCATTAATTGTGACAACAAAGCAGCTAGAACATCTCTGCTCTACAGTTTTCTTGGAGAAAGATAGCCAAAATACTAAACGTGAGTGTATCAACCTTGCAGCTTAGACGGAATGAGCTGAGAATAGCAGAAGCATTCCAGACGTTCTCGTCCAGTACTAATGAAGAGCTTGATGAAATATATAGAAAAGTATGTGGAAATGAACAGGAAGGACCTGTCACTCCCAATATAGGTCGACGTCGATTTATTGGAGCACTTCGAAGTAGAGGAGTGTATGGTGCCACGCTGGAGAGCTACTTAATGTATCAGGAGGGTGGACCCTGTTGGAAGTGCTCTGCGATGGAGGATAGTTATACAGAGAAGAAAGTATTATGGTCCGTCGCCAAATAGTTTGTGTCACATTGACTCAGGGCACGAGTTGGTTAAGTACAAAATGGTTCCCCATGTGTACATTGACGGTAAGACACGATTGCTGTTGTACGTAGTTTGCTGCAATAACAACAAAGCAGGGACAGTACTGAATTTGTTGAGGAGGCCGTTGCTGAGAGGGGCTTGCCATCGCGTGTTCGGTGTGATTATGGAATGGAAAATTACTATGTTGGAATGTACATGATTGAAAGAAGTGGGGAAAATCGAGGAAGCATATTGGCTCTTTAGTCTCTTTAGTTCATAACTGCCGTGTGGAGTGTACACATTTACACAGGATATTTACACCGGAGTTTTAGTAGTTTTCGTCCAATTATTTGAAGAGCTGGAGGATCAAGGACATTTTGATGTCTTAAATAAAATTCATTTATTTTGCTTGGACTTTGCTTTTCTTCCAAGAATAAATTTTACGCTACAAGAACTTCGATCACAAATCAACAACAGGCCTGTATCGACAGAGCGTAATATGTCACCGCTACAAATATGGGAAAAGGGTAAGAGTTACGTAATTCAATAGATCCTATTCTTTCAACCCAGGGGCAATTGGAATCGTATGGTGTAGATCCAAGGTGCTCGTATTTCAGATGCAGAGTTGATGTTTCCCCTCTTCAACTTGAGTTATCCCCTGCTTGTTATGCAATGCTGCCTGAACCACAAATGACGGAAATCGTGGAAAAGCTTCTGGAAAGTGTCGAAATGTTGGAGGGATATTTGCAATCCTCAAGCTTACACCGCTGTAACGGTCTCAAATCCGAAAAATGTTTAAAACTATTTATTTGATCGTAAAGTCACAGCCACCAATTTTATTGATAAAAATCTTTGGAATCGAAATACATGCTTATTAAATTTTTAAGGTTTCGTCCGGTGGCTGTTTCAAAATTCGACAGAAATCCGAGGACCAGTCAAAATATGGTAAAACAAGGGAAACTAAAAGTAAACAAACAAAAAAGAAAAGAAAATCTTTAACTGGTTGTTCCTAAAATATATAAATAAAAAATATGTAATTAAAAACAAGGCATACATTTGTCAATAAACGGAACTTGCAAACTCAAAAAAACATAAAGTGAACAGATTTGTTCTCATAAGTTACCTTACAGATTTTTTGAAGTCAATTATCAGCACTAATTGTATAGGAAAAGGTATGCTGGTGTTTACAGGGAATAAACACAAGTTTAGTTTAGTTTTTTCTCAAAAGGAATTAAAAAACAGCAAAAAGGCCATTTAATTCCAAAGAAAAACGACGAATAAGTGTATTCAATACTTTGGATTTGGGAACACGTGGACCAGTCATACACCATCCATGTGAACAGAAACAATATTTCCAACCACAACGTTTTACTCTTAAATTATCATTCTTTTCAAACGTTGCCGTCTTCGTCGCCGTTTCAGATTCTTAAAGTCCCTAAATAATCTGATTTATAAACTTTGAGCGCACTAGCCTCTGTATCCTCAGCGATTTATTTCGAAGGTATAGCTGACTAAGCTTTAACTTGTTGACACAGGCTAAAACTGTGCGCGCCTCCGAGTGCAACCTCAAGAGATTTGAAACACGATTTCCACTTACGTTACAATCGTGAATAAACATTACTTTTTTCCAAAATATTCCTGAGAAAATGCCAAATCATATAATTCAAACAGTTTATCTGCTTCTGACAGAGACCACAGCAAAGTTCCTCTTGGCACATTAAGCTGGTTGGAGCAGGTGTTAGCATTTGGCATAAAATGATTCGGGCCTAATGGTTGGATGAAATTGAGACTCGGTTGAATGGCAAAATCAAGCAATGGTTCTGATTCAGATCCAGTAATGAATTGCAACACAGATCTAACATCGATAATCTTTACGTCGCCCAGTAGATGCTTAAAGCACATACTTATGAAATGCTTTGGAAACTTCAATAATGCATTCGAACCCTCCTCAGAACATTTTATTTTCAAAAGGTGAAAAAATTCATTGGATTTGGCTTTTGTTGTGACCCAGGCTGAAACAAATTTAACATGCATGGAAAAATGAAGATAATCCCATTCTTTTCAGACCTTGCAAAATTTTATCAACACATGGATTAGATGAACCAGCATTGACAACCATCTGAAGAATTTTGTCATCAATGAATGTTGGAAATTTCCCATTTTGTAAGACTGCAATTTCAATCATTACACCAACATTAAAGTACTGATCGGCCAACCGTTCACGTAATCCGTTCTCAAAGTACTTTTTCAAACACTGCTTTATTCGTGAGTCAGAGTCAATTTTTGTGAGGACCTCCCAAGTCAACACATTCCTCAGCAATAAAATAAATCTTAAACATCTTTCGAAAATTTTCAACATACTCAAATTCTGAAAACGTACATTCTAATACTGTATCTCTATCATTAGAAATATCACATTTGTCTCGTCTTGTGGAACCTCTGATATGTCCAACTTTATGCAATTTATGTCAAACTTGTCATCATCGTAAACGAAAATGCTTTTATCTGAAACCTCAGTTGTATATTTTTTTGATTGCGCATGTTTCTGGGTACGTTGGAATTTGCAGGAGTCAAGAGTGTATCTTCTCTAGAAACATTCCGTTTGCACCAACTTAACAAACATTCAGTTGACAAAAATGTTCAGATTGGTTAATAGCAAACCAATGTTGTGTGTCAGACAAAGACACGTCAACCGAGTATGTTTAAAAGCATCGTCAATACACCGGGGAGCCTTTATTCAATGTTACCTTATCGGACATGACTATTTTGTACAAAGTTTTTGTTTACTACAGAAACACTTGTCGCTTATACGCGATAAGGTGTTTATTTCTATTATAGCTGACATGTTATATTGCTGACACCACCCGAATATAGCGGTCCTAATATAGGTCCCCGCTAAATCACAGTTTAGCTTTCATAGAAAAACGTTTATATATTGGGTAAATTTTTCGGTGTATATTTTTGGTTCAATGAGAAAACGGCCATATGGACAATATATTCTATCTTGTAATCAGAAGGAACATCGGAGAACCTGATAACGGTTGGCGTTCAAATATTTCAAAAAGAGGATTTTTATTAGAAAATAATGTAATATAAAATAATATAATATAATACAATATAATATAAAGTAATATATTAAAATTTAAAAAATTCAATTTTGAACAAGATAATTTTTATATAGGAAAAAGATATAAGCATATCAAAGAGGAGATTATTATATTTTCTGAATGAAAAAACGTTTTACGTATACCATCTTCAATAAAGCAAAATGAAGTATTTAATTTAACACATGTATAGTACACAACTGTTGAAACAAAATCAGTGACTTGAACCCAGTTCCCCATGAACAGCCTATATTGGGCAGCAAGTCACTCACAACAGACTGACACATCAAATAGATACAAATTTTTTTAAATAATTTAATAACTTTAATTGTGAAATAATTATTATATTTGTCATCATTGTGACACATATTACTATCTTCAATATTATATATTAAAACTGTCACGTTAAAAAATTCATCATTTTTTTTTTGGTTAAAGACACGAGGAATGTTCTGGAAATGAGATTTATATCAGAATACTGACTTCCGATTGGACCATATTGATATCATGTTGCCTATCAGCGAAATAAAGTGAAAGAAAAATATGTCCTTCTTGCGTCTCAATTCATCATCTATCTCAATGTTCATTTCTGTATATTTTGTTTGGGTGAGGAAGGTCAGATTGGAGGTTTTTATGAATGCATATGAAAATAGTTAAGATTTGTTAACAAAAATGGTGGTAGTTGGTCGCAGGAAAAATCTTTAATTATGAACAAGTAATATTGGTAAAGACATAATTGGTAGGACTCCCAACTCAAATGATTAGAGACAGACCTGCAGTTCAAATAATCATCAAATATAAGAAAAGAGTAAAATACGTTGCTATTCTAGTACCTCTAGATAGCCAGTTGACATAGGTGGTTCGTCACTAGCTTGTAACACACGATATACAGGTTCGTTCGCTTCATAGCCTGTGTTATAATTACTATTTATTTGCAAAATGGCGGGTTCACTTGCAGACGCATAATGCCGATTTACATCAGAAGCATGGATATATTCAGAGTTCGATTGTGGACTCAAGTATTCGTTTACCCTTTTAGTATTGTTAACTCGAAGCCCAGGGGACGTACATTCGTTGGATTTAGGTAAAAGTGGTTTGCCGGTTCCACACAGTGATTGATAAGCTGCCTCCTGAAACACGGCCAAATCCTGATATTCTTGAATGTCGTTCATATTGTTTTTCTTCGTCTGAAACCAAAATAAACACACACAATCAAACCTTTGCAAGGTGTGGACACGATGCACCGTAAACACATGCTTGTGCAAAACACTAAGGAACTGAAGTCAAATCAACTCTCCCTCCTCCTGGTTAACAAACATTTGTACAGCGAGAACCAATTTCTGTCTTACTTTTTTTTCACCTGGCTAATAACAGTACACTATCTGTGATTTGAACTCCCATAATTTGAACTCTCTCTAATTCAAACTATTTTCAAGATCCCTTCACCTATCATTTCTTTGTTAATGAACTTCGTTTTACGATAGCGTTATTCGATCCATCCTAAGCAATCAAATTCTTAACATTTAATAAAAAATCAACAAACCGACCTTATCACACTTTTCGCCATTTTGTCTTTTCTTTGGCCTAAAAGGGCCTAAATAAAAACGAAATATTTGAATTACTGTCATGTTCCTATTTTGAGATATAATTGAATATAATATTTTTGGAGAGGATTGGATCGTGTAGATGGCAGAGTTTTCAGGATATTATTGCACACAGTATCGTTAGTTATCGTTAGTTATCGTTAGGAAAGTTAAAAAATAATTAAGTTTGTTTAAAAATTTCATGATCGCATAGTGTAGACCGTACCGAAACCCACTGTGTGGTATATTTTTTAAACGTTTGAACAAAAGACCAAATATAAATGCCTCCTTAGTGACCAATCAGATAGCCAAGGACGAGTTTGATGTTCGGACAATTATGCAGGTGCTAATTTCAATATAGCGCCTTCTTAGACGTCAACTTTCACAAAAAACCTCTAAAACAGCTTGAAATGGAATCTTTAATACTAACAGGATACTAAAGGAGATGTTTATGTTGGTATCAAAACAAATCTGATATCAAGATGATAACAGCAAAGATACGCCACTGTATGTTACTGAGAAATAATGGCGTACAGAAAGAAATATTAAAATTATGAAGATCATACTTCTTATACTTACAATATTGTTCGAAAGGAACAGGATCAAAGAAATGGCTACAGTATACATCCGGTAATTCAAATGCTGCTTAATTCGAACCATTGGCTAATTCGAACAGTCCCTTAGAGCTTGCATTTAGAAAGTCTCATATTTTCTGCTGCTTAACTCGAACCCCGTTAATTCGAACGATTTTTTTGGTCCCTTGGCAAAGATACCCCCACTAACTTGAACTTCCGTGCTATAAATTGACATCCAAAAGATGCAAAACCGTCATTACGAACTATTACATAGGTTCGAAAAATACTGCGAAAAAATATAATTATCCGTCTTTAGCAAGGTTTTTGCTTTTACCAGAGAAACAACTTCGGTTCAATCGATAAGTCGTTAATTCGAACAAAATTGTCTGGTGTTCGAACGTATGCTGTAAATTCAATCGTATAGTCACCATGAGAAAACATGTATTTACATTCAGAGATATGATTAACACAAACACATCAGACAGGGTTTCCACTCATTTTTTTAAACAAAGTTCCCTGACTTTTTGGGACTCACGTTCCCTGACGTTCCCTGACTTTAGCCAAAATAAATTAGATCAAGAAAGAGCATAAAGCAATACTAGCGGTTGCCTTTGCAATAAATTTACCCTAATAAATAAAATATGCAGGATGACAAAAACAAAAATTGCATGGATAAAAGAACCCTGACTTTTCCCTGCTTTTTTCAAAAAAATTCTTATTTTACCTAACTTTCCCTGACCTTCTAACAAATTGCCTGACTTTCCCTGACTTGGAAAAAAACCCTGTCAGACGAAAGATAAAAAAATCACCTAAAACAATTAAAATACATCGATTAACAAAGTAGCTATTCATGGTTCAAGACATATATCGCGTAGTATCGCGTAGAATGGTAACAATATCATTCTCTTTACCTGCGTCACGAGTGACTGTTGATACATCTTTATCACGAAATATCACCTGCAACAAATTCAATGTAAAGGTTAGCGACATCAGACTGAGACGTAAGATATAAATGGAAAGAAGTTTATATGGATCATCAAAAGATCATACCTGCACCTCGTTTCCATCCTTGCTTCTATGAATTATAAATAAAACCAATCAAAATTAGATAAGTCACGTGTTGGCAAGTACAATGAGGAAAGAGCATTTAAAGAATTGTTCATAGAATTGTTGTTTGCACCCCCCCCCCCCCCCCCCCCCCCCATAAAGTTGTGTGTATACCTTACCTTCTTTTTCTCCATAAGCAAATATACAAAAGAACAGCTACCACCAACACCAGTATAAGGATAACAATCGCTACTGACACTATGACAGCAACATTTTCTGTTTTTTTGATGTGTGGCTGTGTCTATAAGAATATTATTGCAGCAATAACACAAGAAGCTTTCCAGGAAAAAACCCCATAGGTTATCGATCTATTATGAAGTACACCCTTTCAATAGAACTCAGTTCTATCATCGTCGTTGGAATGTCATCAGTCATCAAACACAAGCTACAAGGAACACATCCACAGACACAACAAGTTAAATAGGAACACAATCACAGACACAACAAGTTAAATAGGAACACAGACACAGACACAACAAGTTAAATAGGAACACATCCACAGACACAACAAGCTAAATAGGAACACATCCGCAGACACAAGTTAAACAGCAAAACATAGAAAAATAGAGAGATGAGGCCTTACTGTTGGGATTTTTGAAGTGGTATGGGTTAGATTACTTTCATCTAAAAGGAAAAAGTTTCACTAATGAATTATTGGGATACATGCAGCAATAAAACAGAGCTGATGCATAAAAAGTAATAATGAGATTTACACTTACAAACTCTAATTCCTTCAACTTTGAAAAGCAAACAAGAATCAATTCCATCACATTTAATTTCTAATTTAATTATGTTGCCATGGTAACTATCAAAATGTTTACCAGATATCTATAAAGCACGAGAATAAACAAATCCATGAATTTATGTTTGTTTTTTCTAATCATGTTATGGTTCATTCCAGAGGATAAAAGAAATTAAATAAAAGGTGACACCAGTCAGAAAATTAATAAGATAATAGAAATATTCAATCATTTCGTAGCACTCTATCAACAAGTCTAAATTTGCAACATGGCAACATTCTGAAACCATAGATGATAAACAGAAAATGAAAAACTAAAAGAATTGAACCTCTTACATTAAGTAGATTGGTTTTATGGGTATGTTTATTGATATCAAAATCTTTTACAGTGTGAGAAAGCTCCATCCATTTACCAGCCTGCCAATAAAATTTTTTTGCCACCTTGCAATTGGTTGATGTAATTGCACCATAATTTTTATCAACCAGAACTCCCAGAATTTTGCCCAAACGTAATGTAGTTTGGCTTATTAAAGGAACAGGATCTGGTAAATGATGTTGTTGTAGAAATAATGAGCAATCTAAAGAAAGTTCATGATGTCAGCATTTAATTTCTGAATATAAACATACCAAATAAACATTGGTATGAAATCGTTTAAATCCAGATCGAACAAACAAATAAATACTAGTAATCACATGTTTTTGAGTGAGATTCGGGGTGATTTCAACATTTAAAAAAACAAAACAAGGAGTGATTCTTCCCAAACCACCGGGAAATTAATACTAGTAATCCAAGTCCAGAGTACAAGTTTTTTACTTACTACAAGTGAATCAAACTGTAACTTCACGAACTAGTGCCATGTGATTACTGGTTAATCATATAAATACAAAGGGAGAGTTTAGTGTTCATGTTTTGGACCAGGATCATATTTCTGAATATTATCATGCTTTGTTTTTTTTCTGCAGTAAATATTCGCGAGTGCAGAGTTCAATTACACAGTAATTGCACAACCAGTTAACCAATCAGAAGTGAGTAATTGTGCATCTCATATGATTAAGTTATTAGTTGATCACATGTGAATCAATTTGATTATCAATGATTATCAAGTCAATCATTAATGTCTTGTTTTTTTCTTTTATCATCTTAGAAACGTTCGAAATTGAAGATTCTAAACTCGTTCAATCGGGAAGGATAGCATTTATATTTTATGTTCCGGTTGATTTCAAAAGAACAACCTGAAATTTATATGGTGACTTCAGCTATAATTTCAAGTAAATAACAAACAAAACTTGAAACTCGAAAATATTTTCGAATGTGACGTTTACAATCTTTAGTCATTGCTACTGTTTTGTGAAAAATATTTTGAACAAATTCATCAACAATACCTTCATATCTTTCAATGCAATTGCCTAACCCTTTAGCAATATCCATAGCCATCACTGTTCCATTATTTTTACACTTGCAACGTGAACAGCAGCCAAAATTGTGCCTTTCCCCATAACATATTGCATTATGATTCAAGCATTTTATACATGACAATTTTGCTGCTGGAACAAACTTGTAAAACACATCACCATTTGTTCTTTCAATTGTATATTTTTTGTAATAAGAGAAAACAAGTTGGCATGACCAGCTCCAAAATACGAAAGATAACAAAATTCTTCTCATTTGTATTGAGTAGACTATAATGAGAACCACAAGTATGAAAATAGTATTATTATTATCCCTGAAATGTCTATATACCACTTTTTTTATCTCCTAAGTCCTTCCCAACTACTTTACTCCAAGACCCTTGCTATAAACTACAATGAACCATAATCTACCTGCATTATTAGGACAAGCATCTACTTCCATTCTGTCCAGATAACCTAACTTTGACTGCTTCTTTTTCTTCAATAGATATCACCTAACCTCACACATCAAGCTAACCATTCTAAAAATTCAAACCTTTTTCTCAGGAGGGTAATAAACCTCAGGCTACTGACCAGTCATCACACTGAAGAAAACACAACAAAAATTTGGATTGATTTTGAGTGAAATTTTATCTTCTTTTAAATGAGCTAAGCTACAGCTCCTGTAAAGGCAACATGTCAAAACTGACCACTCATGACGACTATATTCGACCTCATCATTGTTTTTTAAAGCCAACAACAAAGGATGTGTTTATAGGTCTTTGTCATACGTTAGCAGCATTATAATAATAGGTATATAATTCTATTAGTAAAAAGGATGATATAATGGATTTTACTATATTGACTGAGTCAGTATCCCGTTTTTTACCTGGTCAAAATACCTTTTAGGGTTTCAAAAATATTTATTGACTACAAGATAAATTTCATTTCAAATACTGGAAACAAGGCACCGCCTAAGAATTCAACATTCGATTCATTAAAATATTGAATTCTTCAAAACTGCAATTTTATATTTTTAGAAGCTACAATTTTTAGGCGGGTAGTATCAGTTTATAATAACTGGTTTAGCAATTCAAATTTATCCATTTCCCCGTGATGACTCCTTTTGCAATAACTTTCAGACAATAATAGTATTTAATGTCCTTTATCTTATGTATGAAGGATTATTTTCATTTATTGCACTAAAAATATAATTTGACACCTTTATTCCATTGATTTATTAATATATATATAAAAAAATTAAAACTTTTATCTTATTGTTTAGCTTTGAATACAAATAAATTTTAACCATTCACAACATTTATCGTTGAAGAAAATAGGAATTAATTATAAATAATGTAGAAGCTGGAAAACCACAACAGGATGAGAATACTATGAAATCATAAATAATTAATGCTAGAATCACATCAGGAACAAATTAATTCATTTATTTTCCTTTTTTTTTCCTTTTTCGCAACACAGTCATGTCGAAATATTTTGAAGTTTTACAGTTTGTTTAAGCTTTTATGATAATTGAAGAACTCCTATAGTAGCTGTTGTTAATGGTGTCAGCGAAAAGTAACCATGAAAAGTTCCAATGAAAAGACAATAATAACAATTGCTGCTGCTATAGCAATGGTGCTTTCATCGCTTCTCAATGTTCTACGGATATATTGTATAAAACAAGAACGTACAACCACTCGAGGTATACTGTTTATTAACTTGAGTGTAGCACATTTGCTGTATGTATGCACTGGATCTTTATTTTATGTTTCAACAGTTTATTCCTGGAAAGAGCAAACTGTTTTTTATGATGTAATATTTGCCTGTCATGGAAGTATGGATGTCATACTACATCTTGCAGTTGCCACGGCAGCAATTCAGCAACTTATGAGAACTGTGTTGTTGAGCTATTATCAATCAATTGAAAAAATACAAACTCTCATAACATTTACATGGATATTTGGTCTGACATGTTTTGTGCCATTATACGTCACCGTGATAAGGAACAGAGAGATCTATAGACACATATTGTTGACCTTTGATTGGGTTTCCTTATTGGTGATAACAGGGAGATTTGTGACACCTTTATGTTGGGCACCCAATACAGCAAAACAACCAAATAATAATAAAAATAACACACAGAGAAAACATTCAAATTCAAGAAACATATTCGTTATGGTGTTTCTAATATTTACTTTATGCTATGTCATCCCACATATTCTTTATTATCTCATTGAATGTAAATCAACAAAGTGGACGTTACTGCTATTATTATGGTTCCTGAACGGTTTTCTTGATCCATTTATTTCAATCATAATGGATAACAAGAAAAAACAGCTTGTCATTTCTATCATGGGATGTCGACGAATCGCAAATAATAAATCAACAGAACAGACACCTTTTCCTCAATTGCCAGTCAGAAAGCATCACATAACCTTAAAATCTTTCAGTAAGATAGAAGAAACAGCATGAGTTTTTAAAGTATATTTTGGGTTCAATTTGGAACTTAGTAGCAATCTGGATTTTCTCTGAAATGAGTTACAAGGAGATGTCCTTGTAACCAGCAGAAGTTCCCCAAAACTTCAGAGTTTGCTAAATCATGTATGTGAATGATGTATAAAGAATGAACATGTCCAAACAGCAACAAGATGTATAGACTGTTGCCCAATGTATCATTAATTTTTCAGTCAGCAAAGTCAATAAAGACTAAACATATATTCTTAATATATATAATTCCAATATGTTCTTATTATATATACATAAAAGAGATTTTTATTGGTTCAATTTCCCTAATTTGATATTTGTGGGGTAAAAGATGGCAGAATAAAAGTTTGCAAATCTAATGGAAAGATATTATTATTGTGAAAAATTTGACCAAAAACATTTTATTTTTTCTTTACCTGACATCATAATAGTCTGAAAGCCAATTAAAACGTACATACTAAAACAGTGAACTACCAGTAATTCCCGGAACCACCAGCGAACCACCAGATGATAATTGTTAACTAGCAGTCAAATACAGTCAAAATTATTATACAAATTTTTCGGAGAAAGTTGAAAGAAACTGAATTTTGTGAATTATTGAATGACTTAACCCAAGCGGAAAAATATAGCTTAACATTTTTCCAAAGAATGAAACTGCTTTCCTCAAGAAAATTAGCCGTCAAACAATCCTGTCTAAAAAATATTCAAATGGACAGTTAACAATTTTAGGGTTATTGAGACTATAGTCAGGTTATGTCTCGTTCTTTCAAACATTTTGAAATATCAAGACTTTTCACTGTAAATTTACAGTGAGGAGAAATGGTCAGTAAAACATATAATATTGTAAAACTCTTAGGTTAGTTGAACGTTTGTCATTTCATGCACGCTTATTTCGAACTTTGGGGGTCATGTCCTGTTGTATTAAAAACAAAGTTTCATAGAATGTTCATTTTCTGCTGGTTTGGTAGTGGTTCTGCAAATTACTGCTGCTTCACTGTTTTAGTATGTATGCAATTAAATCTCAAAAAAATGTTGGTAATGTTTAAGAAAACAACATAAAAAACGTTAGTAAACGTTTTATTAAAAACATTTCAACGTTATTATTAAAATTTAATATGTTAAATAAATTTGAAGCAGAAACATTGCAACGTTTTCATAAACATTATTACATTAACGTTTAAACATTATAACATAAAATCCAAGTAACGTTCTGTGCTTTTGTCAATGTTTTTGTAGGATTGTTTAGTAGAAAATACCAATGTTTTGAAATGCAATGCAGTGCTAATAAACAATCTTTATTTCAAAGCTTCTACTGGCAATATAAGTCAGAAAAATTAAAACTATTCATAAAGTTTTCATAAGAAAAAAAAAGTGACACTTTTGATAACAATTATATTAATATTCAAAACTAGGTTTTCGTTAAGGTTGTTTGATCAAGATTTACCTCGGTTCTAGCACTTCATGCTACTACTCTTATGCTCGACTGTTGTATAACAATGAGACTTGAATGGACAGTGGTACTACCACACGGAACCATGCCACAAGTTTCCCAACTGTCCATCTTCAACATTGAATACTGCGATCCCATATTTTGAAGTAAAGCTTCCTTCATCCAAATGTGGAACCTAAAACTTTTTTTGAAAGAGTTTACAGAATTCAATGAATAATCAGTGAAAATGTTGTAAAATAAAATCAACAGTGGACAGTTTCGATTATGAAGCAACTTTCAAACAGACCATTGTTTCTTTTAACTTCAACTGAATGTGAACCAGGCATGTAGTTCCTTTTAATACGCACCGTTAACTGCAAATTATATATGAATAAGTATATGAATAAGTAAACAAAGCTAAAAGAAAACAACAAAGCCTTTGAAATCTGTTGATGTATGTTCGTCATTATTTTATCGAAATATAAAATATTGGTTTGGCCTATCGGTATTGTTATTGTTTATGAATTATGAATAATGATAATTTTCTCACCATGAGTGGTTTGTCCAAGTACGAAACGTAAAATGTAAAATGGAGGAAATAGCAATACATAGGGAGGTGCCCTATCTGGATGTCGCCCTGATCGAGAGACTGTAACGGCCTCTTTGTTTAAAACGCTAGTAAATACTTTCAACCCTTTCTAACTACAATGTCTTCTTTTTATACATTATTTTAATGATCTTTTTTCAGTTACAAACAAGTTTTATTTAGATTGGAAGTGTAGACTCGTCTAAACAACATTAGTAATTGCTTTTATTTTTCCAATTAAAAGGTAAGCTTTTCTTTAAAATAAATGCACATCTACTCAATGTCCCATCTTTTCTGTTTTGACCATGTTATAGGGAATCTGGGTGGAGTTTCTAACCTTTTTTCGGCCCAGTACCCTGATGCTTACGGATATTTTTTTCAAGATTGGTATTTTTGAAACACATCGTCCTGATTTGGGCATGCATTTTCGCCCTTATTGGGACAATGTCAGATTTAATCTTCATGTATATCAGAAATCTTTTCGTGCTAGCGTTGATTATTTTATTCTTCTGCTACATTATTTAAGTTGAAGGTTAAGTTGATTAATTTTCTTTCGTTTACCTCCTAGATATTGTATAATTCCCTGATTTGACATCTATTGCCAGTGTCGTTTAAATGCATATGAGAAATTGTTATTTTGTTTTGTTTTTGTTTTTTTCAACTTACTTTGACAAAACGGCCGACTTCTTTTATTACTGGCTCAATTGTCTCCTTGGCAAGACTCGATTATACTGTACCATTACTTAATTAAAGCATGTGGATAAAATTCAATTAGTTTCCATGACAAAGATTGTCTATCTTCGCATTCTCATTGGTTAAAATGACCTTTTAACTCAAAATACTTTAATATAGACCGAAGTGTCAAATTCTATTGAAATTAGCATGCTTTCAGTATATGTCTACTGTATTTCAATACAAAATAAAATTATGTCTTTTCAACATGAATTCCGTTTTATGCATACGTTCTAATCATCAGAAATCAACAAAAACAACGGAGAAGGCCACTTATAATTTATTTAATAACTTTTATACAGGGTGCACATCGTATGCAGCATAATGAATTATCTTTTGCTGTTCAAACATTTTTACATAATATTTTGATTGAATATTTAACAATTATTTTCAAAGTTTATAACGCACTAAACATTGATACTTTCAGAGCAATAAGAAGTGTGTATTATTAACACAATTCCTCGTTTGGGAAAAAGGAAAACACAAGACATAGCCTGACCCTAACTTTCATACAGAAGTTTTGTAGTTGGAATAAGAAATTAAGTAATAACGTTTTATGTTGTATTTATGTTGTGCATACAAAGAAAAAAACGTTACATTAATGTTTAACATTTATGCAAACAACAATAAAATGTTATTTCTTTACTTAATATTGTTTAGCAAAAACAGGAAATTATGTTATGATGTTGTAGCAATCCCCTGGAGTGTCACAAAATGTTAAATTTCAAACAATTTAAGATTTTGTTCAGTCCCAACTGTCTTTTATTTCATCTAAAGTTTAATATAATCTGTTGTAGCTTAGTACCGTAATGATTGCAAAGAACAAGTCAAAAAATAACTTTGAAACCATTATAACAGGTTTATGGAACGGGTCAACCAGTCAGGGAAAAGGGCAAATTAGGCTGAATAGCTTAATTTGGATATACAGGCAATTAGGATAAAAATACAGCTTAACTTGGATGTATACAAGTAAGTTAGGAGGTATTTTTCGTTCAGTTTCGCAGGAAGTCCCATCAAACAAAACTGAGAACGGTATAGCGCAGGCTGTATTCTGAATCACGACAAAACTTTGAGAATTGTGCATGTAAAAAATGATTTGAACATCGAAGGAAGTGATACCACTTTTTGTGTTTGTTATCAGGAGAGTTTGATTGGAAATTGCAGCTCGGGTGAGTTAGGTGAATAAAGCGAGAGTTATAGTTTCAAAATTATGCCAAATGATTTTTCAATGGTCAACTGAATATGATAACATATGCTGGCTCAGAAGAGTCAAACTGAAAGTACTAACCTGTTTTCACCATAAATGTAGTATTTCAGTGTAAAATTTCTTCTAAAATAGCACAATATATAACGTTTACACTATACAATAAAGGCTGTTATGGCTAAGCAGTTAGGAGTGAAGATGATAAAAAAGATTACAAAAAAGATTACAAAACGATGATAAGTCTCTTCAAACTCAGCGATTTTCGCCTTGATGATAATAAAGGCCGATGTTATATGGCGAAAAATTAGGCGAAATCATACAAAAAAAACAAAGGCCTGAAAACAAGGTGATGTCAATTTCTAACGTCAATTTCTAATGAAAGGACAGCATCCAATGAAGACATGAGTGTTTTTTAAAAAACTATTTTCATTATTGCAGCACAGTTTCAAAAAATTTGATAAATTCAGGGTGATTATCACTCTGCAGCATTGGAAACTCAGGATCTGTGTTAGTATCATTATTTGGGTACACTAGCAGAAGTTGATGGCGGTGTAGTTTTATCCGAAGGAGTTATTCAGAGACTATATCGCGAGTCATGTGAATTCTGAACAAAACCATTATGTTCACATATTCGTGTAACAAATATGCAAATTTCGATAAAAATAGCATGGTCATAGGGAAATGTTAATTTGTTGTTGGGAAGCACACACTGTTTTTTATGAACAGTGCACAGACTAATATATCGCGAGCTTCTTCTAATCATAGAAGAAGCGCACAGTGTTTCTTGAAGTGCACATAGTTTGACCCTTCTAGGCCATTGTAGGAACATAGTGATATACAGATATCAATCAGAATTACATAAAAGTTGTGTGGAAATTTAATTTGTGAGTGTGAACAACAATGAGAAATAAAAATAAAATGGCATCAATTCTGTGTAGAAAATGTGTTTTCCACCAATATGAGGTGAAAATCAAAAACTTTCCTCTTCCCCTCTAGGCTCTTTTGCCACGCCAACCCATGGTGGTGACCTTTGAGTAGAAAACAGGGGCAAATCTCTCACAGGCAAATCCAAATATTTTTAAAGCTTGGCAACCTTGATTCCATACACCAAAATTCCATACACATGAATGTGTAGCTACACCACATTCATATTTGGCTAGCTATTATAATAATAAATAATTTTATATAATAATATATAATTTTTACAATTTTTAAAAAGCCACTTTACCCGTGTTTTGTAGCCTTAATATGTATAATATATAATAATAAGTTGTCATTAATGCAGAAATAGAATCTATCAGATCACCAACAGAACAAAAAAACCTCTAAAATATCAATTTCACTCAAATACATTATATATGGTGGCCATCATCATTATACATCAGAAAACATTTATTAGACGGTATATATATTATTATATAATATAATATATAATCTTGTTTTTTATCTAATCATCCAGTGATGATACAAGTGACACAGACCAAACCCAAAACTTTCTTCAATCCACATAGCCAAGTCCACCTATATAGATATACAATAAAAATTAGTTACCTTAACACTATTACTCAAATCAAACAAATTGCATTCCAAAGTGTGTTTATATATTTACATTTTTATTTACATTTTGAATTTTTAAGATTCAAAATATAACTAAAAGATGTGTAGAAAGCAAATATGATACGTATAGATAACGTTATTTGTTTTTAGTATGCACTAATGTTTCTGTTTGACGTAAAAGTTATTAGTTATAATCCAGAAATACAATTTTGTTTGGATCGGGTCTTCGCTCGAAGCGCATGAATGTCATCTATCATATGTATATCATTTTGATGTTTTACGACGTTCTTTATTTGCATTTTTAGTTTAAACAGTGAAATTTCTGAATCAGGTTTCTGGTGGAGTGGAGTGGATATGTTTTGTTTTCGGAGAAGCAGTTCTCAAACTTTAGGACTCAAAAAAGTACCTAAGTCGTATTATTCGCCATTGCTCACTTATAGTATGAATTTTGGAGTCAACACTGACAAAGACAAACTAAAGATACAAGAAGGAAAAGTTTCACATCATAATAATGAATATTTCAAATCGTTTATGAAACTCTTAAAAGCTCAAAGAGAGGTTCCTTTTATCTATTCTCCTAAAGACTTCAATGTTGAAAAGTTAAAGTTTCCATTTTTAAGAGATATCAAACATACTGATGGCACTTTTGCTGATTTTGAGCTACGAGGGGACCTCATTGAAAAATTATCTGAGCAAGGAATTTCATCACCACTTCCCATTCAAACAGCATCATTACCAAAGTTACTTCAAGGTAAAAAATCAATTTTAATATCTTCAACTGGAACTGGGAAGACCTTATGTTATTTATTGCCAATATTGCAAAATATTGGAAAAAATTCATGTGCAAATATAATCATAGTTCCTACTCGTGAGTTAGCATCACAAGTTTATAAGGAAGCAATGACATATGTGACAGACAAAGCTCTTGTTTCACGACATGTTAGTGGCATTAATGAAGAACATGAGAAGAAGTTAATTCATGCATTAAAAGATAGCAAACTTCTTATTGGTACACCAAAAAAACTTTTGGAAATAGTTGAAACACATACAGGATTCTTCAGAAAGGTGAAATGTATTGTTGCTGATGAAGTTGATAAGCTGTTGCCTTATTCCTACCGAAATAGTAAGCACAGTAAAATGCGTCTTTCTAAACCGAAACCTACAGAAAAACTCCTGTCAATCCTCACTCACTATCAAAATGGTGCTCAGCTCATAGCAACATCTGCTACAATCTCAAGATCATTAGTTCAAGAATTGCAAGATCTCGGATTTGGAAAGCATTGTGTTCTGATTAACCACATTCCAATTGAGTTTCCAAATGGAAAAGTACCAGAGAATATAAGACATAATTACTCGATAAGTCAGGAAAATGAGACTTTCTCGAAGATTAATCATGTTTCTCGATTGTTTAGATGTTCAAGGGAAAAATCTGCTTTAGTTTTTATTCACCGAAGTGAGTCTGTGGAGAATGTTGTTGAACAACTCAAAGATATAGGACTATCTGCTTCAGCATTGTATAAAGAACTTTTATTGCCTGCTCCTGGTAGTTTCCAAAACTTTTTGAATACATTTAAAGCCGGTGATACCCAACTTGTAGTTGCTACAGAGGAGACTGTACGAGGCATGGACTTTCCCTTTGTAAATATGGTTTACGTGACATATTTGCCGGAAACCCCAGAAAACTATGTTCATGTTGCTGGTAGAGTTGGAAGACTCAATCGATCAGGAACTATTGTAACGGTTTTTGGCAAATGTAACGAAAGAAGCGACAAAAGGAAGTTGAAAAAAATATTTTCTGCATTATCTATCAAAGGAAAATTGCTGAAGTTTTAGTGAATATAATATATTTGTATGTTGCTGCCAATCAAAGTAACTAAGGAGCATCATAGGTGTCTTCAGGGTCGCCCAAAAAAGTGGAGGAGTCCAATGTTATTATCTTTCTTTTCAGTTTTAAGTGTTGATTAGGTTACTTGCACGTTTTCCTTTTCTACTTTAAATGATTAAACTCTTCTACAAATTTTGACTGAGCTCTAGCTACCCTTATGAGTATTGTATATTTCAAAATGTTTTTACCAATGGTTTTTTATAATAAAATAGAATTCAAGTTAATGGTCGTTGTTCAAAATGAAGGCACCTAGCAAATATTCCTCAAACCTTAATCCTTTGAAATTTAAACAAGAAATGCTTTGCATATATACAAATGGCGTGGGTTAATGGGGTTCAATAAAATTTATGCCGCAACTTAAAACCTTGTTCGACAGAGTTCGCATGCTCACAAACATACACAATTATTGCTCTTGCATTCAGGCTTAAATCCGTGGTATGTACATACTCAACAACCAAAACACTGAAATTTTTTTTGAAAAACAACAACATAAAAAACAGATTTTAACTGAAATCTCAAAGGGAAATAGTTCAGCTAAAGCAAAACTCCCTTTAAAGATAATGAACTGTTATAAGTAGAACTGAGGGTTGCAGTATGCTGATGTCAGCAGTTGGAATCCCTCATTTGAACAATTTTCTAAATGAGAAATTTTATTCAAGGCGATTTCTTCTTCAGATAACAATGAATGGTTCAAATATAGTATTACTATATATGATGACTATATGGCATCTGTTATTACCTGCATATTCACTGAAAGAAGTTTCGTATATATTCATATGGAGGCAAGCTGGTACAGTTAGCCGGACTGGTTTACTTAAAGATCTCACTATTATTAAGAAATCCTCATAAAAATAATTCGTGAAGATGTTCAGCCCCATAGGCTATTGATAATTCTTATTTGACAAATGTACTTTCAATTATCACTGAATATAACATGTGTGATATTTTAATTTTGTAATAAATCAAGCTCTTATTCCTTTTCCCAAGTAAAACGTTTGAAGTTATTAGCTGAAGGGGGATGCTATAAGGGGAGAATGGTTCGAGAAAACGATTGTTTAAGTAAGGTTCGAGTTAACGAGTGATCTCTAAAAAGAAGTATTATGGAAGATTCACGAGAAAATAGTTCAAAAGTGCGAGTTCTCCAGTGTTTTACCAGAAGTCAACCACCTTATTCTAGGAAATTAACGCGGTTTTTAAAAATCTGCATCAATTTCATCTACCTTAATTTCTCTTAATTTTATATGCGTACTTTTTCAATATTTTTCAAATAAAAAACATTTTACAGAAAAAATTGTGTGACGTTCATACTTTTATATTCAAAAAACTACTCGTTGCTTTCAAAAACTAACATGCTTGTGTTTTTTGTATTCTTTTTGCCGTACAAAATTCACCAATGCCTCAAATTCGCGTTAATTTCATAGCACTTTAATTTCCAAGAAAAAGCTGCATGTCAAAATAAGTAACGAAAATAGTGAGGTTGGAAAGCTTTTAAAATAAATTCTATAGAATATAGGTAAAAATAGTTTTCATTCGGATTATCAACGTGTCAACTTGTGCATTTGATTCTTACATCAATTAAATACACGATTCCGGAGATAATGCAGCCATTATGGATTCTATTGTGATTACCGTTCGTCGCCGGTAGGCAAGTTGAAATCCAGCTTCGCCTGACAGTATAGGAAAAATTGATTAAAAAGTTCCGTTTTACTTCCCAATAGTACCTATCAAGTGCAGAAAGTTCTCCGAAACAGTCCAGAATAAAAATAGGTACAATGGAAGAACAAGAACATCAATAATTAAGACATCTTCGCATGACAGGTCTTACTTCTAAACATAACAAAAAAGCACACATCCAATGAAATATGCCCTTCTTTAGGTTATCAAAAACATCAAAATCCATAATGGCTGCTTTATCTCCGAAATCGTGTATTGATTTCAAAACATCATTGAGTCTTTTTATCGATTTTCGAAACCGTTTCTAATGATAATGTGACAGACATTCAATTCTAACCAAATGGTTCTGTTGCAACAACTCTCTTGCTTGTGGTGAAGAAGCAGATTGTAATCCCAATTCGCACTGATGACACTAAAGTGAAACTTTGAACTTCTGTAACATTAATCTTGTATTATAAGTCACACAATTAATACTTCGTTTGGCAACTAATGAATAATATGGTCTTCTCAAATTAATGAAAATTTCATCATTTTGTTGGCCAACAAATCAATATCACAAACATTTCTCTTTCTGTCCTTCAACGATATCACAGGTAATACTTGAACATATCCACAAATGATAGCTAAACATGATGAGAAGTGTTTTAGTGAAGTATTTATATCAACTGGATTCATTTCATGGAGACGAGCTTTAAAAAAGAAAAGAATATTCCAATTCCATCCATGTGGCCCTGGCTTTGCTTTGCAATTTTTTTTTCTTCGACATTTCTCCAAAACTCCATATTGATCGCCATTACTTAGTATCAGCATGCAAATATAAAGCCATGGCTAAGTAATTTAGACTGTGATTTGCATGAGCTTACAGGTTATTTTTTGGTGACACGACGACGACGACGACGAGCGCTTTGCATTTCAAACACCTCGCGTATACGCGATTTGAATCAGCTTTGAATACATTCATTTGGTCCACACTGAGCTTTAATACTTTCTCTGATTTTTTTGCTATAATTGTAATAGAAAGTGCCATCTGTTGGTGCAGGGTATATTCCAGGTCAAACTCTTAAGAAAACTTTTATAGACGAAAAAATCATGTCCTCTTTATATGGAGTTATTGTTATTGTTTATATAAAGCCTGGTTTCGATAAAGCGGGAAATTCCGCGCGGAGAAAAACAAAAGAAAGGAATCCCCATTTTGCACGTGGGGGGTTTTACGCTTTATCCAAACCAGGCTTAAGGTGGATTTCCACTAGGCGACTTTTTAAGTGACATTTTCCTGCAATTTGATTGACTTGTGTCAAAATTCTATCCAAAAAAGTTTAAACCATTTCTACTTTTTTCTTGCACTGCACGAAAGGAATGACCTTTTCGCTTTGCGCGAAAAATTCGCCTGGTGGAAATCCGCCTTTAAGCGTTGGTTGTTCTTTCTTTTCGTGTTGCCAATATCTGTTTTATAGGTCGTCGAGTGTCGAATTGTTTTAGAAGTTTAGTCGTACGATTGATGTCAAGTCTTCGAATGGCTTACATTCATAAAAAAACCCCGAATAATGCTGACCATTCAACGAGTTGAGAAACCATTTCGACAACTTGACAAACCATTCGTCGAAACCTAACCAATGATTTGACGCGACTATTTATCGCTACTATACGACCTAAAGAAAAGTCGAGGAGGGGTTGATAAAAGTAACTTTACGTTGACTTTTTTAGTTCTTCCTTTTCTTTGTTGACAAACCTTATTGTCAAAAAGAGAATAAACGAACTTACGCAAAAGTTTTTCAAAACACTTTCAAAACTTGAAAAAACGCTTGAGACTTTTCTTTATACGATCTTCTTTATCTTTAAACAAATCTCAGCCTATACGTTCTAATAACATAAGATTCTAATAAAAAAAAATGGTATGTGACCTATCTTGTACATACATTTCACTGACAATTTCTCTGTGTTGTTAAGGTCGGTTCCCACCAGACATTTATTGACGCTTATTGCTAACGTTTTTGTTTACAAGTCATTGGGAACATTTAAATCTTTCTGTGAAAAAGTAACGAATGTCGTTCAGGAATGTTTCATTGGAAAATCAAAGCAATTGAAACGTTAAATGAATTCTAATTTAACAAAATATATGATCCACAATAACAAATCGACCAATGTAAATAGAGAATTACATTGATTTTTCTTTGTTTTGGCAATTCCGTTTTTCGTAGAAATCAAATTCTCGATTAAGAACGTCAACCTCGCTTAACACATGCTATCAACCTCTCTATCTTCGACAAATGCAAAGACGCGGATTGAGCAATGACATATCGATTAGCACGGTACCGCTACGGAAGAGTTTTTCGGTTGTGGAAGTCACCTTGAGGTCCATACATATCATATGAACTAGCATGTACAGCTTGCTCTTCTAAAAAGTTTTCATGTCTTGTCGTTCTATAACGTTAACTTTCGTGAAAAAATGTTTTTTCAAAATAATTCGGTTCGTTTTTATTGGTGTTAATTCTTCATCGAATATTTTCCCAAATCTGCTATTCTTACCACAAACCATATCTGTTATTAATCTTTTTACTTTTCTCGACCGTGTCCAGTAGACCAAAGGATCCCACAACGCATTTGATATGCTAATTAAATCGATCCAAATTTTCAAAAATGTTTGTGCAAACAGAGAACGACCAAAAGACAATACCAACAAATTATAAGTGATTATTGGAAAGTAACAAATCCCATACAACGTGAGGACAGTTACTGCAAACTTCGTTGATTTTATTTGTGCTTGTGAATTGGTATCACTGTTTTTCTCTCGATTAGTCACCCTTTTTAAAATCAAACACATACCGGTAAACAACAGGAGGGCGTAGCCAGATATAATTGATTTGTAGAGAGACCAAACTGACGACGTAGCAAGAAAACCGACACTCAAAGTTGCAATGAAAAAGCAACAGACACAGCATAACGCTACAGGAAGCATCTTTCGCTTATATTTTGTTGGAAACTGAATTGGTTTGAATACTGCCAGATAAATATTTACTGTAATGAAACTAATGGCCGTTACAGATGAAGCACCGAAAAAGTAGCCGGTGATTCCCCAACTTTTAGCCAATGAGCAAACCGGTTTCTTGTTTATGAAAGTTATCATCATGATTGCATAGTTTGGCAATAACACCAAACCTGTCAGCAGGTCAATGATGGATAACAAAACAAACAAATCACAGATGGTTGCACGGAGTTCCTTTTTTTTTATCACAGCAACTATCAATGTGGCGTTCAGAATGATGGACAATGCAGATACGACGAATACTACCACTGCAAACACTTTCATGTTGACAATTGAACTTGCTGATATTATTGTCTCTGGTCCATTTGGCATACATGCCAATACCATTTGTGGCTTGGCTGCCGATTCATTCATCCTATCAAAGAAATTGATCTTCTGAAATAAGAATATTCACTTTTACTCTTTGCTCCTTTTCTTTCCGTTCGAATAGCTTTCTTTTCTGCTTCCTTTGGATACGACGAGCCCTGATTAAAATTCTTTTTTTCTTTTGCCAAAATCCGGCTGCGATATTGTTTCTACATTTAAAGTTTTAGAGAACTTATTCAGATTAACGATTATTCCTTAATTTTAGTAACATGAAAATGCTTTTTATGTTAATTGCCAACTATTATTTTACATCTCATTTTCGTTATTGATTCTTTATTAGTGTGGGTGTAGAAGAATATTTGTGGGAAATTTGGTATATCTTGTAGAAAAAACTCACCATATTTCATCCGTGGTGAAACCTCGTTTTAAAGCGCAGCTGCTCAATATTGAAAAAACTTTTTTCTTAAATATGGACGTGTTATATATCATTTTTTAACATTTTTTCCCATATGAATTTTCTCTTGAACATCATCTATGTAACAAAATAACACATAGTATACATAGAAAATACCCAGTGGGCAAAATCTTCAAAAAGTTTCTGTGGAGGAGTGTTTTTTTATTGAAACAGCAGCCGAAATTGTTT
Organism: Turritopsis rubra; assembly: GCA_039566895.2. NCBI lineage: Eukaryota > Metazoa > Cnidaria > Hydrozoa > Anthoathecata > Oceaniidae > Turritopsis > Turritopsis rubra. The sequence continues at coordinate 13,831,094 of CM077630.1, forward strand.
GTTCTTCCTATAAAAACACTCCTCCGCAGTAACTTTTTGAAGATTTTGCCCACTGGGTAGAGTCAGTGCATCTAATCATTGCGCTCCTGTTCGAACTTTCAACATTGAAAATATACAATCAATTAAGGTGGTAAGGGGAAGAGAAATCTTATGGAAGCTACATACCCTCGTGCGTCATTGTTTACCGCCAATTGGCTTTATAAGCAAAATAAGGAGCGCAAGAATTTCTGACTAAAATCACAATATGTCTCAAAATGCGACATTACGCAATAAAGTAAGTAATGATGTCCTTTAAAAGTTATTTCATTCTTGTCTTATAGATGCAGCCATGTTAAAAATAACAGAACAGGGTTAGACGAAGAGCACATAACTAATTTTTAAGATATATCAATCATACTTATAATAATATATCTTCACTTTCTTAACTTATTTATTAGCATCCCCTTGTACCATATGTACAGTAGGCTCTATGTATAGGAGACCTTATTGAGGAATTTTTTCGCCAATTTTTTCGCCACCAATTTTTTCCCATTCAAACGGTATCATTACCAAAGTTTCTTCAAGGTAAAAAATCAATTTTAATATCTTCATGTTTCACGCAAATTTCGATAAATTATCTCATTTTATAACATGAGATTTCGCAAAGATCAAATAATGCCGACTAATTGCTGCACAAGCAGCCCAGCCGGCACAAGACGTCTTTTAGACGTCTTTATTAAGGCTAATTAACGTCTTGAAAAAGACGCATGTATGGGACATCTTTAAGATGTCTTTAAGACGACTTGAAAAATGCCTGACGTCTATAAGACGTCTATAAGGTATTTATAAGATGTCTTTTAGACGTCTTTTAAACTTTTCGTGCGCCCGATAAAAGTTTTCTGAACATAAAGACGGGGGACTAAAGTTGAACTTATTTTTGCAACAACTAATTTTTTTAACAAACGATTATTCTGTAACAACCCACTGGAGCATGTTCTTCAAAAATGCTTTGGTGGAAGCAATTTTTATCGTCTTGAAGATCTCGTCAAGTTCGTGCGTCTGCTATATCTAGTAAGTAAATTTTATTTGTTTTATTAGGAAAGTAAACAAAATTAGTTGGCAATGAACAGGTATGTTTTTTTTACCAGACACCCATTTTCTACCTAGTAAAAAGGTGAATGTTAAAAGGACTTTCTGTTTCATAATATCTTACAAGATAGTATATATTTTTATTGATAGCTTAAACTGTTATAATAGCCCTAAACATATTTACATCCCTTGTTTTAAAACTTTCTCAAAGAAGACGTTACTCATGTTAATCACAATGTTTTTTTGTTAAGAATATTCACCACACAGTTCATGTCATCTGCAAATCTAAAAGGGCATGGGAAAAACTTGGTCTTGAAGATGAGACCATTTATAAAACAATCATCGGTAAGTACCTACTAATCGTTGCAGGTTTGGAAAGTCAAAGAGAATATGAAAAATAAATAAGGCCTGTTTTGATAATAAGTGATTTTTGAGACTCTCATTTTGGCAAGATATCTTTTTTTTATTATTATATTTAGAAGCGATCAAAAAGAAATTTCGTAACTCTGACGAGAGGGAGATTCGAAGGATCGTGGGAACGAAGCTGCGGAATGTGCCTGGCTTAAAAAACGTACAGCTTGTAATTTAGAAGGATGAATTATTTTTAATAGCCCTCCATCCAATATCCAATACACATATCCCGAATCATGTCGTATCCTGACTCAGTTGTACCCTTTTACCCCGACTATAAGCCCACCCTGTTTATAAGCACATGGGCTTATATGCGAGAGCAATTTTTAATTTTGGGGATAAAGAAGAGTCGTATTAATAAGTTTTCTCTCTTTGCACAATATCTACTAGTATTATAGGGACGCTTTCTTCAAATTAACACCTCCTTTATTTTGCCTTTTTTGAAGGAAATTCCTCTAGTGAAGAGGATGAGGACCTTGAAATTGAAATCGATTAAATCTTCTTGTGCTATAATATAAAAGTTTAAGTCGAAAAGTATCTTTTTTTTCCATATCCTAACTCGTGGTGGGTCTCAGTTGCGATTTTAAGCATAAACAAGAACCCCTGTGGGCTGAAGGTCAGCGCAGTTATCAAACTTGATTGGATGTGTGCGTGGTTATCGACAACGAAATTTCGTGAATTTTTGAAAGAAAGTGAATTTGAGAAGCACCAAATCAAAATGTTATATGAAATTTGGAATGTGAATAAGAATAAAGAAAGAAAGTGCAATTAAAAATGTCAAAAATAAATAAGGTTCCTCCTACCTATAGCGCTATTATATAAATAAAAAGTTTTTTGTTGTTGTTTTTTTGTATACAAAAAAACAAAGTAATTATTCATTTATTTATTCCGTCACGGTGTGGTCTTCAAATTTGGAATCCCTTTGGAATCTGATTCGTGTTAGTTCATCATCAAAATATGGTACCGCTCGGCTGGGTGTATTACTTGACTGTGTTATATTTATAATTTTTCGGACAGCGTAGTAAACCTCATAGCCTACTAACTGATTGTAATGTTGCTATGCAAGCTAAAGAACCTTATATGGATTTTTTTCCCCGCGGTTTTCATAAACAAATTGACAACGCATGTGCAGATTCAGTCCTTGTGAAGGTGAAAGGTGAAGTGGAAAGCATTCACGATGGAAGGAAAATCAAACAAACGAAGTAAGCAATTCACTTTCTTACAGTCCTCTAGTTATAAAAAGATTTGAAACAAAATTCTCTTATTCATCTTTAAATTGAATTGATTAGTAAAGAAAATCGATGTTGCGCCGGAATAAAAAATTTATACTTAGCTAGCCTATAGCTACCAATCTTTGTAACTTTTTTGAAATTTTGAATGAAGCATCACGATATGCTCAGCTACAATAAAATTTTAACTGAATTTAATTTTTAAAATCACGTTTCTTTTTTGCCAAAACTTGTTTCATGCCGAACTGACCTACAATTATGTAAAATTATGTTATGTTTTAGCTGGACTCTCAGATCACTCAGACTAACTGCTGATTATACTATGCTTCACAAAAAAGGAGATATTAAAAAAACAAGTCGAGATTAATTTTTTAGTTGTATTATTAATAATATATATAAGTGTCCTTGATTATGATAATAATTCTGTTTGTTCCAACACAGCTGAAGTACACTTACAAGTTATGGTTTCATTGCAGCTGTTAAGGGGAGAAATTTGTGCGAAAAATATTTTCGAGAATTAGGTCTTGACTGAAAAATTGATTGTTAAAAATGTATTTTCACTAATTTATGTTTTCTTCTTTGTTCAGAAACTTTTTTGAGCCTAGTAAACGTTTTTGAGGTATTTGCTTTTGCAATTAAGCTTTTAAGAGATATTCCATGAATTTAATTTTGCGAATTAGGAACACCTAAAAAATTGGAGACTGGACTTGTGGTGGAGAAAATCTTATTCCTGCTGAGTTTCTGTTGCGTCGTGATTTTTGTATTGTATTTATCAAAAAATCAACAGACACTATCTTTTAAATGAAGTTTTTAATTAAACATTATTATTCATTTGTGAAGAGGAGAAGAGAGGCTTTTAGGGTTAGGTCTTACCTTAGTTGAAGATTCCACAGCAAAATCACTTTATTCCACTAAATGGTATTAATGGTATATAGATCTAATGTTATTTATAATTCTTGCGGTAATTATTGCACGTAATTATTGCGGTACGTATTGCTATCAATGTCAATGGTTATATCTGGGAAACAGAACGAAGATGTCACGTTTTACTGGAATCAAGGCCTCACTCACAATAATAAGATTGCTTTAAATATTTTGTAGTATACCATCCATACATTAACCACAGTTGATGAAGAGCCTCGGATCCAGCCTATCAAGACTGAGGCTACAACTGTGGACAAAAAATCTTGGAATTACGTACGGACGTACGTACAGACGTACAAATGCTAATGAAAGGTCAGCTCCTTTCCACGCTGACCAAAAAATTATAGGCCCATGGGCTTATAACTAAGAGTATTTTTCAGATCGAAAATCCCAAAATCGCTTAAAATTCACTTATAGGCCCATGGGCATATATGCGGGGTAGAAGGGTACATCGTTTTGATGCGTTATATTGTTTTACGGTAATCAACACGTTATATATTTTTCTCATTAGGAAATTGCAGTGGAACAATTTTCGTTAATTTTCAACACAGAAAGGAACACAGATATGGGCAACAGAGAGAATGTGACATATAAACATGAATTCGGGAAAGTCGTGTTTTATAAATTTCTCCTTAGTATCATATAAATGTTTTATTTCATACACAATAACGATGAAAATACGAATAAAGTCACTATTTTTCAAAACAATTCCTAATCAAAGATTATTCGAAAAAATCGAAAGTTACCTTTCTTGTATTAACAAGAGAGAAATTCGAGCTTTGTACATTAGATTATTTTTCGTCTTGAATAAGTATAATATGCTGTAGAAAATTTCCTAACTGTTGAAATTAAAGTTGTTCAGGTATATTTTTAAATTATTATGAAATATTTATATTTATAAAGTTTCTAAATTTCCAGTTAATTGAAAATGAATAGATGGTTTGGATTATATAATAAATAAATAAATAAATAAATAAATAAATATTGTTTCCGTGAATTATTGTGGCTGCTCGACCCTTTGAGTTTAAATGCCATATACCAAAAGAAAAAGTGAGATTTCTGTGCAGGGAAAATTAGACGTTTAATTATCAGCATCTTTTAAAATCCATCTAAAAGAGGTTTTCCAATAGTCGTTTTATAGATCTCTAACAGATCTAATTAATGTATGAAAAATAAAAGTAAAAGAGATCTTTTAGTGGTCTTATAGACGAGAAACATATCTTTGAAAGGCCACCTTTAAGACGTCTTTTTGCCGGCTGGGTCATAGTAGAAACTGATATATGTTCATGTTTGTGCTGAAAAAAATACTGATTTTTCTCAACCCCAAAAATCGTTGACAAACCGAATCACATATTGACTTTTCTGCACTTTTTTTTATTGCAAAATAAGAAATATATGTCATAAAATGGCTCCTTGAAGCCCTTCTCCAAGTAAGTGTCCATGACACCATAGTCAGGGCGGCAACTAGGAAATCATGGAAATCATGGAAAAGTCATGGAACTTTTTAAGGTCATGGAATAAGTCATGGAAATTCCAAATATTGCATAAGTGTCATGGAGAAGTCATGGAAGTTTTCACTGTGCAGGTTCATGTAGAAAAGCAGAACAGTTATCAGTGAAAGCAAACATATTTAGAAGAACAGTCACACAAAAGAAAGAATGATTAAATAATTCGATAGTTATTTCAAATTGCAGGAAGATTTACACAAAGGAAATTGAGATACTGACTTTCTATAGTCCTTTATAATAGATTTTATTTATTAGCCAGTTCTTGGGTTTTCGTTGATTTTGAAGAAAGTAGTGCATTCTTTTTGCTTCATAAATACTCCACTCAGAAAGAAAATGTGTTTAGAAGAACAGTCACATAAAAGTGTTACGACCAATATACCGTAAAACTTTAGATAAGTCAAAAGAAAATATTCCCGAAAATGAATCCGAAAACAGCGAAACGTGTACTTCATCAAGTTCTGCTGAGCTATGAAAATCAGCTCGAAAGCGCCATAGATTAGGTAAAATATCTTTATTATCTTGTAATGCCCGTACGGTTAGCGTTGTTATCTGTCGTAAAGTCTTTCTGAGAAACGTTTTTTACTTTGGACCACTGCAGGAAAGGTCATAGCAGATGTGTAGTGCTGCGTCTGCTACAGGAAGAAGTGGAAAAAGACCACGTACCTTATCGGCCCTTTTTACGCCGGCCCTAAATGGCTAAATGTTCCTAAACAGACAAAACGTCGGATCGTATCAGTTGGTTAAGATATCGTGTACGCAGTTTAGAATGGAAAGTTGGGAACAAAAAACACGTGCTACTTCAAGTGTTCACTGGCAACGATTATACTAGTGCCCTGGTATAGGCAAAACTAAAACTTTTAATCTCCTTAAAAGTGACGAAGGAAGAGTTTGGTACTGTATTTCGCAATTCGGTGACAGTTTCGTATTTCAAACTTCTCTGTACCATTCAATTGAAAAGTTTGTGTGCAAGATGTACGGTCTGAATTGCGAAAACACTGATGAAGCCAGGTATTTGAAGTTTATTGAAACAAAGAAGACACCAGATCCACAGAAACTTCCATCCACCAGGGATGCACTGCTATGCCATTGCAAGCGTGTTTCCCATGTTACAGTGATGGTCAAAAGAGCTCTCGAACTAACAGCAGCGACGCCACCCATTGAAGTCCGCCATGGTTCGAGGAAGGCAACGAGTAAAATATCCAAAGGATGTTCGGAAATATTCTAATCTCGCTCCAGACGAAGTACTCCAACTTCAAGTCTCGTTTTGCCACGTCGGCACGTTTGTGCATGGCACATGGATGATAAATGTGGAGTGTGCCCATGGAAGTTGCGGAAACTGGAGTGACGCTGATGATGGAGTGACGCTGATGATGGAGAACTATGATTTTATGATTCACGTTTTAAACCTTACTGCAATTTGCTGTTCATGGTCAAGTCCGTCTTTTACAGGTGTCATGATTTTCATTCAGCAATATAATAGTCTTAACGAAGAGTCTTAACGACTGCTGACGTCATCAAGAAGTCACGTGGACTTTTGATGTCGCGCACACGGTTTTCTGCTTTTGTATTTTTTTTTATCTTTCTAATCGGACAATCATAGTAGATTCATCTTACGTCAGTTGATAGTTGTTCATTTGTGGTGGATGCGTTGATGACGTCATTATCTTATTTTTGAATCCATGTAACTCTTCACCTATTTGAATAAACAATATGACTTTCTCACATTTTTTGTTTCCTTTTAACAGGTCTTTCCGAATTTCTAAGGCTTTTGGTAAATTTTGGATATAATAAAAATTTCCTATGTGATGACGTCATTAAATCGAAACTGGTAAAAAGGTGATTTCACAATGTCCAGTAAAACTATTCTGGGTCCATATGCCCTAAGTAAGAATTTCTAATAGTTTTTACATTGTCCACATCCCACCGAAAAAAGGCGACACGCAGCAACCTGACTTGGTACAATCTGAGCTTCAATATTCTTGAGTGTGTTCTTATATATGTTACGGGTAATATGATAAATTGGGAATTATGCATATTCCCCGGTTATTATGCATAATAACCAAAAATAGGTTTCTCTTTGGGTAATTTTGCATAATAACCGGTCATTTTCTATAATTCCCATTAAAGTTGGGAAATGTAACAAATATCATGAGGTTCGTTACTTTCACCGGTTATTTTACATAATAACCATTCGTTTTTGGGGAGTGTTATTTATCAACCTGTTATTCTTTTGTATAGGATGAAAATAAGATTAATGAGAAAATAAGATTTTTGTGCATAATATGAGGTTGTTTATAGAGTTTTGTGAAACAGTGTTGCAAGAAGAGAACTCAAGATGGAAGCTGTAATGAAAAGAAAGTTTTATCAAAAATTGAGTGCGTTGATCGAAAGTAAAAAGCACAACAATTCTTTCTTGAGTGGAGAAAAGTATGAATTGCTCATTCAACAAATAAACACCTTGAAACACGGTAACTGCAAAAAGGAACCGAATGATTACCAGCTTTTGAAACGGTACGATGTTGTTCAAATTGGAAACGTCGAGAAGCTGATATATCCTGTAGCTGAGGGTAGCACGTCAATTAAATACTACGTGCGCATAGAGGATATATTCAATGTAATACATGAGGCACATGTTTCCATTGGCCACGGAGGAAGAAACCGAATGGTTAAGGAAACGGGTACGAAGTACAAAAACATCACAGCAGAATGTATAATGATTTATCTGAACTTATGCATTCCATGTCTAAAAAAGTCGAAAGTTCCGAAAAAGGGTTTGGTTATCAAGCCAATGGTTTTCAGTGAGATGAATTCCCGAGCACAAGTTGATTTGATAGATATGCAGAGTCAGGCGGATGGAGAGAACAAATGGATCTTTGTATATCAAGACCATCTAACAAAATTTGTGCAACTTCGACCAGTTACGTCTAAACGTGCACCTGAAATCGCTTACCAATTACTGGATGTATTCAGTATATTCGGTGCTCCAAACATCCTACAAAGTGATAATGGAAGAGAGTTTGTTAACTCGATAACCGAAGAGCTTCGTTCAATGTGGGAAGGTTTAAAAATAGTGCACGGGAAACCAAGACACAGCCAGAGTCAAGGATCTGTAGAAAGAGCAAATAGAGACATCGAAGACATGCTGACAACATGGTTGCATTCAAACTCAACGACCCATTGGGCAGATGGACTCCGTTTTGTTCAAGTCATGAAGAATAGAGCCTATCACGAAGGCCTTAAGTGTTCACCTTACGAGGCTATGTTTGGACAGCCGATGAAAGTGGGTTTAAAAACCTCAAATCTCCCTAATGAAACCATTAATGAAATCCAAACGGAAGAGGAGCTCGAGAAAACCATTTCTTCTATGCATGACGTAGATGCAGCGCCGAATTTCCATCCAAATCTCCAATTCATTGAAGATTTACCTAGCGAATCTGACAATCAGGTAGCTAGCAATGATGAAAATGAACATGCCATAGAAACTGTAATGGAAGTAGTGGAGACTGATGAACGACAAAGGGAGATCGAAGGTACAAGTCAAGATGAGATGGAAGAGGCTGAGGCACAAGATGCTGCTGCAACCGACGATGAACCACCACCTTCACCTTCACCTTCAATGATATCCCAGCGACAAGAGAAAATTAAAGAAAAAAGAAAAATGGCAAAATGCAATCTTGAAGCTCAGGCCTTAAGAATGACCAGGCAGTCACAAGAAAAGTTTCCTCCAGGAAAGGTAGGAGACACCGTCAAAGTACGTGTGCCAGATGTTGATCGTGGCAGATGCGACTCACGAAATATATTAGGAGTGATCACTGAAGTCAATTTAAGTAAAGGTTTATACAGAATTGGCACCAAAAAAGGAATGCTCAAATCGTGGTACGCTCGGAATCAATTCACAACTTGCACAGCAGGAATCGTCGATATTGCTGATGTCCCTTCAACTGATATATCACTACGAGAATGCGCGGGAAAGTCATCGTTATCTGGCGGGCAAGGTTACAAGCGCTGCAACTGTAAGACAGCTTGCCGAAACAATTCGTGCTCGTGTAGAAAAGCTAAAAAACTGTGTACTTCTAAGTGCCACAGCAGCTTATCCTGTGACAATAAATAAAAGACATTGATATGTTAAGTTTTACTCTTTTGTTAGTTTTATTTTCTTAGTCTTCTAGTTTTGTTTTATCATCATTTGCTGGTTATTTTAGAGTAAAAAAAAACAGCTTTATAAAAATAGAACGACGTGATTTTTCTTGGAGATACTACATTAACTAACTTGAAAAGTATTTTAACATACCCTTTTACGCTTTTTATAGCTTAATAATCTTCTTCCGAGAAGATCTTCTTTTTAATCCGAGCAAGCTCGACGCGGTAAGGTATAGCTTAATAAACGACGTAGAACAAAGAAACGATACGTCTCCTTTCCTTTCAATTCTGTTTTAGCACAATTCCCAACCCAGTCCGGAGATTTTACATATTCCCCAAAAGAACCTAGAAATTATGCATATTAGCCGGTGAATTTGGCAAATAGAACACTTTTTAATCACATTCTCCATTCTCTATGGGAATTATATAAAATAACCGGGAAATTTGATGAAAAATCTGTATTAATCAAATTACCCAATTTGGCTGGGAATTATGTAAAATAACTGGTTAATATGCATAATCCCCGAATTTATCACAATCCCCGTAACATATATACAAGAGGCCCTGGGTCCTGAAGGTCAGCGCGGTTGGGCATACCAAAAATGTGGTACACATGACAAAGAACCCTATTCCCTATTATCACTAGATCCTGTTTAGATAACATTCCGCATGTATTTACTAAATTTCACAGCCTTTCTCCTGCAGCGGCAAGAAGTACATTTTAGAAAGAAAATTTGAGTATCCTTAAAGCTGTCGTTTCCATTTCAAAATCAGCGGTTTCCAGTTTGAGGTTAACGAATTATATGCTTTAATGATCTGCATATGCGCATGGTGAAATCAGCAATCACTGTCGGGAAAAAAGTTGAATCTTATCGACCCGTTGCCATTTCGTGCTAGACGTCAATAAAAAGCTGTTTGAAAGTTTTCTTCGCAGTGAATCTGAACGTCAACGGGGGTGTTGTTTCAAGTGTCACGGGACGTACAACCTCGGCTTCAGTCATATGTCTCATTGTACTCAGTATCTTATTCATCAATAGCTAGGAAACCTGACTCTTCCCCTTCCCTATTTTTATTAGCTGATATGATTTGAGGGAAAGAGAGTTTCTCTCTCAAAAATTTCTAATTGAAAATCACCGTGATTCAGAGAGAGAGAAATAGACAGGTTTCACATTCAGAATTTGTATAGTTGCCACCCTTAATGTTAATTTTCGCTTGTTACGTCTGCCTTTTAAATGAAAACCAGAGAAGAACAGTTAAAAGGTAGCGTTAGTCTGTTAGACACACTCTTAAGAAAAATACTTGCGTACGTTTGTTATGCCTCGATGGGCTGAGGTCATAGGTCTTGAAGTATTAGATACAATTTATTAATGTGTATTCTGAACTCAATCTATTGTTAAAGTGTTGTTTCAAGCGGAGGGACAGAAAAGAGGATGTCATTCTATGTCATTATAAAAATCAGTAAGAATTTTCTTACCTTAAGTGCGGGAGATTAAGCAGCTGGTAATATTTCAGTATTCTGAAATAACAGTGCAGTATAAGGTTGAAAACTTTAGGGGGATGTTTTACTGTGTCATTCTGCTGGGGAACACAAATTAGAATTGAACGTTTTTCTGTATTTTAGGACACACTTACAATAATTAAATTACTTTATATAACTTGTAGTTTACCATTCATACATTAACCACGGTTTGTGGACAGCCTCTATTCCAATGTTTACGGAATCAGCCTACAACTGTGGACAAAAAATCTTGGAATTACGTACGGACGTACAAACTCTAATGAAAGATCAGCTGCTTTCCGCGCTGACCAACTAGTCGAAACAAAAGTATCAAACGCAGAAAAGGTCAGAAATGTTCTGTTATCTCTTATTATGCTTTGGTTCTGAAAATTATACTTTATACATATAATCTGTATCGATTGATTGATTGATTGATTTAAGTCGTGCACCAAATAACCTTCATTTGACGTCATATTACAGTGTGTATAAAAGAATGAAACTGACGTCAAATTTTGTCTTTTGCTTCACACAATTGGTGAAACACACGTCGCATAATTTTGACAAAATAAATCATTATGGGCGGTAAAAGGAAACGACGTACGTCGTCACAGAAGTGTGTAAACAAAGACTCCAATGAAGGGGTATTATTAGTCGATCAGGCAAATGATAACGACAAATGCGAAACTTCAAAAGTAAGTTTCCAACAAAATTTCAAATCAATTCAAGATTTTGTTTTGCAGTGTTTTTACTCTTTTACTCCTTGCATGTCTGTGTATCTTCACTGTTCTTCTGTTAGGTTGTCGAGCAAGATAAAGTGATGGCTTTAGAAGTGGCAAACGAAAAGCTAAACAAATTCGTCGCTGAACAGAGTTTGAAACTAAAGAATAACGAAGAAAAAATGATTGCTTTGGAAAACAAACTTGAAAAGCTTCACCAACTAAACCAAACGAAGATAGATGAGTTGTCTTCCTCAGTAACAGATTGCAAACAGAAGAATACACTTCTGACAGAAACATTACAAGTACTCACAAAAAAGCTAGCTATGCTGACGAGCGAATGTTCTGAAAAAGATGATATTATCTTTCAGCAACAAGATGATATTCTGAAAAAAGCAAACGTGATTGAGGAGTTATCATCATCGTTAGAACAAGGGAAACATCTTGCAGAAAAAGAGCGTGAGAAGCGCATGCGTAAAATGGCAGAACTGCTAACGTCCAACAACTTGAAATTTGCTCAAGAAAAATTATGTAATGAAAAGGCAGTAGCAGAACGTAAAAAGGAATATGAGGAATTAAATAAAAAGCTGTCGAAAGAAAAAAACATCACGAAATTGTTGGAAGAGTCGCTGCTTGACAGCGAAATGGATTTAAAGAAGGTTTATCAAGAGGCGAACGAGAAAAGATTAAAATCTGCCAATGAAACGGAAATGTTGCAAGATAGCAACAAACATATGCTTGCAACAATGGCCGACCTGCAACAGGAAGTTGCTGAATTGAAAAACGAGAAAAAGGAAATCCAAAATGCTAAAATTGAAGAGATAGAATTGATGATGAAAACTCACCAGTTAAAGGTAGCCCACTTAAAAGAAGAACATAAACACGAGTTGGTGACTTATCAAGCTGAGATGGAGAATACCATGAACGACTTGAAACGCGAACAACAAATGAAGATTTCATCATTCCAACAACAACATCAACAACTCGTACAGACCATCAAAGCAAAACATGAGGAAATCGTTGACGCTTTGGTCAACAAAAAAAGATGCTTCCTCGTCAAAAAGAAGATTAAAGTCAAGAAAGTCATTGCTAATATTCAAAACATTTGTAATTATATTGATGGGGAAATTTCCCTTCAATAAACAATATTTCTTACGTATTTATTTAATTTTTGTATATATTTTTTTGTATTTGTAAATAATGAAAAAATTGGGACGCATTCACACACTAATAGAGAGCTTTTATTTTTTGGATCGCACATTCGGCGACAACGATAGTATGTTTTAGTAGTAAAACAAATGCCCTATGCAGAAGACTGAAGATAGTTTCTTGACTTACAGTTCACTTACAGAGATACGTATAGCATTGTTACAACTTGACCGAAGTGTGCCAGTCAACAAATAACATGAGGGCCTGGGGCCTGAAGATCAGCGCTGTTGGGCATACCAGAGAGTAGTACATATTACGAAGGAAAACTAAAACACTTCAGATAACATTCCGCGTGTATTTACTAATTTTCACAGCCTTTCTCCTGCGGCGGCAAGAACTACATTTCAGAAAGAAAATTTGGGCCAAATAAAGAATTCTATTCCGAATCTGATATCCTTTATAACTGTCGATTTTCAACCTGAAGTCCTTATACTGGAGTATTGAATACAATTTTTCTTCATGTATTATGAACTTAGTCTATTATAAATAATGTTTAATACAATGTAACAAAATATCTGCCAAAGTAAAAACTGAAGAATATATACTTCTCACGTGACAAAGATAGTTATGCAAAATTGAGTAATGGAAATTATTTTTTTGGAAATATTTGGAAGTAAAAAATCTGGTCAAGTTCAGATAAGGCCGACAAGTTCAAAGACTTCGGACAAGTCCAGGTAATTCTGACAAGGTTAAGTTTTGAGGAGGAGTTCTGGCAGCAGATACAAGATGATGCCACCAACAAAGAACCTAAAAATAAATTATACAAATGTTATACAATCTCAGATCCACTAGTGATGATTTTCTAACTAATTTTCACAAGTATTTTTAGAAATTTTAGTGGGAAGAATTAATATGATTTTGTTTTCATTTTAACCTGAAAAAACAAGATATATTGATTAATATACAAAACAATTCTGCAATATCCCATATTTTGATAATCTCCCAAAAGTTAATGGGAAAAAATTCACAAATTTGAGGTCAAAAGGAAGTATTAGGAATTAGGAATATTCGGCTTAATTGCAGTTCACTCCTGAAACGATTATCTTGCCCTGCAAAAATGAGTCATAATGAATCATTCTTTGCAACCATTACAGGTCAATAGTCTGATCTATGGTAGCAGTTTTCGTGCAAATTTAATTTCGCGAATGGAGATAAAATAAACTTTTCCCAGGAATTTAATTTCGTTAATTTCGCAAATAATAAGTCTTCATATTTTAAAATAAATAAATATTACCATGTATATGTTGATTGGTGGCTTACGTTCCTACACGGGAAAGAGATTTACCAATATCAAGTTTTATATCAATATCAATAATTTTCTTTGATTTATTTGACTGTAAATATTAGTCCAAATTGTGTGTAGGGGTGCTGCTGTTTAAGTTTAATTTTTGTCGTCTCCCAACAACCATCATTATCCACTATGTAAATTTTCATTAAAAGTTTTTTTTGAGTAAACAAGTCTTAACACAAGACAGGACACCACCCAACAATTTTTAAAAGTACAGAAACTGCCACCACAACCAATGGCGGGCACGGTCACTATCTGCTCCATATTATGTGTGTGGTGTGGGTGTGAAGTGAATTTATATAGCTAAGAGAACTTAAAAAGAACTTAAAAGGCCACAAAAAAGAGGAGAACAGGAACAGAAGAGGAGGGAATAAAAATCGAAAATGGGATCGAACAGTTTCTCACAAAATCAAAGTCATTATAAAAAAACAGTAAGAATTTTCTAACCTTGAGTGCTGCACAGTGTTGTTCTCTGGAACGCAAATTAGGATTGCACGTTTTCTGTATTTTAGGCCGCAATCACAATATTTTAATTACATTATATAAGCTGAAGTTTACCATTCATACATTAACCACGGTTTGTAGACAGCCTCTATTCCAATGTTTCGCGGAATCAGCCTGCAACTGTGGACAAAAAAATTGGAATTACGTACGTACCTAGGTACGTATGGACGAACGTACAAACGCTAATGAAAGATCAGCTACTTTCCGCACTGACCAACAAAAACAAATCAATGAAAATGCATTTTCCATTATACCATATTTCCTTGTGTAAGCTGGTTGGTCATCCGCAAAAGTCAATGTAGGTCATATAGTAGGTCAACATCATTGTTTACCACTGCCTGTATAACTGACCTTCTTTACCAAATTAATAAATTAATGAATAAATTAATTAATGGGAAATTATGCAAATAGAATCCATCAAAAATTATTGAAAAAATATTTACTTACTACTTTAAGGCAAGAAATTTTCATGGCATGGAATTTTCATAATTTGATGGAGATCTATAATCCGCAAAATTAAAATGCTACAAAATTTATATGAGAAAAAAAAAGTTTGCTTTTGTAAAAATTAATGTCACAAAAATTATCAGGAAAATGGAAACAAATACAGTTTGTAGTTTTGGACTCATCAAAATAAATGTTCACAACAATTAATGATTTTAAGGTATTTTAGCCTTCTTTTTTCATTGAAATCTTTAAACTCATTGCAAACTCATTGTGTACTGCACATTTAGAATCTTGAAATGATCATATTTCAGTCAAAATGCAAAATGAAAGGTTTCAAAACAAAAATATCCACAAATTAAAATGATGCTGTAATTTCCCGTGGTTCAGGCACAGTACAATGAATTTAAAAATGGAAATTCCCCTCTACTAATTTAAATAAACTAAATTATGTTGAAATGAACATAAAACACACATTAACACATCAAAGCAAACAATTATATACACCCTGCTCTTCTCTTCTAGTGGCGAAGCTGTGCTCCTTTCACTTTTTTATTTATGGACAGTCCATCATCATCACAAAGTTTACACAAAATCTATCAGAATACTTGCAAATAAATTAAATCAAAGGATTTTATTACCTTGAAGTAATATTCTATCTTCTTCACTTCACTTCCACTCCACATTAAAAACGTTATAAAAAACCCGGAACTTTCACGCCATTTTTAAAACCCGTTTTCTTGAGCAAAGCAATTACAGATCGAATTTATTAGAAGGCGTTGAGGAAACGGCAAAGAAAGATCGATATTTGGAACCGATATTTAGAAGGGTGTTACGAACGGGCGCAGAGAACTGCAACATTACAGACACACGGAACCACACGGGGAAATGAAAGGTCAAATGCCTAACGGCGCTGACCAAAAAAGACTGTACTATAAATCTCCCTTATGATTTACAGCAATGATTATTAATTTTGCAAGTGAATTTACTTGCCACTTTTATGCATGCTTTTATTTCATAAAATCTCGTGGATCTAAATACTGGCTTCTCCCAATAAATAATCTACAAATATAATTTTGGAGTGAACTTGACTTCATATAGAAGCAGACAGCAAATAAATTATTCTGCGATAGTTTATGTTTAATTTGCTCATCCCGTAAAGGCAAGTGATAATACCATTTCTGCGAAATTGCAACACAATTACATGAAAATATCTGTTCCAGAAATTCAGAAATCCAACTTAAGTAAAGTTAGCTTAACAATTATCGCCGATAAGTGGAAGCGCGTACACACCTATTGAAACAAAAAATCCGATTCCGTGTTACAGATTGCACCTAAAAACGCTCCTACGCCATCTCGCCAAAGAGGAAAATGGCGCTGATCAACGAAAGAAGAGCCTGGTCATATTTATGCTTATTTGATTTTAGAACGCTTGTGGTGAACAGAACGCTAGCGAGACACAAAAATCATGTAGAAATATATCGCCAAACCTTGTGGTTTCTTTCAAATAAAATCTCACCTCTCACTTTTTTGACATCTTGGAGGGGTGTTCATAGGCGTATTCAGGGTCAGTCAAAACAAGTGGAGGAGTCCAACATTTTGGTGAAACACAAGATCTGGGTAACATTTCATAAGTCCACACTTTAACTGACAACAGCAACCACATTTTCAACTTTGTTTACGCAGTTTTTATAAAATAATCAGTAAAACATCTGTGGTTAACCTTTTTTTTAGCATAATAATTTTGTTTCCAAGGACTTTAGTTCTTCTTATATTCTTCTGCCTGTCCTAGCAGTCCACCATCAAGATTCTGGCACCAACTAAGTTCTTGTTATTTTCGTTTTTCTATCATGATGGTGATCTGTATAAAGCCAATGCAACATTTGCTGGTATAACACAGCTGAAGAGGAAGCAGGTACGGTTTCTGCTGCTGATGATAATCTAGAAGACTTTCTTTTGGTTTCTGGGAATCTAACAGTCTCAGTCTTCCTCTTTTCTTTCCTTTTTCTGGCTGTTTCAATCTTAATAAAATCCATGAAGTTCATTGGAAATTTCAGGAAATGTCGCAGCTTTCCTACGCAATATCCGTTGCTTCCGACTCTTCATCCGTAACCTTTAGCCACTCGGCGCGTGAAGAAATAAACTTTTTGTAAGTAGTATCGGTAAAAGGTTTTAATTCTTCAGAATTAAGGAAATGTATTAAACAAGAATCTTCTACATTCACATCGCTAGCCATTACTCTTAATTTTGTCTTTGTTCTTAACGAGGAGGAAAATTTACCGAATGCCTTTTTTAAGACAGAGCGCTCCGAAGAGCTCCGAAGTTTTTGTTCTGTTTTTTATTATTATAAGTTTGATGAAGCTCGGTTTCTATTGAGCTTCGTGTGAACCGTACTTTCCTGAAAAATTAAATATATATTTCTCAAAAATTGTGAAAACTTTATTGATTTTGTAAATGTATGCTCTAAATCACTTTTTCTGAAATTTTTGTTCAGATCAGAGAGGGATAACTAATACATACCAACTGTGTAAAAAGTGGTAAAATTACTAAATAAATAAATATAGATAATACAAAAAATAATTAAGTCCTTAAAAATTAAAATTGAATACCGTATTTCCTCTAATAAACGCTGCCCTCTGATAAACGCCGCCCTCTAACAAACGCCGCACCTGCATTTCAACATTCGTAATAAACGCCGCCCTCTAAAGAACGCCGCCCTCTAATAAACGCCGCACCTTAGAAAGCGGCGTTTATTAGAAAACTGACTAAAAAAGCAATAACAAACAGTTTATATGAGTTTGACTTGTTTTCTATCGACAAATTCTTCCACAACTAAAGATAAAAACGAATATTGTTTTTTCCTCTTCAACAGTTCCTCATGAAGAATTTTTGCATGAACTTTACTTGATGTGTAACAGTTGAATTGTGCAGGAACACTCAAGCCAACTTCTCGTATTCTTTTACCATTTACGATTGCGCACACGTGATTATCATCAGCTTCAATAAAAAATGCTATTAGTTTGGACAGTTCTATTGGTACATGTCCGACTAAAATTTCCTCGTCTGATATCTTCTTGTACGTTCCAATCGCATACTCATCCAACTCTTTGGCCTCCAACCGCTCATCGCGTTTACAAACCAAAGACTCTCCAATTTCAGGTGTCCATACGTTTTTGTAAACATGATGGCCACGGATATTGGAAAAAAATCTTACATTGAAATACACTTCAAATTGTACTGGAATCGCTCGAGCCATTTTTACTGAAATCACTCTTCGTAATCTGCTAAAAAACGTTTCTTATTTGAGTGAAAGCGCTTCGGAAAACGTGATTTAATTAAGAATGATGTGCATGAAATGAAAACCGAAAGGAAAACCGTTCTTTGAACTCTGAAACTTCTTTAATTGGTTATTCAATTTTAAAGGAATGAAGGGGTGATAAATTTTCATCATAAGGTGTGAACAAAGCCAGCTGCAGCTTGTCTCATACACGGACAGATTTTGTCTTCATAGTTTATTTCATCAGAGTTGTGTGGTGACGGAGCAGAAAAAATGCCAAACGAAGAAGTGCACAAACAATCTATATCCCATAAAGGGGAAAAAAGGCGAAGTTTTACTTTTGAGTTTAAGTCCACAGTTATTGATTACGCAGAGCGTTATAATAATCGTGAAGCAGCAAGAAAATACAGGGTTGATGAAAAGAGAGTGAGAGAATGGAAAGCTAATGCGGATAAGCTGAAACAAGGAGGAGCAAAAAGAATGAAACTGGAAGGAGGAGGATGTAAAATCAAAAATGTCGACTTAGAGGAAGACCTACTCGAATGGATACATGAACGAAGAGCAAATTCTTTACGTGTTTCTCGAAAACTAATTATGAGAAAAGCGAAGGCCATCCATGATGAAAGTGTTGGGGAGGATAATGTTGCAAAAGATAGTTTCCAGGCTAGCCGTGGCTGGTTAGAGAAGTTTATGAAACGAAATTGCCTTTCATTGCGGCGCAGAACAACAACAATCCAAAAAGATCCAGCATTCCTTGTTGATAGACTAGTACAATATGTGATCCATGTCCGGCGAATGTCAAGAAAGTACAAATTCAATGCAAGCTCTATAATTGCAATGGATGAAACAGCTGTATGGGCGGATATGGCTGCATCAACAACTGTAGAGCGACGTGGTGAACGGGAAGTAATGCTGAAGTCAACTGGCCATGAAAAAGTCAGAATTTCTGTTTGTTTGACAGCAAAAGCTGATGGGACTAAATTGAAACCATTTATTGTCTTTGGTGGTGCAAAGCGAGAATGTAAAGAACTTAACACTGAATTTAGAAATAAATGTGTTGTTGTGTCATCAAAAAATGCATGGATGAATGAGGAACTCACATTACACTTTGTTGAAACAATTTTGGGCACATTTTCTTTCAACCGGCGACTTTTGGTTTGGGATTCTTTTGAGTGCCACATCATGGACTCTGTTAAGCGAGTATTGTCGAAAGGAAAAATTGAAAATGTCATAATTCCAGGGGGTTGCACAAAATACATACAGGCGCCAGATGTATCATGGAACAAGCCCTTCAAGAGTCGGATGATAGATCTTTATAATGAATGGATGGTGGAGGCGTACAGCAGTTTACAAAAGGGGGAAATCAGAAACCCCCACCCCGACGAAAACTTGTACAATGGGTCTTAGAAGCGTGGAATGGATTGAGCAGTCAGATAATTATCAAGTCTTTCAAGTCATGTGCTTTAAACTTAGCTACGGATGGATCAGAAGATGAGCAAATCTATTGTTTCAAAAAAGATTCGTCTTGTTCAACTGGAGCTGATTTATTGAAGCAGGCAACGAAAGCATTGGATGAAGATCGATCTGCTGAAAATCCATTTCAAATTTTGGATTCTGACATTAGCGAAAGCTATGAAAGCTTTCATATCATAGAAGAGGATTCTGACGGCGACAGTGATGTTGATATTCTTTCTTAACATCTTTTGTATAAAACATTTTTATCTTTTGTTACGCTTTTTAGGAAAAGAAAACATTGTGGTTTAAAGTCTATTTTTATGTCATTTTTTCATTTTGAAATAAACGCCGCCCTCTAAAGAAGGCCGCCCTCTATTAAACGCCGCATCTAAAATCTGCCATTTGTAATAAACGCCGCGGTGTTTATTAGAGGAAATACGGTAAATACATTATCTACATTATCTACATTTCAATTTTTGAACTTTTTTGAGGTTTGGAAGAGAAGTTGTGAAAACATTAATCTATTCTTTCTCTTTCGGTTTTGACCGATAGAAAACTAACCTCGTTTCCAGTCTCTTGGCAACATCTGCTTAACGAAAGATTTTGTTCGTTGTAAATTTGAAGGCTTTTAAGGAGGATGCTTGTTTGGCATAAGGTGGAAGACTGTTCCATAGGACACATCTTTTAAAGTGTTTATACCATAGGTAAGAGATGTTACTTTTGGAAGCAGAAGCTGAGAAGAGCTACGCAGTCTGTGACTATGCACAGTCCGGACTAGAACCATTTAGACGTTTAAAAATTTCTGCTGAGAGTTTTTGCAGGTGAAGTGTATGAACTGAAACACTACCGTCTAAATTGAGTAGATCAGTGTAGCTGTATTTGTATTCTGAAAGTGTCTCACAATGTATAGCTTTCAGACAGCGCTTGTGGGTTCTTGTCAATAAATCTGACGCACCCTTTCGACAGTGGTAAGCACATACGCTGTACACAAGGCACGTAGTTGTTCCTTATTTAAAAACCGTTTAATTCTTTAAATACAATTGATTTTCTTATTTGCCGACGAACAAAGATGGCGAGTATTGGAGTTAAATTCGAGTCTATTGTCAATAGTGATTCCAATGAGCTTTACTTCATCTGAGGGCATGATTGCCTTATCACCTACATAGATCGGGCTATCTACTTCAATAGAACCACCTAGGAACATAACTTGAAATTTGTCCGGATTTGCAACTAAGCAATTGGAATCAAGCCACTTTAATGCCATACCGAACTACCCAGGGTATCACGCATTTTGAGTTCGAACACTCGGGGAAAGTCTCATCGTGCTTCATGCTCATGAATTATGCGGACCAGAAAATCTTTTTTTATTTTGAACTTTCATTAATATGGTGACCGTGGAAAGTTAGCTGGTCTGCATTATTCAACAATTCTTTATCACTTTCAAATCAAAACCACATGGAGAGAAATTAAAAGAAGAGTCACGATCAATTTTTGGTGGCAATATTCGATGCACAGACACAGTTTAGCGCAACGAAGATAATAAAAATGTATTCTTTAATATTTCTAGTTATGTTGTGCAATTCTACAGAACTTCTCTTGGTTCTATTTATCTTTATTTGAGCAATCCTCAAAGACACTCTGGTAAAGTCTGCCAAATGGTTAGCCATAGCAGCCATTATTGTATAAAAAAATATTGCTATTGTGCTGTTTTAGAAGAGAATTTACACATAAATACTAATTTTTGGTGAAAACACCTTAGTACTTTCTGTTTGAATATTCTCTCGCTTAAATTTTAATTTCGTGGGACCCAAAAGAAAGTCTAATAAGTTCGGTACGCATTTAAGACAATTGCAAGGTCGTATTGTAATGATGCGGTGACTTCGTGAATTGAGTTACCGCAACAATAGAGGGTATTGTCGTCGGCGAAATTACAAATTTGGGACTCTTCTATAATTAAAAGAAGGTCGTTTAAAAAAATATTAAAAAGCAAGGGTCCCGGTATGGAACCCTGGAGCACACCTAATAATATTTTAAGCCATTCACTGAAGGAGGATCCAATTTTTTGTTCTCTGGTATCTGTTTGAGAGGTAACTATGAAGGAAATTGAGGACGCGCCTACTTAGGCCATAAGCTTTTAGTTTTGACAGGAGTAGCAGTTTCACAGGGATGGGTCCACAAATCGCCTTCCCTGGCTTCATCATAACTAAAGCTTGTCTGACTTCCTCAGGAGATACATGCTCAAAGTTCCGTAAAATTTTGGTTTTAATTTTTACTATACTGTAATGACTTTTTCATGAAAACCTTAAATACCATCTACATTTTACCATCTACATCGCTTGTATTAAGCAGGAGAGTTTCCGAAAAGTTAACAAAATAGATATTAAAAATACTAAAAATAATATTCTCGTCAAAAATAATAGTACAATTTTCCAAGTATTTAGTAGAGAATAAAGCATCCCAAAATAATTTAGCATTTTGGGTAGAAGACTTCCAATTTACTGAAAAAAGTGTTTCTCATCCTTTCTATTTAAAGCAACAACAAAGTTGCGTTATTGTTTATATGCCTTAATATCTTCAAAATTTCCTGTTTTATCTGCAATTCGCTTTAGCCTTGATCTCTTCATGATTGCTTTGCACAAGGATGGACTTACACGAGTTTGGTGGTTTCCACGGATCATTTTAGATTTGTGTGGAGCATGCCAATCAAGAACTTCTGCAAAAGCAGAGGAAAATGCGGCAAAGTTCCAACTTTGAATGCAATTGAAAGTACTTAGCAAATCCCTGCGAAAGCTGTCAATAGAGAACTGCTTATATGGTCGATAGGTTATCCTCTTTGGAGGTAGACAACTGACTTTTGACTTAAGTAGTTCATAAATAGTTCATAGTTCATAAATCCAATGTCAACACACATCTTATGATGGAGGCAGATTTCAGGATGGTGGAAGGAAAGGTTCACTTTGGATGCCCTAAAACAATGACGCACATGAATGACGTACATCTATCAGAATTTAAGGCACCTTAACAAACTTCAAATACAAAAGCAAAAATTGCGTATGTGTGGATATTCGTCTGCAACGCATTCCGGATCCGTTCCATATCGATTTAATCGGCTGATCGTGTCTACCTTAAAGCTATCACCAATTAACTCAAACGTCACTTCAAATCTTGCATTTCCTGGAATGGTCTCAAGGCTCATTATAATTTTTTTTCTAGTTTCGTTTTCGTTTTTCTTTGTGTGAGAGGTACGTTGCTTCAACAAACGTACAGTGACTACCTGCTTCAAGTTAAGTTTGGCACATAATTTCGATTTCTCGCCTATGTTTAACACCCGTCTGTTGATTTCTTTTACAACTATTTCCGCTCCTTTCTTAACAAACACTTGGTTTTTATCGATGCTTTCAAATGCTATACAGGGACACCAATGGTCATTTACGCCACTGTTTTGACAGGTTCTTTTAAGGGGATCAATTTTCGTAAACAAACTCTTTCCAACGTACTTTGACTCGTCTGGTTGGTCAGGATACATCATCAAATGTTCGTAAGTCGGGAAAAGATCATAAGGTGACGTCAAAAATTGGCTATTCCATTTCAGATTATCATACAAATCTGGATAGTTTTCTTTAAAGGGCGGGGGTAACGTTATTGAAAAATATGGTAATCTCTCTTCAAGCGTCCCTTGCCGAGTTGTACGAAAATGCATGCTATGAGTTCTAGCTCCATGATCCGAAAAAACAATGAAAATGGTATTATTCACTCTAATTGGATCTTTATAAAACTGAAATATATCGGCGATGTCGTCATCCATCACTTGTAACAAATTCATATCATTGTGTGCGATACGCCCCATGGCGCAATACACAAACTTGGCTTCATCCTCGTACGTTGTTGTGAATTCTTTCAGGATATGTAAGTTATATTTCACGTTACAATAATGGTAATCGTTCCATTCCATTTGGCCAAGCCAATATGGTCGTACGTAATGTGTTGTAGGTGGATCACGAAAGCCATGTAAACGGTAATTAAAAGCCGCATACTTCGGATCAGTTTCGGAAAACATGGTGCTGTACCCAATCTTCTCTAACTTCTTAAATATCCATGAAAAATCATCAACAGGTGCACTATTGGCAAACCCCCGACGTGCTTCTGGCAAATCTTCCTCACGATGCCCTAATAAAGAAGGTATTAGTCCTATATGGAAACGGAAATCTAATGATTAGGGATTTATTTGGAACAGAAACTATGGTCAAACAGTGGATTTTTGTACATATCAATTATTTTCATGTTGTTGCATTATTTTTCGAAATGAACAAAATAGAGTATATAATATCGTTTTCTTTTCATTTTCATACAGCTGGTCTCCCCGGGAAAATATCGACTTGACGTCATAACCAATGACAATTAACTATTGATGATGTTCGAACTGCAGAAAGTATGAGCAAATAGAAAAATTATAGAAAATTATTTGTGATGTAAAATGGCGTGGGTGCACGTACTTAAAGAAATAAGTAAGAACTGCAACCCTCAGTTCTACTTATAGTTCATTCTCTTTAATGTATATGGAAGAAAAAAATGAAATTCATTGATTGCTTTAATAAAAGTATGAATGATTTGTAAAGAAATGAATGAACTATCAATTTTTCTTCTTCTTTTGTTTATAAGGCTACATCTACATTTCGTAACCTAGATATTGAGAGATAGAAGCAAAGTGTAAAAAGGTTCTGCAATATAAAAATCTGATGGAATCCACTTTACGACATGAACAAAAACAAAAACGCTGCATATAGCGTCTTTAATCTCGCTATATGAAACAGTCAATGCACGATTTCCACTTAAATTTGGTCGATTTTAATTGGATAATCACTTAATGTTGGAAGTTTTTCACCCGAATGTTGACTTTCTTGAGCGAAGACTATTCTTTCAAGTGCCAAATTACTGAAAATGCGTTCTAACACTTTCCAATGAATCCGCAAGATATAAATATCGAACGAGCAGATTTTATTTTACTGAGCGTGGAATTGAATTCCGATCACAGAAGCGGTCACCGTATTGCTTCTTCTAACCGATCCCGCACACAGTTATTCACTGGTTACACTTATAACATTCCGCGGTTGAAAAATCCGTTACACCTCTGTTCTGTTCTATAAAATGACTATACATCACTATAACCATCATAGCTATATCGGACGAAAACACCATTGAAAAGATTTCAAGGGTATTTTATGGATGCTGAGTAAAACTTTGCAACCATTCTTTTTCAGTCCTGTCAGAAACATTTGTATAGCAGTACACAGTTGACAGACAACTGTGTATTCATTTGTGCAGTTATTAAATACATTATCACTAGTGGCAGATTTAAAGGTTCTCTTTTCAATTTTCCTTAACCTCAATATCGTACTTTCGAAACAATATCGTACTTTCGAAACAATATCGTACTTTCGAAACAATATCGTACTTTCGAAACAATATCGTACTTTCGAAACACGAACTTTTTGTAAATTTTTTTTACGTTGTTATTTATGATCACATTTTTTTCACCTTTTCTTTTCTTTCACAGTTATATCTCTGACGAAATCGTCTTTGGTACCTCTTTGGTACCTCTTTGGAGAGGTATAACTTTATATATGTAACGTTTATAGTAAGGTATGTAAAATACCTGTAAAAGCTGCCAGTAGTTGACTGGTGGTTCCTTCTGCTATAATGGTCTGACCTTGCAATATGATAGTATTTTCATCATCATATACCATTGGCATGAACTTCAGTAACTGTCTATCAAAGTTGGAACGCGATTGTGAGTCAATCATCAAGTGAATTATGTTCAGAGGAATCCCAGTCGGCAATTCTATACATCAAAGATAAACGGAAATACGAAATACCATCTCGTAAAATCTCGTAAGCCTAGACACAACTGTCAGAAACAAAATAGTCTTGTCAGTTAGTTCTTACCTTTAAGTTTGACTCTGGTCTTTCTGTTTTCAGTGTCCTTTGTAATGTGTGTATGATATTCTGTGTGTTTTATTTTAGTCTCTGTCAGGTACATCTGGACTTTAATGCTATCTTCAGTTAACCGATAAGTGTATTTGCCTTTAAGAACAATTCCCAATTACTATTAAGAAGGATGAAATTGCTTTCACTCTCTGTTTAAAAATAAAAATGAGTGTGACTAACCATTGTAAATCTCAGTCAAATGTATTTTTTCAGACAATTCTACATCATTGTCCTTTGTCAATTCTTTGTTTTTAGCATTACTTCTC
Organism: Turritopsis rubra; assembly: GCA_039566895.2. Lineage (NCBI taxonomy): Eukaryota > Metazoa > Cnidaria > Hydrozoa > Anthoathecata > Oceaniidae > Turritopsis > Turritopsis rubra. Next base: position 13,857,016 of record CM077630.1, read on the forward strand.
CTGATGTATTGGATAGAAACATCCGACCTCCCATCGCCAGGTAGTGTAAAAACTCCGTTTTCTATTTTTCCAAACCTTTCAACATTGCATTCAGCAAAAGCCTTTTTTTCCATGTATATTAACGCATCCTCAGAGAATGCATCTAAACTTGGGATTTGACATAAAGCATCTTTTTGGTGTACAGTAGCCTGATGTCTTTCCTTGTAAACTTTCATGAATTTCTCACGTTCTTTTAGCCAATTATAATCCATCACACGAAATTTATAATGAATATAGGAGCCAATATATTTAATACTTTCTAAATGGTACCAAACTCCAAAGGCTGTGATGAATGCCAATGAAAGTAACACAAGCTTTTTCGAAGTTGGAAGCCGTCGGCAATATCTAACATACATTCTAATTAACTTCACTAAAAAACAAAACCAATCAATAAAGGCAGAGAATGTTTCCACTTTAGACTGGGAATCAATACTGATTGAGGGCCTTCAACCAGACGCAACCAGAGAATTTTTTGAAGTATATTCTTCTTTTCATGAGGATTTTCTTAACACCTATGTTTCACATAGCCTATAATATAGACCATCGCTAACTACTCGCTATGGTCTATACACTTTGTTTGATTTTTTCATATGACCGTGTTATCAAAAAGAGATTGGGAACCATACAAACGAGTTGATAATTATGAATGATTAGCCAAATGTGTTATCAGGTCCTGTAATAAGCCAATATGAAAAAATCGACCAAAGTATATACACCCTAGTGAGTTAGCGACTGTCTACATTTATATACTATGTTTCACACCGAATTAAAAAAACATTCTTTTTACAATACTTTTATTACATCTATTATTAATGAATAAACAAGAAAAATAATTCTATTATAGAAGAACAATCCCAAGTTTTACACATTAACAATGAAAAAGAAAATCCAGAACCAACCAATTCATTCTGAATGAACCATGCATTACCACCTGTACTTACTTTTAGGAGACTCTTCCTTTCTTGAAGGTGAAGTTATTGAAGAAAGAAAACCCTTACTATCACATCTGGCAACAAATAATGACATAATTATTTCCTCTTCAACACATAGATACCGTCATAAACTATATATCTTGTAATGTTTCTAGTAACAGAAAATAAACTATCTTATCTTATCTCTTATCATTTTTTATCTTTCTCCATTTAATAGTTAACAATAAAAGATAACTACAAGTATATCAGGGTCCATGCCACCTACCAAGTATCATTCATACTTTTCAGTTACGTATCAATCACCTTTGGAAAGCAGCTAGAAAGAATGTCCAAAAAGAAAATTAATTGTCAGGACTTTGCTAGATAAATGGATTGAAATAAAAGATATTGAAAAGGAAAAAATTGAAATATTTGAAATATTGAATTTATTCGCTTTTTTCTTAGCCCCTTGTGATTAGCTGGTTCACCATGTCAATGGCTAACCAAAACAATGAAGTCCTCCTCATTTTACATGAAAGGATCAGTATGATATTTCGTTTTACTTGTCACTTTTTCAACTTTTATAAAATATTCCTCTCACCCCGTTCATATTTATCATAAGAGAACCTCTGAAAGCATTTTTAAAACTTGTCTTGTCTAATTTTATTTCAATTTCAAATAATGAGCAACCTGGTTGTATATATAATTACATGCTTTGTTAAAAAACCAACACATAATTTTGGGGATGACTAAAACATGAACCAACCAGAACCCACCAGGAACCCACCAGAATCAAACAGTAAATAACAAACAGATGTTTGGGAAAAGTTTTTCTAGACACGGCATAGAAAATACCACAGGCAGGTAGAATTCATAAAGGGTACAAAAGATTTTTTTAAAAATACATAACTATATACTTCTATTTTATGCTGTAAATGTTGTTATTACTAAATAGAAAAGATGGGGTTAGTACAAGCTTATTGTTTTATATCACATGATATATGATGATGAAAAACACCCTGGAAACAAATTTGTGTGTAGAAATAGGCTTTCGAATTTTGAACAGTAAAAGTAAAGAAATTATGCAGAAATAGAATTTCAAAATATGAGAGAAGCGAGATGCTGAAACAGCTCAAACATCATTGAATATCAAACAGGTGAAAGATTTATCCTGACTGTCCTTTCGTTCACCACAACAGAAGTCTCGTCCCTGTCTGTCTTCCATATAAATGACCCATTAGAGAGAACATACAGTATTAACCAAAAAATCCTTCTTTTTTGACAACAATGCCTCTTCATCCTGAGACAAATCAAAAAATAAATATCAGATCAGAAGTTCACCATTTCCACCATCTTCTCGACTTTCGCTTTCAAAACATTAAAATTAATAATGGTAGAGTGTTACGTCACAAGTTGCAGACCAGAATCTACTTTTTCAGACTGCACAACATTAAAACAGTGCGTATTTTAAAAAGTGTTGGAGGGTCTGCATAAGGACATTTTTACATTTAATTTATCAATATTATTGGATAAATGTTAAGTAAATATAAAGTAATGTAAAGTGCCCGATTACTGGACAGTTCTGTTGGATCCTTGCTTGGTTGCCGTGGGTGTGTTCTGGGTACGCGTGGGTTCTGATCAGTTCATGTTTTAGTCAGTATGCAGAATTTTGGCCGATGCTCTTTTACAGGCTGATTTGTTGCTTATACTTTTCAGTTGTTGATCATCTAGCTGTAAAAGAAGACCAAATTTGCATGTTTGTTACTCAGGGGGGTAGGCCAGTGTGGGGTTCTTTAAACCAGCAGATAATAACACATTTCTCATCAGCAAACAATAGCCCCATTGTTATTAAAGGAGATATACAGAGAAAACACAACAGACAATAGAATTATTAAAATTTAGCACATCTGTTAAGAGCAAAATGATTAATAGTCTCCTCCTAAAAATAACAACAAAAAAATGATTTAATTTTATCACAGTAAAGTTTCAACACAAAAGGGATAAATGTATGTAACACAGATTGAATGGGTAGGCAAATGTGAGTAGTGATCAGCAGAATTGGGATATATTTCTGAGGAACTGACACTGTGTTTTGTTCAAACTTTACCTTTATTTTTTAGTCCAGGGCTCCAAAGGTAACGTGATTTCCACAGCTGATACGGCCATAATGAATAATATTGCTTAGATCAGCATCCTAAGAACAGAACTATCAATCACGATCAAATGATTAAATCAGAGATGAGAGGTAGAAAAGTAAATACGACGATCGCAAGACGCAAAATGTGTGTAGTATGTGTACAACTCAAATATTGTGTTCAACAGTGCAAGAGACGCCAATATACTAAAACTTTCAGATATCTTTGAGTCGTCTCTCGCCATGCGTAAAACTATAGTTTTTGTTTGAGTATTATAAATTGTACGTGGCGCATAAACAGTGTGATGAACACAAAACACAAACGAAATTTGGAGAAATTATTCGAACGACTGATGGAAAATGAATTTAAGGTTAATGCACAAAATGTTTCCTCGGACAATCTACCGCATCGTTTTTTGGAGTTGAAATAACCGATGAAGGCGTTAAAGGCGTTAAACCTGATCTAGGAGGTCAAATGTCTTGCAAATGCACCATCACTATCAAATATCACCATCACCATCACCATCAAACCACCATCACCATCACCATCACCATCACCATCACCATCATCATCATCATCATCATCATCATCATCACCATCAAATATCACCATCAAACGACCATCACCATCAAATAAAGCCGAATTAATGTCATTTCTTGGACTTTGCACATTCTTGTGTCGTTTTATACCGAATTATTCTGAAGAAAAAAACAATAGGAACTTACGTCATTTGTTAAAAAAGAACAAGTCATTTCTGTGGGGTGAGAAGCAAGAAAAAGCCTTCAATGACCTCAAAACCGAAATCACAAGTGATACTGTAGTAGCATTGTAGCATTCTATAACCCTGAAACACTATGCACCTTATGGGCTGATGTGAGTGATTATGACATTGGGGATACTTATGCAGCCAGACCAGAACAACAACCTGCGTCCAGTTGTATACGTATCTAGATCACTCAACAACCACGAAGTCAAATACTCGCCAACAGAGAAAGAAGCACTTGGATTAGTCTGGAGTATCGAAAAGTTACATATGTATCTCTTTAATTGTCATTTCCATTCAATAGTAGACCACCAACCACTGAAATTTATATTCAGCAGCAACGTCTGAAACAGTCCAAGAATCCAAAGATGGAAAATGAAACTTCAAGAGTACTCATTCAACATCGAGATAAACAAGGACCCTTGAATATAGCTGATTTCATAAGCCGAATTCGTAATAACGAATAATCGGATGATGCAGAAACGTCACAGTTATACGTCAATTTTGACACTACAAACGCCTTTCCTTTAACAAATGAGTTTAAACGAAATCCGAAAATATTTGAAAGAAGATCCTGAACTCATACAACTGGTAAAAGCAATAGAAACGAACAATTTCTCCGAATGTTCAATTTACGTAACCGTTTCAAACGAACTAAGTGAAAAGAAAACATTACAGTAGCAGCGAAAGCGAATACCGTATTAAAATATCCTTGGACTCCTACTCCTCCTCTACTCCTCCTCCGGCCGAAAGGGCATTTAGCCCATGCTTTAGACTCTGCGAAATTCCCTTTACGAAACTATATAAATTGTATGAACGAACGCAGGCTAGGAATTTTCAAAAGCTTATCAAAACATTCAAAAAGTATTTTTTTGGTATTTTACCAGTCATTCACGAAAAAATGGATTTTATTCCCATGAAATACGATAAGGAGGATTTCAGTTACTTCTAATGCGAAGTATATCACTTGAAATTAAGTATTATTTTGTTGGCGAGGCATTCGTTCGGCTCACCTACAGTTCATAATGAGAAGCTTCATAAAGCAGTTCTTACTTTAACTCTATTAAACCACCTTTTTATAACTATTCTTGTTTGTTATTTGAACGTTTTTGTTTACTTTGTGTGTCAAAGTTTAAAAGTATTTGGATGGATTTTTCATTTTTATTTATTATAATATTTATTTCGCTGAAGACGTTTTCGTTTTTTTTTTTTTTTAGCTCTGATACATTTTTAAATGATACATTTAGTTTTATAACAATTGTATCAAAATTTTCTGAATCTTTGGGTTTTGCCAGGCAAGCCCTGCGCTCGCTAAATGAAAAGTTTAACCCATTGGATGATAACTACATCTAGGTGACACTCTGCAGTCATTTCACATTACAAATGTTAATAAAAGAAAAAACTGTTGTTTCGATTATTTTTAGATCTTTATTATCTGCAAAAGGCAATAACCTCGGGGATCTATTTTTCTACGCGAAATCTCACCCGACGACCGTTGTGTCTTGTTTATATTTATACAGGTTGAAAATAAATCACACTGATAATAATGAAGGATTTCTAGTATTTTAATTAAGTATACCCCAGCAGAGTTTCCTTGTTTGCTCTTATACTTAATATGAATAGAAAAACAAGAATCTTCAAATTATGGAGAGTTTCTTATAAAAACGCATGTATTCAGCCATACGTTCCTCAGGTCATAGGATAATCTGATGATGGTCATTGCAACGTATAAAATCTCCAAAACATGAGATTTCAGCGGCGGATCTAGCAGAAATTTAACTGCTGTAAGTCAATTTGGAGGAGAACTTTCTAAAATAGAATTGGCAATTAAATTGCAATAATCCTTTTGAAAACACTCCATACTTTTAACACCAGTAAATCCAATCCACATTTCAAATCAAACCTATTATTATCCTTTTCATATTTATACAGGTTGGCCTCGTCAGATGTAAGTTACAAAATATAAAATATAATCAAAGAGGGACCTGTGAAACTGAAAAGAAACTGGAAAGGGAAATGATTGAAAACTATGAGAAGCAAAGAATTAGAGTTAATAACTAACAAAACTCAAACAAATTACAGTCAGGATTTGAAAAATACTGAAAGAGAAATTTGGTCCAGTATGTACAATTCAAAAGAGGAATAAAAAATAGAAATAATGAATTTAAATATTTATTCATATACTTATGAAGTTAAAAACTATTAAAGGCAAAATATGTTTTTTGACAGTAAGAAGCTGGTGAGTCCATTTTGTGTTTTAAGAGGCTGGTCTGTTCAAAAGAAAAATCTCCAATTAAGTCCTTGGATTTTGCAAAAGACTTTTCATTTTTAATATTGCTGGCAAGTTTATTGAAGAGCTTTGCTCCCACAAAGGTGGACAATTTTCTTCCAGCTTCTGAAGATATTCTAGGCAACTTAATGATAGAGTTTCTGCCTCGTGTACTGATATCATGTCGATTCCAACGAAAGTCATCTGAATGAAACCATAGAAACATTCTTGCAAAACTTGACGAAAATTCGCCAATGATGGAAAAAGTTAAACCTAATTAAATCATGCAGACATTGAGTTACAATTATCTAACTTTGTTTGCCTTTACATACCAAGAAACCATCCAGCTGTGAAAATATTTCAAATACGTGAATTGGAAATCAATAGCTTTAAATTTGCGAATTGCAAAAGAAGATTATTATTCGACGAAAAGGTAATTTTTCTTCCCATTTCACCAGCTTACAAATGCTTTTACGAAAACTGTAATAAAAAAATGCCTGGAATGGAAAATAATTGTTGTTGTTGTTGTTGTTATTTATCTTTCGCCAATAATAAATACAGTGAAGATACAATAGCTAAAAATATCTGACTGGATCTTGCAGAAGACAGTCAATTCTATTATCAACCCCCAGAAACGTTGAGCTATTTACAAGAGTGATAACATGGTTCTGCAAAATATATAACAAAGATAATATAATGGTTCTGTACGTTACAAAACAAAAATGAAAAAAAATAGAAAATAGTAAATAATATAGTAAATAATAAACATTAAATAGAATAAGAATAAGGACTAACCCAGTGGACAAGATCTTCAAAATCTTCTCTGTGAAGGAGTGTTTTCTGTAGGAATGGCAACCAATATCACCTGCTGGTTCATTACAAAAACACTCCTCCACAGAGACTTTTTGAAGATTTTGCCCATTGGGAAAGAAAGCTAAAAAATATTTTGAAGTAAATGATGTTTTAGGGAGTTCTTAAAATAATTTAGAGTTTCAACTGATTTCAAAGAATTTACTAAGAATTCTTTCCATAAGCGCGACCCACTATATTTAATTGGGTAAGTATTCGTTAGTTTTTGAGGAAGAAGAGAGTTATTATTAGAATATTTTGTACGATATTTATGTGAATATTTAACTGATATATATTCAAAATATCAAGTCGACGAAACAAAGGTTCAGAGTTGGTGTATCTATCCACACCACATGTTATGCGACACGCATGTTTTTACTTACCGTTGAGCTTTCTTAGTTTTTTGAAATTATTACTACCGCACACAATGTTACGATATTCCTATTTGTAATACATATATCGCAACGTTACAATACATATAATACAAAGTTGTAATACAAGTTCTTCATGCAATGAAAGTTAAGAAATAGTTTCGCTTTATAGATCAAGGCAATATTTTTAGAGACTTTATTTTCAATTATTTCTATATGCTCTGGACTCTCAAAGAATGTAAGGACGGATGTGTTTTTGTCTGGTTACTTTTAACCTAGGGGTTATAGGGGCTTTTCAGGAGTATAACTTCTAAAATATTATTGTTGGTATGTCATGAAACTTACCACAGTGATACATCACTTCTTAACAAATTGAATGGAACAAAAAATAATTGTGCTTAAGTCATCAATTTCATGATGACGCCATTATAAATTAACTATAAATAAATAAATGATAATAAAGTGTTGTTTTCCGTTAGTCATTAAACTGGCCTATTTTCTTGTAAACGACTCAAATTTTCCATGGCTTATTGATATAATGGTTGGTATTCTAAACCAAATTTCCTTTTCAAAGATATATAATATCGGCAATTTTCAAAATTTTCATTGTTTTCGATTGACCACCTGTCAATCGTTTGGTTCCGCCGGAAGTACCTGCTGTAATGGAACTTTTTTTTCACCATGTTCCAAAAGCCTTTTTTTTCAATAAAGTAGCAAAAATGGTTCCTAAGGTATTACAAAAAGTGATGGAGGTGTTTCACAATTCCCCCCGACTAACCAGCCACGCTCCTCTAGGCCTAATAAGGTAAAAACCCTCTTCTACCTTTTTCAACTCGTTAGGAATCCCAAAAAGTGTTTTTAAGTTTCGATGTTAGAAAAAGATGTTAGTTGTCATCTGCGAATAGAATGAATATAAGAATATCAGCCGTTGACGTAGATTATGAAGAGTAAATGCCCTAAGTTATAGCCATGTTATAGCCTATATGTAAAAATATAACATGTTATATATGTTATATGTTATATCCCCCTGGTTTAAACCCATAAAATTTGAAACAAAAAATTCCTACACGCCACCCCACACCCCGGATATAAGCCCATATAATTTTGAAGTGAGCTCAGATTTAGTCATCTTTATATCAAAGGTATTTAAGTAAGATTTAAAGTTTTTGGTGGTTTTTGGGATCTAAGTTGTCAGATTTTGGACCAATATTTACATATAAGTTATTAAATTTATTGGCTGTGCCTGCCTTACTATAAATAGGTTTTCCATTTACAGTTATTTTTTTACGCATCCTATTTCCTAACAGGAAAGTTAGAAGGTGATCTGTTACTGATTACACTGGTATTTAAAGTTGGTGTATCGTGAAAATTATTAGTTAGAATATTATCGATTAGAGTTCCGGATTTTCCTCTACTCTTGTAGTGATTGTAGGAGTTAATTTGTTCTGAATTGTATTATTGAAAACATGTGGAAATCATACAGAAATTGAGTTACAATCATCTAACTTTGTTTGACATGACATAACAGAAAACCATCCAGCTGTGAAAATGTTTTAACATACATCGAAAATAAATAGCTATTATTGTTGAATCTGCAAATTGCAAAAGAAGATTATTTTCGATGAACAGGTATTTTTTTCCGATTGCACGATCTTCCAAATTTACACCCTGTCAATATGAAATGTGTTTTGACTTTGGCCAGTATCTTTGATTCACAAGTCTTTTGTGATAATTTTGTGTTTACTTTTCAATCATTTAAGGAGTTGCCATTTTAAAAGTTGCTTATGTAATGACATAGTTCTAATGTAATAGATATAATAACATTTAAATTTGTTTCTCTTTAAGTTTTTGATTACAATTTTATGATTTGAAAATATTCAAAACTTTCACATTCGTTGCTTCGATTTAATTTTTCTGGTAAACTGTTTTTCGGCTAATTTTCCTGGGACGAAAAATGAGTTGTTTGTTGTGTTACAGTTATAAAAAATAAAGATACCATATCGGTAACCCTAACAACCACATTGTTAACCGTTTTGTGTCCTTTTGAACCTTTTACATGATTATTTATACAACTCTTTGCAAAGTGCCACGTTTAGCCATAGTGATGAAATAAAAGCTGAAAATCTCTTTTTGGATGTCCAAAAATAACAAATGTGATAGATCTTTTGCTTAAACATAAGTTGTATGAAGATTGATAAAACTTGATTTTCAATAACGGACATTTGTCTTGCAACTATGGTGCTTTCTGTGTTACACGACTATCATGCGATTACTTTTCGAACAACACTTTGTCTCCAATACATGAAATTGTGTCTATAATGCAAATACCTTTACGTCTTTAAATCGTGAAAATACGAAATGGTTCCTCCCTGCATTTCAAGCATAAACTTTTCTTTGTAAGGCGTTTCTATGGCTTATATAGCGGCTATAATTTCATTTTGGAAGGATATTTTATCCAACAAATTGAAAAACTTGTTGGCGATTGTCCCACAACAGTCGCAGAAATATTTAATAAATATTTAATATTTAATATTTAAGTTTTAATATTTAATATTTAAGTTTAAATATTAAAGTTTAATTTAATGCTATAATTACACTTACAACCAGAATCTAGAAATGGATTCTGGGTAAAGTCTACACAGATTGTTTTATTACCAACATTATTACTTGGAAAATGGGCGAATTTCATTGGCTCGTTAACCAGTTATTGCAGATCGATAATGCCTGTTACAGACGGTAACTTTAAATGTCAACAAAATGATAAAACTTTCCCAGCACTGTGATGTTCAAATTTCAAACTAAGAGAATATAATAATCATTATAACCTTTTTTTGCGAAGTGATTGAACATCATCTGCAAACTATATACAACCGAATTTTTGAAGAATTTGATAATTTAATGAATCGAACGTTGAATTATTAATAGTATTCTACACTGTATTCTACACTGTAAATAACAGTCAACACTTCTTAACTCGAACCTCTATGGGAAGGATGACAAACTTTTTAAAATACCAAATGTTTGGAAAATGCTAAAGCGGTTTGAGATACTGAAATCGAGGTTCCCAGGATTACGCTTGTGGTTCTTCTAAAAACGTGTTAAACAATTTGGGATGACCCCAGATGTCCATAAATTAACCCATACTAACTTACAGATTACCTCTTTGAAGATTATCTGGGTTTTTTACAACTATTACAAGACCAAGTCTTAAGCTTTCACTGTTAATAGATATATACTAAAAAATTATGATCTTTCAAAATGTTTATTGTAGATAAAAAAGATGGGAGCTGCATTTCAATTATTTTCTGTGTTTCAACTGTTGGTGATTGTGCAAATGGTGACATCCATCTACTTTTATGATGACAATGAATATATGAGCCACCGTGTATTTAATCATGATTTCTTCGCAGAGGAAAACGTTTTGACAGGTAACTTAAAGTCAATTTCCATTAGAACACTCATGTTCGAGACTTCTGGCGCCATGTGCTAGGGTTTCATTTATTTTTAGGCGGCACTCGAAGTAAAATCAGTTTTTAAACAATTTATCATAATGAAGAGGCAGGTCTGTTTTGTGAAATCATCTTCACGAAGTTGATAATACCTACTTTCTGCCATAAGTTCATGGTGCCTTCCATGCGATCAGTGTTATCACAGTTCGTTCGAAAAGATACATAAAAAAAAAAAAATACAAATTACAATTAGGAAAATACACTCGTGTTTGAGTACCTGCATTTACATGATAAAATCTCCCACAGATAATCTGTATAATAAGTATTGAGATTTTATGCAGGTTAGCATTTATAGTTGATAACCCATTAGCATTGCTGACACGTCACTAATATGTTAACAATGTATTAATACTGCCCGCTAAATACGTGAGCCTTAAATGTAAACAAAACAATGGTAATTTTTCAAGTATTGTGTAGTTCAAACTTAAACCAAGAAAAATTTATCATTTTTCGCAAAATGATTGAACTTCTATAAATAAAATCGAATTTTTGAAGAATTCGATAATTCAGTGAATCAAAAGTTGTCAATGCCAATGTCAATGTCAATGAACTTATGCATTATTATTAAATCCAAAAACATATTCTAGGAAATCGAAGATCAGACATATTTTCTCTAAGTGGAACTGCCGATTTCAGTGTTGGTAAAGATTGGTGTGGTTTCAAATCGAATGAGGCTGGTGGTGTGGTCACTGCAACGGTTGAAACAGGAAATTGTCAAGTTCCATCCTTTCATAATATCGTGAACAATATTTTGAAGAGAGGGCCTGACGCACCAGATCTTTTGAAGTCTGTTACCAAGATGATGAACGGGGAGCTTTTTCAGGTATCCTGGAAGTTTACTAGATTAAACAAGAGGAACAGGTGGAAGGCTAAATTAAGCTCTTTAAGTTTTTCCTTTGTAGTTTTCTTGTTGTTGCAGTTTTTTGCACCACAGTGTTCTTAAACATTTAAGAAAATGTGTTGATAAGACTTAAGGATACATCATACATGAATGAAATCTATCTATGAAACTCTAAGCTTTTCAATGGTAAAGTTATTTTTTAATATTTTTTTCTGTGGCTTATTTCCAAATATTATTTTTCATTATTTGATCGTGATTTTCTTAGATTGATCTTGAGGCCCGGAAAACCCGAGTTAAAAAATCGAGTTATAAAATCGAGTTATGCATTATGACGTCATAATTCGAGTTATCAACTTGAAATTTTTAATTTTTGATATCACTTCGAGTTACCAACTAGAAAATATATTTCTCGCTTCTACAATTTGAGTTACTAACTCGAAATAACTTTTTCAAATAAATCAAGTCGAGTTACTAACTCGAGAATATTATCGTGTCTGCTTAATGCTTAATTTTGGATACAATTATTTTTAAAATATTATAAGCATTATTTTCAAAATGATCATGTCGAGTCATCATCAAAATCAAATCATCTCCACACCACCAATCCCTCGCCCGAAACCCCCTTGCGTTTCCATTTTTCAGCCCAAATTGGTCCCAAGAATCAAAGAAAAATATGTCATGGTACAGCTGTTGTTAAAAATTATATACATTATATAAGGATTGCTTATCATTAGAACTTCCATCTTACCTATCTACATCCTTAACTGATTAATTTTGATCCCATTTTTACATTGACAAATGTAAATCAAAATTAGCACTATCAAATTGTTCCACGTGCAAATTTTCATTTGAATTGAATAATTTAGCAGACACGATTACTTCGAGAAAAATAATTTAAAACTTTATTTCAGAGTTAGTAACTCGAATCTTTTAAAGCAATATCATATTCTCGAGTTAGTTACTCGATGTCAAAGTTTGGCTTTTTGTAATTTCGTGTTAGTAACTCAAATTGTAGAAGCGAGAAATATATTTTCGAGTTAGTAACTCTAAGTATCGAAAATTAAAAATTTCAAGTTAATAATTCGAATTATGACGTCATAATCCATAACTCGACTTTATAACTCGATTTTTTAACTCGGGTTTTTCGGGCCTCATTGATCTTCAACACTTTTTAAGTAAATACAATTTAAATGGACATGGTTTTCAAATATTTTTACCTGTCAAAGTGGCGCCTCATTATCACCATGCTCTCCATTGTGATCTTTTGAAAAACTTTTAAAATACTTTTTAACGATGTTATTTTTTAGTGAAGTCTACCCATAGAAGTCCTTACTACGTTTTGGATCTATTTTACAAAATTAAATAAGCTCTGGAGAAGAGCATAGTCGTATTCAGGGTCAGTAAAAAAAAGTGAGAAGTCCAACGTTATGATTTATCTATTCAGTGTCGATTGGGTTACTTGCATGTTTTTCTTTTCTACTTTAAATGAATAAACTCTCCTCCACAAATTTTGACTGAGCTCTAGCTACGCTTCTGGAGAGACTGTTTTACTACCCGTAGAAGTTTTGGATCTATTTTACAAAACTAAATAAGCTCTGGGGGAGAGACTGCTTTCGTGTTTAAGCAGATGGGGACTAGGGATACCAAGGATTTTGTAAACGAGGTTGTTTTTGTAAACGAGGTTGTTTTGTAAACGAGGTTGTTTTTGTGAACAGGAGTGTGTGTTTTTCAAAGTCTTCTATACTTTTACAAATAAAAAATATCCAAGTAAGTGTTATATCATTTGGTAGCTATTAAAAAATACTTTCAAATGACATAAGTTTAACGTTTTTATACAATTGTAAAAAAAATCGAAATTTAAAAACCAATGCTAAAAACGTATATTGTATCCTTAAGATCTTAAACCAAGTCTGCGAGTACCAAGCCTTGCTTAGTTATCTTTTGACTGTCATAGGTTGAATCTATTATTGCAATCAAAGCAAGCGGTATTTTGCAACTCAAAACAAAAGCACGCAGTGGATTTCGATTGTTTGGTTATCTTGAAGTTGGTGCTTATTCAGATGATCCCGCTATGGTAGAATTTTCGTGGAACAAAAATGTACCAATGTCTGAAACAAATCTTGAAGTGAAACTTTCTGGTGCATCTCAGCTCGGTTCCTTTAAAGCACAGGTAGAAATTAAGCTTGTCAATCAAACTTTTCCATAAATGAGAAATATCTAGGACGTTTCATGCGTTTTCATGCGTTTAATGATAAGAAGGTGCGTTCTTTTAAGAGTGTGCTTTTCTGCCATTTTGAAACCATCTTGAAAAGTGTTAAAAAGTGTTTCAGAAAACAAGCCACCGCATGATCTCATACGCACCGACCCAAACAAATTGAATAAGTTTTACCATGAAGTTTTCTCAAATTCGCAGATAAAATGTATGTAAGCACGCGATAATCTATGATTTGAAATAACTCCGTGGAGTCGGATGTATTTTTCAAGCATCACCATTTGCCATAAGAATTGCTAAATGCTGCAAATATCTTCACATGAAAATTTCTGAGAGTGCCTCTGTATTTTATTTTGATGTATTTGGCTCATGAAGGAAGATTAAATTTATCAAACATTATGCCTTAGACCGAAATCGTAAAAGGAATGTCAGATCCAATTTTTGAAATCAAAAAACTTGATACAGGCAATGCGAAAGTGAAACTCTTCAGTGATATTGCAACCAAGTTCACCATATATCCACCAGGTTAGCCATCATAATATAAAGCAATGTCACTACCAAATTTTGATTAAAATTGATCAGTTTCTTTATTAAAGTGTTATTCAATTTTAGGAATAGCTCGCGAAGAAGATAACTTTAAGTACAGCTCACTTGCTCAACTTTCATGGAACGATATGTTTGGATATGGCGCATTCACTATTAATGACGATTTTCAAATTGTTTTGGAAACAAAATCGACTGAGTCACACACGTCTGTTTTTGGTTTCGCCGGTCACAAAACAAAGTTTATTATGAGCAGGTTTGCTTACTTTCACGTTTAGGGAAGATACAGCGAAAAGTCTCTATAGCGGACATCCCATATAGAGACAGCTCTGCATAGCAGACACTTTTTCCAGGAATGGATGCCTTTTCTTCTTGAAGTGCAAAGTTTAACTTAAAGGGCACCTGCTAATATTAGACACTTTTTTGGTCACGTCGGTGTCCACTATAGAGAGGTTTCACTATATACTTTAACCACATGGCAGTAAGAAACGAAAGGCATATTCATTTGACTGCTGACGCCCTATGGCTGAATCATGAGTTTCAGCTGGGTAGCACTCTAAAAACTTTAAAATTGCCACAAGTGCCATTTTTTCACTTCATTGGTACGACGTAACAAATTGTGACCACACTTTATGAAAAAAAAATTGTTTTCGGCATCTCATGAATAATTAATGTACTTCAAACTATACCTCTATTTCCAAAAAGTCAGTCTTTCACTGGCCATTTTCTGAAAGAGAAGCGTTGTTTGAAGGGCTTTTTGTCACACCCGCTAATGAAGCATAAGAGGCCGGAGAGTGCAGTGAGCGACGAAAATTTGTTTGTTTAAATTGGTCAATTTTGGGCAGATTTGATGACCCAACGTGCGACTGGATAATCGAGCCTAACAAAATCATTCCGCTTATTGCATAGCGGCAACTTCTAAGAACATGTCTTCAAAGTAGCAACTCGATTCCATCAGTATTTCTTGAGATATCTTTGCCAGGGATTCAGAAATACAACTTTTGAGAAATTTACGTTTAAAAAAATATAAGGGAAATTTGGAGAGCTTTTCGGATTTTCAAGCCCGTCCACGACTTCTGGAACGAAAAAACCTATTTGGTGAAAGGTGCTCCCAAAGACGCCCTACAAAAGACAAACGGCGTCAATCAGTGCGCAAGATTAGCGCGTATAGAAAATCTGCTTATATTTATGCTCATTTGCTAGCAAGACATAAAAATCACGTGGAAAACTTTCTCATTTTTTGATATTTTAGAGGCGGTTACCGCCTTAAGCATCATCCTCAACTTCCAAGCTGGAAATCAGTCCATTTGCTGTCTTTCAAGCTCTTATTTTAGTAGTTATTTTCTCCTGTTTCATGCAGTTGATAATAAACCTTGCCCATCCTGGTGAAATTCATAGATGATACTACCGCTGTATAACAAATTTGGAGTTCAATAAAGACAAGTAGGCCGAAATCTGAGAAAGTAAAGCAATAATTGAAATAGTTAATTAATTGTAGAGAAAAGTAACGAAACATATTCAGATTTGATGACCCAAATTTTACCTAAAAGTGTCAACAAAGTTTACATTTATTCTCATTTAATATTTATCTTTCCAAGGAAAACAGACGAAACTTCGTATGAGATGTATTAGCAATGACGTCAGTTGTCCATGCAAACTATATTTACCACGTCTTGAATATAATCGAACGCTTTGCCACTGATACTATATTGATAATATTACTGGAATTTTATTGGTTGAAATAAACAACTTTATAAGTGCAACCAATAATTTCATCTGCAGATCCTCAGAAATAAGTTCTCTCTGCTCACGAAACCACCTAATATGGAGCGGCATCTTTAGGTCTCGATTCGCTAACAGCGCCACCAATGAAGGGTTATATATCTTACTTGATAAAAGGTCTGACGGAGCTTATGGTCTAAATGTAATACATACTTTCCATAATTCTCGAATGTTGATAAACCCTGTTTTCACGCTATCCAAGGAAATGATAGAATTGGTAATTGTATAATTTCAGATTCAACAAAGGAAATCCATTCGGTTCTTTTCTGTTCAAGATGCCAAGCAACAAGAACATACTTGAAATTGTCAAGCCTGTCTTAACGTATCCAAATATACGTGCACTGCCAATGTTACGAAGGTTCGCTGATCGGCCTTGGTGCATTATGTTGTCAGGAAAGAATGGGAAATTTATGCAATCAGCAAGAATATTATCTGAAATGGATTTTTGCTTTCCTAAGGGAACACCAAAGGAAATTTCGGCCGGCTTTAATTTGAAAATATGGGTAAGTAACCAATTCAAGTAATCATATTTTGTTTCCAATTATATCCTTCGAAGCAAATAACTACATTACCTTTCATTATTACTGCTCGCCTTCTATCTCTCTCTATCTCTAAATTTCTTTCACCCTCTCTCTCTCTCTATCTCTCTCTATCTCTCTCTCTTATTTTTCCGAAAATAATTTAGGCTGATCACTGTATTCCAATCATCGATGCAGTTGCGCATTCTCATTTGACCTGATAATATCAAAGCTTTACCAGTGTTGTTGGATTCCCTCATTATACTATACTGAACTTTTATCTGAAGTCACAATACATATTAGGTACATATTATATTAGGTAGAATTAAAGAAAAATTTGCAAGACGAAAAATGTGGAGCAACACCAGAACAAGTGCAACAATTACCAGATATTGCGTTACTACAAGGTGCAATAACACAACAAGCAGTGAAATTCACATTCCCTTCAAATTATAACACACCATTACGAGCAACTATCAACTGCATGGGTGGGGAATCATTCTCTGATTTACCATTTAACGTATTCAATGAGGAAGGCCCGGATAAAGAGCCGATCTTTCAGATCCAAGAATTCTCATACAATCCACCGCAGAAGGATGTAAGAGAATCAAAAATGTACTTCAGGATTACGATTGTCTTAACTCTTCCGTCAAAATATCGTACCATACCAAATACAAAGATCGGTAAGTAATCAATTGAATATATGCATTAAAGAATTACATTGACTAAGAGCTTACCATGTGCGAGTGTGCATTTAACATAAACTGCGTCCAAAAGATATGTTGAAATGTTAGGGAAGTAACCGATAATGTGGTGTATATCTGGCATGATTTCACCTTCATATATTTTTCTCAATTCTGTTAATTGCACTGGCGCTGTGCTTTCCCACCAAAAACATCCACGTATACTTTATGAAATGTGGGAGGTCAGGGTTTAAATCCTGGTCGAGTCATTCCAGCGACCATAACAGTGAGAATCAGTTGAGCATTCAGCTTTACACTCGGCTTGAGAGCTGTCTACGGGGATAGTCTACTTGAGCAGTAAATGCAGACATGCGGCTTCCGTAACCCATATGTGGACTTTAAATGCTGAAAATGTTTTAAATCCTCCTACGCATGGTCCTCAGTGAAAACAGTTCTATCAGAACTGAAGAGGCTATGCACATATTGATATACATTGTATACATTGATAAATAATAATAAAACAAGAGGCCCTGGGGCCTGAAGATCAGCGCAGTTGGGCATACCAAAAAAGTGGTGCACATGACAAAGGACCCTATTCCCTATTATCACTAGACCCTATTTAGATAACATTCCGCATGTATTTACTAAATTTCACAGCCTTTCTCCTGCAGCGGCAAGAACTACATTTTAGAGAGAAAATTTTAGTATCCTTAAAACTGTCGTTTCCATTTCAAAATCAGCGGTTTCCAGTTTGAGGTTAACGAATTATATGCTTTAATGACTGCACATGTGCATAGTGAAATCAGCAATCACTGTCGGGAAAAAATTGAAACCCGGGTCGATAAGATCAACAACCTCGGCTTCAGTTATATGTCTCATTGTACTCGGTATCTTATTCATCAATAGCTAGGAAACCTGACTAACTCTTTCCCTTCCCTATTTTTATTAGCTGATATGATTTGAGGGAAAGAGAGATCTCTCTCTCAAAAATTTCTAATTGAGAATCACCGTGGTTCAGAGAGAGGGAGAAATAGACAGGTTTCACATTCAGAATTTGTATAGTTGCCTCGCTTAATGTTAATTTTCGCTTGTTATGTCTGCCTTTTAAATGAAAACCAGAGACGAAAAGTTAAAAGGTAGCGTTAGTCCGTTAGACACACTCTTCAGAAAAATACTTGCGTACGTTTGTTATGTCTCGATGGGCTGAGGTCATAGGTCTTGAAGTATTGGATACAATTTATTTGCAGGGGACTGCGTAACTGTGTGTGAAGTGAATTTATTTTTAAAGAGAACAACAAGTCATAAAACTGTAGCTACATAGCTACCTGTTTTTAGAACCCAGGAAATACTTTATGTATTCGTATTTTCATCAACAGGGAACTTGTGAAATTTTAAGTGTTACACACTAACAGGTCATAAAGGGAAGGCGGAGGGACAGAAAAGAGGAGGGAATAAATCGAAAGTGTGATCTATGTCATTATAAAAATCAGTAAGAATTTTCTTACCTTGAGTGCTGGAGATTAAGCGGCTGGTAATATTTCAGTATTCTGAAATAATGGTGCAGTATAAGGTTGAAAACTTTAGCGGGATGGTTTTACTGTGTCGTTCTGCTGGGAAACACAAATTAGGATTGAACGTTTTTCTGTATTTTAGGACACACTTACAATAATTAAATTACTTTGAATAACTTGTAGTGTATCATTCATACATTAACCACGGTTTGTGGACAGCCTCTATTCCAATGTTTTGCGGAATCAGCCTACAACTGTGGACAAAAAATCTTGGAGTTACGTACGGAAGGACGGAAGGACGTACAAACGCTAATGAAAGATCAGCTGCTTTCCGCGCTGACCAAAAATCAGTGTCCACCTGGCTTTGTTTTTTTGTGTGCTTACACAGTCAATACATGAGGAGTATATGTAAATGAAATGGAAATTCTTTTTACGAATTCATAATTATTAACAAAAAGATATTCTTTCAAAAGGTCTTGGACCGTTTAAAGTTCACATCCAAACAAATGCAGCTGCAACTGGTTGGGATGTCATTGGACTGACGACAATAAAATTCAATGGAATCGACGTGTTGGTACAGCTTGGCTATAGTGCTCCAAATTGGAAATTTGTATTGCAAATACCATCCATCACAATAACTCAAATCAAAGGTGTTCCTCCATCCATCTTTTTTTTAAATGAATTTTTTAAAATTTTAAAATTATTTTCATTGACTAAGTTGTTTGTCATTTCATCAGATAACATATAGAAATATTTTACTTGCCTACAGATGCGTTTCATAATACCCCCGGTGCTACAAATCCCGCTGATATAAAGGCGGTGGAAAATTTTGGAATAAAAAACCTCGCTCTTGAATGGACTATCAACAAATCAGGGAAAACCGGTTCTGTAAAGTAAGTATCAGGTCTAAGTATTCTTGGCTTACAAAAGTTATTTCTATAATTCTTTATAATTGTGAATAATATACTATTGAACTTCCAATCAGCAAAAATACAAGAATATGAAAATTTGAAATCAGGATGGAATATCCTTATGAGAAAAACACATTCAGACTTAAGATATGCTTTTACTAGACTTAATCGAAAAACAATTTAAAAAGCTAAACATGGCTTTTTGAAATCTTGGCATAAAAATGTCCTCTTTTTTTACAGCTAACTGAAACCATCTACTATGATAAGTAAAGACGTAAAAGAGCGACAGAGTAAAATATCTTTCTTACAAGCTAGAGACCTTTAGAATAACTCAAGGCCGGGTGATATGCTTCGCATTTGCTAAAGAAATTCCCAAATCTTTATTTATTATAAATGTTATGCTTACAAATAACATGCATGTTAAACTATATAAATGACTTTTTAGAAAGAATTGCTAAGCATCTGAATGAATGCTTTTGATTGGAAATTGGTTGTGTTTTTAGAATACGAGGAAATCCAATAATTTTTGGGTATGATGGTGCACACATAGAAGGTATTTGGTGGAGACCTAAAAATACTGGTAAAGTTTACGTAAATAACGAGTATACCAAGGAGAGGATTTTGGCTGATCAACCAGTAAACGCATATGCTATTGCTGTGTGGTTTAAAAGTATCAATCTAGATTGGTTTTTAAAGAAATTCCTTGGCGAAGAGACAATGTCAGTTTCATTCTTCTCTAATATGAATGGATGTAAGTTTTCACAATAACAGTTTAATAATCATATTTGAATATTTATGGTAGTCTACAGCCCTCTTGGTACATACTCGTTCCACCTGCACACACAATCGCCGTTAAATGAATGATTTTTGCTTTTCAATATCCTTTACCAAGGTAAATGTAACTTGAGTACAATGGGTCTTTTTCAAAATGGACTTCTTGTGCTGTAACTATTATAAAAACCTTTACTAGAGGTTAAGTCCCGTCTAAATATACTTTGAATTCTACCCTGTAAGACCCCTTTAACAGAAACGGTTCTGTAGATTTACATCACTACTTCATATAAGAAAACCTCAGAAATTCACATGTTCACAAGGCAACAAAGGTACCAACGAAAAAGTCTTTAAAAGTCTTTTTAAAAAAGATTCCGTTGAACAGATTGTCTTCTACTAGCATAAACAAGCAAGAAATTGAAACTTACATATCTACAATTTTAGTGTTTGCTGTAAGCAACGCTCTTGGAATTGTGAAGAAAGCAGTTCCTGGTGATAATCCAAAATTATATACCAAAGCTGGTGAAAAAAGGGGATACCAACATGTCAATGTGAAAACCAAACATTTGAAGGTATGGATAAAGATATTTTAAGATTAGTTGTATAAATGCCGATCTTATGCTAATAAAATTGTATATATTTTAGACAGGAGACACAAAACTCCCACATGTTATAAACAAACGAAGCCCCTCGCACATTTATCACGAAACAAAGTTGCAGAGAACAATAAAGCAACTAAATAATGTCAAGAGGGCTGATACTGCTGAACTTATTAAAGAACCAGAAGTTGGTTTTAGCATACCGGGATTAGCTGGAACAGCCATCAGACCTGGTATGATTTTTATTTTGTCGTTAGTTATGAGAACAGGCAAAACACTTATAATTAGATACTTGAAACATTCTTGAAATTCCCTCATTTGCACAGGTGTCAGTATAATGCTGCAGTGGAAGATGCCTGCTGTAACGACAGAATGCTTTGATAACAAAATTTGTACATGGATGGTTGAAAACATTGGAACTGGTGGCCACATACAACTAGTTGGATATTTCAAACAAAAGGGAAGTCTAGAAATCATGGCCAAAATGGGCGGAATGAACAAGTGGATTGTTGACCAAGTTCTTAAATTTGATGAAATCATTCTTAAATTGAAAATTGGTTTATATGACCCAAGTTTCCGGTTGCAGTTAAGTGTGCTGTATAATAATAAAGATTTGAGCAGCAGTACACTCAAATTCTTTGGTTAGTACATGATACATTATAGACCAACATCACGTAAATTATCCTTACAATTTTGATTTTATATGTATGTAAATTGTATTGCTCTTAAACTTAGGTGCTATTGAGGTTGGCTTCACTGGCAAATTAACACTGGAGGCTGGTATGGGTGGTGTGATTGAGCATCCATGGGATGTACAACAATTCTCTCTTGGAAA
Source organism: Turritopsis rubra (assembly GCA_039566895.2). Taxonomy (NCBI): domain Eukaryota; kingdom Metazoa; phylum Cnidaria; class Hydrozoa; order Anthoathecata; family Oceaniidae; genus Turritopsis; species Turritopsis rubra. The sequence continues at coordinate 13,879,068 of CM077630.1, forward strand.
TTTATTTATTTCAGCCGGTGTATCAATAGGAGCACTTCCATTCCCTGCTATACGTACGTTCATTTTCAATAGCATTTCATTTCAGAATTCCTCTAAATCAGTTCTTATCCCAGTGATACAACCTGTCTTATAAAATTGAATATAACAAAAGATTTATGCCGATGTCAGCACTTTCTCGATGACATCATCGTATACTAACATTTCTGTATACATCTTTGTTTTCAACTTGTCATTTCATTGACCCATTTTTCTGAAAATACAAATTCTTCATGCTTTATTTTTTAAAACATATTCTTCATGGAATTTCTTTCCCAAAGAGATACAATATCGGTAACTTTAAAAAGGGAGGACAAAAGGGTCAATGTTCTTATTAATGTTAAGATCCATTTACATACCATTGACAATTTCTACTTGAATAATTGATTAATAATTAATAATTAAACATAATTAAAATGCATTTTGAACTATTCTACTTCCTGTAACTGATGTAAGTATATATAATAATCTTTAGAGGCTGGTGCAATGGTTATGCTTGGTACTGTACCCGATTGTTCCAATGAAAATACAATTTGCGTGCAAGGCTATTTTGGATTTGATCCTAACAGAGTAACTGATTTCTGGGTATTTGCTAAAGTCAATAAATTGACATTTCCTGCAATATGCAATGCTTTTGAATTTACATGCACCGTACCAAAGCCGTTAGAGGATTTTGGTTTCCCTGAAGGCTTGACCATTTCTTATTCAAATCCAGGTAAACTGATAACATTTTCACCATATATACACGATGTAAATAAAAAGGCTGTTTTTATTTAATTACATTTTGAAAATGTTCTAAGCACAGATCATAATTTCGCTTATATTTCAAACACACAGTGAAATACAATCATCTATAACCTTCCTTGATAAAACTGTTCTCATCATCATATTATTATAATCATGTTCATAACTCCACTTGCATTTCTCTCTTTCATTAATTTTACTGATACAATTAAACTGAAGTCGTGCTATAGAAAATTATGGCAATTTTATTCATGAAACTGAATCAACAATTCACAAAGTTATTAATAAATGACCTAATAATAACTGTTTTAGCGGGTGATGGAAAAATTATTCCAGCCATCGGACTGAATGCACCTCCTGGTTTATTCATAAGTGGAAAAGTTAAGCTGTTCGATATTGAAATGTGGGGAAAAATTATTGTTCAAACAAAGGCGTTAGAAATTGATATAAAGATGAAACCCATTACTTGGATCGGCGGACTTATAAAAGTGCAAAGGAGCGAAGATGACAATGAACAAGGACCAATTTGTTTTATTAGAGTTGTTCAGGTAGGTTTGAAACAACGTATTTCCAGAATTTGTTTTGGAAAGAAATCTAACGTGACACATATTTCTGTGTATATAGTCGATTTTAACTTTTATTCATATATACTGCATAGCTGGCAGTAAAAAAACTTACCATTTACTATTTTATCGTTGCCGATGTACGTGTTGCTTTTTAAAAGTAGTAAGGAAGCTGAAGAATGGTAGTTTGAAGGAACTTCATGTGTTTTCTCAGAAATGGTAAATACAGCATTCTCATAAGTCAGTCTATGGAATTCCTCCATCACAAATATGAAAGACGGTGCGGTAAAACCAATTTGGAAATAAGTCATTTAGTATCTTCAATTTTATGTTTTAGCCAAATTATTTCCGTGTGAATATTGAAGGTTATGGTCAGGTTATTGGCATGAAAGCTAAAGTCAATATTACAGTCAGTGAATCCGAATTTAAATTCCAAATAGCTGGAGCTATCATTCCTGCAATACTGGAAGGGGAAACCAAACTTGCTGCTCGTTATGGAAATTTGAAAGAGATGGAATTTGAAGTATGATATTGTCTATATTTGTATACTTATCACTAAATTCGTTTTCCCCTTTACAATGTCTCATTATGTATTGAACTTTACAATCTGTATTATTGTGAAGGGCGATATAATCTATCTTATATCTAGATGCTTGTTGACATATATACTTCAAAGTTTGCTAAGACCCTGGCAAAAGCCATATCTGACTTAATTCTGAAATATGGGGATCAAGCCAAACAAGCTATTGATAATGCAAAACTAAAAGTTGATGCTGCTGTAATGCGAGTAAGTATAAAAAGTAATATTAAATATTGAGTCACCTTTTTCTCCTTTTTCCTTGGTTATACCTTCGTAGTGTCAAAGCAATATATTTTTCTCAGCTTTATTGTTTGTCTTGAAAAGGTGAATGAAGCAAAAAAACCAGTTGAAGATTGGCAGAAGGAGATTGATGAATGGAAACAGTCGTTACAAATACAGCTTGATGAATTAAATGAAAAGAAAGCTTCAATGGAAACCGACTGTAAAGCGGCATGTCCTAAAGGTAATTATTTTAGCCTTTTTGATTTCGTATTGATGATCTTTTTTAGAATTGCTATGAGAATATGATAATTTATTATCAAAGAACCATTCAATTGTACATATAAGAAAGATCTGATTCTTTACACGTTCACAGCCGAAGGAAATTTGAAAATTTACAAATTTTAAGATATTTTTTCAAGAAAGTTGTTCTGACAACTGGTTGCACTGTAGACACAAAAATGTTGGTTGCCCCTTGCTTACATTTTGAGATATACGCAAACAAAGGCAACACCTCAAAAGTGAACGTGTTAAGATTTTAATTATTATAATAATTTAATAGTTTGGCATTCGTTCTTTCGGGATGCGAAAGTGTTTTAAGATTCATCAATTCAGTTTAAAATATTTCAATAATACTACTAATACTTCAGAATGTGTTCTAATCAAGTTACAGAAGTCTAATTGAACGAAGATAGAAATAGTGAGAAAGTTTTACAGGGTGAATGATGGGGATTACCAAAAAGATTGCCACATTTTCTAGAGATTTGAACTTGATCTTATAGTTTGTATTGGATTTCTGGAATGGCACACAGAGTGTTGGAAATGTTTCGGTTACTGGGTTGGCTGTGCAAAATGGAACAGTTGTTATACAAAAACAGATGATGTTTTTTGTTTGGCTGGATGTGAAATTTCCAAGATTGCAAAGAAATTTATGATATGGTTTGAACAAGCAGCAATCAAGGTAGCATAATTATTTAAATTTAGTTTGTGATATTGAATTTATCATTCTTATTCTTTCCGTGGATATGTTTTTCTTCTACCTTCAGAATGGTATCTGAAATATTTCTGTTTGCTACATAAAGAATGTAAATTTTCTGTGGAAAAAACTTTCACTTCTTTTTGTCTAAAAATGTTCCTGTCCGAACCTTTTTGTGTGTTTTTGTCAAGGTTTATTAAATACACCATTCCCGAATTTCTGTTTAAACCTACTTAGTACAGAGTTTAAACATAAATTCGGGGAAAATGTATTGATCATAAATATCTAAATGTAATGGTCAACAAAAAAACAATAAAGAGAGGTTTAAAAACAATACCATCTGTACACCGTATGTACTCACTGTCAACAAATGTAAACCTTACCTAAAAAACCTTTTGGATTACTTTCCCATAAAGTTTATCTTACGAACCTTTTTACAACGGAAAGCTTCGTTCTTATAATAGGTAGAGAGCTTTTTTAACCATTAAAAGAACTTGTTGGTGGTTTTTTCAAAAGGTTTACTGGCCACAAAAAAGAATATCAGGGAAAAATTGTTATTACTTCTTCGTTATTTGCACAATAGCCACGCACTTGCATCAGTTTTGTTTTCATTTTAAACTTGTGGTTCTAAAAATTCTTTCCACCTTAGATTAAAATGGCCATGGGAGAAGTTGGTAAAGGCTTAGGAGAAATGGCAAAAGGAGTTTTAACAGCTGCTGCTGCTGTAGTGGATTTCGGTAATTCGGTTCTAGAATTCGCTAAAACAAGTTTAGACGGAATCCAAAAAGCAGCTCAGTATGTAGCAGAAAATGCCGACAGATTTTTGGTTTTGAGGTAAATATTGATACACATAAGCACAATCGGCTTTGTGTAAAATAAATTGATTCTTGATGACTCCATATATTATAGGACACTCAAGTTATTTGCCAAAATGACAAAAACCTTTGATGCGTGTGTAGGTTATGAAATAGACTGTACTATCTTTGGGAATGACCTCAAACATAAAGGAAATGCCTGTTTGAACATTGAATTCTTGTACAACTTAGTATATGGAATTACTGCAACAAAGGAGGTGGACAACAATTATCCAAGTAAGTGTTGACCATAATATAATTTGTGCAATATAACTCTATTATTGTTGTTGGTATGGTAACAAACAAACAAACAAGATGAATACTGATAAAGTTATAAGAAATAGCGGAAAACGTAGCCCAATGGCTGTCTAAAAACACAGGTGTTACCATGGAACAAGATTAATAAGTCAAAAGGGGAATCTTAATCGAGTATTGATGCAATCAGCAATGTTTAAACCTTAGTATTTTTTGATTAAATTATCATTGTTTGCATATCATTTAGCTTGCGTAAACCCACTTTTGAAGTTCTGATTTTTTTTCTGGATATATTCACAAAACAAAGTTCCATCAGCTATTATTTAAACATTTTAGAATTGTCACAGGCAAAGAAGAACTTAGAATTGACAGATGGTAAATTAGATGCATTGGATGACGTTGAAAAGGAATTCAATAAGGATAAGCTTGAAACACGAAAAGAGGTCAGTACTAGTTAATGCGCTGTAACCGAATTTCCTTTTAAACCCCTTGGAAGAATATACCACGTTTTGATGCGCAATATTTCTCTCGGTAATTATTTGACTGTTAAAGGCCCAGTTACTTTCCATAGGTATATATTTTGTAACATTCTTTCAGTATTTGAACTGCTGCCAACCCTTTCGTGTGAAATTTGAATTTTTGAGTAGTAAAATAGTTAAAGTGCAGATCAGAACGTGATTTCGAATATTTTCGTAACGTCTTTTCTGGAGCACTAAATTGTTAATTATCTAAATGCAAATCGTTTTGGGACAAATTGCGATGGTTTTTGAGAAATATGATGTGTCAAAACGTGGAAGGATTGAAGAAAGTTTAGCAAAAATATCGGGAAGATTGTATCGATCTAAGACCATAAGCGTCAGGAAAATCTATATGATCATAGACTTCTTTGGTGCATTGTTTTTGAAATAACCGAAATTTCCAGTTAATGGTGGAAATATGTTACCTATTTAATATAATTTTTTAATGTGTGTTTAGATTGATGAAGAAAAATCAAAGAAATATACCGCCGATATGAAGGTAAGATCTGCAATTGCAAGACCAGATATGATAGAGTATGCCAAGAACTTGCCAAAAAGAACCACGGTTCCAAATGAAGAAGAAATGAAATTTATCGAAGCTGCATCTGATCCAATACCAGATTATGATGTTAGAAGTACGTCCATGTTAAGATTAGTTTTAGGTTCTGATTGTGGGTTTTCTAGCCTATCATTTCTTTCACGAAACCTTTTCAATTTGAAGTAAAGACTTGCATATGTTCGCATCTATATCTTCTTCAAACTCTGTCCCCTTCAGATGAATACATCACGAACGCCTTTATGAAAGCGTCACCATGGAAACTAATGGAAGATATGAGTGTAGTTGGGCTTAATGAACATGCAGTCAAGGATGACACCCAAACTGGAACCATACGATCTCTTGATTTCGGTGAGTTCATCAATTGGTACTTAATTGCTTACCCGGGGTACATTCAGCTGTGTTATAAGGATTTTGTTGTGATGATTATAATGTGTAATCAAGAAAGAGAAAGCTCGTGCGACCAAGTCGTGTTTTATTTAATAAAATGAATGGAACTATCTGAACATTTTCATTCATAGTAATAGGAAAGGAGCTAACGGAAGAAAATCATCTTAAACCAAATGCTGAATTATTTTCTTGACTTACAAATGTTACAGACCATAATATGATGAAATCTCGTTATAACTACTCCGGTTCATGTTCCCAGCCCTTAACAAATGCTCTTAATATCTCTCGTTTTAACAAACTGTCGATAACGAACTGACTTCTACTTTCCTTCAATTATGTGGAAACTCTACTGTATAATAAAATCAATAATTTTAGTTTACCTTTACACTCGGTCAACTGTCAAATTATAAAGGATAAAAATCAAATCGCAAATTCCTATATATCTGAGAAAGGTCCATGTTTATAAATTATATTTTAACAGAGTCTGACATGTCATCATGCGAAAGAATCAAACGAGCATTAGTTGGATACAAAGACTTAACAAATGGTTTACTCAAAACAGCATCTGCTCTTCATGATAAAAACGATGCGTTTTCGAAGTACAAGAGATCAATGAATGAAAAAAAGAATGATATTTATCAACAGATACAAGATATGGGTGAGAGTTACCTTTTCTATGAAACGTTCACAATGCAAAGACATAAGTAACAGGATTGTGAAGTAAACAGTGTCAGATCGAAACTTAAACGATGAAATTGAATGTTTTTAGAATCTCGTCATAACTTAACCAATGAAGATCGCGCCGATGCTTACTTTTGGTACAGCAAAATTGAAGACGGTAAGTGATTATCAAACGACATATCAGATAAAAAAACATATTGACTTCGCATACTGCCGCACCGAGGCTTTTAATTTGTAGTTATTAGATGGTAACTGAAAGCAAGAAAAGGAATGATTTTAGACATGTCTTCTTACATTTCATGCTTCTTTGTTCTAATAAAGGTGAAATTTTGTTAAATGGCGGCGTTTGGAGAGGAAACACGGTTTGCAATAAGGACAGTCTTTGTTTAAAGATCTTGTTTTTAAGGATTGAGCGATCTGTCTAAAAGATCGGAGATGGCAATGAACAAACAAGATATGATTGCATTACCTATCATTCGACGTCAACTAAGTGAATTTCTAAAAAAGGAAAAAGGGAAAACGTTTGAGGAGTTTGCAGATTTTGTTCACTATAATGCTATTAGTGGATTCAAACGTTCAAAGATTCCCACACCTGAAGATGTGAATGGAGAAGAGATGCTTACTAACATCAAAAAGGTGAAATTATTGGCAATGATGTCGTAAAAAGAGATTGTTGTTTAACTATGTGTTTTCGAAAATTTTCTTGAAAATGTGTTTATTTGTTTTTGAAAAATAAGTGACAAGAAGTGTTTTGCAACGATCCCGCTTTTTACGTTGAAGGTCCCAAAAAATAACTGATAAATAACTATAAAGCCTGTATATTAGAGAAATATGTGGTCGAGAAATATGAGTCGTAGGGATGTTGTTTTAGTGCAGTGATTGTTATGAGTTGTGGATAGCTTGCAAATAAGTCTTGTGGTTAACAAATTCTCTCTTCGTTGATTCCATTCAATTGTATTTAATTGTATTTTAGGAGTTGATATCAATGGTTACCGATGAAGATAACTCCTTATCTCAAATGAACAAGCGATTGCATGATGTGCGTTACAACATTCATTTGATGGCTTCGTATACAAAGAATTGTAGAAACCATTAACAAAGAGGAATGATAGTAAAAAGTATGTTTCGATCCAACTGAAAGGGAATGGTGATAAAAAGGTTGTAACCGAGTGAATACATAATGAACATTAAACTCAATTTGTGTCATTTCTTTGGTATCTAGCCCATAGATAACACTAACACACTATTTTATGGTTCTTATCACATTTCTGCCAATCACTGATCTCGGTCAAATTAGTACTATAGCTTTGATTCCTGCCACATACACTTCCCAACGTCAAAGAATAGATCCACCTTACTTTGAGATTCTTGTATAAGTTTGTTTGTTTTTTTGTTGATTGACTTCGAAACCAGTTATTACAGATCAATACTACCCGCTAAAAATGGTAGCTTCAAATATAAAGAAAATAATAACACCCTCCATGCACTGTGATGTTCCAACTTCAAATTTAGAAAACATAATAATCCTCATAATCTTTTTTCGTAAAGTGATTGAACATCTTCAATAAAATATATAATTTCGATTTTTTGAACAATTCGATAATTTAATGAATCGAACGTCGAATGTTTAACGCCTTGTTTCCACTATTTGAAATAAAAATATTTATGAATATGTCGTCAATTAACATTTTTGAACTACTCAGAAAAATGTTTTGACCAGATAATTAACCGCTCAATGTAAGCAAGCTCGACCTCTAGTATTGACCTTGGGCAATATTTTTCAGTACAGATGCACAAAACAGTCAATATCCTGTTAATAACGACATCGAAGTTTTATACATCATTCCAACATTTTTCGTGTAGACGGGTGGAGGTATAGAATTCTAAAGTACAAATTTGGCTAAAATTAACGTTTGCTGCATAATTAAACAGTATAACAGAAACTTCGTATAATTAAACAAAAAGCGATTGAAGAAAAAAAAATTTATTTTGGATTGTCAATCAAAAATTACTATGGAATCTAAGCTCTCGTTGTTGTTGTTGTTGTTTTTCAGAAATAAGACTCTAGGAATCTTTTTATTCTATAAATGCGCTGTTCAGATTATTCATCATGTTCTATTCTAAATTATATTGACTTCAAAACTGAAAAGCATAAGAAAAAGTTTATTAATTACCTCATTAAACAAAATGAAAGTCACCCGACCATATGTTAAATTAAGGAACGTGATGTATACGATGAGCCTAATAGGTTTGAAGAAAGTGACGAAAAAGAAATTGAAAAAGTATACAAAGAAATAAATACCAATGCATCTCCGGGAGAAGATAAAATACCACCAAACCTCGCTAAACTTAGTCACAAAAACCTGATTGTTTCCTTGAGAAATGCAATAAACAGCAGTAGTTGTGCAAGTGTTTTACCTATTGAAGCTAAGCGTGCAATAGTAACCCCTATTGATAAAAGAAATAAAGACAAAAATAATATTAGCAATTTTAGACCAATCAGTGTTCTAAATGTTTTCTCCAAGTTTTACGAGAAAATCACCATGTTTTTGTCAGCTTATAGAACGAATTACCGTACAAACCACGTACTTGTGAGATTGTTAGAAAACATTTTTAAGCTGCAAATACCCAGCACTAATACTAAACTTAAGTTGTTTTAATTGGTCAGTGATTGTTGATGTTACGGCGAAACAACTATTACAATGTTAGAATTGCAATGAACAGGAATAAAATCTGGAAGGAATTGCACTGCAATAACATTATTTCTGTTTAACCAATATTGATTGTTGGTGTCGGCTCAAAGCGGCCATGATTGTTAACATTAAATTCTCGCTGGTTATTCGAGCATACATTCAAATAACTGAGACATCGAGAAATATTTGTATAAATTAAAATGCACAAGATTTTGGTGTATTTTTGGTGTCACGTGACCAGCCTGTTCCAAACCCTTCTTCGCCGCGGTCAAAATGTGTCAAAAAGGCGAAAAGCCCTGGGAACGAGGTTGTATTTGCTGTAATTATGATATGGAGTGCTTGTTATTAACACTTGTCGAGAATAAACATGGTTGCTGGTGTATAGTTATTGCTTAAATCAACTTTTTGTACTGAAGATTTATTTTATCCCTTTATTCAATGGCTCTGAAGGAGCAGTAGAATGTATGATAAAGATTTTCCACCAGTTCTGTCTTAATAGTCCCATTTGAAACATACTTGTTCTAGTTTAGAAGTGCTTCAAATTCCTCTGGAAATTTTATGTTGATAAAGCACATGATATGTACATGATATATGATATATACATATTTACAAGAAATAAAGAAAGATAATTCATTTTGGCGAACAGGTTAAAAACTGGATTTCTTTTTTTTTTCTTTTTTTTTTTGCATTTCAAACAGATTCCTCCTGTCATATTGTCACTCTTAATTCCAATAATAAATTGACCACACAAAACAAAGTTTTTTTTAACATCCAAGTGTTTTCGTTGTTCTTTAAAACAAGTCTTAAGTTACACAAGAAACTGCCGGACACCAAGACACCAAACAATTTTTAAAAGTACAGAAGCTGCGACGCACCACAACAGGGGCAGGGGACTGTCCTACTTTGTGTGAAGTGAATTTATTTATAAAGAGAACAACAAGTCATAAAACTGTAGCTACATAGCTACCTGTTATTAGAACCCAGGAAATACTTTATGTATTCGTATTTTCATAAACAAGGAAATTTTAAGTGTTACACACTAACAGATCACAAAAAAGGGAAGGCGGAGGGACAGAAAAGAGGAGGGAATAAATCGAAAGTGGGATCTATGTCATTATAAAAATCAGTAAGAATTTTCTTACCTTGAGTGCTGGAGATTAAGCAGCTGGTAATATTTCAGTATTCTGAAATAATAGTGCAGTATAAGGTTGAAAACTTTAGCGGGATGGTTTTACTGTGTCGTTCTGCTGGGGAACACAAATTAGAATTGAACGTTTTCTGTATTTTAGGACACACTTACAATAATTAAATTACTTTATATAAGTTGTAGTTTACCATTCATACATTAACCACGGTTTGTGGACAGCCTTTATTCCAATGTTTTACAGAATCAGCCTAGAACTGTGGACAAAACATCTTGGAATTACGTACAAACGCTAATGAAAGATCAGTTGCTTTCCGCGCTGACCAATAAAGTATAACGTGTATAATGCTGGATGTTTGTTAACATTTTAGTTGATATACACAGGCTCGTTTAAAGGAGGAGGGTTTTTCATCTTTTTGAAAAGGCGGAAAGTCTGGGTTTTGTTAATTACCTTAAATTGAAGGATTCGCTGATGATAAAAAAATTCCGCAAAAAATTGAAAAAAGGGTCGTAGGATAGAGAATGACACTTTAAGTTGGCAACTCGCACTTTAAAAGCAACTCGTGAAATTTGTACACCAATTCGTGGATTTGTGATACCAACTCGTAAAATTAATGTACCAACTTGTAAATAGCAACTCGTAACTCGTGACTTTGTTGTTGCAACGGGTAACTCGTAACGGGCAACTCGCAACTCGTGACTTATCCATACTCACCCATTCAAACTTAAATTACAAAACAGAAAACAATTAAAGGAGTATCAGACCTTTATGATCTATTTACATTACCTTTAAGCATGTAACTGATCAGTCATCAGTAGTTGTGAAAAACTTCTGAAGTTCTGCAATCCCTCAATGAATAGTCATCACAAAATAACATTTAAAATCCATGCTTTTGAGAGACATAACTGCAGGCAATATTTTTCAGCAATAAAACAGCGAAGGGGAACTTTTTTTAAGGATTTGTGATAATATTGTATAACTTGAATTAATCCACTTACTTATGTTGCATGCAACAGTAAAGGTAATTGAAGATATGTAACAAGTATTTTTTGACGAACATCATCCGCCATTTTATTCTTCGAAGAACTCCAAACAACGGTCAAAGTAGAGTGCCAGTATTGCGCCTTAGTTTTCACTTTGAAACAGACTATTAAACAGAGTATTAATGGACTTATCAAAATGATTTAATTATTGCTTAATTATTATTGCTAAATTACACGCGTATGGTTTCGATGTTACCTCTCTAGAATATTTATTATCATATCTGACTAACCGAGAACAATCCACAAGGGTAAACACATTTTATAGCTTTTTCGCAATTATTTTCCCTCCAAGGATCTATACTGGGACCAATAAGCTTTAATAATTTTATCAATGACCATTTATATTTTATTGATTTTGCGGATGACAACACTCTATTGGCTTCTTCAAATACAATACAGAATTTGATAGAAACTTTAGAAACTGATTCCAAAATCGCGCTTTGATGGTTAACTGGCAATAAGATGATTGCTAACCCAAACAAAGTAAGTAAGTAAGTGAGTAAGTAAGTAAGTAAGTAAGTAAGTAAGTAAGTAAGTAAGTAAGTAAGTAAGTAAGTAAGTAAGTAAGTAAGTAAGTAAGTAAGTAAGTAAGTAAGTAAGTAAGTAAGTAAGTAAGTAAGTAAGTAAGTAAGTAAGTAAGTAAGTAAGTAAGTAAGTAAGTAAGTAAGTAAGTAAGTAAGTAAGTAAGTAAGTAAGTAAGTAAGTAAGTAAGTAAGTAAGTAAGTAAGTAAGTAAGTAAGTAAGTAAGTAAGTAAGTAAGTAAGTAAGTAAGTAAGTAAGTAAGTAAGTAAGTAAGTAAGTAAGTAAGTAAGTAAGTAAGTAAGTAAGTAAGTAAGTAAGTAAGTAAGTAAGTAAGTAAGTAAGTAAGTAAGTAAGTAAGTAAGTAAGTAAGTAAGTAAGTAAGTAAGTAAGTAAGTAAGTAAGTAAGTAAGTAAGTAAGTAAGTAAGTAAGTAAGTAAGTAAGTAAGTAAGTAAGTAAGTAAGTAAGTAAGGTAAGTAAGTAAGTAAGTAAGTAAGTAAGTAAGTAAGTAAGTAAGTAAGTAAGTAAGTAAGTAAGTAACAGGAAGTTTTGACGACCTTGGGGCATATCCATTTATCTCAATGACTCTTCATCCCCTCCGACAGTCAACCTGTTAGTTAACTTACCACTAGAGATACGTTAAGCATTGCTCTAACTTGCGCACTGGACAGCATGCGTTCAGTCGGTGGCTCCAAATGGGCTGAAATCGCTGCTTTCAAAGCCCACCAGAGTGAAGTATCAATTCCAGTTTCTGCAGCAGGGATTGAACCCCAACCGCACTGATGAAAACCAAAGGTGCTTCCACTACACCATCGCCGCAAATAAATTTCCAGCAATAATTTTGAACAAAGATAACTCTAACCTTGAAATCAAATTTGGTAACAAGATTATCGTCTATGGAAGCAATTATCTTGGGTGATTTTAACATTTATTATCAAGACAAAAAAATTCATAAAGATTTAAAGGACATCATTACTCTTCATGGTTGATAACCGAAGCAACAAGAGTTACCAAAGAAAGCAGTACGTTAATCGATCTCATCCTTAGGTCTGATTTCTTGTACTGGTGTATCCCCTTTAAGGGTGTGTAAGAAAATTTAATCACTTACAGTTTCCCTCAAGAACCATACGAAGTCGCAATTATCCAAAATATGATCCATGCAGTGGGAAAGCCGATTTATGAAATTATATTGACCTAATTTGATATCTGATGTGAACAGTGCCTGGAAAGTTTTAAAAGCGTCGTTAACCATAGTTTTTAACATTTATGCTTCAATGCTTCGGCTTAATACGTTTCTAAATATCGTTTCTAAATATCGTTTCTAAATATCGTTTCTAAATATCGTATCCGTATACAAAATGATTCATAGTCGCCGCATGAAAATGAAATAACAACAGTGGAGGAGAGTTTTCTTGATGGCATGACATTTAATGTCAGTTCCTTCCCCGTCTGGAAAAATGTCTGATTTTGTAAGATTCATTTCAAGGTTCATGAACTCGCCTAAAGAATAGCAGCTCAGTTCAAAACTGAAAATAAATTTGCATGATTGATTTTGTGAATGAACAGTATTATTCGATTTGTTGTTGACTTTCTTACCTTAAAGTATACGAGATTAAAAAAGTAGTCAAAAAGTGAATACTTGATACTGTTACTGCAACGTCGTTAGACCATAAATTTGCAGTTCGCACTTTAAATCGGCAACTTCCACTTTCAAAGCAACTCGTATACTCGTGTACCAGGACGTCCACCAGAGGCGTAGCCAGAGCTCAGACAAAATTTGTGGAGGAGAGTTTAGTCATTTTAAGTAGAAAAGGAAAACGTGCAAGTAACCTAATCGACACTTAGGCCTGAAAAGAAATATCATAATGTTGGACTCCTCCACTTTTTTGACTGACCTTAAATACGCCTATGTCCACAATGACGACAGTGGACGAGAGGTGGAAGAGAGGACGTCCAATGGACGTCTGAAGGACGGATGGAAATAATAACATTGAAAAAAATATTTTTGCTCATTTCTTCTAATTATTATATTCATTTATTTATTTATTCTTTATTTAAATATTGTTTTTTGTTTGTTCGTTCGTTCATTTGATTAGATTGGTTAACATGAAAAAACTATTGTATATCTTACAGCGACGGTGAAAAAATTGAAACAAACCAAACCAATCATGGTCGAAAAAATGTTTTGAAATTTGGCAAAGGTCAATAATTTTATTAGTATTACAATCCTGTAGAACTGTGTTTACTTTATATTCAATTTCTTTTGATATGAACCACCCCCCACATTTTCAGTGAACAATCAAAAATATGACAAAGGGAATTTGAGCGGACATATAATTTGAGAAGTTCACGTTCTAATGAGAAATTTACTCTTTGTTAGGTCCGTCTCATGAAAACTGTTTAGGAATTCGTCTACACGATAAACGGGTAAACTGAAATATTTCTTAAACAACAATAAATGCGATTCTAACTCACATAGAAGATTCCCCTCAAGATGTAGCGAAATCTCCATAAAACGTATACCCTATAAAGCAGGCGTCTCCGTATAACAAACACATACATGTACGGATGGATGGATTTACAGTCAAATTTTCAAGGGTAAAGTCCCTATAAAGTGGACACGTTTTTAACGCACCAATGTTGTCCACTTTACAGAGATTCCCACTATAGTTTATCTATTCAAAAGACCATTTCCTTTCATCGAAAAAATAAGGTCTTTTTGCTGATAAAAGTTTCTTTAACTCTCGAAAAAAGATGGAACTTCGGAGAAAAAAGTTTCGCAGCCGATACGTGAAAATTGAAATGCAAGTAAATGGAAAAGCCAGCCTTCAAGGACATTTGGTTCAATTACATATATCAGATGTGTAAGCAGTTTGTTTTGTATGTTTGTCTAACCTACCACTTACATGACGTGTATTATTGACACAAACTGAAACTGGAGAATATCATCAAACCTTGACTTCGTTTTTTCAGATATTTAGTCGTCCGACCATATGTTAAATTAAAGAACATAATGTAAGCGCTGAGTCTTATTTAAGATTTGAAGAAACTGGCGAAAATGAAATTGAAAAAGTATTTAAAGAAATAAATACCAATGCATCTCGGGAGAAAATAAAATACCATCAAACCTCTCTAAACTTGCCACGCTTACACCTTCCTCCGGCTTCCTTCCCATTACGGTATTTCTCCAGAAGAGGCTATAAACATATATATGGCAACAAGAGATAACGGTATCTTAAAGAACTCAGTGGTCAAAATCTTCAAAAAGTCTCTGTGAAGGAGTATTTTTTTATTGAAACAGCAGGCAATGTTGTTTGTCAGTCCTATAGAAAACACTCCTCCTCATAGACATTTTGAAGATTTTTCCCCCTGGGAAAACACATTCTGTGACTTATTTTGAACCATTTTATATGGAAAATTTTAACCTATTGTACCATGGGCAAGACTAAGCCATTTTAAGACAACAATGGGAATATAAATCTGCAACTATTTTTAGCAGTAGTTTATTCCAAATAACTGATTAATATACAATTTATAAGTAACGATTAAGAAAAGAAAGGTGTCTCCACCCAACGTATTATTGACATACAATATGGCCCATTAAATCACCACTTGCTTTCCACATCTTATGAAAGAACTGCGCTAGAAATAGAGAGATTCATTACTACACATCAACCAATTTTTTTTTGTGAAGTTGGAAGTATTTATCACCGGTAAATCTTCTTTGAACCTATTGACTTTTGTATAATAGAAAGTTGTAAATTATATTTTGACATCAAATTTGGTGTCGTTGCTAAGGTTGTAGCTCATTCACTAAGGTTGTAGCGCATTCACTCACGAATCTGTAGAGTAAGAAGATAATTATTTGATATTATAAATAACAATAAAATTGTGGTGAAATATAAAGTTTTCCTACTTACCTACACTTGTGCGATACTTGTGTCTAGTTTCAGCTTTTTAGGGTTGTCTCCCACGCTTAGGCACAAGTATTTCTTCTTTTAGTGTCTCCCGTCATTAGCACCCAGGCTTTTTCTTCTTCCTTTGTATTTCTTGTTCATACACATGATTTCTCATGATGTCTCATTCAGTAATTATTTAAATGTTATTCAATATTTTTCCGAAACAAGCACCCTCCATAATGTCACTCGCGTATTTAAAAGGAGGGAAAAGGTGCATGTTTCGAAAAATAAAATTCCATGTACGCAAGTCTTAGAGGATGTTTGCGCGAGAGCCGTACTAAGTTCAAACCGGTTTGAAATTTCAGTGTGGGTTGAAATATTTTTCATTTACATGAAGCGATTTCAGTACGGGAAAATCAGCACTGACCAAATTACACGGAACCGATCTAGCTGTTTTTTGCAAATGTCTGCAAGTTCAGTAATATTACGCATGCATACTAACCTCTTTGCACCGTACTGAAATTTCAAACCTATCCGATAGACCGGTTTGAATTTAATTGGGTTTGAACTTTCTACGGTGTCACCATGTGAATAAAAATAACACCTCCGACAGGTATGAAATTGTAAATATAAACAGCCTCTTAGTTTTACCCTCGTTAAACTTTTGCGTTGTTTAATTTCGTCAGCACCCCTAGTCAACCGTGTCTCCAGGGCTTCTTCGCCTTTTTGATATGCGAAACGACATAGGTGATTTTAATTTATGCACTACTGCGTCATTTTTCTGTTATTCCCATTTTTTTTATTTTTTTTGTTGAAAATCTTTAAACTGGTAAACGAGCAATGGTGAACAAATATTGATTAAGCGTCAAGTGTATAATCTATAAATGAATCTCATTTTAACATTTAATGACCTTCACACACCATTAAATCTTTGCAAAGATCCCCTTTGGAGATTCTCTTACTGCTGATTGCCCCACTTCTATATTAACGGTGAAAAACTCATTGGAAGTATATTCAAAGTTTACCTTGATGGTAAACTATAAGTTAATGTAACAACATGCGACCATCACTAGTTTCGGTGAAAACATTGTTATTTCTGTCTGGGTTAAACGAGGTATTGGTTATGCAATGCCTCGTTCTTTCAATCGAAAAAAGGACTTTCAACCAAAAAGTTTAATGAACTCATCCTGTTAGCTTTTTCTAGAACAACAATAAAAGACCAATCTGGCTGGAAGTGTTATACTTGCTTTTAGAGTGTGTCATATTTTATGAGTTTCATAAATTGTCTATTTTATAATCGGATTCGTTTTCTGTCAGGTCTAAGGGGCGGCCACCATAGGCATATTCAGGGTCAGTCAAAAAAAGTGGAGGAGTCCAACATTATGATATTTCTTTTCAGTCTTAAGTGTCGATTAGGTTACTTGCACGTTTTCCTATTCTACTTTAAATGAGTAAACCCTCCTGCACAAATTTTGACTGACCTCTAGCTACGCCACACAGACGATGATTTTTTCAAATCCCTTATCACTAACTCAAATTCTGTCAACCGTTGCGATAACTTCTTTTCTCACACGTCATTTCAGGATTAACAGAATTATTTTATTTGTATGTGAACAAAATCTGTCAACAAGCTTTGAAACATGATCTCAATGGCAAAAAGAAAAAAAACAGAACTAAAAAACACGAACAAAACACAAAAAAGTCTCTGTTTGTTTTTCTCATATTCAATTCTAATTTCTTGGATATATTCCATAACGTGGTTTGAATGTATGTCTTTCATTCAAAACAATTTACTTACTAATGATTTGTGTTTATCTATTATCGTGACTAGACGGGGGTAACTTATTGAATGGCATGTTAGTTCCCTATGCTTTTCATTTTTATTATTATTATTATTATTATTATTATTATTATTATTATTATTATTATTATTATTATTATTATTATTATTAGTATTAGTATTATTATTATTATTATTATTATTATTATTATTATTATTATTATTATTACTTTATTTTATTTATTTATTTAAGTTGTCCTATTAGGGTTAGCGTTCCAGAATGAAACTTAAAAATTTACTATGTGGTTGTTTCGCCACATCCGTTTTCCCGGGTGTAAACTGACTTCAGGGAAATGGTTCAGCTTTGTCTTTCAGTGGAGTTTATAAAGTGGAAAAGCCTCGTTTCAATGAAATAAGTATAACGTTATTAAGTCTGAACAAAAGATTATGATTTATTTTGAAAACGAAACTGCTCCAACGTTATTTATGAAAGCGTCTGTTAAAATTGTCACCAGTCCTTTTACAATTAGACTCACTTGTCCATACGACCTCGTTTTCATGCTTTATATTATTTTGTGCTAATCACATTTTAATATATTTTTCCTGAGTAAGATTGTTACATATAAACAGAAGTCCACGAAAGTGTGGTAGATAGTGATGTTTTTATTTCCGATTTTTTTAAGTCCAAATGTTGACGTTACTCAGGAAGGAAGTCTCTTATGGCCGAAAGATGTATGAATAAGGTATGAAAGGAAATTACAAAATGGAAGGGGGGAAGGAAGGGAGGGATATCTTAATGATAAACGAAATAAACAAATAAATAAACAAACAAATTATTTTATGCGTGATACAATATATATAACGTCAGAATCACACGTTTAATCTTGAATTGGACATGTCAAGTGAAATTAATGATACCTTATCGAGGAAAAAAGTCGGAGAAAAATTAAATAGGGGAAAAAGTTAAAACCGATTTTTTTACCTCGTCAGATTAGTAGGAAGTGTTTTGGAAGGAAATTTAAATTTTTTGGTCCTTGTGCTTTCGAACTTGTACTACCAATCTGACCATGTCTCTATTATCTGACCAGTCAATATTTCGAACTAAACCAATTGCAATAAATCTTCAGAATCGCCAATTTTCGTGTTCCTTTTTATTGTCGAGAACATTAAGCAACCAGCTCACTTAGCAACTAGCTCACTCAGCAACTGGCTCACTTAGCAACTGACTCACTTAGCAACCAACTCACTTTACAACTAGCTCACTAAGCAACTAGCTCACTTAGCAACCAACTCAAATATCACCCAGACTGGAGAAACTTTAGTGATAATACCAAATTAGAACGAAAAACGAAAATTCCTAGGTAAATGTAATCGCTAGCATAGGCGTATTCAGGGTCAAAAAAGTGGAGGAGTCCAGCGTAATGATATTTCTTTTAAGTCTTAAGTGTGGATTAGGTTACTTGCACGTTTTCCTTTTCTCGTTTAAATGACTAAACTCTCCTCCAAAAATTTTGACTGAGCTCTAGCTACGCCTCTGGCTAGCCAGGACTTACATATACATTTCCATGATCTAAATAACAATGAATTTTATACAACCAAAAAAAAAAGGATGAATGAAAGATTTTTTTTTTTTTTTTTTTTTTGATCGAATAAACACATACGCGTGTTTGACCTAATAACTATAATCCGTTCTCGTAAGATATTACAATGCCGTGTAGAAATATAAACAAAGATCGTACGATAAAAATTGTAAATTTGAAACATACCGGCTATTGTCTTATGTTTGTGCTTTTCAATAACCCTTTATTTTCGATTGTTATTAGATCTAAAACTATATTCATCATTGCGTTTTAGATCTTGTGTAAACAAATCTCTACCCACAATTTCAATTTCGCAATTGCATGTTGCATGACCTAAGATTCAGTAATATTAGCTGGTCTTTTATAAACAGCTGAGAAAAAATAGCGAAAGGTAACTTCAAGAGCGAAGCATTTGCGTCTACCAGATCGAAATGATTATCACAATTGTATTCGTGATTGTTTTGTTGGCAGCGGAAATTCAGGTAAGCTGATGATTTTTTTTAGCAATATTTCATGCCCTACAAATAGTTACACAGGTTCTTCTTGCATGAAAGTGAAAGTCTAAAACTAAATTGTTTTTATTGTAGGCAAGACAAAAGTATGAGATTGTATATAATTTGGTTTTAGTGAATGCATAAGCGTTGAATATAAAAAATAAACTAGAAAATAAGTAAACTACTCTTGGGCTGTTCCATTTCCGTATGTATAGTTTAAACGCTATTCGAAACGATATTAACGATATTAAACGATATTGGAACTTTGCTTACTTGTAACATGTCTTGAGGATAGAAAACGTTCCATTTAGTTCAGGTGGAAATTAGATATATACGATTAGCTCTAGCTTTCTCGACCACGCGAACAACTCGAACAAACATCTGGATCCCTTGAGTGCTTCGTTACCTATAAGAACCCTCTCGCTTTCTCGAACTCCCTTTATCTCGAACATTTTACTCGGTTTGTTAGGAGTTCAAGAGTAAGTATACTTGACTGAATGGGAGAATGTATAGAAGAAGAATATAGAAAATTGTTCGTTGTTTGAGTTTTTCCGTCTTCATGATGTGATTGTGTGTCGCAATAAAAAAGTACTTAACCGGTAGCATCTTGTTTTGAAGTGATGTAAACACGTTCCTACTTGAATCTAATACTAAGAGAGAAATGATATGAACAAATAGCAATGGTTGGCTTGTATTATACAGCAAACTTTATCGAATAAATAATTATTTATTTTATGTAACTTTGATTGCAGTATTTTTCAATTTTAATCTAAAATCTTAATGTTCGTCTAAATTTACTAGACTCGTATGTAAATCAAATATGAAATCCAGATTTGGTCAATAATAAAAGATAAGTAAGGCAACCTCTTGGGTAAGTAAGGCTTCGAGATCTTAAATTCCTTAGCTAGAAAAAAAGATTTGGATTTCTTACAAGCGTAGTAGGGTACTGGAAGATTTTTGCCTATCATAGAGATCTCGCACAACTTAGCTATTAACAGATGAATTTAAGCTATTTACATAGACTAGTCAACATAGGCTGGTCAACATTCTAATTGAAAAAGAGATAAATGAATGGAGAGTAAAATATTAAAAAAAAAAAAAAAAACGACAAAGGAATTATCTTTATTTCTTGTACACGTGTAAATACTTGCGTAAACAAACGAGAGAAATGGCGGCTATGAAAATGAACCGTACATGAAGGTGTGGAATGTTTTAATAAACAAAACTAAATAAATAATGAACAGAAAACAAAATATTGAAAAATATCTTTATCGTTTTCAGACACAGCACAAATGGTGAAACTTTCGAAATTTGAAACATCTGTTTTCTGAAATAAACTAGACACTAGTAACATTTTTTAATCAAGTTAATGAAAATAGTAGTTTGACGCGAATCGTACTTCTTTCGATAAATCCACTATTCTTATTTGGGTTAGCAATTTTCTTTCTAGCCTTTTTCTCAATAAAATTTGTCTTTCTTTTGAAATGGTAATCTTCTTACCCAAACTCTCTTGTTTTTTTATGAGCTGATACTAGCTAATTCAACAGAAAGGCAAAAGACCATGTGTACAAAGTTGGTTTTCTTTAGAACTTGACCACCCTAGGTTGCAAATGGTAAAACAATTTTACTGAGTTCACGAACAACGTAGGTGGGAATAATATCAGATGACAGAAATTAAAAATTGCACGATCATATTAACACATATCTCTTCCATGATATGTCAGTCACATTTCCTTTCCCGAGAAAATATATACGCGTATTCCTTAAATTTTAGCGCCCCCAATATTTTAGAATTAGGTCAGAAGTGTTTATATTTTATTATTATTGGAAGTTTGAAGAAATTTTCAACAAGATGAACATATTGTTATTGATTGGCAAGAGCTTCTAATTATTTTTAAAATTATTATATTTGTTCAGATTTCATTGAAAGGTTGTCTGGTATTTTTAGATACAAATATATAGTTACGATTTTCAAGACGTTACGTATGAAATTTGATACAACCATTTATATAGCTATGCAGCACTCGAGAATAATATCAAATCAATTTCGAAAATCTTTAATATATTTCGCTATATGACGCAAACTTTTTCGAAAACATTTTCTGGCAAGGGGCTGCATCCATACCCACTTTGCCACGAGAAACATCCAATAGATGACTTTCAAATGTTTTTATCAGATTAATTACAAGTTTATACCCTGCACTGAGAAATGTACCTCAGTCAATTTGACAAGGTCGTGGTTGTCAATTTTGAAAGACTATCAACATGTAGTCATATGGACTACCATAACATAGTCATTGTACCCACCTAACCAAAGACTCACTTGAAGGTAGTCATTTTGACTACATGTGATAGTCAATCGAAAAGACTACAAATTGACCACTTTAAGGTCGTCACAAATTACTACGTTAAAGTAGTTACAATGTGTTCAGAGATTGATGTGCGTTCAACGAATGTTTTGAGGTTTTATTTAGGGTCAATTCGATCGATCAATAATTTTTGCGAAGAAGCCATAACAGTCCTTTAATTTGAAATGTCTTACATACAATGCCATTTACATTCCGTTCACTGTGGTGTAGTTGTCTGGACATTTTTTGAAAACCTTCCTATCAACAAAACCGATAAGCAGCGACGAAAACGCGAGGACGGGAATGTGAGATTAATTCACGAATATTCACCAAACAACAAATGCGAAAAAATGAAAGTTTAAAGAACTTGATCGTTGTTTGTTTGTTTGTTGTTTGTTGTTTGTTTGTTTAGAACATAGGGATCCTTGTAGCAAATAAGACAAATTTCGAACAATTCTTAGGAGAGAAACAAAAACAAATCTACTCATTACGCCTCATCTTCATTTTCATGTCAAAAAATTCCAATAGGGTTATAAACTAGACTCAAAACAAATAACAAATGAGTCAAACAGTTCAATGCAGATATAAAAAATAACTTCAGTTCCAAGTTTTTAGATCAACCAACTTCAAGATTATATAAAGGCGAATCAGGAAGTCAGTAAGAATTTTCATTATCTTGCAACAAGAACGTGGTGTTCCACTAACATTAGGTTTACACCTCTTCACCATCTCGCATTTTATGAGAAAGTCGTGAATACCCTCATATGGTTTTGGAGGTAACAAATGTTTTTAAGAGTGATCCGACAAGAGCGAACATAGATTTTTTGAATTAAGTTGCTAACCACATGAGTTTTGATTCTTAAATTTCCGAACGTTTCTGAGATGGTAAACGACAAAACAAAACGATGACTTGATAATGATCGATAAACAAACCCTGACTCATAAAGGTAGTCATTATGTTTGTTTGACCATCTACGGCAGAGGCGGATCTAGAGGGTATGTCGAAATTTGTGGAGGAAAATGTTAGCTATTAAACCATAAAAAAATGCGCAAGTAAGCCCATACAGACTATAAACAGATTTTATGTTAATGTGCTTCTCCACAATTTTTGACATATCCTAGATCCGCCGCTGTACGGTCGTCAAATTGACGGCATTTTTCACAGGAGATAGTAAAAAAGACTCGTTAAAGGGGTCCTACCATCTAAAATAAAATTTGTTATTTGTTTATAAACCAGGAAAAAACGAGATTGCCATCTGACTATTTTTACAGAAATGAATCACTGCTATGCAACACTGCAAAAACGTTCGCAAAATACAGCCGCCATTGCCGCCTTTCGCTTCGCTCCTTCGATCCAAAAATTCAGTTATAAGAAAAATCAACAAACATTCGTCTTTGCAACCCAAATTGAAGGAATCGATTCAATATAAACTCTTTTAAGTTCATCGATTTGTTCGAAGAGATGACGAAGATTATGATTCTGACATCTTGGAAAAGTGCTCACCGTGCTTGTTATATTTATTCACACCAAATTGAACTCTCTGGTATGATAGACCAACTTGTTGGTTATCACTTGAACCGCGTAGGGACTAGGGGCTACTCTGAAATTTGTTTTGGTGAGGAGGAAGTGAATTCTCGGAAAGACAGTACAATATTAAAAAATAATGTTAGCTGATTATCGACCCTAGCGTTCATTTTATAGTTTATAAGATATGGGGATGTTTTATTTATGGTCTAAGGAAGTATTTTACAGAATATTGTTTTGATGGTAGGATCCCTTTAAGGTCGCAACAATGGCTCGGGAAAGGTTGTCACCACATGTACTGTAAAATGACTACCTTTTCGTCGTTAAGTTGACTCAAGTACATTTCTCAGTGGTGTAAACTTGAAATCAAACAAAATTTATGAAAATACAGAGAAAGGGCTTATGTCTTTCAAAAAAATAAATAAATGAATAAATAAACAGACAGTTTTTAAAAGTGTATAAAGAGCATTGAAATTACCAATCAATATACGAGCACATGTTGGTGGACTTGATCATTAATGTTCTGTGTTGTAACATTCAGTAATTGTCGAGCAAAGAACACGAGTTATAAATAATTCGTCACTTAAAAAGACATTTCTAATGAATGTTTTCATTCATAAAACATAACAGTATCTTCAATGAAATGGAAAAGTAACTGACAACTAATGTTAAAAGGGGAAAACAACGTATTTTTTTATAAAAATATGCTTTTTCACCCCTTGTAGTTTATAGAAACTTATGGTATATAGGAGAGAAGAGGAGATTTTTGTCAATGGTACATTTCTCTTGATTGTAGTACTGTAGTATTGTTTGAATTAACGAAATCTTTAACAACCAGTTAGAAAATTATGTTATGTCAGGAATTACTTTGGGAAATGTACTGTGGATATATATCTTTCCCATGGGACTTTAGCAGCATGAAAAGTTCCATTAAAGTATTCTCTGTTTACCGTAGCTTTGCTTATAACGAAAATTGAAATTTTGGAGTCTCTATAGTTGTTTTGATCTTTTGTGTGGAATATCTAGAAATGGAAGTCTTCAGTTTATGTAGTAAAATTTGGATTTTAAGTTTCATTTTAATATACGTGCTTCCCAAGATATATATATATATATATATATATATATATATATATATATATATTAAGAATGTTTTAATGGTATGTATACTATTATACGTTCATAGTGGTTTGTTAAAAGGGAAATGCATATGTAAAGTTGGCTTCACAATTCCGTGTCATTATTGCCTTTGAAATAAAAATGATTTAGAACTTTTTAGTTTTAGTTTTGATAGAAAACAAACCTTTTTTACAATACGGAATTGAATTCCTGGTTTCTAGCATGGCTGTAAATTGTTGTTCATGGAGATCGTGGAAAGTCTGTTACGGGCGCATCTATAGAAGAGGCTACTAGCTAGTTTTAAAAGCAACAAAAAAGCGTAAAGATGTGCGTGAAAATTATTTAATTGGTGGATGCGCGAAAATTTTAGGACCGAAAAATAAAGGAAGCAAAAATATAAGGCGAATGAAAATTTAATGGATTAAGGTTATGTTAGGTACACGAGACGTAATCAGAACCTATTTGGGATGCAATATTGGCAAAAGTTCCTGCTAATAATGTCATTTGCCATAGGAGCTTCAAAATGATTTTATTTGTCCTACACAAAAAGTTTTTGAAACAAACAGAAAAATAATTACCAAGGACGTTGAACGTTTCAATGTAGCATGTACTTTTCACCTTCATACGATTCAGATTTTTCCTTCTTTTTCATTCAAGCTATACTAACATTTTCTGTTTAATCAAAACAGAAAGTCAATAAACGGTTTAACATTTATTCTATATTTCTCGCAAACATTTAATGTGTGCGTACACAAAGATGAAGTTCTTCATAACAATATTACACTATTATGATTATAGATGAGTTTCAGACGTACGAGTTATAAATGTCCCAGTTGAAGTAGTTCTTTTCTTGTCAGGAAATAGTTGTTCTATTTGCCTTCAAGAAAGTATCTTTGATGTAACGTTTATATTTTTTACAAAAATCTTTGCAAAGAATTGCCTATTTTACCGGCCATGGGTAATTTTGTTTGTATCATTCATTGATTTCATTTGTAGGGCAAAGCAGAAGTGCATTTACATTTGATAGAGTTCAAGGGAGACGGAAAAGATAATAGTGGTTCATGGTGTGATTTTGGAATCAGTAACTGGGAATGTGATGTTGAAATCACAGGATGTTTGTCAGTCCGTAAAAGATGTGACCCAACAGGACAGTTCCAAACAAAACAGTACACCAATCAAAACAATGTAAAATTTGGCAAAGATTTGGGTAATGGTGTTAAAAATCCTGTAGTCTATACATTCGAGCCAACAGGAAAGGTAGGTATCTTTGTTGTGTTATGTTTTAAACTGATTTGAATATTCTTTAAAAATACACTGATCATTTGTATTGGTAGATGGATGCTTACATTTAGAGAAACAAATAGCAAATATAGCAAGACATACGGTCAACTATTCCATCAGCAGTCTAAGAAATGTTAAGCATGAAGACACTAAAACAAAGTTTGATACTGGTGACGATATAGCATAAACACCATTAGAAATACAAATAATCATAATAAATACATTTGTTTCAAATTCTAATAAAAAATGCGACCGGAGTCAATACACTTAGCACTTGTGTTTCAAACACTACTTATTGCTTAGGTGGGTGTTTACCCTATCAGCCTCGGGGTTTTTGGTCGTTCCTCAACCCGGATCTAGTAGGCCCGCCCCCTATAAAATCTATTCTGCTCATGCTAGGGCATCGAAGGAATGTAGGTATGTAGCTCAACCTTATCTGCATTTATTCCACTAATAATTGTTACCATGGTTACCATTGAATTTTGCAGACGGCTGCACATTTCTAACTGGGGAACTGGCAAATTTTCAAGAATTTTTCATTATTTATGATATGCCTTGAATTTTACATATTAATATGTTTTGAACTTAATTTTCTTATTTTTTTGTTTGTGAGTAATACATTCAGACTTTTGGGGCAAAAGCAGTTTCAAATATGCTGATGTCAGCAATTTATTAACAATACAATTTCTATCAAATTTGAACGATATTCACATTAACAGAGGAACGAAATTATTCCTAAATAAAATTAGAGTCTTTTCGCAAAAGTTTTCATATCATAAATGGAACGAAAAAAATCTTTAAAATATTGGAAAAATTAGAGAATATTGTGACGTCAAACGTTCTACTGATGACGTCATAATTACAGAAAATATTCCTTGAATAATATCCTGGAAAGGTATGATCCATAAAAAAATGGGAAAAAAAATGAAATACGGAGTCAATATATCAATCGCCATTTATAAACCTGAATCCAAGAAAACGAAAATATATCAATCCATCAAATTTTTTCGTTCCTGCAAGCCTCCCGAGAAAAGTTCTTTATATTAAAGAACGACTACCAAAATGTATTCAAGTGGTATGTTATATGTTATGTTGGGGTAATTAGTATTACTTAAATTAACTTGGAAAAAAATATTTTTTAGGATTCTATTTGGATATATTTCGATGCAAATGACGTCGATACACGAAATGACGATCTCATTGATAAATATGAGAAGCAAATACATATATCAGATATCAAAATCAATAACAAATTCCAACCACAGATTAAAATTAATAAAAAACACTCTAGTATTACATTTCAATACAAAATCACTTGCGCTGAACATTTCTATGGACAAAACTGCATCAAGTATTGCAACGCCAACGGAGCAAACGTTAACTACATATGTAACAACATTACAGGAAAGAAAGACTGCTTCGATAACTATTATGGACCAGATTGCACATCGTACTGCAACTCCAACGGAACAAACGTTAATTACACATGTAACAACATTACAGGTGCGAAAGACTGCTTCGATAACTATTATGGACCCAATTGCACAACGTACTGTAACACCAACAGAAAAAACGTTAATTATATATGTAACAACATTACAGGTGCGAAAGACTGCTTCGATAACTATTATGGACCAGATTGCACATCGTACTGCACCTCCAACGGAACAAACGTTAATTACATATGTAACAACATTACAGGTGCGAAAGACTGCTTCTATAACTATTATGGACCCAATTGCACAACGTATTGTAACACCAACAGAAAAAACGTTAGTTATATATGTAACAACATTACAGGTGCGAAAGAGTGCTTCGATAACTATTATGGACCAAATTGCAAAACTTACTGCACCACAAACGGAACAAACGTTAACTACATATGCAACAACATTACAGGTGCGAAAGAGTGCTTCGATAACTATTATGGACCAAATTGCACAACATACTGTAACACCAACAGAACAAACGTTAATTATATATGTAACAACATTACAGGAGAGAAAGACTGCTTCGATAACTATTATGGACCAGATTGCACATCGTACTGTAACTCCAACGGAACAAACGTTAATTACATATGTAATAACATTACAGGTGCGAAAGACTGCTTCGATAACTATTATGGACCAAATTGCAAAACTTACTGCACCACCAACGGAACAAACGTTAACTACATATGCAACAACATTACAGGAAAGAAAGACTGCTTCGATAACTATTATGGACCAGATTGCACATCGTACTGCTACTCCAACGGAACAAACGTTAATTACATATGTAACAACATTACAGGAAAGAAAGACTGCTTCGATAACTATTATGGACCAAATTGCACAACGTACTGCAAAACCAACGGAGTAAAGGTTAACTACATATGTAACAAGATTACAGGAGAGAAAGACTGCTTCGATAACTATTATGGACCAAATTGCACAACGTACTGCAAAACCAACGGAGTAAAGGTTAACTACATATGTAACAAGATTACAGGAGAGATAGACTGCTTCGATAACTATTATGGACCAAATTGCACAACGTACTGCAAAACCAACGGAGTAAAGGTTAACTACATATGTAACAAGATTACAGGAGAGAAAGAGTGCTTCGATAACTATTATGGACCAAATTGCAAAACTTACTGCACCACCAACGGAACAAACGTTAACTACATATGCAACAACATTACAGGTGCGAAAGACTGCTTCGATAACTATTATGGACCAGATTGCACATCGTACTGCTACTCCAACGGAACAAACGTTAATTACATATGTAACAACATTACAGGTGCGAAAGACTGCTTCGATAACTATTATGGACCCAATTGCACAACGTACTGCAAAACCAACGGAGTAAAGGTTAACTACATATGTAACAAGATTACAGGAGAGAAAGACTGCTTCGATAACTATTATGGACCAAATTGCACAACGTACTGCAAAACCAACGGAGTAAAGGTTAACTACATATGTAACAAGATTACAGGAGAGATAGACTGCTTCGATAACTATTATGGACCAAATTGCACAACGTACTGCAAAACCAACGGAGTAAAGGTTAACTACATATGTAACAAGATTACAGGAGAGAAAGATTGCTTCGATAACTATTATGGACCAAATTGCAAAACTTACTGCACCACCAACGGAACAAACGTTAACTACATATGCAACAACATTACAGGAAAGAAAGACTGCTTCGATAATTATTATGGACCAGATTGCACATCGTACTGCTACTCCAACGGAACAAACGTTAATTACATATGTAACAACATTACAGGTGCGAAAGACTGCTTCGATAACTATTATGGACCAAATTGCACAACGTACTGCAAAACCAACGGAGTAAAGGTTAACTACATATGTAACAAGATTACAGGAGAGAAAGACTGCTTCGATAACTATTATGGACCAAATTGCACAACGTACTGCAAAACCAACGGAGTAAAGGTTAACTACATATGTAACAAGATTACAGGAGAGATAGACTGCTTCGATAACTATTATGGACCAAATTGCACAACGTACTGCAAAACCAACGGAGTAAAGGTTAACTACATATGTAACAAGATTACAGGAGAGAAAGAGTGCTTCGATAACTATTATGGACCAAATTGCAAAACTTACTGCACCACCAACGGAACAAACGTTAACTACATATGCAACAACATTACAGGAAAGAAAGACTGCTTCGATAACTATTATGGACCAGATTGCACATCGTACTGCTACTCCAACGGAACAAACGTTAATTACATATGTAACAACATTACAGGTGCGAAAGACTGCTTCGATAACTATTATGGACCCAATTGCACAACGTACTGCAAAACCAACGGAGTAAAGGTTAACTACATATGTAACAAGATTACAGGAGAGAAAGACTGCTTCGATAACTATTATGGACCAAATTGCACAACGTACTGCAAAACCAACGGAGTAAAGGTTAACTACATATGTAACAAGATTACAGGAGAGATAGACTGCTTCGATAACTATTATGGACCAAATTGCACAACGTACTGCAAAACCAACGGAGTAAAGGTTAACTACATATGTAACAAGATTACAGGAGAGAAAGACTGCTTCGATAACTATTATGGACCAAATTGCACAACGTACTGCAAAACCAACGGAGTAAAGGTTAACTACATATGTAACAAGATTACAGGAGAGAAAGACTGCTTCGATAACTATTATGGACCAAATTGCACAACGTACTGCAAAACCAACGGAGTAAAGGTTAACTACATATGTAACAAGATTACAGGAGAGAAAGACTGCTTCGATAACTATTATGGACCAAATTGCACAACGTACTGCAAAGATGAGAAAATGAATTATAAATGTAATAACAAAACTGGATCAAAGTCATTTTCATGGACTTCTGAAACTGGCATTGGCGTTATTGTTGCAATTGTACTTGCGGTTTTGATACTGTTGTTTGTCACAATTATTTTAGTCATACGAAAAGTCAAGTAAGACTTTTTCTTATTCCATTTTCATTTTCATATACTTTTACGCAAGATTTTTCATCATTGCATTATATCTTATTTAGAATAGAGAAAGAGAAAAAAATCACATATGACATGTACTACGAACAAGGTTTTGACAACATCAGTAAGCCTGATGGACATATTGAAATGACTCAAGCAAATCCAGAAAGGTGAGTAACCTCTTGAACATTTTTAAGCAATGGTCAAATTGAAGAATGGGCCTGGTTGTAAAGTGCACGTTTCTAAAATGGGGTAGAATTTTTCCCAAAGTCTTCAGATTGACCAGCGAGATTAACACTATAAATTGATACGCTCAGCCTAGCACCCAGATAAAGAGCAGAATAAATGTGTCAGGGATTGGGGTGGGTGTTTATGGGGGTGTCTAACCGAGTGTTTGAATTGGAGCTGCGGAATCAGTAGTACATATGGGGGCTTAATATTTAATATTTGTAAATAAATACATAATATAATCTCCTTATTTGTTATATTTTATTTGTTATATTTTATTTGTTATATTTCATTTGTTATATTTTTAGTTATGATCAAAATGATGTTTTTGCCCAAGGATATATCAATCCATTATTTGGGGTGCAACCAACAGAAGATGCAGATTATCAGTTACGATCCAATCTCTCCGAAGAAACGCTTAACAACTAATAATTTGTGTTTTCATCTTGTGTATATTTGTATATAGCGCTAATGACTATAGACATGAACAAAAAGACCAAGACGTTGTTCTCCCTCTCCTCAAAAGTTAATTTTACCATGTTGCAACTATAAAGTGTGCGTATAAAACAACAAAACAACATATTTATTTCTGGATTTGGTGAAAAAGATATCTTATTTGTAATGTAGAAAGTGAAACAGAATTACTTTCAAGAAGTCCAGCATTTTTGTTGTAGCTTTCTTATAAGTGATTGGGTTCTAAAGATGTTTGTAAATTCCTTCCATTTTACTATTTTGTGTTTCTCCCTCTTCTCTTTTACTTTATTTGTTTGGTTTTCCGTTTTCGAAATCAAAATGTTTTTAAAATAGACTTCCCATCGATCAATTCATGAACAATCTATTTACTGTATTCCTTTCCTGAATCCAGAATGTATTCTATAAATTATGGAGATGAATCCAGAATGTATTCTTTAAATTATGGAGATGAATCCAGAATGTATTCTATGCATTATGGAGATGAAATACTATGCTGGATACCTGATATCGTAAAATTTTGATAAGCGCTACTTTCAATATCTAATTCACCAAGAGAATTTATCAAAACAAGAATCATTGTTAAGAACCAAGTGCCAATTCGCCCTCTGTACTTGAATAAGTCCCCATGAAATTTAACTTACAGGCTTGTTTTTAATTTCAACCTGGTGCTTCTTCGAGTTTCGTGTGGATATTTCGAGGATTTATGGTGTAGCACGTCAAGCCAAAAAAAGCTCTTCCTTAGAGCCAAAAAGTTGACTATTAAATTTGAAAGTGTTGATATAAGATTAATTTTATAATGAAACAACTGAAACGCTGAAATCTGTAATATGAAGTGATCAGCATTACCAAAACTGACATGCCATCTATTGAAATAGCAAATGTAAATTCAAATTAAGGTGTCCCAGTTATGATTCACATTCTCAAAAATTTTCAATGACCTATTATTAATAACAGTAACACCCCGAGTAATCACGGAATAGCCTTTCAGGTGTTATTTTCATATCATTAGGTCGGGCAGATAGGGTGGAATTGCGTACAAAGCTTTCGCTGTAAAACAGTTACGTGAAGTTAAGCATAGGTGCACGTTAGTGTAGTACATCTCTTCCTATCGGTAAAAAGAAGCATGTTATTATCAGTTTACTTGATTTTGCAATTACTATAATCTGGGACAAATATAGAAAAGTGGTTGAATTTTATTAGAATATATTTCTCTGATTATTCATTTTTCTTTATCTTCTATCATCTAACATGTTTTAGGATGTTCTTTGACCAACCATAAGTTAAAAGGTAAGGAGTGTTTGAATCTTCTTAGATAGCTCCCCTAAAAATATAAACTGGCTCTACTGGTTTATACTTTGGTGCTCCCACTTTGGAAAGCCTCATTTAAATACTTGGTTAATTTGAATGAATCTCCTTCCACATATATACACTCTAATATGCATGTTATTGACATACGAACTAGGCTGACCCACGTATTTACTCATAATAAGTTCTCAAATCAATTGAATTCACTTATTTCAAACAATCAGAATTTAACATGCAACAAATTTTTGACCGCCTAGTGATCACGCCGAAACTACAATCAGGTACTTTCGTGAGGTAAAATTACGAACTGAAAGCTGCTGATGGTCTGCTTTGATGGATTTTATTGCTGTTAGTGGAAACTTGTCATCCTTTCCATCGTACTCGTCACATTCAAAACTGATGCATTCTCCATTAAAGGCATTCATTTCGCAAAGTTGCAGTGTCTTTGTTGTACGATCATACAATTTCAAATACTTGAAAGGATCATCGATATGTCTTGATGTGCCGATATCTCGGATTGTGATAGGGCCATA
The DNA here is from genome assembly GCA_039566895.2 of Turritopsis rubra. Lineage (NCBI taxonomy): Eukaryota > Metazoa > Cnidaria > Hydrozoa > Anthoathecata > Oceaniidae > Turritopsis > Turritopsis rubra. The sequence goes on from CM077630.1 coordinate 13,911,905, forward strand.
AAAAGGTTCCAAGGTTTCCAGTTGAAGCTTTATCTGGAGCTATTTCTACTTCCATTCCAGCGGGTAACTTTAAGGACACTTATTTCTCGAATTCACAGCCTCCCATAACATCCTTATCTTTTATGTATAAGCTTTCTTTCTCTCTTGGCAACTTGACATGGTGACATTTGCCACTTAAATCTTTGCCATCACACACCGTTACTTGTCGAATGTTTTCACTTTTCTTAACTTTGATCTTTCTGGCGTTTAACCAATCTGCTGGCTGGCATAACCTTTAGAAAGGCAGGGCCATGAAATGTTTTCACGACGTTATCTTGGCCATCATGTAGGGTAAGGGTACGCTTATCAGGAATGTACTGATCTTTTCGAATTTCAAAAGAATCATCTCATGTTCTTTAAAGTTTGCATTGGCTGGGGTTCTTGATTCAAGCATTCTGCAATAACGTAATGAAAAATAGTCAAATAAAGTTACAAATCTATTTCTTTGTTAAAGTTTTCAGAATTTTGGATTACTTGATTTCAGGAAGTCTTAAAATGATTTTGTTATTCATGAAATAGGTTAAATCGCTATAACCCAGAATCATTTTAATGATCGGTGTAGCTGTTTTTTGAATGAAGATCTGGTGTTCTTTGTATGTTATTATTTGTTTGTTATTATTTGTATGTTATTATTTGTTTGTTATTATTTGTTTGTTATTATTTGTTTGTTATTTTTTTTATCTTTCACACTTTGTTTGTTGCCTTTATCTGTAAACTTTCTGCTTTTTTATGTAACGCTATATATTTTTTCCATATTTGCTGGAATGTTTTTGTATGACACCGGCCAGTGGAAAGTTGGCTATTAGTGATAATGCAAGAAAGAGAGAAATCAAGTAGTGCCAGTTCTATCAGATTGTTTCTTGGATATTCAAGAGATTAATACTTAAAAAGTCTCTGCGGAGGAGTGTTTTTTTATTGAAACAGCAGGCGATATTGCTTTCCATTCCTATTGAAAACACTCCTCCTCGTAGACTTTTTGAAGATTTTGCCCATTGGGTACCATACTATGAAAGTACAGCTCAAATGTACTAAAGTGAATATTAGCATATCAACTCCCAATGGAAAGCTTAATTCAGTAATGGCAGGAACCCCTTGGAAAGGAATCCGAAAAATACTTCTGCGAATACTGTGCTTTATTAGAACCTCGTAAACAATCATCAAAAATGTAACGACTGCTTTTATTTCCAATGTTCCAAGTCTAATTGACAGCTTTGGTTCGATTTATATGGGAAAATATATTTAAAGAACACCCATGGGGCAAATTCGTCGTCTTTTCGAACGTTCATCGATTTTTCTTCTATCAAAAAAAAAAGAGTATAGCATCAGGTCTGTTTTTCTTCAGTCAGCTTTTAAATTCTGATAATTGGATGTTGACAAACGTATATGCGTTGTTGATGTTTGTTATTGCCAGCGGTTGTGTAGCTTGTTGTATTTATCTTCTTCGATGGATGTATATATTTAACCTTGGTCGGTTTCAAATTAGTTAAGTTTATAAGCGCTTTCTGTGTTATTTGATTTTTAGTTTCCAAAGGGAATAAGCTTGGAATTAACGTGATTCCCTTGAGCGGGATTTCCATTTCACTTTTTTGATACGCGTATCAGCGCAAAATACGGTACGGTACTTTCGCCACAGTACGCATAAGCGTATTCAGAATCAGTCAAAGAAAGTGGAGGAGTCCAATGTTTTGATATTTCTTTTTAGACTTAAGTGTCGATTAGGTTACTTGCACGTTTTCCTTTTCGTTTTCCGTATCACAAAAAAACGTTGGATTCAATTCAACTTTCTGTTTTGGTACGCGAAGAGAATTATTCATACGCATATTTCCAAATTATAATCAATGCGCATGCTCAAAGATACAGTTTATACGCGTATTATTTTTTGTGGAAATCCCGCTTTAGTTATATTGACACTTTAAAGTTTGAAAGATATTACTTATGTTGTTATGGTTACTTATGTTGTTATGATTAGTATCAGTTATTTTCTATGATCAACTAGCATAAGCAGAAATCCTTTTGACCATGAGAGCATGTTGGAACAACTGTCAAACCTTACAAGAGAGCATCAAAGGAGATGCTGGCTAGATGGAAAAGAAAGGGCAAAGTCCCTGGGATTGACCCTGCTCTATTTTCACCGCATTCAACACAAGCTGCATCAACAAGCAAAACTAAAAGTCAAGGCTCCGTCGAAACTATTTTAAAAACTGGTGGTTGGCGTAGTGAAAGGAGTACTATAAACTATTTATCCAAGACGAAATAGTATTTTATGTTGACTAGAATGTTATGATAATAATAGTGTTGTACTGAAGTCAAATATGAAAACGCCTTATTTCATTTTCGTGTCCACTACCTTTGAATATCTCAGTTAATTCCTTTTGGAATCGGGGAACGAATTGGAATTACCATATTGACCGAGACTTACCTGAGGTGAAGGTTAAGGTGAATTCCAAGAGTAACCAGTTGAAGAAAGGATTAGCCTTTTCATAAATCACATCACAACAACGTTTGCCTCGTTTTCAATATTTATTAACAATTCTTAGTTAGCTATTCTTAGTTAATAATTCTTAGTTCTTAGTTACAAAGCATGATAAAAGAACTTACATTTTTAGCATAATAAAAATGATTCCCAAATTCGAAATCAGAACCATTGAATTGTTCTACATGCAAATATTCATGAAAATTGAAGCCCTTTCGAAATTTGGTCCACGTTTTTGCGTTTGTTACATCCATCGCCTCGTTTTCGCCTTGAACATTAACAACGCTTGGGTGGTTTACAAAGAGAAACGATACCTCAGGGAAAAATATTTCACCTTGTTCTTTTATTACGCTTAAGTACGGAGTAATTATAAAGATTAGAAACGGGGCGATGGAGGTTATGACGTTATTTATGAAATGGCGTAATGACTTCCCTTTTAGAGAAAACTAGAGCATAAGGTTTTCTGCAAATGAGCTTATAACCAAGCTGCAATAGAATAAGGAAAAGCGTTCTCTTGATATTCTGCTCTTAGTGTCCTAAGTACATTGCACAACCTTATAATTAAATTTTACCCGAATCGCCCTTTTTTAGCCAAAATATGAAAAACGACTTACAAATTTGAAATCGGCACCATTGAATTGTTCTACATGAAAATTTCCATGAAAATTGAAGCACTTTCGAAATCTCCTTAGATTAAAAAACTGCGTTCGTCAAACTCCATAAACTAAAGGCTATACCCTCAAACATCGTTCATCGAAAATAAATTCTTCACGAAGGTAAACCAAATAATAACAAACCTTACTAATCCATTTCAACCTTTCAAATACTGAAATTGTCTACCTGCTGTGATGTTAGACATTACTAAGTGGAGACAAATTTATGAGTTATTCCACTGAATATGTTTTGTATTTAATAATAATTTATCACATGAGTCCGAAAATTAATGCTGAAAGACGTGTCCCATTGGTTTTGCTAATATTATACAATAATATATTTGCTACCTATATAATCGTCGCTCCATGTTATTTCTACTTGATGTTGAAGTTATATTAACATTACTCAGGGAAAGTCTATCTTGAAGTTTATTAGAGATAGGTTTAAGAATAAATTATGATCGAAAAGTTTCGGCGTGACAAACTTTCGACAAACAAAGATTTGAATAAATAAAAATAAAATAAAAAAAAAACACGAAAGGAGGGTGAATATAATTTCTTCATTCTTCATTTTCTTCGTCATCCTCAATGAAATCAATTTCTTCTTCGCTCGTTTCGTCCTCAGGCTAGTCAATTTTTCTCAATTTTCGAACGATTGTGCATGACGTAACAGTATATGAACAAAAGAATAAATACAAAATTTTGCTGACTAAGCGTAAAATTTCCCGCGCTCCCGTTTTTTAGGTTTAATTTCTCATATAAACGCAATGTAATTTTCCCGCTTAATGAGGTAGTTTTTATCCATATGAACGGCAGCCCCTTATAGTGAAATCCAAAAAGTATAGGGAAGCTAAAATGATCTATAAGCTTTAGCAAATATGATATGTTTTCTTGCTGATGAACATTTGTAGAAAATAATTTGGTCAAAGATTTCAGGAAAAAGTCAGGAATTTAGATTTTTTTAGAAAAGTCAGGGGGAAAACTTCTTAATTTTTCATTGGAATTTTTTTCTTAACATGTCTTTACTTCAATTTTTCTCATTTTTCAGTCTGGGAAACCATATAACGTCAATGAACAGTCGGGTAAAAAGTTTTTTCAAATCAGTAAATTAGTAAATAAACGCCCGGGCGGTTATTAAAATTTCTTTGATAATGATGATGAATATACACATAAGTATAATAATTATAAAAGAATGGGAAAGAATGTAGGAGAGAAAAAAATAAAACTCTTCAAATTCTTAATAAGCGCCCTCCTCTTATAACGGCCCATTCAAGTTGCAAAAAATAATAAGCGCCCAGGCGCTTGAAAGGAACAATAGAGTTCATAGAATTCAACCAGTAGATACAGTAGTATAACAAAACATAATGGGAACTTGAAATCAGTTCGTTATATCGAGAGTTCGTTAAATCGGGAGATTTAAAGAGGGTTTTTCTTTAGGGAGGAGAAAGAGAACCAGGTTCTTTATTTCATTATATCGAGGTTCGTAATATCGAGCTTCTGCTGTGGCAATATGACTGAAAACTACAATTGTTCCTCAAGTCATAATTCCTTGAATTGTGTCCATATAATCCTATCGATTTGAAAATTTAGTTTATGAAGTAATCAAATAATATATCGTATCATGCGAATTCAATTCTGATTCAAATCTCCGTATACTTGATAGAAAAATGAAAGTTTGTCGTTAAGTGGAAATCTATCTGTTACAGACCATGAGTCTATGATATCGTTGCGAATTATGTTACAGTAAAATTTGTCCTCAGTGTGTGAAGGTTTATCCAATTTCAAATCATACATGAACGAGGTCTAATTTAGCGCTGACCTTCAAGCCGTAAGGCTCTTGTTTATTATTCCATCGTATATGAAGCGCATGAATAAACGTCTCGCTGTAATTAATGCTGAATGCTAACTTTGTTTATTGGTAATCTTTCAAGAAATTATAAATAAATATTTCGATCACCAATGGGAACACAAAGTTGAATATATGTTTAAATAACAGTTGGTCGAAAACCTATAATCAACGTTGGTACAACATTGAAAGGTTTACAGGCAGAACATAACGGTATAATTACAGAGTAATTAGAAACGAGGCGATGGATGTTGTGACGTAATATATGAAAAGGTCTATTAGAAGGAATAACAAAACTTAAAGAATCGCCTTTAACCTTCAAATGGCGTGAAATTGTGTACCGCTGCGATGTTAGCCATAATTAAGGCATGACAAATTTATGAGTTTTTCCACTGAATATGGCGTGTGTTTAGTAGCGCATGACTGAACACTTAAATTAATGTTGAATTATTTTTTTTTATTATTTTCTACTTTATTTATTGTTGATAAAAACACTAATTAAAATCCACATAAAATTAAGGTTAGCAATATACCGGTAGGTCAAAAAAACGCTCATAAAATATATCAGGATTGGCTTTCATATGATTGTTGATACACCAGTTAAAAATAATCTTTGAGGCATTTTCTAACTTTTTAATTACCTCATCAGCAGTATAATTAACAGTATAATTAACAGTGGGTGTATTAGATACGGTTTATTATCATCACCAGCGATGTCGATGTTTTCCAAGAAGAAAAAGAAATCACTAATATGTACGCTATAGAGTAGAGGGCCAACTATTGAACCGTATAGACCGTATAACACCATATGGAATTTTACTCGATTCACTAAAGAAAGTACCAATCTTCGTTCTTTGTGATGTATTCGTCAAAAAAATCAAATATTAGTTCTACACAGCAAAAATTCCAGTTCTTATTTTGAGCAAAGATTATAGCAATTGAAGATAAAGATTCTTGAAATACGATTTTTTTGCTTGTCCGAATAGCAAGAATGTTTTTTTTTTTTTAACCATGATTTTCAGGAAATAAGTTTTTTTACTTAAAACAGAAAGATTTTGTATTTTTAAGTTAGTCAAAAAATACTTAAAATAAGATAGAAAAGCTTAATCATTTTTAAATTCAAATGGAGAAAATGACTGTGGCTGGGAAAAAGAAAAAGAAAACAATTCATTGTTTAACCATGTCATACTGACATTTGTAAAACAAGTCATTACAAGGGAAATAAAATAAGTTATAGGTTAATGTATCAAACGACACACCAGCGTTCTTTTATCATTGCAAATAAGTCGGCGGTGATGTGAAAACGACACTTCAATCTGGGTGAAATGAAAAAAGGACGACGTCATACACATGAATCGGATATAACGACTACTGCGTAAATTACAACAGCAGAAGATCGCAACTTTTAAACTAGAACTTGTTCCAAGAAAACATTCCAGTCCATTGATAATCCACACCACCACTTTCATTTTCACTTTCACTTTCACTTTCATTTTCCACCATACAATTATTCTTACATCTTGTTATCCATCTAGTTTTGAAAGTTTTATAAGTTCTCATTAACCATCCGAACACACAAAATTATGTTAGATCCAATTAACCAACTTGTTATGTTTTGATGAAACTAACGGCATGCTATCCAACAACTATATCATGTCAAACGCCTTTGATAAGTCTGTTAGTAATGCGCCACAAAATCCTCCCTGGTCCAGTGCCAATTTCCACTTCTCAACTAAAGCCAACAAACATTATTGTGTATTAAATCCTTTTCAAAAGCCACATTGATATTTAGATAATATATTTTCAAAATAATGGGAAAGCTGATTATAAAAACAACGCTCGTAAATTAGGAAAGGTTAGGTAATACACTAACAAATCTATAGTTTGGAATAATTTATAGATCTGGAATCTTTTTTAAAAATCGAACTAACATCTGAATTTTTAAGCATTCGTGGAAATTTTCCCTGTTGAATAGGCCTTTTCTAATCTTAATAATTACTACGTACTTAAACCATAGTCGCAAAAAAAGAGATACGGGCCGTACATTAAGGGCAAGACATGGCTCTTTGTAAAGCACAGGGGATTAAAAACACTCAAAATAATTTTGAACTTATTTACTCTGCACTGTTTATAAAAATAAATAATATAGAAACATTATTAACAATCTTTTCGTGTAGTACTACAACAAAACCAAGGATATCAGCAGAAATAAAATGTACAAAAGAGAGTTATTATTAAAACATATGCAACAACCAGCAAAATTGAATGGTCCAATTTGATGAAGATATTGTCTTTCCAATTCTGGCTCCGGGAAATGCATAAGATATTATGTGGAATGATGGTCTATGCATTATGTTGAGCCATATATCCGACTTGTTTATGGAAGATTGCTACCAAAATTATCGTATGACCATATTAAGTCTTCATATGCATAATGAACGTCAAGATGGCAGCGCAAGTTTTGAGTTCAACTGTCAGTGTTGTTCTCACTAATTTTGCGCCTGCAGATACTGCTACTACCGCCAAATTTTGCGCCTGCAGATACTGCTACTACCGCCAAATTTTGCGCCTGCAGATACTGCTGCTACCGCCAAATTTCGCTTGATTATGGACAGTTTCTTTTATATTATGAACACCACCGAAAATCAACACAAGTCTAAACTATTACTAATTCTATTCAGTTCAATTAATGATCCTCGATTTCATTGGTTGGTAAACGAAATTTTACCTTATTTTTAAAATTGGTTGCAGTCTATTCGTGATTGCCCTGGAAATTTTAAACAAAATGCCAGAAATAATATGTTCATTTCGTGGCAAACGTACGTTTAAAAATCACAATTCATTCTGTCTTTGAATTAACCAAATTTCTTCTATCAAATGGCGTATCATATGTCTTGACGGAAAGATTATCCCAAGATCCGCTTGAGAACTATCTTGGTCGTCAACGATCCATTGGTGCTCGTAAAGATAATCCAACTGTACGTTTTTAGATACAATGATAATAGTATCAGAAAGTCTTTCGTTCCATCCAAGCTGGCAATTCTAGAGACACGGTAAATTTTGAAATTAATAACGAACCATTACCTTGCAGAAAAAGAAATCCCAACTGACCTATTTAACATTTAATTAACATTTAATTAGTGTCATCGAAGTTTTTTAACTAATTTTTGCAAAAAACCTTTTTACCCACGTCCTTACTTTCCTTGTCCTAATTATATTGTGAATGTGATCCGTTCTTAGTATCTCTATGTGTGGGTTTTATAAAAACACTACAAGAGGTAATTTGTGATAAATATTAGCGATACGATAAAAGAACAATAACCTTATCACAAGGTCGCCCGATTAGTCACTGCCGATCAATCTTTAGTGGTAATATTAGTGATAAATAATTAATAATCATCTCTTTCTAGTGATATGTTCACAGATTTCATGGATCAGCAAAGAAACGTCTGTGTAAGTATAGTAGATTTTAAATTCGCGTAACCTACGATCTAGCGTGCGGATACTCCAATAGCAATGAGAATAATCTCGCTTCATAACATCATCATCCTCATCCTCGGGTAAACCAGTATCTACTGTCGCTCCGCGCCGCAGATAATGAACTCTGAAAATGGCTGCATCGCTTGAAGATTTTTTTTATTGGCGATAATTTGGATGTGATTTTTGTCATGATTGATGAAGATATATTCCTAGAAGATCAGGAATTGGAACAGGAAAATGGTTTACCCGTTGAAAATACATCACCAGCCGCTACAACTACAGTTTTCATTTGTGAAAAGTGTTCAAAACTTTGTCTGTCTCAAAGAGGACTCACCCGCCATATTAACGCTAAACATAAAAATGATTTGTTAGCTAATAACGATGTTTCATCCGGTGTAAAGACATCTGAAGAGGTTTTGTATTCTCTCCACTTGAAAAAAACCGTTGAAAAGAGTATGCCAAAACTGATAAAATGTGGTTATTACCCAGAGGATATTATTAATGAAATGGCACCATATTCTGTTGGTAGCTTTTCATTAAACCATGTATATTATCGTACACTAGTAATCCTGAAAAGTTTTATCCAGAGTTCTAATCCAGAGTTTTATCCAGAAAGTTGTTTCTAGTAGTGGCAGCCAGAAAACAGACTGATCTTATGGTGAAGAAAGAAGTAACAGTGAATTTCCTTGAAGATATTCTTGATTTATATGTACGCACATAGACATTTTCGTTAGTAAAAGATATACAACAGCTTCACTAAATCAAATTTGATAAAATCTGATCAAAATCTCTTCGAACAGGTCTCAAGCAGAAATCATTAAACTTGGATCAAGGACACTGAAACAATTTCTAATACAAACAGGAATTTTTATTGCTACACATATTAAAAAAACATTATTTTGCACACAATGATCCAGCGTTCATATAACTTCATAGAGGTATGATTTTTTCTGGTCAAGGCAAAAACTTCAAAGGGTAAGTTGATTTTAATGATGTTCATTTCATGGAACAGTAGATTAGAATGTGATGGTTTCTGGTAAAATCAGTACAAGCGATGTTTCCAGCAAAAATTGTTTTACCACAAAATGTTTCCCATTACTTCTTGCTTTAAAAACCGAGCGGAATCCACCTTGTGCAAATTGGGCCTCATTTATGAAAAATTGCATAACTTTTAGTGTGGACCATTCCAATTTAATAACATCAAACTCTGATATATCTATATTCTCAGCTGGTTTCTGTGTCTTAACAATTGTTTTACCAAGCTTTAGCATAGTTGAAATGGAGATGCTCTTAGCTATTTTACTGCTGCGTAGAGCTGGAAACTGAAAGCCAGCTGTAGATGTGATAGTTGCAGATTGAGTTGCAGTGTATCAGTTTTCTTAACAGATGATCGAGAAAATGGAGATTTTGTTAAAATTTCACTTTGCATAGTGCTTCCATAATATGCTACATTAGATAATCGACTGCCAAAGGGCTTCCCTTTTTATAAACCTGGCGTGGATTATCGTAAAGTTAGGTGGCTTGTATTTGAGCATGAGGGACCTCTCCCCCCTGTTAAGATATCACAAAACATACCTAGCAGAAAGCCTAGGTTCAAAGTGTTTGTTACAAGCTTCGTTTGAATTGTCCAAAGTTACTTCATCATAGTAAAACTCAACAAACTCTTGGTGACCATTTTCGCTTTTTCAGAAGTTTCACTTCCGTGTAACTGCACCACCATCTCTTGATTTTTAAATATATTGCATCCAACATCTTTCTTGCCAACCTATGTGTTTCTTTTGATACGTTTATTTTTCACACCTTGAGCGAACTTATTCCATTTGTCAGCATCAGTTTCACGTTTCACGTTACTAATGTATAAACTATACTTGAAAGCCACAATTTGGCAGCTCTCGGCCTTGTTGCTACAAATTCAAATTAATTTTTTCGAAAAATGTTTTTTTCTTGATTTACATCGAATAGGCATTTTAAGTATTTTTATTTTTACTTTAAAAATTATTTTAAAAATTGTTAAAAAATCTTTTTTTGAAACAACATCAAAAAATAATAAAAGATTTTTTAGTACTTTTCCTATGGCAGCTCATAGTGGAGCATAAAATGTAAATAAACTGGGAAAAAACATAGATAGATAGATAGAGAGATAGAGAGATAGATAGATAACAAATCGAATGTCACACAAAAATGAGGAAAAAAAGTTTGTTTACAAAGTCTTTTGTATACCAAGCAAAGTAATTTCGGTCAATATTTTCCGGTATTGCCCTCTTAAACGGTTATTATAGGGTTGATATTGTAGGGCATAATTTGGGTCTAAAAATTTTTTGATGCCGGGTGTGACGTCAATAGAATCTTTGATCGACGATATCTCCATAACGGTTCCACGTCAACACGGGAATCCATACATTTTTTGATCACCATTTCGAGATCGATAACGTGGTACTACTTATCCTTCACCATTCTGCGATTTAATTATACGTCACCCTGATATTGAGAGATAGAACACGGGTGGGGATGGGATGTTAATTCATTTGAGGAAAAGAACCTTTAAAATTTTGTTTACACGCTATACTAGTCCATATATTAATGTGGCAACGGTTTTTTAACTATACGCGTATTTGAATAAGGGGAAACCCTCGCATTGGGTCAAATGTTTACTTTTCCGTTTGTTAGCGCAGTAAGAAAAAGAAAAACAAAGATAGTCAAAAACGTATGGTAAAGTTAGACTCAAGCTAAAAGTTGTGAAAAACAACCTTATAAAAGTGGTTTATCATACTAATAGAGAAGGAGGTGTGATCATACTTTCGCTTCAGGTTTATCTCTATCATAAAGACTAATAAGGTTATTCCAGAAGTAGTGGCATGTGGAGAAGGTTTTTTATTCACAAGTTCTTTTTCTAATATGTCCGCCGGGTGGACTGCAACTTACCGAGAATTGAATCGGTAAAAATGTTTTACCGGGGCAGCTAGTTCCTCTTTATGATCTTCATGATCTCGACATTAATCAGAAAACCATTCCATCTGGACAATATTATCAATCTAGAAAGGTTTTCTTTTGATTTTTGTTCGTGTCAAGGCCATTTTTATATTGCACAATAACATTTCATAACTAATTCAAGATGAACACATTTAAATCTTGATCAGGTGTTTAGGTTATAACATTTGTGAAGGGTATCAAAAGTCATCTTGTGCTATTTTATTGGTTAACTAATCAAACTGAATTCATACAGTGGATTTTATTATTACAATTGTTATTTTCAATTCAGTTTCTTAACACAATTTGTTTTTCTTCGAGTTTGACATTTGTCCAACGCTTCATAAACTAACTTTAAGGCTACCATTTTCATTTCATAAATATTAGAGTCCTTCCAGTTAGAAAATTACTCCTCACTATAAAGTGTTTGAAAAAACGAAAAAAAATTAAAAGATTTGTATAAACGTATGTTAGAGAGAAAATTGATAAAATTATATGTTATTATTATTGAAAATGATTCAATCTTCCACAGCATCAAGTTCCAATGATTCTGTAACATCTATTTCTTCCACCTTGAATGATTTTATCGCGTTAGCACCTGGAAACGCTTGTTTCTTTGGTCCCGTAACTATCACCGGTATGCCGCCGTAATCTACTTGGTTATACAACTTGACACAAATACCGCTGGGAACTTTTATGGACTGCATTGTTGACAGAGGAAACTGTTGATCGTCACCGGGGTACTCAGATTCTTTAAAAACAATACATTCTCCATTGTATTTGGTGGTTTGACAAATCTCAATTGACTTTTCTGTGTGATCGAACAGCTTCAAGTAGTCGTAAATATCTGTCGTAAAACCGATGTGTCCAATGGTTATAGGACCAACAAACGGCCCTATCTTTTTTACACGATCTTTTTGGGGTTGGAGTTGTACTTCCATTCCACTTGGGATTAGCATAGACAGAATTTTATTGAACGAACAACCTCCCATTACATTTGAATCCTTCACGTTGAAATAAACGCTTTCCTTGTGACCTGGCATTCTGACATTGTGACATTTGCCACCCAGATCCCGCCCTTCACACACCTTCACTTGCCGGACATTATCAGTTTTTTCAAACTTAACTGTTTTTGCATTTATCCATTCTGTTGGCAAGCATACTTCTTTGATAAAATCAGGACCATGAAATGTTCTTACCACTCTGTCGTTTTCGTCATACAAAGTGACTGTGCGATTAGCTGGAATGTTCACAGACTTAACGGTTTCGAAAAGCTTCGTTTTCAAATCATGTTCTGCATAATCAAATTCTGCCGAAGTACCAGACACTGCTTCAAATCCTCTGCAATAATCTAAATGTATAAATCACCCAGTTTATGATTTCTGTAGCTTCATATGTAATTGGAAGCAATATGGTATACAAATATAAATGCTTGTTTCATGTTTAAAACAAAGAAAATGCGATACTATATTAACATTAAAGTATTGCTACGAGCAAACATTACCTGGGTCGTTACGTGAACTCAAGGCTGCTGCTGTTCCACATACAGAGACCTCAGCTTGTATATCATTTTTGTGATTTTGCGTATACATCAGTTTAAAGCTACTAACCCATTGATAACCTTGACCCGCGATCTGATAATAAATGTTGGTTATTTTATGAACAACAGCAGCACCAAGAATTATACCTTGTACAACTTCATTACGGTCAACATCGCCATCTTTTCCAAAGAGGCGCATTTCGTAAATTTGTGTTCCATGCGGTACAAAAAAACTTTCTCCATGAAGATCGTCCGCGAATACGTTATGCTTAAAAGAATAAATTGAAAAGCTAAATAAACACAAGATTTTACTTTCTACCCTATACTCCCGTTTTTGAGTTCCCCTCAGACTTAAGCACGTGGGCTTAAAAAAGTACCCATTTTCAACGTTTGGGAAAATACAATATCATTACATTTGTTTCTTTAAATTCCCGTCAAATTTACAGGAATTCCGTCATAAATGGTTTTGAATTAACTAATGCCCATTTTGTGTGGAGTGACATCGGCCTTTCACTCTGTATAGGTCAGGAATTTTAAGGCTATTTTTATTTCCTTTTACAAAAATTTATAGCTCATGGGTTCAAATCCGGGTCACGGTCGACATTAAAAATCCGCTTTTAAGCACATGGGCTTACAAACAGGGGAATAGGACAACCTAAAAAAGAGAAATATTTAGAAACCAAACAAAACAAAAACAAAGTCCCCAGAAGTATACTTACTTCAATAACTGTACAAAGATTCTGCAACATCACCATTTTGCACCATATAACTGGCGGTTTATAAAATCCCGGATAGTATGGGAAGTTTTGGTTCAATGCCGCCAAGTAAGCAACTACCAACTTATTTTTGTGCGGTTCTTCAAACAAACGATACACAGCATATCTTCTTCTTGGATAATTGATGGGATCATTTAAAAATCTCAAAAAGTTGTGATCAAGCTCTTGTTCCCTGTTCAGCATGTAAACAACGTTTTTGGATATTTTTCTTAGTGCCTTGGCGTCACTGTCTTCACTCTCTCCATCACCGTTTAATAATGCTGCCAGGTCGGTCAAAAGAAACTGCCTTTGAATTGTCAGGCTGCAGTACAGCCGAACAAGCACGCCACATCTTCTAGCGTACAATATTACGTCGTCTTTGTCCCTCACATCATCAGCTTTTATAAATCCAGCTTCACAGAATTCATTGATATACTCCTTCAAAACTCCGAAAGGAACTAGCTCTTTAAACGCAAGGTTGTAAAGTTCCGTGCCATGAGGAAGTGTCAGCTCTTCGTCAAGTTCCTCGTTTTGCCTCCGGAAATTGGCAATTGATGATGACATTGCAGAATAAAGATATTGGACTCCAGAAATCTCCTTTCTCAATTCATCGTATTGATGTTCTTCAAGAGCTGCTTCCACGACCCTACAGCAAAAATAACAACACGGAATGTAATCAAACCTACTTTGTAAAGGCTAACGTTCAATTAACGGTTTTAGTTTACAGCTGTCGGTTGACCTTGTGTCGGAAGAACGCACATAACCATATTGAAGCGAGAGAAATGCTCGAAACAAACTGTACATTCGAGACTTACTGTTGTATGTAGTTTTATTTGAAAACAAATAGGTACTGTTTGTACAACAGGAATTCATTTATTTTTTTAAGGAAACCTGACTTTTTTACGTCCAAAGGGTATCATAATACTATCGTATTGAGCCGAGTAAAATACCTTTTCATCATAGCTTCATCGCTTTCTTTTGGTTCTGTACTACTTCCAGCAAAAAATGATAATATTGTTGAGAGTAAGGTTAATACAGTTCCAACGATTGATCCAACTGGTCCCATTATACTTGCAATTGCTGATGCAATACCCAAAGCTCCTGCAATATCAGAAATAATTCAACTTGCCAAAGTCACTACTTGCAAAAAACGACAGAAAAGTCTGTATCTATGCTCAAATGATATTTTTAATACCTGATATAGTTGCCATGACATCCCCTTGACGTATACCACTGGAAAATGAGCTAGCTCCCCCAATGACTGTTGATATTGCACCAGCTGCTGCTGTCTGATGGTTATGGTCCCAATTAGCTTTTTTAGCATTGAATTTTGTTTTTGTATTGGTTAACTTTTCTCTGAGCTTCGTGTTGGCATTTGCGCGATGAATTTTCAACTTTTGGTAACCAGATTTAAACATTTCTTCGATTGGACCAGTAATTAAGTTAGTGTCAAATGTATTGAAAAGGGCGTCAAAATCAACATTACCCTGAGGTCCTATTGTTCCAATGCCGGGGTTTCTGGTACGTTTATCAAATTTATGAGATTTTCCATGAGCATAGTGAGACGCTACTGCGACTGTTACAAAAATAGATGTCAACAAAAACTTCATTGCACCTATTAAATAAATTAATAAAGATTGAGGCCAGCTATGCCAGTCAAGTAAGATGTTTTTCTCAACTGTAACAAAAAATGTTTTAGAAAACTAACTGGAATTGATTAACTACAAACAAGGCAGCGGTGGGTACACAAATTGAAATGTAAATAGTGTAGATGATTTCAAAGATATCAATATGCGTTGCTGAGCAAAACCTGACATAGTTGGACGGAAAATGAGAGTCCATCTCTTATATTGGAAACGTTTATCAAATTTGCATGTTTTACCCAACAAGGAAGATTGTTTTCAAGTCTTTCTGGCAACATGAATGCAATAATTCGATTAAATTCAGTTTTTCCTTCATTTGCTTTTAGATCATGTTCCCATTATGCAGGATCGGTTTTCCACTTTTAGATCAAACAAGGATGTTCCAGAAACTGGCACGATGTGAAGTATTCTAAGTTTATGAAAATATGTCCGCTATACTTAGAACATAGCCTTATTAGACTTCGATGATATAAGTTCACCGATCAAAGGGTTTGTTTACCGACAATATTTTCAATCTTTCAATGCTACAAAATTTGTCATCAGCATTTTTTAACACTTGTGAACCACTTTCACGTTGCCGTCCTCATTATCTTCGCAGTTTTATGAGCTCCCTAATAACGTAGTGTGACTTCGTATAATTTTCTAAGTTTTATAATTTTTATAAGTTTTGCTCTCGTTGAAAAATAAGCGTAAAAACGTAGGTCTGTCGGCATACAGGAACACTTACCTGTTGGCTATCGAAGTCCTCGTCTTCCGCCACAATGACCTTTTCTGCGAAATTCTTCGTTATGAAATGTATCACGTATCAAACTTTTGGATCACAGCAGACGACTGATATTATTATGTTTATTATTCCATCATATATGAAACGCATGAACAAACATAATTAATGCTGAATGGTAACTTTGTTTATCGGTAATCATTCAAGAACTTGTAAATAAATATTTCGATCAGCATGCTAGATTGATTTCACTTTGTGTTTCTCACTTATTTAATAATTCAATGTGATTTTTTATTTTTATTGATCTTTGGAAAAGACCAGTTTCGGTTTATTTCCTTTTCTGTTGAAAAGGTTGAGCCTTGTAAAAGATTTCTAAACGTGGCTATCATGCTGCGTTTATGTTCCATGTGAACTATAATATTCAGCCGCTCCTAACCAAGGGCCGTTTATGTCTACTTACTATGAAGACGACAAGGAGAAAAGAGGTTACAATTAAAAGTTGTTTTATGATCCTCACGGTCTGGTGTAAGGTTCTGCGTTATTTCAAGGATGTTGCAAATGTTGCAATAGACTTTTCAGGTGTATATAATAGTGTTGTTTGCATCGTTTACAAAAAGAGGCGATGCAGTTTTACGGTTTGAAGTCCTCATAATGGCGCGACTTAAAAATTGAAACATTTCATCGTTTCGAGAGGTAGAAAAAATACATTCCCTAAACGCATCTAGAGAATTTACTCCCACTTTCTAGTTGGTCCGTATTAGAGAAGCCTCCAATTGAAGAAGGAGAAATCAAAATGAAGGAGTACTGTCCGGTTTGGACTTTTGAAAAATGGCTTTCATTTTATGAATTCCTACATAGTCGCAAAATAACTCTCCATTAAATTATCACATATTTTGGTACCGTCTGTTTTTCGTGTTCCATTGGACTTTGACTAATTACACCACTCTTTGTATTTGCATTTTCATTCTTTTTATTATCAACAGAACTGGATTCGTTAGTTAAAGTGCTTTCCCATTGGTTGCCACCAGCTTTGCATAGATATTCATAAGGACTATCGCGAAATGGCGACTGATCAATGATCTGATGATCATTCTCGCTACTATTATGATTTTTCTCTTGAGACATTTCTACTTTGTCCATGTCATCATATTGGACAGCAGCACTCAATGCATCTTTTGAATTTGTTTTAAAGTTTGTAATGTTGTAATAATTGAAACTTCTTTTTGGCGTAGGATTATTTGTCAGTTGATCTGTGTTGACATGTGTCGAGTTTTTCTGTCTTTTTTATCTTTTATATCTTCATAAATAATTATTTGGTTTGCAAATCCAGTGTTATTAAATTCAATTATTGATCCATTCCAACCTATTTGATCATGCATGTGATCCTAAAGAGAAAAGTGATAAGTGGTCAGGCAAATTGCAAACAAAACTGAATATAGCTTCTATGGTTTTTAACTTGAAGATGAAACATTCCTTGTAGAGCGCTGTACTAACAGTGTTTTTCAAAAAGAATTGAATTGAAAAAATGAATTGGGATGCAAGTTGTTCATAATAATTATTTTCTTTACCACAATTGCTGGTTGTAAAGCTCTTGAATCCTGCAAATATAGTAGAAATTGGGATTCAAAAATTTGAATTATGAAACAAAAGCTTATCCAGTATTTTTTGTTATTTTTCTTCCTTTTTTTGTTCTCTTTTAGATCAGTAGTTATTTTGAATTTTGAATTCTAAGCTAATTGTAGCACTAAAAGTGTTAAAGATTGCACTGAAATTTGGAAACTGGCCAAACTTCATATCATTATGATTACTATAGTATGTCGTATATCGTCGTGTATGTATTGGCTGGATATTTTAGATAGTTGAGTTGTTAAGTAGCAGATTTTTATGTTACACATATCAAATTGATTAATCTCCTCTGTGTATAAATCATTTAATTATTGCTTCTTAATGGCTTTCTATTGGTTGAGTCAAAGGGGATTCAACGTCCTTATTATACCCTTTTGAATTAAAAACAAAATATATTGCTGAAGGAGCAATGGCTTTCCTCGCAGAACATAAACAACAAGAAACTCGAAACAAAACTGAAATTTATATTTACCCTGTCTTCAATAATTAATGTTTTTCCGCCATAAGTTTTGCTGAAAGACAAAATGCCAACAAGTAAGCATCAAAATCATTTGAAGATAATAATAAAACAAATTTTCCATTGCTTGTTGCTATAATAACCTATACCTTTTTCTTCTCCGACGATAATAACAGAAGACAACAATCATAGCGACGACACAAAACAATCCGCCGACAGCAATACCAACAATGACGCCTATATCATCAGTTGACGATGCCGTGGCGTTGTAAGATGCTGTTGGTGTTTTGCTATCACTAGTTCCTTGTCTTGGTGCTGTTGTGATTGTTGATGAGTTTGTTGATGCGTTTGTAGTTTGAACCTTACTTCTCGTTGTACTTGTTGATGTTGTTGTTGTTGTTGTTGTTGTTGTTGTTGTTGTTGTTGTTCTTAACGCGCCAATTGATTCAAATGTCCATGGATCTAAGAAATATCCAATAAATACAGCTTCAAATATTGACATTAACGGATTCGATTATCATCTTAATAGAAATTGTACAATACCAAGCGCTAATTGATCAATCTAACGGAAGCCATGGATGTATAAGTGGAGAAGGAATTTCAAATTTTATCAATTTATGCAGATAGTTCTCCATAAGAGCTGTTTTAAATATATATTACATAATTCATCAAATGGTGCTGTTCTTTAGACCTCTTGAAAACATTAAGCAGACATTTTGAAGTACTAATGCAAGCGGCAAATTTATATTCAATTCACATTTCTTCTAATTTCTTTGATTTTCCACAAAGTGTGAATTATAAACCCGCGCATGTAAACCAAAATTCAGCGAAATGCCTTTTATACCAAAGGAATGACGCCATAAAAGATTTTAACAATAGAATTGAAAGTCTTTAGAAGTTGTAAGTTGTAAGTTCTTCTCTTCTTATACGTCCATGCGAAAGCCGAAGATCCAAATTATCTTTTATTGGAGCTTGAAAAAAGTTTTTCTACTAGGTCAGATATCACACCATCTATTTTCATATATCATTTTTATAGGCGTGGGTCTGTGGGTGAAATGCTTTGAATCAGAATTTCACTTACTATTACTCCTTTTAAAACGACCGGGCGATAATTATTTTCTTTTATGAAATTAACGATGGTGTTTAATATCATTAGGTAAAAGCTTATAAAGTTATTTTGAAAGTCAATTGTTGGAGTTGTTAGAGAGGGGCGCTATTAAAAAGGGTGTTTATTAGAGAGGGCGCTATTGAAGAGGATAATTAATAGAGAGAGGTGCTATTAAAGGAGGTGATTATTAGAGATGGCGCTTGTTAGAGGGTGGTTGTAAGAGAGATTCCCAATAATATTTTCCTGTTCTTTTATAATCTTTACAATTTCTTCGATATATTTGGAAAATTTTGATATAATCCTGTCTGTAAGTGAAGAAAGCCATTTCTATTTGTATTGTATAAAGGAATTCATTAATATCTCATAATTTTAATAAATATATGACTTTTTTATCATTATTATATTTACCTCGATTTTAATTAGCCCTAATTAAGTATTAACCCTAATGAACTACTTTTAATGAATTACATTTTATGCCTTTTTATAATACAATTGTAAATTATTTTATCGACTCTATATAAAGAAAACGATAAGCAAGAGGTTGTTGACCACAGAAACATCATCAAAAGAAAAGTAAAAGAGAAAACTTCCGGTTATCGATAAAATGTCGGAATCGTAAAAAGAAGACGAAGGTGTCAAAATGCCTCGCAGTGTGTTTCTCTCAATTATATGAAATGTTGAAAAACATTTTGTCCGACGAAACATTTTCTTCATTAAGGTATTCCAAGTTTATTTGAGGATGGGCATTTGTTGGCATTACCAAGATGTTACACTAGGTATTTATTCGAGCCTGGTCGAGCATGGGAGTCTATTTGGTTATTTACGGTATATTTGATCTAACACAATGAAACACGTACTTATCACACAATAAAAAACGTACTAATACTATGTTTATCACATAGAACTCACAGGTGTTCTGAAATTCTTCTTTTCAAGTGACATTTGGTTTTGCCTATATAAGTAGCTATTTCAAGAAAATTTGTAAACGACACCTAAGGTTAAGGATTTAGGAAGCTTATCCTAACATTGAAATAACAGTCCTAGGCGTAAAGAAGACTTAATAACAATTTTTAGTTTAGATGGCAACATGAAGATTTCTTCTTGAGCAACCGAGTGTGAACCTGTAAAGAAGCTGTACAAATTAAATTAAAACAATCAAGACCTGGTTCTTCGAACCCTCGTACGAAACGGAAGCAGAATCAGAGAAATGAATCTTATCAAGAAACTTTCTAACACATGAACAATAAATTTTCAGAACGGTTATAATCAACCACAACGCGAAATTATGAAAAATCAGATCTGATAATGTTATCATTTTGATTATGTTTATTTAATTTCCTTGATTTTAGCTGAAAAAAGATTCATTCCTCGATGGAAAGGATATAGGGAGGTTATAGAAACATCCTTTTTGACGTAATTTTGCTGACTAAGCGTAAAATTATCCCGTTCACCGAGTAAAGTGTGTTCATATGAGAAAATATTATCCTGCCGACTGATAGGTGAGATCCCGCATACTGGGGAAATGTTTTTTTATTTTTTTATAGCATTTCTCAAGAGGACGAGATTTCGCCAAGTAGAGAGTAGAAAAGTTATCCCGCTTAATGAGATGATTTTGACCCATATGAACAGCCCCTCATACAATGAATGAAGTTCCGAGGCTAACATGAAGAGATAAATAGTGAAAAAGGCCATTCGATGGATTGCAGGAAAACATTTAAGTTAACAGACTCAGTTTTTTGGTTGCTTCCTCTTTCTTTATAGCATGTTTAACTGAATATCTTTTCCATATTTAGTGTTTTTTAGCTGGAATTGTCTCAAGTCAGAAATTTAGTCGGGCGGATGCCAACTGGTTATGTGGTATGTGCAGACGTTTTAAAGCATGCTCCGGAAAGAGAAATGACGAAGAAGAAGGTGAGCGATGTTTATTTTGTAAACAGCGCAAACATCATTATCATTTAGTTTTAAAACAAGGTAAATACTGTATGTGGCCTGTTTTCTGGGACGGTCTATTCTTCACATTCTCAAAATGAAATTATTTTATTATTGACGAATTAATTTTCAATTTCTATTTATACAGTTCCTAATTCTAATTTCCTGTTTATATATTTATATAATTATTTTGAGAAAAACGATTGCAATTTTACTGCCAATCTGTAGTTGTTACTCTTCTTTGTAATGCTTTGTAATTCATTTACAAAGATTCATTTACAAATTTGTTACCCGTAGTACCTACGAGTGAAAACGTAAAAAGTTTTACTCGGGATAAAAAAAAACTAAATAGCACAAAAGATGGCTTCTAGCGTAAGCTTATTTGAACATTATGTACTAAATGTTAAAAGGACAGACAAAATCACATACAATGACTTATACAACCAATTTCCAATGTTCTACAGTAGAATCTCTAATTAGCGGACACCATCGATGCAGAGATTACGTATGCTTTCTATGCTGATGTCTGCTACTTTGACTTCGTTTAATCTCCGCCGTGTACAAAACTTTGAGTGTGACGTCTTGGCGACCTTCCCATGACTTATCTTAATGTCATTTGACCAACCTGTCCGACGTAAGACGTCATGATGACGTCATGGTGACGTTTTTTTGAACAATCTATGTCATGCATGACCAAGCTATCACATGACGTCTTGGTGACGTTCTCACAACGTATTTTATACGACTTTTGCAGACGTCTTGGTGACGTCCGTAAGATGACGGTCGTCGTACATTTCATTTATGACCATCTGTCGACGTCCTGGTGACTTTGATTTTGGTCAGGTCTATACATCTAAATGAAGTAACAATGACGTCATCAAGCCAGCTGCGATGTACCCTTCCCGTAAGAGTAAGTAAGTTTTCTTGAGCTTTCATCCGTAACAGTTAGTTCTTCTGCCTGCCGGTTTGCAACTGGGAGGTTGACTTACCGCCAGAATACACTCTGGTATCTTTCAGGGAAACAATCATGGAATCGTTTGTCATAATCAAAACGCAACGGTTGGACGTCAACACGCAATCCCATACATTTTTTATCACCTTTTCGAGCTCTTTAACGTGGTACTACTCCTCCTCCGCCGTTCTGCGATTTAATTTTTCGTCATCCTAATATTAAGAGATAGAAAACGGGTGTGGATGGGGTGTTAATTCATTTGAGGAAAATGAAATGAAAAATTACACGCTATACTAGTCTTTATATTAATGTGGCAACGGCTTTTTATTTACATACGTGTTTAAATAAGGGGGAACCCTCGCATTGCCTCAAATGTTTACTTTTTCGTTTGTTGGTGAAGTAAGAAAAAGAAAGATAGTCAAAAACGTATGGTAAAGTTAGACTCAAGTTAAAAGTTCTGAAAAATAACTTTAAGTTGTGTATGAGGTCGGGGAAGTTCATAGCTCGCATATAGATATTCTACAATTCTGTTAGTCAAGAGAATACCATGTACATTTGGTCTGATTCATAACAATAATGGAAATACGGCTGTGATTAACGTTGCTGTAATGCTTGGCTCAAACCGCTTTCTTAAATATCTTTGGAATCAGTCTGTAATGTAGGAACTTGCTTTTAACAACCATATCATAAAAAAAATTCTCCGTTTTGGTTCCTACTACTCCTTCTCCTCTCCACCCTCCTCCCTCTCCTCCTCCTGCTCTGGTAAAAAAGTATATTCATGCATAATACACCCCTCCCCCTTTAGATAATAGAATACTTCAGCTAAGTCTTAACGTGTCTGCCGTCTGCATAAAACTTTCTCGAAAAGTTGGTATATATATATCGCTTGATGTCAATTTTTTGTTTTAACACAAGATTTCATGTTCAGGAGGTCACATTTGTTGTTAAGCCGACATCATAATTATTAGTTTTGTTCGCGTCCCCTCACCGACTGGTTTTTAGAAAAAGAAATCAGACAAGAAACCAGCACACAAATTGCAGACCTTGGTTTGTTGATATTTCCCCAGCTATACAAATCACTCAATCGATCACTCAATCAATTTATTTACCAATAGCATAATATATTATACATTTAATCAGAGCAGAAAAATTACAAGTTTCAAAGAAAAAAAAATCAACTAAAGAAGGAGGCCATTGCTACTAGCAAAAACTAAGACAAACACAATGGCCACCCCTGGGACAAATGGACAAGGAACAGGACCCACCAGAGGACACAAAACACAGGACAAACAGAGGAGTGTGGATATTGGGAATGGAATTAGTAAGAAGCTAAGAAGCAATTTTTTAGGGTACTTTTAATGTTGTGGAAATTAGTTAGCATAGTAGGTAGTATGGACTGGATGTGGTTCCAAGAACAAAGCAAATACTAGGGAATCTTTCTTTAAAAATAATCACTTAACATTCCTAATAAAACAGCTTTAGTAAAATAAAATTGCATCCAAAAAACTCCCTTTCTGTTGTTCATTATACCAGTGTAGTTCAAGCTGGATTCTACTGGTACTTTTTGTGTTTCTGCGTTTCATGTTTTTGTTAGTGTTTAATCTGTGTTCATGATTAAGGATCCATTTGAGATTTGTGGGAAATCTGTTCATTCTAATCACAAGGCAATATTATGTGTTATTTGTGATAAGTGAGTTCATGTTACATGTAATGATCTTAGTTCAAATGACTATGATTATTAATTCACCTTCCTCGGAAAAATGGTTTTGCTCTAAATGTATTGCATCTAATCTACCATTTGGTCAAACTGTTCCTCCGCTAATATTTAACAAGAATCTGTCCACTATTGAAATAAAAGATTTTTTAGACAAACTGAATTCTCTGGAGGTTGAAGAAGTGCTCCCTAAGACTTTGAGTGGAGTCAATTGTAAATATTACGATACAACTGATTTCAATAATCTTGCTCTTGATTCTTCTAATCAGCTCTTCTCACTGTTTCTCATCTTTTTCTAAACACTTTGATGAACTTCGGACGCTAATGGAACTTCTTGGGCATAGTATCCTTTCTAACATCCTCTCTTCTGCAAAGACTGAACTATCTGTTCCACTCGCTAAAATTATTAACATCTCCTTTTCTACTGGTGTATTTCCAAATAACTTAAAAACATGTAAAGCTATCCTATTCACAAAAAATGGATAGCATCTAAAATGGAGCTTACAAACTACAGACCGATTTCTCTACTATCTAATATAGATAACAAATTTGAAAAACTCTTGTACAAACGTGTATTTGGGTTTCTTGAAGCAAATAATTCACTGTATAAACAACAATTTGGATGCTGAAAAAATTACTCCACTGCCCAAACCTTGCTAAACATCTCCCAGAAAATCATGGATGCACTTGACCAAGATAACTATGCTTGCGGTGTATTTGTAGACTTTCAAAAGGCATTCAATCGCAACATTTTTTACATAACGATTACACCTTCCCCTCAAAAATATTCAAAAAGTTGTCTTTATAGATTTCAAGAAAATTTAATGTTTCTGTTCGAAATATCTTTTTCATGAGCATTGAAAGTTGTAGCCATCTTTCTTTGTTCCAAGGACGATCTTTAAACACATGTGCATCTCCAACACACGGAAATGTTTGGTTCATCCAGACGTTCCAGTCTCGAGTATACAAACGTTTGCACGTTAACCCCTTGACTTAATCGATTGTCGAATTATCGATGTATCGGGTGTATGTATTAATAAGGACACTTGCGTATTTCTGATCCAGATACCATAGTTTCCCATTATGCTTTGCGGCACTATATATATCTTCACCTTTTCCGTATTTTTCTAAAGATTTCACAAAATTTTCCAAGTTCTTGTATTTGAATAACAACCTGTTCGGATCATCTAATTGTTTTCTGAAATTTTCCTGAATTAGCAACAACTTCTCTTTTTCCTCGTCCACTGACGACGCGTCACTATTGAATCTCACGTCGTCCTTAAATATTTTCTTCCATAATTTTGCCGTCATTGTTATGTGACTTAAAGGAAACATTCGATGATTTGTTCCATTAAATTTAAATATACCACAACATTCAGAATTCAAGATTTAAATGGTTTTGCCCTACGGCACTTCATAGTCTGTCGGGTTTAAAGGCATTGGATGTTATGAGAAAATTATCGTCATTAAATGGTTTAGTCAAGGCTGGAATCAGCCGTAGCATTTGACCAAGTCGGACTTTTAGTGTTGACGGGACGTCAAAATAAAGTATAGTGACGTTCATTTGACGTAAAGCCTTGTCAACATATCTTAGTAAGCGATTTGCATCGGGTGGAATCCTGCTGTAGTCAACTGTAGAGTAGAGATGTGGGAAGCAAAGGGTACCAATTAATTATGCAAAAAATCAAAACGTACATCAAAGAATGTAAGCAAATACTCAACAACCTTCAAAACAACGTTCAAGCACGTTCAAATGTAACGAATCAGAAATCGTTCGATTTCGAAATAAATGACATTTATTCGATGTTGGAATATATTGAACACAAATACCAAGTCAGTGTTGCCGAACCAGGTGATGCCGATGTGGAGGTCATGAAACGTAATGCTGAAAGTGTTTCAAAGTCGTTAGAAAGAATCTCTTCACGAATCGCCCAATTGATCTCCCTGTCCATTTGATCGACTTGATAAGATTGAAGACATCAATGAAAGTTATGAGTGAACTTTTCAAAAAACATTTTCGTCTCAAATCGATAAAGAATTTAATGATCGCGAGTTGGGCAAACGCAAGACATTCAAAAAGTCTCAACTTTGTATCAATCTACCAAAGTTTAAAGGCTACTCAAACTCTATTGATATCTATACCTTCAAAAGTGACTTTGATAAAATTTATACGAGTTCAGTACCAAAATATGCAAGCCGACCTCCTAAAAAACAATCAACTTGAGGGTGCTGCCTTATCATTAGTCAAACACGAATCTAACATCGACGAGATATGGAAACGATTGAAGGCTAGTTTCGGAGATGTCAAGTTGGTATTGTCGAATAAAATTGGGGAACTGAGTTTGTTGGACAAACTTTGGAAATTCAAAGACCTTCCAGAACACGGTGAGAGCATTCACATGGGAGGTATACGTTGGTTTTTTAAAGATGATCTCATTTCTATCGACCTTCCAGAATTGTATTTCTCAAAGAAAGTACGAGGAAAAAAGCCAACGACCGAAAGCGAAATTCCAGTCAAGCTCACTCGACGACATTGGTTTCGAAAGCGTCTGAAATCTTTGACATCACTGGCAAACTAACACCAATCACAGCTGCTCTGAAGCTTGATATCCACCACTTGTTTAAGCGACAACTCGGTTGGGACGACGTTATTCCAGACACCCTTCGACCAATCTGGACATCACATTTCGAGATGATGAACGAAATCAAGAACGCAAAAATTTTCAAGATGGGTCCTTCCTGAAGATGCTGTTAATACTCAAATCTCAACTCTGGACTTTGGTGACGCTAGCAGGTCCATAGCAGCAGTTGCAATCTACGCTAGAGTTCTTCGAAAGAATGGGCGATACTCATCTCAGCTCATCTTTTCACGTTCAAAGATCATCCCAAAGTCAACGACACAACCACGAGCAGAATTGATAGCTGCAGTTTTGCACACACATACAGGAGAAGTTGTGCGACAAGCTCTTCAAGACAAACACGATAGTTGGACGAAATTAACAGACAGTCAAATTGTCCTTCACTGGATCAACAATGATGAAATATCACTAAAACAATTTGTTCGAAATCGAATTGTTGAAATCAAACGATTTACTAAACCAGAGGATTGGTACTACGTCGACACAAAACAAATGATGGCTGACATTGCTACTCGAAAAGGTGCTACCTTACAAGATGTCAACAATCAATCAAAATGGATCAACAGTGACGATTGGATGAGAAAAGAGGAGTCAAATCTGTAAGTGATATCCTATATATTAATATCCGACTCTCTGTTTGTCTGTTTGTTTGTTTGTCTGTTTGTTTGTCTGTCACGAAAAATGGTGGATACGGTAGTACGATGGCCTAATACGCTAAAACATTTTTAAAAAAATAAACCGGGGAAATGTTTCAAGGTAAGTTAGACCATTATAATAACAGAGAGAGAGCGCGAAGTTTGGGAGAAATGCTGTTTTTCAGCGGGAAGAAGAAATACGTGTAAACGTTTTTTTTCTGGAGTTTCTCAAGAAGAGTTATTGTGATTACGAATACATATTATTGTCATGTTTCTGTTGGTTAAGGGACAGATATTTTGTGAAGCGAAATGGTGTGGAATTAATGAGTGGTTGTGAGCTCCCCCCCCCCTCCCCTCCCCCCGCTATTTTTCCTTGAGTATTGCAGTTTGTTTTTGTTGTTTTGTTTGGGTAGAGGGGGGGGGGGGAGAACCCACCACCACACATTGCACTGTTTTCCATTCTGTATTGTGTGTATTTAACAGCAAGTTTTAAGAGAGTTGTCAGTATTTCAGTCAGCCATAGCATGGTGCTGCTTGACATCCAAATTAATTTGGTTAACGATCGATGTAAAAATCAGCAGTGCAAAAGACATTATTTTATTTTACAATCAGGAACATTTTTGCTGTTGTCGTGTTTCTTTTCTATATGATATCTTTTCTTTGTTTAGATAAGAAAATTGGATTAAGTAAATAAAAAATCACGATGAAAAGGAATGTGTTAATCATGGTTTTATATCATGGTATACAAAATTGGAGAATTATGAACAGAATGAACTTCTATTTATAACCTGAGTAGTTGGGGGTACGTTATATAATTGGCAGATCAATGGAACTTCTATTAAATGGCATGAGTAGGTAAGATCTCTTTTTACGATTAATTTTATTTAAGGGAATTAAGCTTTTTTAATGGGATCACGGGTAAAAACAATTTTACGGTTTCACTTAATAGTCGGAATGGCATAAGAATTGTTAGGTTGTGTTTTTAAATTTTAGATCACTTATGTACGTGGAACCAATAAAAAAATTTAACCTGGTTAGCTTTGTTTTGTTTTTTTAATTATGTGTGAATGGAATCAAAAATAGGAATATAAAAAACTAATACTTGAAATGTTAGCTGAATAAATTTTTAGGAATGAACTCAGATATGCCCAAAATTTCTTGTGCAACCTAATACTGATGGGCGGTGAGCGACACCGCCTTGGCGGCTAGTTATTCTTAATATCACTGAACTGCATATAATTCAAAATGAGGCAACACAAGTGACACCGAATTGTCATCACTCTGCAAGACTCAAGTCAATTCTACCTGAAGAAGTAAGAGAGCGATGCTTGTATTTGAGGTACCTGGTTGATCCTAACAAATTCAGATTTAAGAAAGTGGTTAGGATTGTTGCCATTGTTATTAAATTTTCCAATCTGCTTAAGCATTTTGCCAGGATTGGGAAAAGCACTTCATCAAGCAACTCATCAATACGGCGCAAGTCACCTTGTCGTAATCAAGCTCCAACGAAACTAGCGATCATTCTAACTGATAAGGAAATGAAATCTCCTGAAATGTATTTTTGGCAAAAAGTATCAAATGAAGTACGAAGATTCGTCAAATCAAAACGTTACAAGAATATCTCGAAAGACGTCAACGGTGTTTTAACTTACAACGGTAGAATCTTACCAAGTGATGGCGTCGAAATAACAACTCCAATATCAAAAGCAATGAAAGATTTGCATCAACTTTCCTTCTGCGTACCTTTACTCAACAAACATTCACCAATATCATATGCAATCGTAAACGAAGTTCATTACCATGACAAATCAGCTAAACACAGCAGGATCAAAACAATATGGCGCTACGTGTTATAACAAGTCTTCATCATTTAGGGACGAGAAATCATCAAGAGGATTCGGAAATCGTGCAAGAGGTGTCGACTCATCGAAAAGAAAACGATCGAAGTTGAAATGGGAAAGATTCCAACAGCACAACTTACAATCGCACCTGCGTTCTATCATACTCAAATCGACCTGGCTGGTCCTTTGCTGTCTTACACTCATTACAACAAACGTAAAACCGTCAAAATCTGGCTTGTCATCTTCGTATGCTCTACAACATCAACAGTATCAATCAAAGTCGTTGATGACTATAGCAGTCCATCATTCTTTCAAGCATTCACAAGATTCGCTTGTGATTCTGGATACCCCAAAATTTTGTATGTTGATTGTGGATCATAAATCGTCAAAACATGCAACGATGCTCGCTTTAATTTCCAAGATCTACGTTATCAATTACACTATGACGTTGCAGTTGAATTTGAATTATGCCCGGTAGATGGACACAACTACAACGGAAAAGTCAAAGGAAAAATTCGAGAAATAAAGTTATCACTACTCAAATAATATGATGGTCATCGCCTATCTTTATTACAATGGGAAACCATCTCTGCTGAAATCTCCAATGCAATCAACGATCTATCACTTGGAAACTACGTATCCGATTTGGAGTCAATGGACTTGATTACACCTAACCAACTGAAGCTTGGACGAAACAACAACCGCAGTCCAGTTGGACCCTTCGAGCTCACCAAAGATCCATCAGAGATCATCAAATCAAATTCGATCATCTTCCAATCCTGGTTCGACAGCTGGCTCGTAAACCATGTACCCAAATTGATCAATCAACCGAAATGGCTCAAAACGGAAGTTGATGTACAAATGGGTGATGTTGTTTTATTCTTGAAAAAATGTTCGAATTGTTCGAGTTCGTATCAATACGGTATCATCGATAAAGTCATTCCGAGTAAAGATGGAAAGATTCGTCAAGTCGTTGTTCGCTACCGAAATGCTAACGAAAATACGAACAGAACAACCTCGCGAAATGTAAGAGAACTTTTTGTTATTCACTTCAACAATGAACTGTCAATCTCAGAAATGCTTTTAAAAGCCAAAGATCAATGATTTTCAAATTTTCAATAATCTTTTCAAAAATTTAAGCATATGACTTTTTCCATCTCAGTCGGGGCAGTGTTAGGCGCACGGGCTCCATATGAATGGAAAGAGTCATTTGCTAGAGTCATTTGCTCAAAGATTTGATTGATAATTTATATGTCATAATTATTTTCATTTTAATTCAATTGTTGTTCGCTTATTATCTAGTTTATGTTTGATGGGTTTTCTTATTACCCTCTAAGGAAATTATTTTTCATTTATATTCGTCGCGGTTTCTTAGCTCGCTCTCTCACTCACTATAAGTGATGCGGTGTTATAAGATTGACGTGAGCCATGAAGTAGTCTATTCATGGGATAATATGCTTGACCTAATTGGGGTGGATTATATGTGCCTATCATTGGCATAGCAGAATCATTGAAAGTATCGCCATCATGAATTTGAAGGATTCGATCTCGGATATAGCGGAATAAATTTCGAGCTGGTTCATCAAGAATGGAGTCCATGGTCACACGATCTTATTGGATATCAATAGCATGTTCAATGGTTGGTAACAATTGATGCGAAATGAATGCTCGCAAAGGTGCATCAAAAGAAAGCAGGTAAAACACTCTTTTTGTTGTTTGCAGCTGAGAAAGCGATAAATTTTTTTGAAACAACAACTGAAGGAGAAGTACGCAATCGGTTGGAAAAACCTCAACAAGGTTGGAATTCTTCTCCTTTGTTGACAGATCGTCTTCGAAACGAACGGTCGAACTGGCAATACTTTTCAAATGATTGCGTGCATTCCGAATCATTTTTTCTTAATCCTTTTGCTTGGATAATGGTGCAGAAGAATTTCTCTCTGGACACGATAAACAATTTTGTAATAAGATGCCAACTTTGGTAGCATCGTATGTGGATATGGATGGTGAGTTGCCACACCAAGAACAAAGCTTTTGAAAAGAGATATTTTGGTGAGAGGCTCAAGAGAAGAACAGTTTCTGAATTGTCTTTGAGGACATGAACGGCTTACGAGATCCGTTTCGCTCGTAAGTACTACATAGGAATTTGCAATAAGCCGCAAAGTTGCATTTCATGTTGCAAACCATCTCAATGAAATCCCAACATAGCTCTTCTACAAAACATATCTAGTTAGATATCTGAAATATACTATCGTCAAAGCTATTCCATTTGATGACACAAGTACGGTTTACAAACATTCTTAAACAATTGACAGGGTATTGCAGCTAGATTTGTATACATTAAGGTGGTAGGAACAGATTCATAAAGATGGTTACCACTTTCATCCACTGGCCAAGTTTGCTAAGAATAATAAGAACAATTTCAAATAAGCGGACAAAATACCTATCAAAATAGCAGGCAAATAGTAATACTCACATCACAACCAAAAGTAAATGATTCCATCTTGGATAAAACTCCTTCATAAAATTTTCATTTCTCAATGATTCATGACTGTAAGAGATATGATCAAAGCAATCTTTCAAGACCAGATCATCTTTCGGATCTGAATTAACATCCCTGCTAAATGGAGACTTGAAATACCATTCACCTGTTGCTGCATTAAAGCCATCATCTACCTAAATATAACAGCGTTGTGTTGAATAGACT
Organism: Turritopsis rubra; assembly: GCA_039566895.2. Taxonomy (NCBI): domain Eukaryota; kingdom Metazoa; phylum Cnidaria; class Hydrozoa; order Anthoathecata; family Oceaniidae; genus Turritopsis; species Turritopsis rubra. The sequence goes on from CM077630.1 coordinate 13,943,627, forward strand.
GATAAAGTGGGATTAAAGAGAAAAGTAGGTAAAGACTGGTAAATATATATATATATATCTCCCTAAATTGTACCTCGCCAAAATATCTGTGAAAGCTCGGCAATTGCAGCATGTGATGCCACTCCAATCATGCACACCGTATTGCACTTGAACAGTAGTCATGAAAGCCTTGTATATTTTACATATACAATTTGTAACACAATTATCACCATCTGATACTCTTGTAACCATAACATTATCATTAAACTAAAAAATAATACAATTCTCTTTCCTATAATAATACAATTTTCATTTTTCTTCATTTTGACAGTAAAAATGAAATGGCCACCAAGCAATAATGGAATAATCGCATTTCTTTCAAGATGAATGTGAAACTTGAAAACACCTGTATCAGAATGGTAATCATTCATCACAATAACTGCTGGCATTATTGGATTGTTTATTCATTTCTTCCAATCTAAGACACTGCAATAATTTGATGTTATCAATCACAATGGTTTTCTTTGATGAACACCAGTTAGTCTTAAAGGTAAAAACAAAAATATTAGACAAACATCAATACTTTATTCTAGTAGGCATAGCAGTTTGTCATAACTTGTTTGTCAAAATTGCAAATAGTAATGCTTCAGAAGAACATTCTTAATTATCAAAGCCACATGATTAAATTCATTGACTACATTTCTGGAATTACTGATGTTTAAACGGATCATTAGAAATCCATTAAAACAATCATAATACATACAACTTTTAATATTGGACAAGCATATTCGGCATACCATTTATCAGCATTATTAGATTTTGCTTATCGAGCCATTCTTTGACAGACAAATCCTGGAGCATATTCATGAAAGTTCTTCTGCAGAACAGCATGAGCAATAGGAAGATTGTATCAGAACGTAGGGAAACTTCCTTCTGGCATGAATGACTTACCAAGTAGATAAGTTACTGTGTATTTATTGCAAATGTCCTGTATACCACATAATCTAAAAAGTAAAGATACTATAAAAACTAAACTTCTGGTCACAGCCTAGTCGTCCTATACGTGTAGCTACATCTACCATGTTGGCAAATTTTTAAGACTGTAAGAAGCAGCTATAGGTAATAGGCTAGATAATTAGAGAGCTACATAGGAACATTCTGTTCTTCATAATAGTGTAGGCCATTATTACCGTCGCACGAGTGATTCTTCACGTTGATAATGGGTGTTCAACGTCTTTTCTGCTACATAAACATTTTAGTATTTGTGGCAATTTTGTTGATTATCAGAGTTTGTTTGCATCGTGATGTAATAGTTATGAAAATGTTACAAGTAGCTCCAAGGGCAATTAGCAGTAAAGAAAAGAAATATAATCTCTAGTGTTTCCTTTGGGACTATTAAGGCACGTGGTTTTTACGGTATCTACTTTGTTATTCTACAGTTCTGTGTTTTTTTCCAAAATTATTTGGAAAATTTTGTATGTCAAGAATAGATTTCGCATATCGAGAACAGATTCTCCGGTCGTTCTTTTTCGCCTTTACCTATCTTCAGAGGAAAGACATATTTTTATATTTATTACTAATGTGGTTTTGATATTGTATTTCATATCTTACATCATTTTGATGGTGAATTAGGTTTCCTTTTTCACTTATTGGATGCTGAGAAGTTAATGTGTCGAGAATAGATGCTGTCCTCTTCTTACATGTTCTTAATTTGAATACCTGAGCTACATAATTAGAAATACCTTATTTCGTACGACCCAAGTTTAGGCGGTCATTAATTAACATGAATTATTGAGCTAAACTTTTGAGTGTGTGGTTATTAACGCGAATCAGTTGTACTCGCGATAATTACCGCACACTAAAACGTTCAAATATGTAGACGTGTGAACAAAAAAAATAAAATTTATAATTCTCATCAGATGTTTTATATTTCCGATCACAAATAATTTCCTAAGTAACCGGGTTTAAATTGATGGTATTGGCTTCTTTGGAGCGAGTTTCGAGAATCTGTTATTCCCGCGGCTTTCCACCCGGCCTAAATAATCTGACGATATTGAAAACAGAAGTAGAAGAAGTGTCAATATACCAATGGCTCGAAACAAATTGTAAATGAAATTGGAGTAAACGAAAATAAAGATGACAGGGATGACTTGGACGAGGGTGCACAAAGTGATGTTAACGATGACGAGGTTGAAGAACTTTATGGGCTAGAAAAATAACATCCAAAACATGTAAAAATTTGTTGTTTTTTCTCTGGAATTACAACTGGCTAATTCCTAGGAAATCCCATGAAAACCATTTTTTACTGTAAAAAAGTTTTTGAAAAATGTTTGAAAAATGTATTAAGAAGCACGGTTTTTAATAAAAAAACACAGAAACTAACGGAGGTTAAATTAATGCGATACATAAATTAAAGGGCGTCTTTTTTTATTAACGCGAAAAAAGCCCATTCGTGTTAATAACCATGCAGTGTTAATTACCCCTAACCCTAACTGGTAGTAAGCTTATTTGAATTTTTCAAATTTCAAAGAATAGAGTTGTCCCTGACTGTCAAATGTTGCATCGTTTGACCAGCGCTAACTGCTGGCTGAGTGATTTGAGGGAAGTTGTTCTGAAGCTGAATGAAGGAAGTGAAGTGGAGATAAATATAAAATTGGATTGCGATTATTGAGTATAAAGATTTTGGTTAGCAGAGCCTTCAAATCATGTGGCACACAACGAAATTGTTAGCTAGAGTTGACAGATCAACAATACCTCTTACATTTTAATCGTACGGTTGCACGGGGGATAGGAGACTGTGTGGCGATCATTTGCCTGTTTTGTTTAGGTTGATTAGCTTAACTCAATATGCTCCACACAAACTGCTCAACCAATCACAATCGTTTATATACTACAGCAAGCTATGAACCTCCCCGTACTGTGTATCATACAAATAGACAAGGAGGTGTGATTATATATTTGCTTCAGGTTTATCTTTATCATAAAGACTAATAAGGTTATTCCAGAAGTAGTGGCATGTGGACAAGGGTTTTTTATTCACAAGTTCTTTTTCTAATATGTCCGCCGGGTAGACTGCAACTTACCGAGAATTGAATCGGTAAAAATGTTTTACCGGGGCAGCTAGTTCCTCTTTATGATCTTCATGATCTCGACATTAATCAGAAAACCATTCCATCTGGACAATATTATCAATCTAGAAAGGTTTTCGTTTGATTTTTGTTCGTGTCAAGGCCATTTTTATATTGCAAAATAACATTTCATAACTTATTCAAGATGAACACATTTAAATCTTGATCAGGTGTTTAGGTTATAACATTTGTGAAGGGTATCAAAAGTCATCAATAATTTTTGTGCTATTTTATTGATTATTTAATCTAACTGAATTCATGCAGTGGATTTTATTATTACAATTGTTATTTTCAATTCAATTTCTAAACACAATTTGTTTTTCTTCGAGTTTGACATTTGCCCAACATTTCATGAACTAACTTTAAGACAACACAAATTTCATAAATATTAAAGAAACATATTAATTGGTTATTCATGAATTAACAAGTGTGTTTATCGAAATGGAATTAAAGTGCATACCAGCAGTGACCAAGAGTTCTTCCAGTTAGAAAATTACTCCTCACTATAAAGTGTTTGAGAAAACGAAAACAAATTAAAAGATTTGCATTAACTTGTAAATTTCCTCTCTAATGTTACGTAATTCTGCACTCAAAAATGCAATACAAGCAACTCCATAAAGTTTCTCTTCATAAAGAGGTATACATGCATCTATCATACGTCCTATGTAATGGGACAAGTGAAAAACAATCAGATTGTGTTTAATGTAACAGCTTTGTTTAATCAACTATATGCAAGAAGCTCAAAAATTTGGAAATATGTTGTTTCTGAACAATTATAACACAAGAAAAAATGACATGGTATACCAACTTATACGAGTTAGAGAGGAAATTGTCAGAATAAAATGTCATTATTATTGAAAATGATTCAATCTTCCACCACCGCATCAAGTTCCACTGATTCTTCAACAGATATTTCTTCCACCTTGAATGATTTAATCGCGTAATCAGGAGCTGGAAACACTTCTTTGTTCGGTCCCCTAAGTATCACCTCGCGGCCGCCGTAAGCTACTTGGTTATACAACTTGAGACTAATACCGCTGGGAACTTTTATGGACTGCATTGTTGACAGAGGAAACTGTGGATCGTTACCGGGGTATTCAGATTCTTTAAAAACAATACATTCTCCGTTGTATTTGGTGGTTTGACAAATCTCAATTGACTTTTCTGTGTGATCGAACAGCTTCAAGTAGTCGTAAATATCTGTCGTTAAACCGATGTGTCCAATGGTTATAGGACCAACAAACGGCCCTATCATTTTTACACGATCTTTTTGGGGTTGGAGTTGTACTTCCATTCCACTTGGGATTAGCATAGACTGAATTTTATTGAACGAACAACCTCCCATTACATTTGAATCCTTCACGTTGAAATAAACGCTTTCCTTGTGACCTGGCATTCTGACATTGTGACATTTGCCACCCAGATCCCGCCCTTCACACACCTTCACTTGCCGGACATTATCAGTTTTTTCAAACTTAACTGTTTTTGCATTTATCCATTCTGTTGGCAAGCATACTTCTTTGATAAAATCAGGACCATGAAATGTTCTTACCACTCTGTCGTTTTCGTCATACAAAGTGACTGTGCGATTAGCTGGAATGTTCACAGACTTAACGGTTTCGAAAAGCTTCGTTTTCAAATCATGTTCTGCATAATCAAATTCTGCCGAAGTACCAGACACTGCTTCAAATCCTCTGCAATAATCTAAATGTACAAAACACCCGGTTTATAATTTCTGAAGCTTCATATGTAATTGGAAATAAATGCTTAACCAATATCGTAAATACAAATATATAGAGAAAATGCTTGCTTCATGTTCAAAGCATCGTAAACCCGATACTAAATTAACCTTGACGTATTGCTACGATTAAACATCACCTGGATCATTAGCTGGATACCAACCATCTGGTGTTCCACATACTGAGACCTCAGCTTGTGCATCATTTTTTAGATCTTGCGTATACAACAGTTTAAAGCTTCTAACCCATACATAACTTTGACTCGCACGCTGAAAAATACTACTGATTATTCTATTAACAGCAGCAGCACCAAGAATTCCAACTTGTACAGCTTCATCACGGGCTTTTTTTTCTTCATCTTCTCCAAAGAGGTGTATTACGGAAATATATGTTCCATGCGGTACAAATAGACTGCCTCCATAAAGATCGTGCATCATTTCTTCATTCTTAAAAGAATTAAGTGAAAAGCTAAATAAACACAAGATTTTACTTTCTACCCTATTTTCCCGTATTTGAGCTCCCCTTTAAGCACATGGGTTTAAAGAAGGACCCATTTTCAGCGTTTAGGATAATACCATATCATTACATTTGTTTCTTTAAATGCCGGTCAAATTTACAGGAATTCCGTCATAAATGGTTTTGAATTAACTAATGCCCATTTTGTGTGGAGTGACATCGGCCTTTTACTCTGTACAGGCCAGGAATTGCAAGGCTATTTCTATTTCCTTTTACAAATTTTTTTAGCTCATGGGTTTAAATCCGGGTCACAGTCGACATTAAAAATCCGCTTTTAAGCTCATGGGCTTACAAACAAGGAAATATTTAGAAACCAAACAAAACAAAAACGAAGTGTCCAGAAGTATACTTACTTCAGCAACTGAACAAAGACTCTGCAACATCACCGCTCTGCACCATATAACTTGCGGTTTATAAAATCCCGGATAGTATGGGAAGTTTTGATTCAATGCCGCCAAGTAAGCAACTACCAACTTATTTTTGTGCGGTTCTTCAAACAAACGATACACAGCATATCTTCTCCTTGGATAATTGATAGGATCATTCAAAAATCTCAAAAAGTTGTGATCAAGCTCTTGTTCCCTGTTCAGCATGTAAACAACGTTTTTGGATATTTTTCTTAGTGCCTTGGCGTCACTGTCTTCACTCTCTCCATCACCGTTTAATAATGCTGCCAGGTCGGTCAAAAGAAACTGCCTTTGAATTGTCAGGCTGCAGTACAGCCGAACAAGCACGCCACATCTTCTAGCGTACAATATTACGTCGTCTTCGTCCCTCACATCATCGCTAACAACTCTTACAAATCCAGCTTCACAGAATTTATTGATATACTGCTTCAAAACTCCGAAAGGAACTAGCTCTTTAAACGCATGGCTGTAAAGTTTTGTGCCATGAGGAAGTGTCAGCTCTTCGTCAAGTTCCTCGTTTTGCCTCCGGAAATTGGCAATTGACGATGAAATTGCAGAATAAAGATATTGGACTCCAGAAATCTCCTTTCTCAATTCATCGTATTGATGTTCTTCAAGAGCTGCTTCCACGACCCTACAGCAAAAATAACAACACGGAATGTAATCAAACCTACTTTGTAAAGGCTAACGTCCAAACAACGGCTTTAGTTTACAGCTGTCGGCCGACCTTGTGTCGGAAGAACGCACATAACCATATAGAAGCGAGAGAGACGCTCGAAGCAAATTGTACGTTCGAGCTTGTACTGCTGTATGTAGTTTTATACGCTACTGTTAGTGCAACAGAAATTCATTTATTTTTTTAAAGAAACCTGACTTTCTTACGTCAGATGGGTATCACAATATTATCGTATTGAGCCGAGTAAAATACCTTTCCATTATAGCTTCCTTGCTTTCTTTTGGTTGTGCACTACTTCCACCAAAAAATGAAAATATTGTTGAGACTAAGGTTAATACTGTTCCAACGATTGATCCAACTGGTCCCAGTACACTTGCAATTGCTGACGCAATACCCAAAGCTCCTACAATATCAGAAATAATTCAACTTGCCATAGTCACTAATTGCAATAAACCACAAAAAAGTCTGTATCTATGTGCAGATGAAATTTCTAATACCTGATACGGCTGTCTGGATATCCCCTTGACGTATTCCATTGATAAGTGAGCCAGCTCCCCCAATAACTGATGTTGCTACACCAGCTGCTGCTATCTTATGGTCCTGGGTCCACGTATCTCTTTTAGCTTTGAATTTTGTTTTTGTATTGGTTAACTTTTCTCTGATCTTCGTGTTGGCATTTGCGCGATTAGTTTTCAACTTTTGGTAACCAGATTTAAACATTTCTTCGATTGGACCAGTAATTAAGTTAGTGTCAAATGCATTGAAAATGGCTTCAAAATCAACATTACCCTGAGGTCCTATTGTTCCAATGCCGGGGTTTCTGGTACGTTTATCAAATTTATGTGATTTTCCATGAGCATAGTGAGACGCTACTGTGACTGTTACAAAAATAGATGTCAACAAAAACTTCATTGCACCTATGAAATAAATTAATAAAGATTGAGGCCAGCTATGCCAGTCAAGTAAGATGTTTTTCTCAACTGTAACAAAAAATGTTTTAGAAAACTAACTGGAATTGATTAACTACAAACAAGGCAGCGGTGGGTACACAAATTGAAATGTAAATAGTGTAGATGATTTCAAAGATGTCAATATGCGTTGCTGAGCAAAACCTGACATAGTTGGACGGAAAATGAGAGTCCATCTCTTATATTGGAAACGTTTATCAAATTTGCATGTTTTACCCAACAAGGAAGATTGTTTTCAAGTCCTTCTGACAACATGAATGCAATAATTCGATTAAATTCAGTTTTTCCTTCATTTGCTTTTAGATCATGTTCCCATTATGCAGAATCGGTTTTCCACTTTTAGATCAAACAAGGATGTTCCAGAAACTGGCACGATGTGAAGTATTCTAAGTTTATGAAAATATGTCCGCTATACTTAGAACATAGCCTTATTAGACTTCGATGATATAAGTTCACCGATCAAAGGGTTTGTTAACCGACAATATTTTCAATCTTTCAATGCTACAAAATTTGTCATCAGCATTTTTTAACACTTGTGAACCACTTTCACTTTGCCGTCCTCATTATCTTCGCAGTTTTATGAGCTCCCTAATAACGTAGTGTGACTTCGTATAATTTTCTAAGTTTTATAATTTTTATAAGTTTTGCTCTCGTTGAAAAATAAGCGTAAAAACGTAGGTCTGTCGGCATACAGGAACACTTACCTGTTGGCTATCGAAGGCCTCGTCTTCCGCCACAATGACCTTTTCTGCGAAATTCTTCGTTATGAAATGTATCACGTATCAAACTTTTGGATCACAGCAGACGACTGATATTATTATGTTTATTATTCCATCATATATGAAACGCATGAACAAACATAATTAATGCTGAATGGTAACTTTGTTTATCGGTAATCATTCAAGAACTTGTAAATAAATATTTCGATCAGCATGCTAGATCGATTTTGTGTTTCTCACTTATTTGTTAATTCAACGTGATTCTTTATTTTTATCGATTTTCAGAAAAGAGCAGTTACATTAGTAAACAAATACGGTACTGTTTGTGCAACAGAAATTCATTTATTTTTCTTAAAAAAACCTGACTAACAATTCAAAGGCAGCCTATCATGCTGCGTTTATGTTGCATGTGAATTATAATTCTCCTAGTAGTAATATTCAGCAACCCCGAACGCAGGGCGGTTTGTCTCTTCTTACTTCGAAGAAGACAAGGCGAAAAGGCCCTGGCATGACTGGCCGGCGTGGGCGTTGCAATTCAAAGTTGATCCTTACTGTCTGGTGTAAGGTTCTGGGTTCTTTCGAGGATGAAATTGCATGAGTTTTAACGAAATGTTGCAATAGACTTCTCAGGTGTATATAATAGTGATGTTTGCGTCGTTTACAAAAAGAGGCGATGCCCCAAATGGTCAAATTTCAAAATTTCAAAATTCGAGGTAGTTGGAGTTTACTGCTGTTTTACAGTTTCAAGTCCTCATAATGGCGCGACTTAAAAATTGAAACATTTCATCGTTTCGAGAGGTAGAAAAAATACATTCCCTAAACGCATCTAGAGAATTTTGTTGGTCTGTATTACAGAAGCCTCAAATTGAAGAAGGAGAAATCAAAATGAAGGAGTACTGTCCGGTTTGGACTTTTGAAAAATGGCTTTCACTTTATGAATTCCCACACAGCCGCAAAATAACTCTCCATTAAATTATCACATATTTTGCTATAGTCTGTTTTTCGGGTTCCATTGGACTTTGACTAATTACACCAGTCTTTGTATTTGCATTTTCATTCTTTGTTTTATCAACAGAACTGGATTCGTTAGTTAAAGTGCTTTCCGATTGGTTGCCGCCAGCCTTGCATAGATATTCATAAGGACTATCGAGAAATGGCGACTGATCAATGATCTGATGATCATTCTCGCGACTCTTATGATTTCTCTCTTGAGACATTTCTACTTTGTCCATGTCATCATATTGGACAGCAGCACTCAATGCATCTTTTGAATCTGTTTTAAAGTTTGTAATGTTGTAATAATTGGAACTTCCTTTTGGCGTAGGATTATTTGTCAGTTGATCTGTGTTGACATAATTGTGTCGAGTTTCTCTGTCTTTTTTATCTTTTATATCTTCATAAATATTTATTTGGTTTGCATATCCAGTGTTATTGAATTCAATTATTGATCCATTCGAACCTATTTGATCATACATACTTTCTTGATCTTGCTCCTAAATAGAAAAGGTGATAAGTGGTCAGGTAAATTGCAAACAACACTGAATATAGCTTCTCTGGCTTTTAACTTGAAGATCAAACATTCCTTATAGAGCGCTGTACTAACAGTGTTTTTCAAAAAGAAGCGGTAAAAAATGAATTGGGATGCAAGTTTAATTCAAGTTGAAGGACTTTATTGCGAAATCTTATGGCACATGTTGTTCATAATAATTATTTTCTTTACCGCGATTGCTGGCTGTAATACTCTTGGATCCTGCAAATAAAGTAGAAATTGGGATTCAAAAATTTGAATTATGAAACAAAAGCTTATCCAGTATTTTTTGTTATTTTTCTTCCTTTTTTTGTTCTCTTTTAGATCAGTAGTTATTTTGAATTTTGAATTCTAAGCTGCTTTTAGTTGCAAAATTCTTGTTTTGAATTTCAAACTTGATTTGATTTATTGCTTTTACTTTTACTTTTGCTTCTCTTATTCTATCATTTTTTGTTTCTGTTAATTCTGTTAATTCAGACAGGACTCGTTTGGAAAGCAGTAGCTTTAACATTGTAAAATGTATATACTGAAACAACTATCCTGTATAAATATTTTAGAAATGAATAAATAAAATAAATAAAAGTGGGTGCACATATCTTGATATATATATATATAATTGTAGCTCTAAAAGTGTTAAAGATTGCACTGAAATTTGGAAACTGGCCAAACTTCATATCATTATGATTACTATAGTATGTCGTATATCGTCGTGTATGTATTGGCTGAATATTTTAGATAGTTGAGTTGTTAAGTAGCAGATTTTTATGTTACACATATCAAATTGATTAATCTCCTCTGTTGTATAAATCATTTAATTATTGCTTCTTAATGGCTTTCTATTGGTTGAGTCAAAGGGGATTCAACGTCCTTATTATACCCTTTTGAATTAAAAACAAAATATATTGCTGAAGGAGCAATGGCTTTCCTCGCAGAACATAAACAACAAGAAACGCGAAACAAAACTAAAATTTATATTTACCCTGTCTTCGATAATTAATGTTTTCCCGCCATAAGTTTTGCTGAAAGACAAAATGCCAACAAGTAAGCATCAAAATCATTTGAAGATAATAATAAAACAAATTTCCCATTGCATGTTGCTATAATAACCTATACCTTTTTCTTCTCCGACGATAATAAAAGAAGACAATAATCATAGCGACGACACAAAACAATCCGCCGACAGCAATACCAACAATGACGCCTATATCATCAGTTGACGATGTCGTGGCGTTGGAAGATGCTGTTGGTGTTTTGCTATCACTAGTTCCTTGTCTTGGTGCTGTTGTGATTGTTGATGAGTTTGTTGATGCGTTTGTAGTTTGAACCTTACTTCTCGTTGTACTTGTTGATGTTGTTGTTGTTGTTGTTGTTGTTGTTGTTGTTGTTGTTAACACGCCAATTGATTCAAATGTCCATGGATCTAAGAAATATCCAATAAATACAGCTTCAAATATTGACATTAACGGATTCGATTATCATCTTAATAGAAATTGTACAATACCAAGCGCTAATTGATCAATCTAACGGAAGCCATCGATGTATAAGTAGAGAAGGAATTTCAAATTTTATCAATTTATGCAGATAGTTCTCCATAAGAGCTGTTTTAAATATATATTACATAATTCATCAAATGGTGCTGTTCTTTAGACATCTTGAAAACATTAAGCAGACATTTTGAAGTACTAATGCAAGCGGCAAATTTATATTCTATTCACATTTCTTCTAATTTCTTTGATTTTCCACAAAGTGTGAATTATAAACCCGCGCATGTAAACCAAAATTCAGCGAAATGTCTTTTATACCAAAGGAATGACGCCATAAAAGATTTTAACAATAAAATTGAAAGTCTTTAGAAGTTGTAAGTTGTAAGTTCTTCTCTTCTTATACGTCCATGCGAAAGCCGAAGATCCAAATTATCTTTTATTGGAGCTTGAAAAAAGTTTTTCTACTAGGTCAGATATCACACCATCTATTTTCATATATCATTTTTATAGGCGTGGGTCTGTGGGTGAAATGCTTTGAATCAGAATTTCACTTACTATTACTCCTTTTAAACGACCGGGCGATAATTATTTTCTTTTATGAAATTAACGATGGTGTTTAATATCATTAGGTAAAAGCTTATAAAGTTATTTTGAAAGTCAATCGTACTGAAAATGATGGAAGAAAACGTATTGAAGAAAACAACTTGTGTATGAACAGTGAGAAATATTAAAACAGTAAACAATAAAGCCTATGTGTTTCTTAGAGGGGGTCGGATGGGAGTGAGGGTGGGGGGGGTGTTGCACATTTAAAAAGGGGGGGGGGTGTTAGAGAAGAGCGCTATTAAAGGGGATGATTATTAGAGATGGCGCTTGTTAGAGGGTGGTTGTAAGAGAGATTGCCAATAATATTTTCCTGTTCAATTTCTTCGACATATTTGGAAAATTTTGATATAATCCTGTCTATGAGTGAAGAAAGCCATTTCTATTTGTATTGTATAAAGGAATTAGAAATGTTAGTTTACTTACATAAGGCGCTCCCATAATATTTGAAAAGAACACATGATCTTTTCGGGTAGTAACTGCTCCCATGTTTTTCGCACCCAATCCTGATTTTCAACAATAACCCAGACCAGATTTTATGAAAGATAATGGTTGCCTCCTGTAAAATACAAGTCGATAAATGAAAAACTGTTATATAAAATGGATAGTGCAAACGAATAACGAGATACTTCACAATAACCTGAGAAAAAATATTATTATTTTTTTATTTTTTCGTGACTTGGACAATAATTTTTCATCATTTTCATCACCAATGACAACACGTTTTTTATATAAACACCAGACGATGGAAGTTCCCTAAAAATATAAGCACCACCCTCTGATAGAACTTTTCCCTACCCTATATACATTCTCTGCCTACAAGAGACATGTAGACCTTATTTCTGAGCTTTGAGCATAGATAGTAGCTGGTTTTTGAACGTTTTGAGAGCATGTAATTTTGTAATCAAACAAACACCACTTAAGCACGGAAGTAAGCTCAAAATGGCCAAAAATATGCACCAGTGATCGATTTTTACTGCGGCTTATAAAAAAAAAGCGCGTATATCTTTGTTCTCTCTCCTTCGTTCGCCAGATTTTTTCCCTAAGATTTTACAACAAAAATCCTACCGTGCTACTGTTGCTGATTCGCATTGAAACTGTTTCAGTGAACGTTTGAGGTGCTACTTCCCATACATCATTTTGCAGAGCAACGTTCATATCAGCTGGTTTATATCCTGATGGACAGAGTGGTGTATTATTATGTTCAATTATAAACAATTTGTTGTTGATCTCATATGAAGTTATCAATGGTATGTCGACAGGGTATCCTTTGATGGAAAAATCGCATTCTGAAAAAGAAAACGGAAGAACACATTTTAACATCTAAATAACATCGAATGAAGAAAACAAGAAGTTCATCAAGGCCTAATAAAATGGATCTATCTAGTTCCATACTGTTTATTTATTTATTTAATGTTTTTCTTTGTTTATTGGTGTTTATGCTACGGGAGAGGGACAGAGCAATTGAATGGAGGAAATAATTTATCTCTTTTGATTCTTTATGTAATTATTAAATGGATCCAAAGGCCACTAACAATCCTAATTCTGTTTTTGCTGCTGCTGCTGCTGCTGTTGTTGTTGTTGTTTGTTAAGATAAACAATAGAGTCTTAAGTAAACTAATCTATTTTAAGTAAGTTTTCAACCAAGTGTATGTAACAGTTTACCGTCTTGCAAGACCTACAGGACGTTTATGCTGGGGGAGAGAGGGTAGAAAATGTTGAATGGATGAAATAGCTGGTTTTCTGCTTCTTCACTTTATTTTAAAACTGATAAAGGTTTTAAACTCTAATGTAATGAAATCGCTGCTTAGTTCTTGCAAGGGTTTCACAGATCCTATAAACTACACCCAGATCTAAAAGAATTTCTCTGACCTTGACCTATAAACTACAAACTATAAACTATAAACTATAAACTATAAACTAGATTCTCTGACCTTTCACTGAAACGTTCTGCATTTATTGACGATGTTTGTTTGTTTGTTTTATATAATTTTACCGTATTATAACATACCTCCATTCTCCACCATTCCAATACATTTTTCTGAACCCTTCAAACCCAGATATGTCTTATATGTGTTGCTACAGGAGCATGACATACAGATTGGACTGTTTCGCACCAAATCTCCGGTGGTATTTCGTTTGATGGTTGTCTCACATAGACAGAACCTCACACAAACACAATAAATAAGTATAAGTCTGTAGAAGATCATCACTATCTACCTCGAACCAATACAACTCAGTAGAAGATATTTCATGAAGGTAATAACTCAACAAGAATATTTACAATGCTGTGATAAGTATTTGACAATGTTTTTTTTTTCAGATGACAACTTTATGCTATCAATACTTATAAGATTTATTTTTACTTCTGAGTATTCTTCTGAATAAAAGCCGCTTCAAAAATCATCGCAGGAGATTTAATTACTGCTTTGATTATTATCCTCTTTTTTTGTAGAATTTCTTTTGCTTAAAAATAAGGTAAAATGAATCGGATATTACCATGGTTTCCATAAAAGTAAGCAAAAGTATGTTTTACTGACAACTTTTTCTGTTTAGAAAGTTACGTTTAGAGGGGGATCTGGAAATTAGGCGAAATTTATGGAGGAGAGGAAGATCATTAAGTGAAAAGAAAACGTGCAAATAACTTAATCAACCCTGAAGTTTTAACAGAAAATTCATGACACTGTACTCCTCCACATTCGCCGCTGTCTTATAAAAATGTTTGAAAGAATAAAGCCGAACCTGACTTTAACCTTTAAGAAAACAGTTATATGGTTCGCACTAATAGTAAAACAACCTTTTAATTTGGACAACTTATTTTTGTTACTTTCTGCTTTACTAGATCCATGGTCACACTAAACTGTTGCGAAATCAGAGAGAATTATAACCGAAATCTAATTCCTTAAAGTACAAATATTATGATCTTTCTCTTCAGTCTTAAGTGTCGATTAGGTTACTTGCACGCTTTCCTTTTCTACTTTAAATAATTAAACTCTCCTCCACAACCACTCCTCCACAAATTTTGACTGAGCTTTAGCTACGCCTCTTCTTACATTGAAATAACAATCCTAGGCGTAAAGAAGACTTAAAAACAACTTTTAGTTTAGTTGGCAACATGGCGAATTCTTCTTAAATAACTTGAGCAACCGAGTCCGAACCTGGAAAGAAGCTGTACTAATCGAGGTAAAACAGTCAACACCTGTTTCTTGGAAGCCTCGTACGAAACGGAAGCAGAATCAGAAACCTTCTAACACATGAATCAATAAATTTTCTGGGCCAGAACGGTTATAATCAACAATTTTGAAAAATCAGATCTGATAATGTTATCATTTTGATTATGTCTATTCAATTTCCCTGATTTTAGCTGAAAAAAGATTCATCCCTTGATGGAAAGGATATAGGGAGGTTATAGAAACATCCTTTTTGACGTAAGTATGACACTTTTTATCTTTAAATATTTCTAAAAATTTTTGATTATTATCAAAACTTGACATCAACATCATGTAATAAAAGAATTTGTGATTATTTGTGTGATTTCCTCTTAGACTTAGGGGCTGTTCATATGGATAGAAATTACCTCGGAAAGCGGGAAAACTTTTCGACGTACTAAAAAGTTTCGTTCTGTTCATATGGAAAACAATTTGTGTGACGTCTTGGCGACTTTCCCATGACTTATCTTAATGTCATTTGACCAACCTGTCCGACGTAAGAGGTCATGATGACGTCACGGTGACGTTTTTGCGACCAATCTATGTCATACATGACCAAGCTATCTCATGACGTCTTGGTGACGCTCTCACAACGTATTTCATACGCCTTTCGCAGGCGTCTTGGTGACGTCATGGTGACGTCCGTAAGGTGACGGTCGTCGCATATTTCATTTATGACCAACTGTCGTCTTCGTGGTGACTTTGATTTTGGTCAGGTCTATACATCTAAATGAAGTAAGAATGACGTCATCAAGCCAGCTGCGATGTACCCTTCCCGTAAGAGTAAGTAAGTTTTCTTGAGCTTTCATCCGTAACAGTTAGTTCTTCTGCCTGCCGATTTGCTACTGGGAAGTTGACTTACCGCCAGAATACACTCTGGTATCTTTCAGAGAAACAAACATGGAATCATTTTTCTTGGTTCCACTTTTAATGTTTCCCGTAATCAAAATGGATGTTCCTTACGCTGTAGAAACAATAGTCGTTAGGGTTAGTTTTGATTTCTATTGTTTGTTTAGTAAAAAGATTACTCATATTCATATACTATCCATATTGAAAAGGATTTACTCTCTTGATTCTTATGAAAGATAAATTGTTTTGATCAAGCAATTAAAAAACTATTTATTAGTTAGGAGATGAAACTGCAAATAAGTTCGACATGCTTATAACGCTCAAGAAGTCAAACTTTTTTCTGGTTGTTGTTGTTTTGGTTTTAAATCGCGTTAAGGCAAACTCATTTGTTGTTCGAAAGAACACTGGTGATGAATTGATTAATGTCAATCCAGAGATTTGCAGTTTATATAATGCAGTGAACGCATCTTCAACTTCCTGTGTTTGTCCATCCAAAGGAACATTTTATCCCACGTTTGATGAAAATGGCAAAGTTGAAGAAGAATTGTGTCATGACACATTAACTCCATCTGGTACAAATCTTTATTTTTTTATTCAATTTTTTATTTTTTGGTTGTATCCCACCTGTCTGCTTCATCATCTTAATATTTCATTCATTTCAGACTCAAATGTCGTTTTATTGAAACTACAGTTAGTTTCTGTGTTAACTTAGAGGTTTAATGTTGCTTTCCATATTTTTTTTCATATAGCAATTTACTTTTACCGCAAATCTAAAGATATACTAAAGCCATGCTTAATTTTTTAGTGAATTTTAAGCCTGTAATGTGCACTAAAATGATGGTTATTTAAGCTGGGCTCCCACTTATGAAAATACGTTTGTCGCTTATTTTTGGAATTGCGATGAGCCAAGTGTGGTTCCATGATAAGTTTGTCAGTTATACGCCCATAGCCTAAAATAATAAGCGACGAACTTATTTTTTGTCAATACGTTCGAAAAACTGAGATCGAAGGCGTCCGACACATATAAGCGACAAAGTTTAGAAGGAATGGGAACACATAATCGACAAGCAAAAGCGGGACGAGCAAAAGCGACGAACATTTCCAATTTAAAAGCGATTAACTCATGGTCCACAGCACTTGGGCAAAAAAAAATTCCCTGAGTTTTCCCTGATTTCTCCCCATTTTTAGGTCTTTTTTCCCTGAATTCAGAGGCTAAAATGCTATGTTTTTCCCTGATTACAAATTGCCTTGGTTCAAAATTCTACGGATTTCGCGAATTTTAGCATATCATAACCCATGAATTTTTTTTACTGAGACAATTTATATCAATAAAGAAATTCTTGAAAAACAGACAGACAATAGCAACACACAATTCCAGATCAATTACTCTCCTAAAGATTATAAACATAGGCAGGAATTGTATTCAGGAGATTTATTGAACTTAACTAAGCATGAAGAATCAGTATTTCCTGGCAGTTATTCAAAATATATAAATTTTGTTATTTAAAAGGTTGTCTTTTGAAATAGAGGCTTAGAATTATTGTGTCGTATTACACATTCTACCAAACCTAAGTGGCATGAAAATGAAATCAAGAATAACAAAAGTTTTCCCTGAGTTTTCCCTGAGTGTTAGGATTTTTCAAAAAATTTCCCTAAGTTTTCCAGGTTTTCCCTGATTTTTTAAATTTTTCTGATTTTCCCCTGATTTTCCAGGTTTTCCCTGAGTGCTGTGGACCACGTAACTTGATTTCATCAGTGGGAACCCAGCTTAAAGACAATATGTTGATATAAATACCATCGGAGGTACCCCTATGGTGCTGACATCATCATTACCGATGCACAGCTTATTGTTACTTCTATGAAAAGTCATCAATAAAATCAACATTGACATTCGCGACATTGACATATATTTCGAAAAGTGAACGGGATATTGTTATTGATAACGAAATGATACACGTAAAATGTACATCTTTCGGCAAGAATCTAAAAAATTCGCACTTCTTACTTAATTATCAGTTATTTTGATGCTAATCTTGTAATTCGATTCACGCAGAACTTAATCAGTCAAAAATTGCGATAAAAAAAATCTAAATCGATTTGTAATATTGAGCAAAGATTAACGAATTCAAAGTGTGAAAGGGAGAGATGGAAGAAAAGCAAATTAGACTACCGAACAATAATTTTTAGATCTTTTACAATACAAATATATGCAGATAACTGCAAAAGTATTCTGGATAAAAGTCGTCCAAATATATTGGGGTAGAGGGAGAGAGAATGATGGTGCTTTTTCAGGTTGACGATAAATGTTAGTAAAATGAGGTAATAGTTTGTAGAGTAGTTTTAATTTGTAACGTGTAGTTTTTAAGCCACTACTGGTCATGACTGAACCTCCATATCTATAAGCTTGAAGTTCCGGGGCAGATAAGAGTTAGGTTATACAGTGGTAGTAAGTGAGGGAAATAACAAGAAGGGGGGCACAATGACAATCAAGGTTGATTCACTTCACAGTTTATCAAGATGGTATCATATATATACATAAACTAATAAAAACTAATATGTATATACAAATATATTTTCCAAAATCTTTAAGTACAATAGGGTCAAAAATATTTCAAGTAATGTAAGTCAGAAAGTCATATGACTTGACATTCTACCCAATGAATTATATCTATAGGGGAAAATATAATATAATATTATGAATGCTTCAACAATACTCGAAGGGAAAATTTATCAAAAAATAAATAAAGTTCATTGTTCACCTAATGAATATCGTTGTTACAACAGACAAAATTATAAGACTTACAAAATTTATATTTACAGAAAAATTAAGGTGAGAAAGGGAGTTAAGAAGTGCAGCCATGTTTATTTCATATGTAAAATAAAACAAAAAAAACAAATGTATTAAAAAACTTTTATTTTTTGCTAAGCTTCTAAGGTGAGAAAAATCGTCATCTCGACTTATTATTAGATATCTCGACTTATTATTAGATATTAGAAAGGACAGTCTTGACATGATGACGTATAATTCTACTTTTACTAAGGATGGTTACGAACACTACTGATGCTTCTGCATTGTTTATGAGGAATGTATATGATAGCAGTATTCAAGATGAACCTTTATGTTGAGAGATATAAGTATCATGTCCATGAATTATTCTTTGGGAATAAGAATACGGTTTTTGCATGCATCTTGGACACAAACTGCTTCTGTTTGGGCATTTACGTCACCATAATTAACTTCATTAATATTTTGATGATTTGCATAGTTGCCAACATTTTATATTACTCTAAAAAAATATAAGCTCAAAGTATTAAACAAAAAAACATGGTTATGAGGATGATGGTTTCATTGAACACAAAAATCAAACATGGCACATTACAACATTACAAATGATGAAGAAGAAGAAGAATTTTCCAAAATACTAGTTAACGTAAAATAATTCACCATCAGGGTAGTCATTTTAGGTTGCCTTTTCAGAGGGTTCAAAGGGTCTTTGTGTACAAAAATGCACCATCCAAATGTTTTTGTCCTTATTAAAGACAAACCTAAGGCAGCATTATTTATTCAAAAGTTTTGTTTTTTTTCTCCAATGTTTCAATGTTATACTATACGTTTTGGGCTTGGTTAACAAACTTTTATATCACTTTAACTTAACATCTTTCTATTGGAGATGGAGGGAAAGATTTTCTGCTGAACAAATATAGCTTAGTGCAGTAAACAACAAAAATAATTACTATATAGCTAGAGGTTGAACAATTGTTTTGTTTATTTCATTAGTAAATTTTTTGATTTGTCAGAAAAAAACTTTATCGAAGAACTTCTTCTGAAGAATAAAAAACAACACACAAAAAATTTAGCTAGCTATTACATATTCGTAAATATTTGTTGTCAACTAAATAATAAATGGAAATGGACGTTCCTTTTTTTTGTCATGGTGGCAGGAGGTACACTTCTCATTGAAGCTACTCAAAATCGTACCCAGATTTGCTGTGAATTTCTTCAACTTCTTCATCATAATGGATGAATGTGAGGAGAGCCCCTAGCATTGTTTTGTTTTCCTTCCAGCTGGGGCTGCACTTAGCTAAACTTGACATTGTAATGTACGTAAACAAAAAGCCTTCTTCATATAATTGACGGATTTAAAGAAAATATCAACAAACTAAAAGCAAAGAGACACTAAAGAAATTCGCAAGAAAGGCTACATTTATAATATACCTGGTGCTGGCTGGTTCATCTGCATATCATCTGCATATCACCCTTTGCGGGTGAAAAAGTCTACTTAAGTCTAAAAAATGACAACTTTGAACTTCAACATACGCTCCATTCACCGTACAAACGGGTCAAATTCGCCTAAAAGCCATACTTCGAAAAAAATTTCCCTTGATCAGTCAAACTGTCTTATCACTGAAAGCCTTTTGGAAAATCTGGTGTAAGTGAGCTAAATCGCACTTTCCGTATGCCCCTAGAACATTTCCTTGGTAGTAAATTTTGATCTCTCGTGTATCTGATCTTGCCAAAATAGCTCCGTTCCGCTCCGCAATAATTATCTTTCCATGAACTACTATGAAAGTAAGGGACTACCCACACCTGATTGATCTTGTCCACGATGACCCTTAGTGTGTCACACACTGTGTTTTCTGGAGAAACCTTATGCAGCACCATGCATCATTGTAGCTAGGAAACCTTGTCTATTTATTTCTCTCTCTCGAACCACGGTGATTTTCAAATAGGAAAGGGAATGAGTTAGAGTCAGGTTTCCTAGCTACATGCATTGTGGTGAGAGATTAGACCACCATATGGTTGGCAAAGCTAGATACTATGGTAAGGTCGTTGTTATATTCGTTAAATAGGTAATTATTATAACACTGAAATTTACTATGAACTACTATGAAAGTAAGGGACTACCCACACCTGATTGATCTTGTCCACGATGACCCTTAGTGTGTCACACACTGTGTTTTCTGGAGAAACCTTATACAGCACCATGCATCATTGTAGCTAGGAAACCTTGTCTATTTATTTCTCTCTCTCGAACCACGGTGATTTTCAAATAGGAAAGGGAATGAGTTAGAGTCAGGTTTCCTAGCTACATGCATTGTGGTGAGAGGTTAGACGTCTTGAATAGACGTTAAATAGGTAATTATTATAACACTGAAATTTAGCTTACCTATAAAGTATACTATAAAGCAACCCCATAAAAGAGGAATATAAAAAAGGAGGAGTGTGTTGTTCATATATGTTGATTTGGGTTGTATATATTGTCTGAGTCAGTATGATTAAAAGGCAAGAGAACCTCCACTGTCATTTTTAACTGGTTGAAACTTTATCAGGGAATAAGAAAAAAATTGCATTTCTAAAGCTTTAGAAACGCAATTTGCCAAAATGTGGCAAAATAAGTTATCTTTAAAGATAACTTATTTTGCCACATTTTGTCTTCAAGATTAGGGGATGGATTATTGATACACCGACTGATTTAAAATTAACTGTTTGAAAACTCCTTTTAACTATATTTTTACCTTTTTATGTATAAAACAACAATGGAGAGAGCAATAAAGCCAATCAGAAAACTGAGTTATAAGTTGGTCAGTTTCTATTATTATGTGATAGAAGAGAAATAATAACATAATTCTATCCAATCAAGGTAACATTATTAATTGGAAATTTTGTCAATAATAAAAGATTAAAAATATATAAACTGTATATTACGTTTATAGTTTTCTTAGACTTTCCCGTCACCACTCCCCATTACAAAAGCAACTAGCAATGCTTCAACCCACCACTGCCCCCAAACAGCTGTTCTATTTGCAAAAATCATTTGTAAATGATCTAGTTTTTAATTACTTCCTTACTTCGTTCCTTTGTTGCTTGTATTTTTCCTTTGAAATTGCTTAACTTAATTTAGTTATATGAACTAGGCCTACTGTAGATTAGCTATTACTCTAAGGACAAATCACAATAATAATAATATTTGTTTTTTACCATTGAATCACAAAAAATTATGTTCTTATAAGATAATCTATATCTATATCTATAATCTATATATATCTATATATATATCTATATATATCTATAGATATATATATATATAGATATATAGATATATATAGATATATATAGATATATATATAGTTGTTTGGAGGTTGACAAATTAAATACTCATTTGTACACGACACTGTGTTTCATGGTATTAACCAATCTTCAGGTATACATTTTTAACTAAAATGATGCAATATAAATAACAAATTTAATGCATACATACAGAAAAAATCGCAAACAAATTTTTGAAAAGTTCAATCCATGCTATCTGATTTCACATTGCTTAATAAATACTTGTTTTGATGTCTACATTTAGATACAAGTTCATTTCTTTTATTCAATAAATCACCATCAGTAAATTTATTAATTATAAATAACTTCTCGCTTAAACACAATATACATGACTTTGATCGTAATGGACTTTTAATTGTTTTCAATATGCTCCATTTTAATAATGGCTCTTTACTATCGTCTTTCAACTCCCAAATGTATTTAGAAAGTTCTGTTTCTTTGGAATATTTTCTATTTTTAAAAGATTTGACATGGTTTCGATACCAGGTCCTTAAAAGGTGTTTCCGTTAATCCGATATAAACTTTCTTTTCCTGATCTTTGTCGTTCGATATATCTGCTCTGTAAACTATTTTTGGCGTTAGGCATTTGTTTTCAAGAGGACATGTAAATCTTTTTTCTGCAATTACAACCGTATACTTCTTCATCTTTTTTGCTTAGTAACACTTTGTTATGAGATGATATTATAGAAGAGATGTTTCTCATACAACTATAACTGATCTTAACTGTATTACGATTGAATATTTTATGCAGTGCATTTTGCTTTGGAAAATGTTTATTTAACAATTTAAAAATATTCTACCAATGTTGGTTTTCACATTTGCTGAGTAAGGTGGATTGAACCAGATTATTTTACGTTTGCGTTGTCTTTCTTCTTTTTCGTCTTCGTTTCGAGCTACATGTATATTGTAAGTAGGTACTTCATTGAAGCCACTGGCTTTTAATGCCTTTTCATAGGTCGGAATGGCGTTGTTAAAGATGTTTTCATTTGAAGAAATATCAGAAATACGTTTGTTGATAGATTTAGGTATTTCTTTAATAATGTTTGGAGGATGGTTGGATAAACGGTTGATATAAATTGGTTCGTTGTTAGGTTTGCGGTAAGGTTTATAAGTACCGTCTTTGATGTTAAGTTGTACATCTAGATAGTTTACTATGTTAAGGTTGATATCAATAGTAATCGTTAGATTGCATTCTTTAAATAGTTTAACTATCTGTTTTTTCTTCCGTTCTTTTTGGGGTCCAGATAAATTTCGAAATAAACCTAACCCATCATCTCTATACAAACCGATGTCTTCTTTATTGATAATACTAGAAAGTTTCTTTAAAATATAGGAACCGACTAACTCGCAGACTTCAGCGCCGTCAAAGCATCCCATTGGAACGTCAAAATTCTCATTGCCAGATTTTTTTAACCACGGTTCGCTGTTCAAGAAAAGGAGAGTCTTTCTTGCTTGCATGATAATAGATATGTCATCGTTAGAGATCTCGCAGACTGATTTTGCAAAGTTTAACGAGTCTTTGAAAAGTTTTTCTGAAATTGAAGGGTAGAAACTTTCAATATCAAACATTATAAACGAGCATTCGTCTTTTCTTTCAATGGCTTTAAACCATTCTAATACCGATGTTGTATTCTTCCATTGGTTTATTTTAAATTTATCTAAAATTTTCTTGTTTATGATGTCTAATATTTGTTTGCTAATTTTTCCAATATTAGTTTTTGATGGATTGATCAATCAGCAAGATATTGTGTTAGGGAATCCTTCTTTGTGGTCTTTGATTGTGAAGTAAGTTTCTGATTCCTGTAATTTTTCAACTCTATCCAGGATTTTCAATTTAGTAACAATACTTTTTGTTTCGCCATTAATTACTTTTACTTTGTTGTTTGTGCTTTTACGGTATGTTTTCGTGACGTTTCTTGAAGTAATTTATTGTATTCAGTTGAAGTGAGTCTGTAAATGTTACGTGACTTATCAGCATTTATATATATATATATATATATATATATGTTTTTTGCTATTGCATAGGCTACTATCATTGACAAAAAATAAACTTTGACATTACTTTAATTAGCACACACGAGTAGTATATGAATGTTAGTATGTGAAAGTATATGAATATATATATATGTTTTTTGCTATTGCATAGGCTACTATCATTGACAAAAAATAAACTTTGACATTACTTTAATTAGCACACACGAGTAGTATATGAATGTTGACATGAATTTTAAGCTGGTGTTGCATCTTTTCAGTACACAAATAAAAACATAATAAGAATAATTAAAGAAATATAAAGTATATAAGTAAAGAATGGTAAATTTTTTTATCAAATTCAATCATTTACAACTTCACACAAATTTATTTTTGATGATTGGTAACAAAAATTGTCAGTATTGCCAAAAATGAACCAGTACTGGAGTTTCTTAATAATTTTTGGAAGATTTAGAAATTTACATTTTTTTCAGAAGTAATTTATAAGAAACATTATGATCTTCAACATTATAGATGACTTTCCAAGTGGCATATTGTTTATAAATATTGGTGTTCTTTGCTCAACGATATACTGAATATTTCAACATAGAATTTTAAAGATCAAATCATTGTCATCTACATAGTGAGTAACAGTTGTTGGTATGTAAAATTTAAAATGCAAAATAAAAATAAATAATAAAAAAGTAAGAAAATTGAATTGAAAACTCAATTGTGCGATATTACAAGGAATGATATTGGAAAAGCAGGTAAAGGCAAGCAACACAATTATAACAGAATGAGAGTATAGACTGTGCGCAGAGAGAAATTGACATGCAAACTAAAAAGATTATACTATAATATGTACATTGAAAATTTTTAATTATAATGAATTAATTATCGATGAAATATTTTATGAGTATATACAAAGAAATGAGAACCCAATAAGGGAACTGAAACATGATAAAGGTGAATTTTATACTGTTTTTCACTTTCATTTTTTCATTTTCGTTTAGGCTGTGTTATTTCATTAGATCAAAATGTACAAGATGTTCCCCTAGTGGATGATAGCTCAAAAGTGTTGCGTTTAAAAAATATAAATGATTGTCCATCATTTACATTTGCTGTTACTACCGTGGAGCAATTTACTGAAAATGGTTTTATTTCTATCCCTGGCAACATTGGCACTTATCTTATTGGCTCAGTAACAATGGTTAACAATAAACATATAATTAACCTTTTGGTAAGATCCTTTTCACTTCTCTCTTTCTTCTTCTTCTTCTTCCTTACTTCCTTACTTCCTTACTTTCATAAAGATGTTTTGATTAGTACTTAGAGTCCAAAATTCCGATATCATTGAATGGATCGTTGTTGAAAGTTTCAATTAAAATATGTGAAGTCGATCAATGCCTACTTTTGAAAGTCAATGGAAGACTGCCATGTAAGTTCGCATATATTTGATAAACTTGCTACCATAACAATTACGTTTTCAATGAGGAAATTCAGCAAATCAACACACGACAGCTAACTGTCATCTATGGGACTCAGGATGATCGTTTAATCCCAGATGTTACCGTAAATCCTCAATAAATCAACCGTGCTAAAGTAAACGCCCCATCCAATGAACACCTATGTACAAAAATGAGACAATATGTTTCGTTAAAGTTTCAGTTATTTCTTTTCCCTATTGACCAGTGGAAAATTTCCACTTTCTCATAGGCATATCTAGAGCTTAGGCAAAATTTATAAAGGACAGTTACATTATTTAGAGGAGAAAAGAATAACGTGCAAGCAAGTGACCTTATTAACACTGAACATTGAAATGAAAATTTCATGGCACTGTACTTCTCCACTTTTTTAACCTAATGCTAGATCTGTCATTGCTTCCCTATCTTCATTACACTGAGTAAAAAAACTTTCCTTCCTTGCGGTGAACTTATATGCACGTACCTCATTTTCCATAATACAACTTTTGTACTTTTCAAATTAACGCCCTCTCGCAGAGACGCCGGAGTAAAATACGCTCAGGGTGTATATTCAAGGATTTACATTATATGGAAAAGCTTCACCAAGACAATGTTTTTAAGTTTTCAAAAAATTCCTCATAAATGCTTTTCGTTTACACCATCCTTAGTATGAAATATTCAGTTTATTGAATTGTTAGAAACACGAGTGGAGAATTGACTGATCCATTCATTCATTCATTCATTCATTCATTCATTCATTCATTCATTCATGCAATGGGAGGATTAAATTTACCTAGTAATTTCCGTTCCTCATTTTTGCCAAGCAGAGTTTAACCAGTTATAATAATATTTTTTTTATTTTGTTAGTGAAACCAAGGTTTATTTTGGAGACCTCCACAGCAATCAAAGCATTTCCTGTCTCTACGATATCACCAGCTTCTAGTTCCCAATCCATTTCGGAGGAAAGATCGGTATGTTACACTTTGTATTGAAGTTCTTTCCCGATATTCCAAGAAAAAGGGGTTTTCTGTGAATTCCTTGCGTTACAATACACACAAAAAAACTCGTAATAGGAGAGGATCAAGACATTTTCT
Source organism: Turritopsis rubra (assembly GCA_039566895.2). Classification (NCBI taxonomy): domain Eukaryota; kingdom Metazoa; phylum Cnidaria; class Hydrozoa; order Anthoathecata; family Oceaniidae; genus Turritopsis; species Turritopsis rubra. Next base: position 13,970,066 of record CM077630.1, read on the forward strand.
TTTGATCACACACCACTTACGCCACGATAAATTTAAACTAACAAGTGTGTTATGCTAACAAGATGCGTTCATCAAACTTTTTGGTTGAAAATCTGTCTTTTTTGTTTGAAAGAACATTGCATTACATAACCATTACCTCGTTAAACCAGACAGAAAGAACAAGGTTTTCACCACAAACAAGTGATGATCACATCTTGTTGCTACTGATAGTTACATCTGAACCAATACCCTGTGTATGTGAAACCATGACAACCATGACGAAATAACTCGTTAACTTTTAAGACTTCCTATTCAACATCATTACGTGCAACCACTTCGACAGTAACACCACCAGCACAATCGTCACCGCCAACACAATCGTCAGCAATCGCCATAACAACAACTTCGACGCCGGCTCCATCATCATCATCATCGTCGTCGACATCCATTATAATAATCGGAGTGTCTGGAGGGATTGCGTTTCTTTTTTTAATAATCCTTTTGATCATCCTGATTTGTCGAAGCAGGTAACTAGCCTTTGTTTTATCCACAGTTGATTCTTGAAAGGAGTAATAACAACAAAAAGACACGAAAAATGTCGTGACAATCTTCGCATGTTGCCATAGTAATAAAAACTTCCTGTATCATTAACTTCTAATTTTTTTTTATTTAAGACGATCAAGAAAGGCAAAGCGTGGAAATAGTAGCGTCATCATCGTGAATCAAAATGTAAGTAAAATGGATTTTTCTGGAGGGCTAGTCACAAAAGCATAAAAATGACAAGCGTTTAACATAATGTACCTTTCGATCATTTCGCTTATAAAACTCGTGTCACCTGATCATGGTATTGTTATTTCTGCCATTTCGAAATGAATTTGGACTTTGATCTTCACTTCGATGTATATGGTTTGTTTTCTATTTCTTTTATAGAGTCAAAATATTTCGAATGGAGAGCAAACGTTATCCAATGTAGTCATCAGAGGTAACATTGTAATTTTTTATGCACGCGCAGAGACTGCAACAGTAATATCTGAGAATGGAAAAGCTGGGTAACTTGTTGGCTTTCTGCAAAGCATGAAATCGACTTTGTTCTTGTTGATTAAAGCAATAGCTCCCAGGATCACAACAAATTCACCAGTAAGATCTGCAGTGTTAGTAAATGAGTTCTCTGCTTTTCATTAGGTCTCCCTTATTATGAAAACCAAACATATATGGCTAAAAAACAAGTAAGTTCCTTTAACAAGTCTTATTCCATTAAAACATTGCATTCTGCAGAATATTCATAGTATGACGTAAGGAATAATTTGGATTTTTTTCATCAATCGAAACTTTTGATACTTCCATATGTAGAAAATAACATTTCTGTTGAATATCTTATTTACCTCTTTTTACGCCAGTCTTTCTTAATGGCGTTAATTTTCATGACTTGGCGTTATAAGGGCCTACGTTAGATGTTTGTCTGTAAAAGTTTGACCTTTGCTTTTCAAAACATAACGCCAATAAAGACCGTCGTAAAAAGGTCGCGTCGGTAAGGTAACATTTATTCAAGTTTGTACTTGAACCAGGAAGCCTACCTGGATCTCAGAGCTTGTTGGCTTCTAGGGAGGGTGTAAACCAACGAGAGAAGTGCCATTCTTCTCAACAACATTTCTTTTCATTAGCCAGTAGCCTTGGATTCGTCTCAGAATACTTATTCGGAAATCTACGACAAAGCACCGAAAGATTCGCGTAGACACGGCTCGAAAAATTATGAAAACTCCAAAAACATTCCCAAGGAAAGGAGACAGAAAGTGACAGTCAATCAAAAAAGGAATTCCGCACAATTAGTCAATCGTAACAGCGTGCAATACCAGGATTTAGATCAGTATAAAATTGGCGGATATGAGCACCTACAACAACCTGGTCACCAAACTACATCAAGACATAGCCGCCGTTGAAAAAATTCACTTACTTCATCTGCTGCTCAAAACACTTAGAACAACCTTGATCCCAGGACTTTTCTTTTTCATTTACATTTATTGGACATATTTTAAACTGCACGTATGGTCAACTCTCTCAAACATTTGTTATCTCAAACAAAGGGCCATTGAGTGTTTCGTCGCTATATCGAACACCCGCTATCTCGAACATTTTACTTGGTTCCTTTAAAGTTCGAGATACCGGGAGTTGACTGTATATTAAGCCGAACAGGCGACTAAACTAAATTCTATGGAAAAAATGATAAAACCCACCAATGAATTCATTACAATATGTTTTAATTTTATGAATACAAAATAGATTCAATCCAATCAGCATAAACCGAAACACGAGCAAATACTGAGTAGAGATTATTGATGTCACATTTAGGACTTCCCCAGCTCACTGCTCCTTGAACGTAATACCTTCCATCTCCACCCAAACAAACAAACGGACCCCCACTATCACCATGACAACCAGACTTTTGGTTTCCCCCACCACAAATCATATTCTTTGTGATGGGCCTGATGATTTTATTAGCTGTAATAAAGACGAAGAATAGATGTTTACTAATTTTTATCATCCAAGAATAGTTCTGGCAATTCGGAATCTCAAAACGCAAACAAATAATAACACTGTATCTCCTCTTTTAGTGCCCTCTCTTAAAACTGCGCCGTTTAAGATGCACCCGGGTAGCCATTACAGGAAAGTACACACGAATGCTTTCTTCAATCAAAGTCATTTGAAAATTTCCTGGACTGGAAAACATAACAACTTATTGTTAATTTTTACTTTGCTCTTTTCAATAGGCAAAGTTTTTTTTGCTCACTCTTTTTATGATAAAATTTCAACCAATCCACGGTAGTTATTTACCATCATGTGATTTAAGAGTTCTCAATAGCAAATACAAGTTAGGTAGTTCAAATTAAAAATACCAACAATAGACTTTTAGGGAATTTTCTAATAAATATGTTTCAATTTATTTTCTTCAGTCATTGCCAGTGTGTCATTTACAGATTTTCAAACTAATATCATATGCGCGACTTCTCCCTTTTTTTAACCCTATTCGTACCGGATTCACACACGTATCTGTTTTTCTCCAGTAATCTTTTAAGTATTTATAGTTAGACATTCAAACTTTGTGACTTTTCCTAACACTCCATTACCTTTATTTTGGCAAAAAGAGTTTTTGGAAAATATCACGTACAATTGCATGTCAGCACAATTTTTTTCCATCAAGTTGCTCATTAGGCCTTCGTTAACAATTTTTGTAAGTTTAGTGATAAAAGCATACGAATTGTGAAAGTTACGGAGGGAGGTAGGGAGTGGGTTCGAGTGAGCACACACACACACAAACTTCTTTTTCTTTTCTTTCTTTTTTTTTCAATGTGTGTCCAGTTTGAGGAGCCCCCAAACGGCCCGGTATGAATAGGGTTAAGAGCCCTCTCCTCTACAAGCACCATAAGCGCCAAAAACTTCATAAAAAAAATAATAAAAAGAGGATATACGGTAAGTAACCTCGTCCCCATGTCATATATGTGGCATCTGTCACATAAGTAACCTCGTCCCCAGGGATTCTTGCTTTTCGATATATTAGACTGCGGGGAATTGCTTCAATCAAAAGCATGATTGGTTAAGATTCCTTCCAGTGTTTTACTTTCCGTACAATCATCAGACTTGATAAAAGAAACTTACATTGATGACATTTTGTACTGTCGACAACAGGAAGTATAGCTTGCTGTAACTGATTTGGAGGTTTACTACCGACGAACACACTTCCCCATCCGGTGGCGATACATTGAGTACCTACGGTATAGTTAACGGTTAGAATGAGAGGTTAAATGCTACAGAAAATAAGCCATATATAATATCAAATAATTTTAGATGAGTGCTTTGAACTCAAATCACGGTTTGTTATTATGTTTTTACAGAGAGAGAAATACTTCTAGAGCATAAATACCTGTTGGCACAACCTCATCTTTTTCTGGTAAGCAAGCGAGTTTCACAGCTGGAGATAAAACAACTGGCTTTTTTAACTTCAATAGTGCTATGTCTTGATCGCCGGTTCTTGAACTATAACTAGGATGCTGAAATACTCGGCTAACGTAAAATTTCTGCTCGGTCCCGTCAATCCTGAAGATTGAGGTAATCATAATTGAAATGTACATAATGGATGTAGACGATTTCATCATTTGCACAGTCCACGTTTGTGGAATTCTATTTCTGCATTCAATATTTGTTTGGCAAATCATTATTGTTTGGTACAACATAAGCAACATGTGAAAAAGGCTTTTAGTTCTAACGGCAATGAACGGGATAACATGTGTAAACCCAATGGCCAAAACCTTCAAAAAGTCTCTGCCATTCCTATAGAAAACACTCCTCCTCATAGATATTTTGAAGGTTTTGCCCACTGGGAAGGCTTTGAGTTATAATGGCAAGAAATGGGATAACTTGACATTTCATAACACGACGAAAGAAAAATGATTCCTACTTCGTGAGATCGTGTTCTCCCAAGATGATAGTCAACATTATAGGGTCGATATTTTGAACACAATGTGCTGCAGTTATGATATACTCTGGATGAATCAATGTTCCACCACAGTGATGTCGTTCAGCACCTTTATAATATCGCTGAATTTGAGCTTGCCAAGGCCATTGGGCTTTCTTAGCATTCTCGCCATTCACGATGCGCGTTGTTTTCGATGGGATGCCACATGCCACACCTATAATATGTGATTCACAAAAAATCGACAATTCAATGTTTGAACTCAAATACCACATGTAACTTTAGGCAGAACAAATAATCTGAAAGTACTCCTTTTCCTCGTAGGGCTCTCGATCTTCTTGGTTAAAACAACGTTCTTTCAAACTTTATTGATAGATTTTTGACGATGAATATGAAGTGCTTTTAAATTGTGAATTTGACAGGATTTGTTTTTGGTATCCTTTTTTCATCAAAACATAACCTCTTACTCAGAGGACCTCTTGCTTTGATCAAAACATTAGGTTACAAACAGAAATAAAATAAGGTGGTGAGACATTCATCAACCGTTATATTTTAGATCTATCTTCTTGTAAGGTGAACAACTATTCTTTAAGTAACTATGAAACTCTGAATAAGGCAGACCAAAGTAGCTGGAAGGTATTGAAAGCCTGACCAGAAATGCAAAGGGTATAATGAGAAACCTTAAAGCCCTTCTATGTTTCTCTCCTAACCTTTGCGGGTTATGATCATCCTCAACTGCGGTTAGTTCTCACATATTGACGTTTTCAAAGAATAAAATGTTTCATACCTTTCATTTTATGTATAGTAATGTAAGGAAATCTGTGAGGCTTGTTTTCAAGCCATTTGTATACCATGAACTTTGACGTATTGGAAGATAAATACGGCTTAACTATAATCTAATGGACACATTAGTTATGGGAAAAGTCGAAAAACGAATCAAAATTGCACAAAAAAATCTACTAACCAACAATCAGACATTGGAGAACAACAGAAATTTAATACTTTCATATCGAATAAGGTTATTTAGTAAAAGATATTTACAAGAAATAAATGAATAAATAATTGTTAAAGGAACGGAGAAGAAATTTTACCTTCCTTAGAAACCATGATGGACCAACTCCCTTGCCATCATGACCGATTCTTATTTTGAAGATTTCTCCAATATCTTTACCAGCATTAATAGTGAATTTATCAACACTAAAAACATTTGAAAATTTTCTCCGTATCTACTTCAAATGAGGATGAAATTTCTAATTCGTTATTAGAATTGGTTTTTATTTATGTTCTGAGTACACTAACCTTCCTCTCTTAAAATTAGAGCTGCTTGACGGCAACATTATTGGTCTTGAAGTACCGCTTCTTCCAAACAAGACTACGTGTACCGATGCAGCTGTTCCCGCCCAAGCTTGATCGCCTGTATATGTTATGACGTCATATAAACTAGATTGTCCATGACCTGAAAAATGGAAAGGAAAAAAAAATATCGGAATTTCAAGGGGTGAGAGGTACTCTATGAAAGCTACAAAAATATGCATGTTTACAAAGCACTTTGTAGAAAGAAAGACAATACATTGCAAAAAATAACGGAAATAATGAACATCATGAAGAGATTTAATGAATCTTACAATGAATGATGAGAAGAGACAAGACAAAACCACAATGGATATACATCATCATTTCTCTCTTACCAAAGTCCAAAAACATTTGCCTGAGACAGTTTTGCTTTGTCCAACTTTTCAAGAACTATATGTTTGTGTTTTTTCACAGCTGTAAAAACATCTAAAAGTTTGTTTGTTCAAATAGAAATTCGTTGTTCGCTGTTCGATGCCTAATTCTTCCTTCAATCACAGCCAACTTCCTCAAAATAGGGGAGCACCACGAGGGAGCTGGGATACAACATGGGGTTGCTTTGAGGTTAAATAGCCCTTAATAATCTTTGTTAATACCGATTCTGTCCAATTTGACCTTATTTCGCGAATTTGTTTTTTTCTAGGCAAACGTTAATTTTGACCTGTCGAAATGAATAATGCAATATTTCAAGACATTTATTTAGGTAGCTGCACAAATATATTGACTTGCTTTGCGCTTGAATGAAGATTTAATGAATATATCTTTTACTGTGCAATCCAATACCAGCAGAAACAGTCCATTTAGCCTAGATACGAGGTTGTAGTTCCTCGGAGAGCCATTAAAACCATTTTGGAATAAGAATGTCAATTCAGGCACTAAGGGTAACCAGAACAGTGGCCCCAAGTGCAATTAATTTTTTTTGAAATACATGAAATCTTCAAAAAAATACAGAAAATCTTGGAAAAAATACAAAAAATCTCGAACAAAATATACCGAAATCTTGAAAAAAATCGTCACAGATAAGGTGCCATTATGGCTACGCCGTTCTTCGAGTAGCCGACAAATAAGTTCATTCCGTATCCATGTCCGTTCAATAATTTCTTATCCGAACGATAGTTTTGTGGGGAAAATCGTTATAGTAACTTTGACTATTTCCTATCCTGATTATTATTCCGTAACATTGATAATAAAACTCTGTGAAACATTTTTCCCATAAGGTATTGTTTCTTTGTAAACGACCCAAATGTCGTAAATGTTCAGCTTCAAAACGAGGAGAATTCTGCTGTGATCAACCAGGTCTGTCCAAAAGCGGAAGGAAACCCTGGGTACGAGATTGTACTGTGACGTAATTTCCGAAGACGTTTAAAAATACATCAAATTAAAAACCACCATTGGATGAATGAACAGCTTAATGACATTTGTTTATGGCGAACAATTCTCATGAACATTGACCTGTTTAGTCGAATTTCACTGAGGGTTAAAGCACCCAAATCCTCCAGCTTACTTTATTTATAAAGATATATTTACAGCTAGACCCACTTCTCGTAAATGTATGGGTAAGGCATTACTCACAAGAGGCGTTCCTCAGTTTCATGGGTGCATAAATATTTTTAAAAAATGGTTCGGTCGAAAGTACTATCCACTGCAAGCTGCAAGCTGCTTTAACAAATGATTGAACACAACCTGTTGTTTTGGTCATGGTTTGTAATACCATTTCATTAACAACAAAAAAATATAAATGACTCAAAGGCAACGAACGGAATATTTTACAACTTCGTGCCCATTGTTTCAATTGTTTAATACTCTGTACGTGCTTTCAAATGAGAATTTTAATCCCTTACTTCTGTTGTCATTATATTTTATTTATGTATTTATTAATACCTCCTACGAAACAGTAAATAATGGACTATTTCATATAGCTAGTTAATTCCCCCTGTTCGAACCAAAACATGTCTTAATAATGACTTAAAAAAAAAGAAAAGATTGAGCTATTATACAGGGGGTTATAAACTCAGTATGCGAAATGGCTCCCTGCTATGTTACATACCGACGTGCTAAAAAAGGAAAGGTGGGCATAAAAGCATCAAGAATCTGAAATAGAATAGAAGGATTAGATAAAGCTGTTTAGAATATTCTGTATGTGTAGGAGAATATGAATTGGCTTTTCATTAGCTTCTGTTTATATATGCTACTTCATTTTGGGGTTGTATTTGTTATAATGCTCTTGAACATAGAACAGCTTAAGTATGGTTTGAAGGAGTTGCCGATCGTGTGGAAGTTTAGCAGAATCAAGAGACATTTTGATGGTTTCTGAGAAATGTTGACGATGGTTTTCTACATCAGTTTTAAATATGTGTTACCTAATGTGTTTTAATGTGTTCTGTCACTAATACTTGAATACTTAGAAATCCATTATTCTGCCTATATGCACGAAGACACAAAAATTTTGCACCTGAAAAAATTCATGATTCAATACAATAGATTTTTGTTTTCTTTCTTTCTTTGGCCACTTTCTTTCACAACGAAGTTATGTGGTGGTTTGTTGGCAATCAACAAAACGTAATGAAAGGGTGTGTGACCATTGATTAATTCTTTAGATATAAAAAAAAGAACGAAGATGTTAAGGCTAGCACTTGCTGTCTTGTTATTGGTTTATGGTTGCCATGGTGACGTTTATATGCACAACCCAAGGTAATGAAAATGTTTTATTGACGTTTATTTATTTATTCCAGGACCAACTGTATACGAAGTATTATTATCTTGGTCATACAATCGTAAATAAATCAATAGATCTCTCTTTATTTTTCAGGGGAAGCAACAACCGCTTGGATGAAAAAGGACGAGAAAGAGCCAACGCAAACAGGTAGAGTTTTTTTCCTTTTCTTTTTGTTAGTCTGTAAGTTCGTTTGTTTATTTGTTTATTTGTTTGTTTGTTTGTTTTTGGTGGGTTTTTTTCATTCCAATACGCATTCTTTTGAAGTACTTGTTAAGTAACCAATCACAGCCAATATATCGCTTGATGAAATGAGGAAATTGCTCTTTGGTCTTGATGTAAAACCGTATTTTTTTAAAGTTTTGAAATAAACTTTTCAAAATTACTAGCCTTATAAAGAAGTCACAATGGTTTCAGGGCGAATATTGATTCATCATATATGAAGCAGCGGAGGGTCTAAAGGGGATGTGGATATTCCTGTAGGAGAATGTAAGCTACAAAAGAATTACATGCAAATAATCCCATTGGTGAAACAGATTAAAAACAGAATTTGTGTTATGTACTCCTCCACAATTTTACCCTCCCTCCTCCGCCGCTGTTAAGCTACGCGTCATTCTTTATTTGTTTTTTCTTTCGCTATTTTTGTTTATATAGCAGCTTGAGATAATTTGAAAGTACATTTCGGATGTCCATCACATGAAGTCGTTCACTGCGTCGAAAATTTGCCTTGATTTCAAACAAATCTGTGTCAAACTTAAGAACCGTGAGATTTAATTTTTTCAAGATTAGAATAAGAAAAATTTGTATGGAGTATATTATAAGTTCCTTTCAAATCAAGTTTAAATGCCTCGATTAAGTTTCACTAGTTTTGGAGTTATTTAAATGTTTCTGTACCTAAAGACGGATTATAGAATTAATCAATAAATTGAATGAACATAATGGTTTAATTTGCAGAATGTTTGACTCGCAGAACAATAACCGTGGTGGATATAATGTTGGAAGTCTTTACTATTATGAAGACTCCGTGTTACCCATTGAATGGACCAATCAGCACTCATGTGGTGAAGCCAATGCTGATTGCCAGCTAATTGTACAGTATATGTGTGATGACCAATTAAGAGACGGCACCAAAACGAGGTTGTTAAATGTTATCTATTTTTTCCATTCATTTCGAATATTTTTGTAGGATGTACGGTTCCAATATTATTGTTCGGCTTTTTAAGTTTTACTCGTTGAAAAGGATACTAATTAAAGGAGGGGTTAAGGATAGTAATTCATGAGAACATCTGACTCTAATTTTAAAGTTTTCCTTTAGAACGATTCCTGAAAACCGAAACCAGTGTGAAAATTACGACTGCAACAGTGACTTAGAGTAAGAACATACCCTTAACTCGCAGTGTGGACCAAACCTTAACAATATTATCACAGTATAGTAAGCATATAGATAATACTAATGCATCGTTGGAGGCCTTCTGGTGATCCAGACGATTTGTCTATCCACTATCAAAACAGAATTAACTTCCCTGCAAACGTAGTTAACACATCAAATTCATTATAGATGCTTTGCAAACTGATCATTTCAAGCAAAAATGAGATTATATAGCACATTCATCAACTTATGCAGCCACCAACTTGATGGCTTTGTGGTAGAGTGCTCGCCTTCAGTGCGGGAGGTCAGGGTTCAAACCCTGGCAGAGTCATTCCAGCGACTATAACAGTGTGAATCGATCCACTCAGCTTAGCACTCGGCGGGATTGATATCTTTCCAATCGGAAATACCATAGAATACCAATCGGGATTGAAATCTAAGGGGGTTGTCTGGTTGAGCGGTTGAAGCATGCTTGTGACTTCCGTAGCCCAAATGGGAGCTTTAAATGCTCTGGGACCTCCTACGCAGGACTCTCATTAATAACAGTTCTATCGGAACTGAAGAGGCTATCCTGGGTAAACATTAATAATAAGAATAACAAGCAAAACTTGATCCTGTCACTATATAGTTAATCTTTCAATGCCTTTTTCATCGCCCAAAGATTCTTTGGATAAATTCCTTTCAAGTCAATTGATGAATATATTGCTTGAAAAATTTTCTCTTTCAACTTCGTGAAAACATCATCAGTTCGCAATAATATTAAATTCATGGATTTTTCATGGCTTCACAAAAGCTGTTAAAAAACTGTGTAAACTTCATAGTTTGCTTTTAATAAATTAGGTATGGCATGAATGAGAATTATGATTGGTATATGAACTGTAAATATCGGGAACGTAATAAAGGATTATTTACCGCTGACCAGGTGAGACCAAAATCTTAAGTGCGTGTCTTCGTATCTAAACTCTTTTCGTCTGAATGTCTCTTTATTTGTGTTTGAAATAATGAAGCATGACTTACCCATGACCTCGTTTTCTGAAGCCAAAATAACAAAGTTTTCGCCACAGATTTGTGAGATATGAATCCGTTCGTAATAGACATACAGTCATGCGTTTATCTATATTTCAAAAACTGTCTTCATAAAAATGCAAAGAATATTTGTGCATCTTCATTTATTATATTATAACTATAAATTGAAACACGTATCAAGCTGGCCATATAAACTATTACTCCTACCTAGAACGTCAATGGAAAAACTGCAAAATATACAAGACAAAATCCAAACGGCAATCGAAGAGGATATGAATGTCCTGAAGAACGGGATTATTACCCATATTGGCATCCTACTCCATGGAAGGTAAGGAAAGGGCTTCATCATTATTTTTTTTTTTTTTTTTATGTTTTCATGAAGGAATTACGCGTTACATCTTCTTCTCAATATTACAGGATATTGCCATCATGACAAATGATATACGACGTTGTGAAGAATTCCAAGCTGAAAGTCAAAATGTCAAAGAAAAGTATTCTTGCGTTCCACCAGCTGGCTATATGGAGGCTTTGGTTAATAAGGACAGGACTGCATTACCTAATAAATATAGAAAGAATCTGCCTTTGAATAAGGAAGACTGTGAGGTATTATATCTTTAACTATCTTATATTAATTATTTTATTTCATTTTATTTTATTTTTATTTTATTTCATTTTATTTTACAGGATCTGTGTTATCTGTTATCACAGTGTTATCACAGTTATCTGTGATAACAGTGTATTGTACATATGACTGTAGAATTACCTGTTTAAAAAAATAGTAAATAAAAACGTGAACGTGATGCATACTTGACGTTCTTGGAAGTACATTGTCAATGGCCTATTTAATGGTCCCGTACCACTTCACGGAAAAAGGAAATCTCTCTTAAGGATAGACTATTGAGATGAAAACCTTGTAAATTTGCCCAACAAAATTTATTTATAAAATAACAAGGATGTGAAATGTTTGGACATTATAAAAAAGTGCGAGCGTGTGCTTATCGAAGAGGGGCGTGGCTATAAACAAGGGTTAGGGTACTTTTCCTAGCTCTCTTCACATTCCCATTACTGGTATTTTGATGTACGTGAAGATAAGTTGATTTGATAATTAGTGTTACTGGTGCAATACAGAGATAAAATATTATCAATACAAGAAACTGAAGAAGATACCTGCACCTCTATTGTATTTTTGTATTTTTTCTTCTGTTTCAGAAAATTGTATTTCCCATTGATTCAAACAAGACAGCCCTATGGACCGAAACTAAACCGTGGGGTTTGGATGCTCCAGCATGCATCTCGGCACCGAAATCACGTGATAACCATAATGGAAATGGACCAACGGGTTTTGCTAACATGTACAATTGGACAATTCCCAAATTACCTCATGAACATTGCGCTTTGCGTCTCCGATATAACATATCCACTTCAGATTATAACATCACAGCCGACGCTTCTCTCAATAAACAAGGTATGATCCAAGGAAACGCCCCTAAGAAATGGTTACGAGGTTATTAACGCCTGTCATGTTATTCTGTTTAGGCAATAATCAAGAGACTGGGGTCGATATTGGTGCTTTAGTCGGACTATCCAAGACTGATGCTGAAGCTCGAGGTTACGTTTTCAAAAATAACCCAACGGTTGAACCATTGAAGTCATCCGACAAGCTAAAATTGCAGCTAGCCATAAATACAGCTCAGTATGGAAGGACCTTTCAAGACCGGTACAGTAGGATATAAGTTTCAATGAATGAATGAGTGAACGTATGAATAACTGTTCTGAACTGTTGAACTTCATTTCAGGTCTCATTCATTCGCCATCCGTAAACGTGAACCGGAGTTAGCAGGTGTGAAAATACATAACTTGAACGTTCGCGGTAAGCGTGGTAATATAGTTCAGGTATATCCGGCAGTTGAATACGACTTTGTGCCGAACAGGCTTGAAGCTAGCAAGAATGATTATATACATATTCAGTAAGTGTACCTTCAGATGATTTTCTGGTATCGTCCAGGTAAATTGTCAAAAAGGACATCGGAGAGGCTGCTTGTGTGTGATGTTCGTATAAGCTGTTGACATGATCTTCCTTCACATTTCATCTAGATGTGTTTATCTTTGAGAAGGGAAAAGTGACACTTTTTCTGCTGTAATATTGGATTTATTGGTATTTAGGTGGACGGGTTCCAACACAAATCCAAACAACAACGATGGACAAGGGTTGCGTGGAACAGATCGGAGTAACATAGTTCTTCTCACACCTCAGCAATATCCCGAAGGAACTCCTGGAAAAGCAGTGGCTGCTGGTTTAAAGAAGGGGCATTTTGGTAACAGTTACCCAGACCACTTGAACACTGTTGAGACTTTCCTGGGGCTTTCTAAAGAGGATACAGTGAATTTAGCTGTTCTCACCCCTGGTACAATTTTCTGCATTCATTCATTCTTTAATTCATTCATTCATTCTTGTTGTCATTTGTGGAATCTCGCTATTATTAACTTCACTCCGACTGAAACTAAATTTCTTTACACAGGTCAATTCCGGGGTGAATTGTCAGAATTAGACGACGCCGGTACTTACTTCGATTTGCCGCCAAGGAAAATCACAAGTGTCGGAACATTTTTTTATATGAGTACTCGAAATAACAACTTTTCAAACAGAAGCCAAAAAGGAAAGATTGTGGTCAGCGAGGCTAAGTCCTCTGCTGCTGAGATAGGATTTAGCGGTGGAAATGTTCAACTCGATGATAAGTAAGCAATTACTTTAAGCAAATTGTTGCTATCAAATTTCAATGACCACAACGTAATAATGATTTTCAAAACTGATATAAAATGACACGATACGATACGATACGATATGAACAAACTACACTATATTTTAGCTAGCTCTGTGGTGTTGTTTTCTTTTAAGAAAGCCTACTTGACTGTTCTTGTTTCTTTACTGACCAAATCAGCTCCCACACAATCTTTGCAATCTGTTCCCTTAAAGTATAAAAATTGGAATGGCGAACATTTAAAAGATGGAAAAACACTAGGCTATATATGACGCTACAAAGTTTATTGATATTTTTCCACTCTTTTTTTCTCAATTTTAGTAACGGTGTATGGGTTAAGGCAAAATCTTCTACAAAAACTGTCAAGATCGTTCTAGAAGAATGGGATAAAGATGCTGGTAATGATGTGATCGCATCCAAAGGAGGAGAACTGAAAGAAGGAGACGACTATAGCAGCAAATTTTTCGTGATTTATCCATTCGGAGATTTAACTGGTGGTGAGCCAGTTACCGTAAAAATGGAAGTAGATGATAGCGATACTACGATCTATCATTCGACTAATTACAAAGATTGGACAGAGGTATCTGGGGTGGAAATATCAGATAACGTTGCAACATTCTCCACTCAGAAAGGTAACAAAACAGCACCTTCGAACCCAGGATCTTGTTGCCTAGTCCCCTTTGCCCTATATCTGGGATCGAGGTTGATGAAATTAGTTTCACCGGAATTATTCCACAATTGATATCCAAAAAGAACTTATGCTTGATCAGCGTTTTTTTGGCTGAAAATATTTCATGGAACCTCGATTACCTTAAAAACTTGTTAAGGCTTGGTTTACATTGTGTTCTGGAACTTTATATAATCTTTAAAACGTCTATGATTTCAGGTGGAGTATTTGTTGGACGTTCTGAAGATTCAGCCAACACGAGCGCAATCGTCGGCGGAGTTGTCGGCACGATCGTCATATTAGTACTTATTGTCGCCGTGGTATATTTTTGCCGTAAAAACCCGAGTATCCGAAGCAAGCTTGATGGCCTCAAGATGGGCAAGGTTTAAGGAATAACGTTGCCTCAATAGTTATCAATTACAATATTTTTTTTAATGTAAAATTAGCACCAAACAATGTTGCCAAAAAGGCTGAGAGTACCATTCTCAGTTTTGTTTTCGTTTCTCCGCTAATGCATCTATCTATATCAATTACCCTCAATAAATCTTACGCATTTGTTTAATGAACGGAAACGGAAATTAGATATGTATATCATGTATTATGTCACTATTGTATCATCTGTAGAAATGCAACAAGACAATTCTTCAAGAAAAGACTGTTGCTTACCTTTCCAGTTCTTTTAAGTTTTTTTAATTTCGAGAAAAAGAGTAGATTCTTTACCAGTTTCAACCTGCTAATTTTTCCGAACAAAGGGCTTACAAAACCGTTTGAAAGAACGAGCCTGACTCTCAATGACCCAAACAAATTTTACAAAGGTTCACACTACGAACTTTGCTGATTCGAACATGGTAGATTCATAGTATACGAAGAACCCATTTTACGAAAAGTTGACCAATCATATCATCGTATTCCCATCGACGCTTCCCAACAGAATGGAAATCAGTTCTTTCTATTTAAATGAAAAACTATTTTTCATAATGCACAAAAATAAACACTATGACACCTACCTATAACCGACTCTTTTCCAGGAATGGAACGGAACTCCTAGAAGTCTAAACCACTACTTAACCAACACCCCCTTATAGCGAACACATTTTTTTGGTCCCGAAGGTGTCCGCTATAGGGAGGTTTGACTTTATATATGTATGACGTCAAAACAATCATTTAAGTGGAGATGGTGGCAGCGCAAGGTTTTTGGCGGAAAAGTTTTTTCACTCAAATAAAAAATAAAAATTCAATTGATTGAATGCCTGTTTTACAACATGTCAACTGAATTTGATAGATTGTGCAGATAGTGAGTTTTCTGTAGTATGATTCATGAACCTTGAGTTATTTTAAGATGGCTTCCAAAGCTGAGGAACAATATTTCACTGTTTCAGAGACGCAGAAGAGTGCTTGTGAAGCTCGTAAAATATTTTTCTCTTTTGTAAAGATGTTACTTTACGGAAAACAAATAAATAAAAACAATAAAAAAAGAAGATGCATTTGAATTAACAACAAACAACAACAATGAAAAACAAACCGCAAATCATTACAATGCATCAGATCATTCCCATATCGATAAGCTTCTATTAAGTTCAAATGAGTATAAACATAAAGCCACTCAATCTATCAACAGGTTAACTCATAACCTGCAAGAAAGAAATATATCAACAACAACAAAGGGTGAAAACCTTCCGTGATTGGTTATCTCGTTGTAATAAGCATATTGATTGGTGAAAACAATTGTCAAACAACATCAAATCGAACACAATTATAAACAATTATATATACTATAGTACAGAAGCATATTAAGGAAAAGCATTTTAAGGAGAAAGAAAGGTTGTGTGTCTAACTATGCAAAGAAGGAAGATGGAAACAGGTAAGGGCTTTTGTCAAGGAAACACATCATTTTCGGCATTACTATAACTTTTGCGTATAAAATTTACTTCACAAAATTAACAAAGAATAATATCTAAAGGTCAGGATATAGCATATAGTTCATCTGACAATTTCTCTTAACCTAAGTACATGGTGAAAACCTTATAAATTTTGTCTGGGAAAGTGAGACTAGAGTCAAGTTATACTTTTTTATACTTTTTATATGACTTTTCACTGTAATTTCATAGTGGAGAGAAACTGTCTGATGAACATACTCAGATGTACATAGTCAAAGAGATTCTTTGTCGTTTATTTAAAGGGAGTTTGACCACGGCAGATATTACTTTCGCTTTTGATTTTTTTGTGCTAATATGAAGTGCTGTTCTTAAGTAAGCAAGTATGTAAGTAACCTGGAGTTTTGAGTCATTAGACTTCCATCCATATCGGTTGGTTCATACGCCCGCCGACTTGCAACTGGGAAGTTGACTTGCCACCAGAGATTCGTATAGCCAGTCAATAAATGGCTCCAAATGGGCTGATACGCTGCTTTTAAAGCGCATCGGACTGAAGTATCGAGAAGTGACATGACTTGAGACTTTAACACGTGTCTAAGTGGTCGCGCTAGAAGGTACTACCCACTACACCATCGCTGCAAAATTGAAGTTGGAGAATTGGGGCAACATAAAATAAAGCTTCGCTTAGCTTTCGTCTGGAAGTTAATCCACCTTTCTGTTAGTGGGGAAGTTAAGTCCACCTAGAGATGTACAGACTGTTTCGTAAAATACTTCACAGCAACTTCACTTCGTTTCTTAACTTAATATACCTTTCCCGAATTTCTTTTAACGTTGATGCTCCGCCCAACTATGATACTCTGCCCCGTTTTGATGCGATGATTTTGTGAAAATTATCATAAATTGTCCCACAGCGATTTCCAGCAAAATATATAATTAAATAATTAATGCAAAGAAATACAACGCATCAAAACGAGGCGGGGTAAGATAGTTTGACCAAACATTGGCGTTTAAACTGAAATTCAGGAAGGTGTATTATCGTACATAAACAGCATAAAAGAACTTCATAAAAAAAATCCCTAAAGGTATTGCTTCATTTTGTAAATGACCCAAATGTCATTATAATTTAGCTTGGAAATTAAAATTGAGAATTGAGAATTGAATCCACACTGCTCTACCTTGAATAAACCTTGCGATGAATGTGAATGAAATTTTTCACTCACAAATTTACCATAAAGATGTCTTATTATATAACCAGTTAGAATAGGATATTGTCAACCTTCCAGTTAGGTAATTTAATGCATTTAAACGGCACTTGAGCACAAGTAACCTGACCTTCTAGCGCATGCTCTATAGGAAATTAGCTATGATGTATTCTCAATAAGTTATTGGTTACACCTTCCTATGCATAATTACTTTAACTCATAATTTCGTTTTAGGACGTCAATACTTCTTCCTCTTCTTGGCATGCTTAATAGTTCAGCAATGGAAATTTTCTCAATCCATCACGTTATCGAACTGCAGAGTTTTTTCAACCGGGGTGTACTGCAATACATTTTACATCTTCAAGAAGAAAGCTAATGAATTCAGACAAAATACGGGATCACTATCATTGAGATATGTTCATAGCCCGTACATGATAACAGATACAACACCAAATGTCTGCACGACTACCGATCGACGATGCCCAGCGGGTCAGCGGGCAGTTTTCTCCAGCAAGTTTCCTTCTTTACGATTTAAGGAACTAATATTTGAAAGAATGTTTGTAACATTTGTCAGTAATTCCTTTTTCAGGATATTTCCTGAATTGGAGAAATTAGAATTTCTGTTTAGCCAAGCAGTAGTTACAGAAATACCGAATCCTTTTCCGTTCTCGAAAAAGTTGCAGAAGATCGTAATAAAGGATACTCAAGTGAGGGCCCTAAAGAAGAGCACTTGGAACAGTGTAGTAGAGAATTTGAACAGCTTTGAAATCAATTATCAGCAAAAAGAAGGCAATCAAAATGATGCATTTCTCTTCGAGATGGTTCAATTTAAGAACGTCAAAACAGTAACATTTGCTTTGGAGACATTATCAAACAATGTCAAGGTTACCTTACCAAAGTTTTTAACACAACCAGCAAATGCGTTTTATTTGACCATCACTTATAAAGGAAATACACCAGATCAACTAGCCCTAAACTACGATCAGTATGGAGGCGAAAAAAGTTATGTAACTTTGATATTGGACAAAGGACTGGCTCCAACAACCTTTTCGAATTTGGCACCAAAGCAAACAAGAAATCAGATGTCCAATTTGAAATTGATGATAAAAATTGCAGATAAGACAAGCTATGCATTCGTCCAAAACAAAATTTATGAAGAGAACAGCAATAAGGACAACCTGCATATGTTGCATAACACAGATGAGCATGCTTTCCAAGAAATAACATCTGGCGTTGAAATAATTGAAGAAACAGGTGATGGTACGGCAAAAAGCCCAAAAATTGTTAATGCAGTCATCTTTGACCTGAAAAAATTCTTAAACGAGATCACTGACAAGAAAGCAGAGCATTACGTCATCAATACCCAAATTCTTTTCTTGCAGTCAGGTTTAACAGTCAATTACAAACCATTCAATATCAAGATTCGTTACAACTTTATCATAAAGGCAAAAGAAGCGCTATACTATGATTTCACCGACGTTACCGGGCTCAATCTGGACAAAGACAGCATCAATTACCAAAGTGGACAAGTACTGACCAAGTTTGAATATGTTTCTGATTTGATGAGCCTCTACAAAAAATTTCATATTCATTACCTATACAGCATTTTGTTTGGCATCGTGGAAATTGCCAAGCCTAGAATCGTTGTGGAAGCCACTGACACCTTTAAGAACACACAAAAGATAATCAGAAACAGAATGCTAGATGTCACTAACATTAACAAAATCAAACAGCAGATTGTTGACAATGCCAAACAGCATCAAAAACATTATGTGGAAAATGTCATGTTCAAAATTCACGAAGTTGTAGAGTTTGTCACAACAGAAACTGCAAAAGGTAGAGCCATTCCACGTTCATCGACAGAGATTTACAAAGAAAAAACTGTCATTCATCAAGAAGTTGCCCAAAGTCTAATTTCCCTAGAAAATAATGACAAAATTTTGAGAAACCAAAATATGTTATTGAAGATTTCCAAATTAAAATCTAGCAACATGATGAAGATTGCGCGTGTTGAGGCAAAGCAAATCGACAACAAAATTCGTAATGAACGCAATGCTGCTGCAAAAATGAAAAATTTAAGAATCAAATACGAAAAAGAAGCAGAAGAAGCCAAAGAGGCTTTTGAGGTTGCAATGAAGAAACGACAAGAAGAAGCGATTGCTGAAGCGGTGTTTGGTATCTTTGAGGCTGTTGGAAGTATTTTCACGGGCGGAGGTAAAGCTGTTATCGGCATTCATAACACAATTCAAAAACTGACGAAGAAAATCAAAAAGCTTGAGAAGTCTCTCAAAAAAATTCAAAAATTAGTAAAAAAGTTAAAATGGATCATTGTTGAAGTAACAAAGAAACTCTCAAAAACAATGTCGCTTGCTAAAGATGCTGGTGAAGCAACTATCAACGCTGAAAGAGTTTACAATACAATGGTATCCGGTTTTGATCCAGGAGAAGCTGTTGAATTTACAAGAAAAGTGAAGAATGTAGATGCTGCTGATGTTCTTGAGTGGGATATCGCAAAAATGCATGTGCTTGGGGTAATGGACGCATCACTGACCTCGGAAATTGGAGAGGCTGCAACATACAAAGAAGCTCTTTTAAAAATGATTTCGGCTGGCAAAGCCGAAACGCAGACAATGATGCGCCTGGCATTAGCTGAGTCAGATGCATTTTTGGCGCAGTATAAAATGGGAGCGTTTCAAAAGGAATCAGATTTCATTGAAGAAGCCATACCTCCTGACAATTCCAAAGATTACGAAGACAATCGTCAGTTAAGTATCAAGCAGCTAAA
Source organism: Turritopsis rubra (assembly GCA_039566895.2). NCBI lineage: Eukaryota > Metazoa > Cnidaria > Hydrozoa > Anthoathecata > Oceaniidae > Turritopsis > Turritopsis rubra. The sequence continues at coordinate 13,990,255 of CM077630.1, forward strand.
GTTAGACGTGTTTCTCCATTTGAATGGATTTTGTGCGTCATCGTTCTATTTTACCTTACAAGAGTGTCATGTGTTCTCACAGTTTTCGTTTAGTTCGACGTTGTCCGAAATACTTTACTTAATGAATAGAATACAACTGGACACAATTGAAGACACAGCTGAATTATATCCCCCACCTCAGTCGTTTATCGACAAAACCATTCAAATCAATACTGATGATAAGTTGAATGATTTTCGACAAAACGGGTCTTTGATCTTTTCTGTACCGATGGAAGAAAAAGTATTTGCTCATTTCGATCGAGTTCGTGTAGAAGAAATAAAAGTGATACTGAATGGGATCAAAGTGACATCGCCAATTGTTCAAGTCCTCATTGAAAACGAAGGTATTGTTCAGGATAGGTTACGAAATTTGCCATTCGTTTTTGTGGGTGAAAAATGGAGTCGAATCATACAATACGAAGCAAACCCACAAGTGGGGAAAGAAAGAAAGTTTCTGGTGAGGGCAGATGTTCACAGCAAGTTCTCTGGTAGCTTTAATACACCAACGCCATTCACAACATGGATGATCTCTGTTGAAAAGGATGACAATCCAGGATTAAATCTTACCGGTGTCTCATCCATTGATATCAAGTTCTCTGGGAATCTTATGGTGAGGGAGAATATACATGTTAATGAAACTGCCCAAATCAATTATATGAACACGTTGTTGAAAGAAGATTCCAGAGGTGAAATTACCTATGATGAAAACGTGGATGAGTAATGCGGCCACTACTGATAAAATGATAACTTATTTCATCAATTGAATTTTTTGGATTAATTTCATAAGTTTTTGGGTATGCTATATGATTAAGATGTGAGTGAAGAAAACTGATTAACCCTTTATGAAATTGGTTCTTATTTTTCTTTCATACCGTTTAGTAGATGTTTCTTCCGAATTTCTGCGGTTAACTTAACTTCGAATTCTTTATGTACCCTCTTTGAATATGATATTTGTAAGTAAGTAGGTATGGCAAAGATTTCGAAGGAACTGATATTAAAACGATCAATGGTTTTATTAACAATAACTATTATCACCCATACCTTCAATACAGTTATCCAGGGTTATGGAATTCAATGCACTTGCTTTGAGGATCCATTTTGTCCATCATTAGGGATGAAGTTTTTAATTTGTTGTTGGAATTTTGTCCAAACGTTGTCCTAAATTTCCTTAGCTTGGAAGTTTTATTGTGTGCGGAACATTCATGTCAAAATAGCTTACCGGAATTGTATCGTATGTGTGGGAGTGTGGTGCATTTATAAGTGAATGGTGAATTATTTTTGTCGTGTGTTACGTCCTCGTTTTTGAAATGTTTTTATGTTAGCTGGTGGCGTGTATGGATAATTGTCATTTGTTAATGTCAGTTTTGTGGTTTGGTAAAGTTGTTTCTGTAGATAATGGAAGTGTATGGTGAAATGCTTTACGCATTTCGTTTTTGAAAAAAGAAAAAAAGAAAAAGAAAACAAATAAGGTTGGGGAGGAGGTTGGGGAGGAGGTTGGGGAGGAGAGCAGTGTTGGCTGTTAATACAGTAGTGATGAGATCGCAAAGGACGCGCGTATGAGTTGGCCAAACCAAGGGCAGAACTGCAGGTCCTTCATCAGAAAACACATATTGCCATTAAGCCTCTGGTCCAAACAGCATTCCAACCAGAATCCTACATCTTCTAAAAAATGATATTTGTGTGCCTCTTTCGGAATTAGCCAATATTTCTGTTTCTTCCGGTCAATCTCGAACGATGTTGAAAAAGGTGATACCTATCTTCAAAAAAGATTCCTACTTCTAGTTCAAAATTACCAATATCTCTGTTATCAAATATCGATAAGATCTTTCAAACATTTATGTATAAAAGGGGCCTTTAATTTCTTGATGTCCATAGCTGTCTTTATCCTCTTCAATTTGGTTTCCGTGCCAACTATTCTACAGCTCTTTCTCTTTCTAATATTGTAGAACATATCGACAAAGCTCTTGACAATGGAAACTTTGCTTGTGGTATTTTTCTCACCTTACAAAAGGCTTTCGATACGGTGGATCGCGAGATTTTACACCGAAAACTTTCTCACTATGGAATTCGTGACTTACGATTGAACTGGTTAATTGTCATTTCTCACTGATAGGAAAGAGTTTGTTTCTCTAGGTGTAAATCTTCTGTAAAAGTAACTCTTCATGGTGTCCCACAAGGCTCTGTTCTCGGCCCATTACTTATCCTAATTTATATAAACAATTACGCATACCGTGAAATTTTCGTCTGTATATCACTTGGCTTACTCAATTTTAGTAAATCTCTTAAACAGTTAGGGAAGCGTGTCAACATCGATCTTAAACTTTTATTACATTGGCTATATGCTTATAAAATTTCCCTAAATGCAAGTAAAACTGAATATGTCTTATTCCAACATAAACGTTAAGTTGAAAATTATGATATTCGAATTAAGATTGATGGCAAAAAACTTTTTCCTAGCACGCAAATTAAGTATCTTGGTATATCCATCGATAAAAACCTAAACTGGAAACACCACGCCGATAACGTTTGTTGTAAACTTCGGAAGGCTAATGGGTCCTTATCTATCTTACGTCATTTTGTACCCCGATCAACTCTTATTTTTATATATTTTTATATATTTTTATATCTATGCTTTATTTCTTTTCTTATCTTATTATCTTATGCTTGTCAAGTTTGGGCTCAACCTGACAACGTGACAATTACATCACAAAACGTGCAGCTCGTTTAATTTCTTTTTTCTCACTGGCAATCACATTCAACTCCCATTTTTTGGAACTTAAAATCCTAAAATTTCATGATTTTATTCCATATCTCAATATTTTATTTGTTCACAACTTTTTAAACGATAAACTACCTGATGCTCTTCATAGTACATTCAATTTTCCCCATTTTACCTCTCCGCTAAACACCCGCACACGGAAATCAGGATCTCTAGCACAACACAGATTTAACACGCTTTGTTTTGGTAAATTTTCAATTCAATACCAGTGTATTAAAACCTGGAACGAATTTCAACTCACTTTACGTTTTGACGACTTATCTCAGCTTAATCTTTCTACATTGAAGCAACACGTTAATATTTTCCCGAATTGCGTTGAGTAAATTGAATAATCTTTTGCTTGCTTATACAATACTTTCATTTGTTTTTGTTCTCGATTATTTAATATCTAATTTTTAGTCTATTTACTTCTTTATTAATTTTTTGTGGTTACCCCCTGATTAGGTTAATGCTATTTGGAGTAGTCTCCCGTAATGTCGACTTTGTATTTATTTTTTATATTTGTCATCAAATGAATTTATCCTTATCCTTATCGTTATCAGGAGCTGACACCTACAGTTTGCACAATGGCAGTTCGTTTCTAGTTACCTACGGTACCACGGTCTGTCAGCCCTACAAACTACTCATACTTTTGGTAAAGAACTACTGTATACACTGCCGGTGATTTGGGAGGAGTGGGAGATGAAAGGATGAGTATAGAAATTACCGTTAATTTGTAGAATCGCTGTGATGTCTATAATACTGTGTCGAGAAAAAACTTTATTTCTTTTGTTTATATTTGCTATGTTTTTGTTTATTTGTTGGTGTCTATGGTGTAAAGTTCAATTGACGTTCGATTTGAGTTCTATTGACGTAATCCTGTTAATAAAAATGGTGGTTGAGTGGTGAAGTGATGTGTCATTTGTGGTAATGGCGGAAGTGTGTATGGATTGAAGGATTGTATGAGATCATATTGAGGACATTTTTGTGTGTGGCTGTGAGGACTTAGAATTTGCATGTGTGTGTGTATGTGCTATAGACTATGGGAAAGTTAATGATCTGCTGTAAAAGGTGTAAAGATGGTGGTGGTGGTGTGTGTAAAATTAGTTTTGTGTGGTGTGTTTTCAGTGTGTTTGTTTTTGGTGTGAGTGGGTTATATTTAGTACATAATTGTTTTCCTTAAATGTGTCTGTAAGTGGTTTGTTTGCGAATGTGAATAGGTGTGCTTGTCTTACGAATTAGTACATCTGTGTTTATTGTCGGGAAATGCAAGCGGACCGGGGTTTGGAGACAACAAAGGCAAAAAGGAGATTTCTGATTCTATTCGTATTCAACGGAAACCCCGACCAATTACAAAGCTTTCTTGATCACATGAACAACTCGCACCCTACCCTCAAATACACGTTTGAACATTCAAAAACATCGATAAACGTTCTCGATCTGCACATATACATAGATGAAAACAGCTAGCTTAAAATGAAACTTTACAAAAAGGCTACCCACAGTTCCTGTTTTCTCCACTTTAACTCACACCATCCTGTACATATAAAAAAAAAGCATTATTTATTCACAAGCGTAAGGCTATAAACACCTAGAAGAAGATTTACATCAACTCACACGCAATTTAGTTGAACGAAACTACCCATTACACCTTATAAACGAACAAATATCCCGAGCACTCACACAGTCAGAACTCATTCACCACCAATATAAAAGCACACATTACGTTCACCGTTCACCGTTTCTGATTAGATTTGAGAAACAAACCAACAAGAAAGAACTAACCAAAATGAAAATCAGGGTAAATAGATATCTTTCATAAAAATTTCATATACTTATCATATAATCGTTAAATCTTCAAAAATTAAATCAAATTAAATAAGAGCGAACGAAAAGCCATCATTATCAACATCTAAACAAAACAAATCAAACAAAATGATACTGACAGCGGTTGTGTGTTTAAATTAATCCTAATAAATAACATGTAAATCAATCAAAAAAATAAACAAAATGTTTGCTCCACACAGGGAATTTCACTTTCCAACAAACCCATTACTCCTCCACATTTTCAACATAGGTAATTTCACCTCTGGATTCTTCTTCCAACAACGCGTTCATATAATTGATTTGGGCAGTGTGATCATCATGTAAATTTCCCCTTACCATCAGGTTCCCAGAGAACTTGACATCAATGGATGAGACACCGGTAAGATCTAATCCTGGATTATCATCCTTTTCAACAGAGATCATCCATGTTGTGAATGGCGTTGGTGTATTAAAGCTACCAGAGAACTTGCTGTGAACATCTGCCCTCACCAGAAACTTTCTTTCTTTCCCCACTTGTGGGTTTGCTTCGTATTGTATGATTCGACTCCATTTTTCACCCACAAAAACGAATGGCAAATTTCGTAACCTATCCTGAACAATACCTTCGTTTTCAATGAGGACTTGAACAATTGGCGATGTCACTTTGATCCCATTCAGTATCACTTTTATTTCTTCTACACGAACTCGATCGAAATGAGCAAATACTTTTTCTTCCATCGGTACAGAAAAGATCAAAGACCCGTTTTGTCGAAAATCATTCAACTTATCATCAGTATTGATTTGAATGGTTTTGTCGATAAACGACTGAGGTGGGGGATATAATTCAGCTGTGTCTTCAATTGTGTCCAGTTGTATTCTATTCATTAAGTAAAGTATTTCGGACAACGTCGAACTAAACGAAAACTGTGAGAACACATGACACTCTTGTAAGGTAAAATAGAACGATGACGCACAAAATCCATTCAAATGGAGAAACACGTCTAACTTTAGCTGCTTGATACTCAACTGACGATTGTCTTCGTAATCTTTGGAATTGTCAGGAGGTATGGCTTCTTCAATGAAATCTGATTCCTTTTGAAACGCTCCCATTTTAAACTGCGCCAAAAATGCATCTGACTCAGCTAATGCCAGGCGCATCATTGTCTGCGTTTCGGCTTTGCCAGCCGAAATCATTTTTAAAAGAGCTGCTTTGTATGTTGCAGCCACTCCAATTTCCGAGGTCAGTGATGCGTCCATTACCCCAAGCACATGCATTTTTGCGATATCCCACTCAAGAACATCAGCAGCATCTACATTCTTCACTTTTCTTGTAAATTCAACAGCTTCTCCTGGATCAAAACCGGATACCATTGTATTGTAAACTCTTTCAGCGTTGATAGTTGCTTCACCAGCATCTTTAGCAAGCGACATTGTTTTTGAGAGTTTCTTTGCTACTGCAACAATGATCCATTTTAACTTTTTTACTAATTTTTGAATTTTTTTGAGAGACTTCTCAAGGTTTTTGATTTTCTTCGTCAGTTTTTGAATTGTGTTATGAATGCCGATAACAGCTTTACCTCCGCCTGTGAAAATACTTCCAACAGCCTCAAAGATACCAAACACCGCTTCAGCAATCGCTTCTTCTTGTCGTTTCTTCATTGCAACCTCAAAAGCCTCTTTGGCTTCTTCTGCTTCATTTTCGTATTTGATTCTTAAATTTTTCATTTTTGCAGCAGCATTGCGTTCATTACGAATTTTGTTGTCGATTTGCTTTGCCTCAACACGCGCAATCTTCATCATGTTGCTAGATTTTAATTTGGAAATCTTCAATAACATATTTTGGTTTCTCAAAATTTTGTCATTATTTTCTAGGGAAATTAGACTTTGGGCAACTTCTTGATGAATGACAGTTTTTTCTTTGTAAATCTCTGTCGATGAACGTGGAATGGCTCTACCTTTTGCAGTTTCTGTTGTGACAAACTCTACAACTTCGTGAATTTTGAACATGACATTTTCCACATAATGTTTTTGATGCTGTTTGGCATTGTCAACAATCTGCTGTTTGATTTTGTTAATGTTAGTGACATCTAGCATTCTGTTTCTGATTATCTTTTGTGTGTTCTTAAAGGTGTCAGTGGCTTCCACAATGATTCTAGGCTTGGCAATTTCCACGATGCCAAACAAAATGCTGTATAGGTAATGAATATGAAATTTTTTGTAGAGGCTCATCAAATCAGAAACATATTCAAACTTGGTCAGTACTTGTCCACTTTGGTAATTGATGCTGTCTTTGTCGAGATTGAGCCCGGTAACGTCGGTGAAATCATAGTATAGCGCTTCTTTTGCCTTTATGATAAAGTTGTAACGAATCTTGATATTGAATGGTTTGTAATTGACTGTTAAACCTGACTGCAAGAAAAGAATTTGGGTATTGATGACGTAATGCTCTGCTTTCTTGTCAGTGATCTCGTTTAAGAATTTTTTCAGGTCAAAGATGACTGCATTAACAATTTTTGGGCTTTTTGCCGTACCATCACCTGTTTCTTCAATTATTTCAACGCCAGATGTTATTTCTTGGAAAGCATGCTCATCTGTGTTATGCAACATATGCAGGTTGTCCTTATTGCTGTTCTCTTCATAAATTTTGTTCTGGACGAATGCATAGCTTGTCTTATCTGCAATTTTTATCATCAATTTCAAATTGGACATCTGATTTCTTGTTTGCTTTGGTGCCAAATTCGAAAAGGTTGTTGGAGCCAGTCCTTTGTCCAATATCAAAGTTACATAACTTTTTTCGCCTCCATACTGATCGTAGTTTAGGGCTAGTTGATCTGGTGTATTTCCTTTATAAGTGATGGTCAAATAAAACGCATTTGCTGGTTGTGTTAAAAACTTTGGTAAGGTAACCTTGACATTGTTTGATAATGTCTCCAAAGCAAATGTTACTGTTTTGACGTTCTTAAATTGAACCATCTCGAAGAGAAACGCATCATTTTGATTGCCTTTATTTTGCTGATAATTGATTTCAAAACTGTTCAAATTCTCTACAGCACCCTTCCAAGTGCTCTTTTTTAGGGCCAGTACTGAAGTATCATTTATGACGATCTTCTGCAACTTTTTCGAGAATGGAAAAGGATTCGGTATTTCTTTTACAATGTTTTTGCTAAACTCGAATTTTAATTCCTTCAAGTCAGGAAATAATTGAAAAAACGAATTACTGACGTATGACACGTGTATTCTTAAGAAAACTAGCGTTTCGAACGGTAACTTGGGGAAATTTGGACTAAAAGTTGTGATGTGTGTACCGTGGCATTTATCAGTTTCCATGCATACACTTTCCGTGGGATCCTGAACTCTAAAAGGACTGTAAACAGATTTGATCTTCAGAGTTCCTTCCATGTTGTTCATATTTTTATGAACTTCTGCTTTGAAAACTGTAAAAGTATTGCATTGGACCAAATTTGTCCCAGAACAGACATTCTTCTCCTATGTTTATCGCCAAGCCTGGAAGCAGGAAACATGTCAGAATGATGAAACAAATTGTAAATCCTAAAATATCAAAATTACAAACATTTATTATGGAAGAAATATTTCCAATCTTTACGTTTAAGCTGACCGTGGCTGATTTAGACACTTTTCAACTGTGCTTTTAAAATTTTGAAAACGAAACAGGCGGGCACGTGCTTTGATCATATATATCTGGTCTGTAGATTTCCGTATGGATGGCACTGTTCACACACTGTGTTCAAGGTACCGATAAAGTTTATGTTGTAAACCTTGTATAATTTGTTGGAGTAATTCAGTTTATAAACAAATTTTTGCCTCGTTCTTTCAACCACTTTTATAAGAGTTTTCATTGTAAAGTTTTTATGAGTTTTTGCCTCGAACAGCCCCTTCAGTTTAATATCCATGGCACTTCTCCGCTTGTTTAGCGAAGGAGTATATGTGCTGGAATTAAAGGGAAACGCAAAAAATTATGGATCTGGCGGATAGCTTTTAGATTTAACCTACACATTTTCAACAAGAGCGATACAGCGTTGGATAATATGGTTACGAAATTACAGACCACGTGTACAAACAAGTCTGCAAAATAAAAGGCGTGGTTGCGTGTTTTGTCTTCAAAATTTTAAAAATACAGTTAAAAAGTGTTTAAATAGCCACGGTAGAAGCTACATTTTATTTTTATTGCATTTTTTGAATAGATTTTTTCTAGTTAGCTTTTCCATGGATTGTTAAAAAGTAGTGTAACATTCCGTGAGGTTTTTTTTAAATTTAATTCAAATTTAACTAGACCCCTGCAATAATTGTTTTCACATTCTCTAGGTATCGTTTAAGTTGATTTGTTACATCAGAAGTCTCATTACGCTTACGAAACGCATTACGCATTACTCATTACGCTTACGAAACGCATTACGCATTACTCATTACGCTTCCATGCGAAAAAACTTTTGCAATTTGCCAGTTTGAAGTAAAGTCTCGGGACCACGATCAGAATTTTTCAATGGCCTATCTTTGTTTTTGTTGTTGGTGGCGCAATATTTTTTTTCGTGTTGCAGTAGGTGGTATTCTTTTTGTGCATATATATTTCTGCGACCCTCTCCTTATAAGGACTGACCTGCTCATTTTTTTATTGTCTATAAAGATGTATAGGAATGAACTTTTATCGAACTTAATAAAAAAAAGGACTTTTTTCGTAAGACCAGAATGATCATTCGGTTGTCAAACGAGCGAACGATTACAGGTGAATATGCAATGAACAAATTGTATTCGTAGACATTTTAAAGGGGCTACGACACGAATCACGTGATCTTGATTTATGGCAAACAAACGTATTCCCTTTAAACAACATTTTGTTTTGAAACGATAATGATTTGCATAAATGAGTTTCTGACGTCATATTGTTGTTGAAACAATACAATTTTTTGTTTACACATTTTCATTGACAGATTAGAAAAGAATGAGACGCTTAAATTAATTCAAATTTAATGGCCGTCGTCTCAGTCTCCCCTCCTGTACCTGGTATTAGTGTTCAGCTAGGCTCTTCCTCCAGCAGGTGCCATTGTACTCAACATTTCTCCCATTTTGAGTTAAACGTAAAGGAGGTTATCTGTTGTGGTTCTGACTTATTTTGACATGTTGTGTTCCTCATTCATTTATTAATGTTTGGCTATATAGCAATATATAATTATGTATAATTATGCTTGTATAATTATGCTTGCATAAATCGAATGAATAGTCAAGTAATTAAATTATGCAAATAATAACTTTATGTTTTAGCACGTCCACTTCATCTATATTCGTGTGTGTGTGTGTGTGTGTGTGTGTGTGTGTGTGTGTGTGTGTGTGTGTGTGTGTGTGTGTGTGTGTGTGTGTGTGTGTGTGTGTGTGTGTGTGTGTGTGTGTGTGTGTGTGTATGTCGTTAAAAAAATTAAAATGGCAGTTATCTCTTCACGAGAAAAAGAACGTTTAGCAGCAGAAGTAAAACAACACCGTGTCTTATATGACGTCTTATATGACAAACAGTGCAAAGGTTATAAAGAGAAGGATGTAGTGGACAATGCGTCTGCAGTGGCACGAGAACTGGATTTTGCCGAGAATGCTATTCAAAGTTAATTTTTTCTGTTGGAATATTTGCATAGCACTATCCAAATGAGTTATAATGATTTCCATATTTACGAATTTTTTGAAACAACATGAAATAATTTTATTATTTTATTATTTAACGAATATTTATAGAGGATGTAGATTTCAATAATAAAAATAGACACTGTTCTCTATACGTGTCCTCTTAAAATGTGTGTGTTCATAGATGGTGAGTGAAAATTAGAGAAAAATAGATGAAAAAATATATAAAAATAATGGACTCTGAGTGTCGAATAATATCAAATAAATCATTAAAGAATATGATGAATAGAGCTGGACTTAGAATCGATCCTTGCGGTACACCTGCAGTAATGTATTCAGTTGATGAAAAGTGTGTTCATATTACACTCTTTGAGTTATATCAAAACGATAATCAGCAAACCAATTTTGTTATGAACCTTCAATTCCATCTCTGGTTAATTTAAAGATCAACTTTCGATATATATATAGATATAGATATATGAGGCTTCCGGCGCATTTTGGCAATATGATGTGAAAATAATTGCCCTTGCAGCGAAATGCTTCGATAAATCTCCGATACATCGAATACCTGTATATAGGGTATATTTTACCGCTAAAATGTCGGACAATACTAGGGCAGCCTACCTGTAGCAGCAACTCGTGATGCCCTTACTGATCAATTGCAAAGAGTTCGCGAGTCTGTTACTTCCTTGTATTTTTGGGCTAGGGAGAGAGTAGGCTATGGACAATCACCACTGGTAACAGCGATTCAAGAACAAGCCACGCAAGAAGAAGATGACGCTGACGCTGCACTCGAAGATATCCATCGACTATTTGAAGAGCCAGTAGACGATTTTACACCTCACGAACATAATCATGCGCTACAAAGAAGCTTTCGTATAGCTATTCGTCCGTAATCCTGAAGGTCAAGGTGTCTGTTGGATATTTCAGCTTAGCGATATATACTGGCTTAGAGTAGTACCTTTACAGCAGGTGTTCACCGTACTCATCTCAGCCTTTTCGAGCTCAAAGTGATGAAGAGTGTTGGTGAGTGTTGTATTTTCCATCATGTTAAACAACTTGATTTCTTCGCAATGTAGATGAAGCGCTTTGAATGTGTAGAAATTTGGGGTTATTCTATAATACCCAGCAGTTAAATGTTTGTGTACAGACATCGTTAACCTGAGAAGGTCTAATAATCCAGGCTCGAATGCCGCTCGATACCCCTTGGCTATAGATAAGGTTAGACTACCATCTCCATTTTTATCTACAAACACTGTTTTATTGCTTCTCGCGTTTATATTTCTGAGGATGGTTGATGACATGTAAAGACCTTTTGAAAAATCAATATACGTAGGATTTAGATCGGTAGGTACCTGATCTTTCGATGTAATCACACGCAAATCCTTTTCTAGATTGTGCCACCCACTACGAGCAGAGTATTGTCCAAGTACAACTCAGTCCCCGCTTTCAGAGTGACAAGGAGCCGCGTTTTACCTAGCGTATTCACGTATAGATATGGCTGCATTTATTTTATAAAGAAATGAGTAATCTTCTAAACTTTAACTCAAAAGTCAAATATGTACCAGATTATGGGAAACCTAGCGTCTTAATACCCGCAGAGGAACTATGGAAACAGCGAAGCGTTGTCAATCAAGATAGATCCTAGTTCACTGCAAACTTTCGGAATATCTTCTTACCGTTCCAACCCGAAGGCGCGATAGATCGTTTCAGAGGGCCGTTAGACTTTTACCTCGGACAACTCTTATTCGCTTTCTGGGTGATCCGATCTATTTTCTGCTTTCACGTCTACCTACAAACTTCTACCAGGAGATCTTACCTTTAATGCCAGAAAACATCCATACGAGACTGCTTTCCGAAGTTTTTCTAGAGAATTCGGTATCATACCAGCGCCTATGTATTGGCGATATCTCTCACGAATTCAGGTTGGTAAGGATAACCTCAAAATCTTTTGACGGATTAACTCGCGCGGGAGTGCAGAGGTTATCACAATCTATACGATACTACACCTATCCGATCTTAGAATCACAAGCGAGTACTAGATCAGTTATTATAGGCGATACACCACGTGCTTTGAACGCTCAAAAGATCTTCACGTCTTCTATACAGCAAGAGATTACAGAGTTTCAGAATGTCCTGAAGTATGCTAGGTCAAAACCAGATTTTGGTGTTACGCTAGGAACCTACCTGATACCCAGCGACTTTAGTTACTGTGAAGCACATCGGAGCGCCGTCGATTCCAAAACTCCCTCCTCAAGATATCAAAAAAATACATCCTCCTTCGAAACATGACGCGTTCAAAGGTAAGAGAACTACTGGTTTTCATACACCTCAAGATATTGTGGAAACACCCAAGCCTGGAGTAAAATTACCAGGATTCGCCAACGCAGAACAACAACATGAAGAGGAAAAGCAAGCTTTAACTATCGCTAAGGTATCACTTATTGCGCTTGGAATTTACTTTTCCAACTAACCAGTTTCCTAGCAGACCTAGTATGAAAACGATGAGTATACCATAACTCCTTTCTTCAGAAAGTTCAGTAACCAACTTACAACGCTTCCTATGACCCCAGGTAACACCGCTCCAAGCTTTCCTGCAACTTTCCCGAGTAGTCGCCCAAGTGCTTTGAGCTGCTTTTTCCCCCACTGCTGAACTCCTTCAGACTTGTCAGGCGGCCACCTCCAACTATAGTTGCACCTCCGGTTAACGAAGTTATGATTGAAGAAATAACAAGTCCAATCGCTGTCACGATTGCCGTAATCGTAACGCCTTGCTCGCGAAAGAGAGTTCTGAGTTTCTCACCTTACGAGGTGTCACTATCAAGTACCTTGGTAATCGTTTCTCTGGTGCGTGAAAACTGGGTAGAGAGCTCTTTCGATTGTTGCTGAGCACTTCCAGTCGTGCAGCACGTTCCGTTTTTAAGATCAGAAAGTCGCCGCTTATTTCGTCCTTAATTTGAGCATCGTTACTTTCACCTAATTTCCCCTCCTCGAGCGCTATATGCTTGTCCAAGTCATCTAGTTTTGCCAGATTGTTTTCCAGTTCCCCACGAATACACTGAAGTGCCTTGTATAAACCGAGAAGCTCGCGCATCGGAAGTTCCTTATCGCTAGGAGCACTTCACATCTTCAATTTTATCAAGCACGTTAGTATCGTCTAGACGCTGCATTTTTCAACTCAGTGGACATCTGTTCCACGACCTAGTGAGCCACGACCCTCTGTTTGCGCATCCAGTCTGGTGTACTTTCTATACCTAAGTGCGTCTTAATCGCGTTTTCTCCTCTAATAGTTTTCAAGATGCTATCTCGAGCGAGCCACTCACCCGATCGCTTCGTTAAGCGGTGCCATTCTCCATTCTTGTAAAATTCCACGCAAGTCGTACCATTTACAGATGTTACCTTGAAGCGGTCTAGGCTCGCTAAATTAGGCTCTCTTTCCACACCGAGGTGTTTGTACAAGCTTACTTCTTGCCGCTTGATTTCCACTCTTTGTAGAGCGGATGTGCTTGGTATTTTGGAAGAGGTCATTTTACCTGACGGAGTGATGAAGCTAGATTCCTCCATATCGGATAATAGAGGTGATGTTTCATTTACAGCATCTTCGTCGTCTAAATTTCGCATAGGCGCTACATAACCGAACGGACCAATCATTTTCTTTCCTATAGTAAATATATGGTGAATCCACATAAGCAATACCTAACACGTGTCCAAGGCGAATCGTCAACATGTGAAGATTTCTCACGCAACAAGCACGATTGATCAACTTAAAGATCTTGAAGTCAGAATACCTAACTTGGGTGCAAATGATGTCGTCATCCCGAAAACGTTGAAGTTAACCTTTGATGTTGATCTCCAAAGCAGCGATACTGCACGCTACATAATCAATAACCTTGGAAAGGCTTTGGTTTCCAAGCTGACTATTAACTATGAAGGTAACGAGATTCAGTCGATACAAAATTTCGACATTTGGCAACTGTATAAGGACAAGTAGCAAAAATGCACAACTCATCGAACAAGGGGTAGATCTTGAAGATAATATTAACAAGATGCATATCAAAGCCCAGGGAGCCTCAGGAACCGAGTCTGAAACAACCTTGGCTGCAGCTTATGGAAATCGATATCCCTCTTTGGGAATATTTTGAGTTACTAATCCATCAACCTTTTGTACAACTTAATGATCGTTTGATATTCAGACTCCAATTCACCGCCTATGACAACGTGATCAAGGACTCCGGTTCAGGCTCGGGTGCGACAAAGAAGGATTTTGATGGAAAATACACCATCACCAATATAGCCTTAGAGTTTGACAAAGTAGAAGACTCGTCGTTTAAAGAGCTTGTCATGAGAGAGTCGGTAAATCGACCTTTACCGTACATGAGAATTCTTATGCATCGCGTTATTCCATTGAAAATCTGACACCATGTGGGTTATTCAAGTGAATATTTCAAGTGTGAGTTTAAAGGCTCTCGTATTAATTTTTGTTGATCCCGATAAACGTAAAAGTTACGCTTCTGATCCAGAGAAGTGGGGTATTAAAATAAATGGATCTCGTGAAAAACCTTGTACCGCGATTTTCTCTGGATAGACTGGATGTGGAAAGACATAGTTGGTTCATCGTCTTATACAAAACCAGTTCAAGCATCACTTTGACTACATCGTGATCATCTGCCCTACTATCAGATATAATATGACGTATTGCACATATCAGGTCCTATGGGAGAATGATGATATTTTCCTTATAGTACCTGAAGATTTACCAGGAAAAAGAGTATTTAACCGGATCGCTAGATTTTCTAAACTATTTACAGGTGAAAAGACACTTTTCATCATCGATGATTGTATAGGTGACGAGCAACTTGAAAAACGAAGAACCCCACATTTACATCTAGATATCTTTGGACGTCATAAACAACACAGTCTCTGGTTATCCACTCAAGTCTACACAGCTGTCCCGAAGAACATCCGAAGACAGACAAAAATGTCTCTTTACTTGGTACCTGGGGGAAAGGAGTGATGTTCAGACCCTTGATGAAAAAACTAGTATTATAGACGATTGGATACCCATTAAGAATCTTTGGAAGAGTGGTAAACATGTTTGCTTCTATGTACGACTAGAGTGCCCTCAAGCGTATCACATTGTTCAATAACCCTCACCGTTCGAGTTACTGAAGATACTCCGCTAGAAACTTCTTCTCGTCTTCGTGAAAGTACCAATCCCATACTCTGTCTGGATGCAGTGTCTTTGAAAACCGACATTTGTGGTGATAGCGGAACAACTCCTCGTGTAGAGCGTCGTAACCTACCCATCCTCTTCATAGAATGACAATCTCCACGTGACCTTCGGCAGCTGCCCATAACATTGCTAAGCCAAAGTCAGTTGCACCCCACTCTTTGCAGAGCTTGACAATCTCCACGTGACTCTTGGCAGCTGCACAAACATTGCTAAGTCAAAGTTAGTTAGTGGTAAAATATACCCTTATCGAGTATCTGCCCAGGTACTCGATGTATCGGAGATTTAGGGAAGCATTTCACTGCGAGGGCAATTTTATTTTCACATCATATTGCCAAAATGCGCCGGAAGCCTCATATATATATATATATATATATATAGATATATATATATATATCTACTTTGAATGGCTTAACATATCAAAAGCTTTAAAGGGATCTAAAAAAACTACACGCACTAATTTACTTCCATCGATCTTTCTTCGGATAGCATCGGTAAAAAATGTAGTTGCAAGTTCAGTGGATATTTTACACCAAACTGATTTTTGTTCAATAATTTATTGCTTTCTAGATGATTCATAAGCTGTCGGTGAAGGACTTTCTCAATTATTTTGGAAACAGATGGTATTGCCGGACGATAATTATTTACATCACTTCTCTTTCCACTCTTATAAAGAGCAGTAACTTTTGAACCAATCAGCGATGGGAACTACGCATAATTAAAGATAATGGACTGTTATAAAGGTCGTGAGAAAACTGAGTCAGTAGTTTTCTGCAAGGGAATCTCCACGAGAGAGCCAATCATTTGTTTACCTCGTTTGTTTGCCATTTTGAGTCATCTGTTCCTTCCAGACCTATTTCTTAGTGTTCAAATGAGGGATTTCCACTGCTGACATCAGCACACTGCAACCCTCAGTTCCATATATAACAGTTCATTTTCTTTAATTTATCGTAGAATAAGAAATTATTTTACATATATAATTGTGCATATATATAATTACGGAGTTTTTTTTTTTACATTTTAAATTAAAAATTTCATTTGCATTTGATGATCATTTTCTACTCTGAATGGCTGTTTTACCGTCCAAATGTTTAATAGCATTTAAGTTTTTTATTTTATTATGAGTTCAGTTTTGTTATACATGCTTTAATCTGAGTAGCTTGTCCTTTGTTTTTTTTTGAACTTCCATGTTTCCATGGTTCCGAAAACTTTCTGACTTGCTTACTTATTATTTCTTTGTGCCCACATGGGAGCGTTTCTTTCACATGGGAGCGTTACATCTTTCAGTTTGAACGTTAAATATACGCATCGTTTTAATATTAAACGTTATTTAAACGCTGACATCAAAACGTGCTGAGACTTCTGATGTAACAAATCGCCTTAATGTTTGCTAGGTTCCCAATTAGGCCTTAACGTTCGTCGCCTTATCGCTCAAATATGGAAAGCGGAAACACCAGAATTTCGTCACCTTTAATTCATCGCCCAAAATTAAAGGCGACCGAACTGGCGATCAAATATCAAAACTTTTTGGCTTTTGATTAAAATACAAGTTGTTTTCCTTTAAAAGTTAAAGTGATTCTTTTGTTTGCCAAAGTTTCAGCACGTGCATTATTCCAGAAATAAAATTTGGTTTATTTTAGATCTGAAGCTAGCTAGTGTTGTTAAGAGAAAGGTACAGAAAAGTAACCAAAATAAAATGCAATACAGAGGCGTAGCCAGAGCTCAGTCAAAATTTGTGGAGGAGAGTTTAGTCATTTAAAGTAGAAAAGATAAACATGTAAGTAACCTAATCGACACTTAAGACTGAAAAGATATCATTACGTTGGACTCCTCCACATTTGTTTTTACTGACCCTGAACACGCCTATGCAACAACCTCACTTTGCTTAAACACATAAGAAAAAGTATGACGAAGAACTTTGGCCGAATTAAGAATGAACTCAAGAATGAAGAATCAAGATTTAAAAAAGAGTTTTCCGGTTGATCTATTCCGGTTGATCTATTCCGGTTGATCTATTCCGGTTGAATAATCCATGAAAGAAGTAGTTCAAATGCCGTTTAACCTATCTAACAATTTTAGACCATCAAAATTTCATGGTGTAAACTTTGTTAAATTTGTTTGGGTCAGTGAGCATTAAAATTAGGTCACGTGATGCCTCGTTTTGCCAAAATCTTTTTTAAGAGTTTTCACCGAAAAGTTGAATGGTTGGAAACTATTAGGTATTTTTATATATGACGTCATAACCAAGAAGAAGGCTTTCGTGTCAAGAAACAAATGCTTTCATGCTTGAGTATCTTAAAGGGCACAAAAGAAATAACTGGTTAGGATACGCATAATTATGAAGATCATAAATCAGGGAGTGTGTCTATCAAACTTTTCGGTTCAAAAGAACGAGGCATGACGTAACCATGACCTCGTTATCCCAGACCATAATAACAAAGTTTTCACCACAAACTATTGAGACACCAACACATAACAGACGAACTACAGTCTTACCTTTCATCACGGTAACTGGGAGTGAAGCAAGTACTTCTTCGCTGTAAACTTTCTTTTATGTGACAACCACAGATGTCGTGTACACGAAGCTTTATTGCTAGGTTACTGAACCATAAAAATCAAAATTGCGTTCATGGTACAGAAAATCAAACACTTTCTGTAAATGTGGCAAAAATATTCTAATTCTTTTTTAATGCGCACCATCTTTAAGGGAAATTCAAAAAGGAAGTTGGATGCCCATGAAATGAAATTTTATACCATTGAATCAGTATACAGTATTTTATCGAATAAGCGCTCACCTTCGAATAAGCGCGCATGCTTGAATAAGCGCATACACTTGAGCCTTATTTTTAAAATGCAAATCGTTTAATTTTTTTTTCACATTTCATCGTAGTTCCTCTGATGCTTTTTATTTTTTTGCAATTCTGAGTTGGGGCGGCTAATAGAAGGGCGCTTATCATGTCATTGTGTTTTCTAATTCGTCGTGATAAGCGCCCAATGTTTCTAATTCATGCTTGATTCATGAAATTCTGAAAACCGTAATTTTTTGCTTTCGGAAGGGGAGAGATACGGAGGAAATAAGGTACAGTGGTCTCGAATATCTCGAACTTCTCCCTTACGAGTTCGAGATAGAGAGAGCCCATTGTATTTCTATTATGTTGTTGCAATATCGCAAATAACGCTAAACTCTGACTATCAACTCAATCGACTTTTAGTGCCAGCGATCATTAGTCGTAAAATCACTGATCTGTATGGCGTAACGCCTCGATTAACTTAAATTGTGCTAACATTTCCTGCGAATACTCACTCTGAAGTCTCTCCATAGAAACCTTTAATTTGAACCTAATCTATTTACTTTAATCTGAGAAACTTTCGCGAGAGAAACTTTCGCTAATTTCGCGAATTTTGGCCTTTTTCGCGAAAGTTTATCTCGCGATAAATTTTAAATTGTTTATTCGCGAAAGTTTATCTCGCGAAATTTTGCTAGTTTTCCTATTCGCGAAAGTTTATCCAGTAAAATTATGAAAAATTTTCTGCCAAGATTTTTGAAATTTTTTTCAGAAATCATGTATTTAAAGGGGGGGAAGGAATTGTCTGTTTTATTCTTCTGGAAAACTTTAGAAAAATATACTCAAATAATGATACTCAGGATTTTTTTCTTTCTTTCTTTTTCAAAATATTCCGCTGTTCCTATTACAAAATCATCTAATCGATAATAACAATATCTGATTCTTTTCCCTGCTGTTTGTCTGCAAGTCTCGGCTTCTTTGGTGGTATTTTTCCCCTGAACATGTCGCGTATATCATACGACTTTGTCTCTTTTGTAGCTCTTTTATCCAATTTTCCTTTTATTTTGTGAGGCTGCTCTGCTGGCTGAAAGTCAACTTCTATCTCGTCTGCTAGGAACGATCCCAGGATTTCTGGTGCCATTGGCTCAGCATAAACTGCTTCAACAAGTTCCATCAGTCGTGATCAATTTAGACCAAACACCGCTGAAGATTGTTCAATGCTCCAACAGTACTCTGGCAAAGAAAAATAGCAAACATGTTGCTATCGTTGGCTCCTCAGATAAGCGCTCTATCACAGGAACCTTTTCCATCACTCTTTCCGGAAAATTCCTTCCAATGCAGCTCATTTACGGAGGTAAAACTCAGCAAAGTCTGCCACGTTATCAATTCCCCTCTAGATTTTCATTAAGTGTGAATGAAAAGCACTTTTCTAACACAAACCAATCTATAAAGCTGCTGAAGGAAATCATTGTACCGTATGTCAAAAAGGAGCGTGAAGTGAAAGGTCTCAGAGAAGATCAAAAAGCTCTCGTGATAATAGATGTTTTCACGGGACAGATGACGTCCGATGTCAAAGATGTTTTAGAGGAAAATAACATATTGGTTACTAATGTACCTGCCAATATGACTCGTTTTTATCAGCCATTGGATCTTACCGTTAACGGAAGTGCAAAGCGCTTTCTTGCAAAAAAGTTTCATGGTTGGTACTCACAACAGATTTCTGAGCAGTTGGATTCTGGGAAATCACTGGAAGACATAGATATTAAGCTACGCCTCTCAACGCTGAGACCTTTACATGCTGGCTGGGTTGTTGATTACTATAATTTCATTACATCGGCTGAAGGAAAGGAGATAGTGGTAAATGGATGGAAAGCCGCTGGCATATTCGATGCCCTGAAGCTTGGTAGCAAGAAATTGCCGAGTATAGATCCATTCCATGATATCGACCCTTTAGTCATTGAAAGTAGTGTCATCACAAATGTAGGCGCAGTCTGCCAGCTGGAACAGGAAGAGATCGATGGGCTTTGTCATCCAATTGGTGCAGTTGATTCCGACGACGAAGAGGAGTGGGAGCCAGAAGGCTTTAAAAACGTATTCGATGATGTTTTTAACGATTTTGATGATGAACAGTCTTTGTAACTATTTATTATTACATTAGAATTGTTAAGAAAATGCAAATTCAGATATGTTTGAAACTAATATTCGTCTATTTTCTGCAACAATAAATCCTTGGTTTTCTAAAATTATTTCAAAAAATTTCTTCATTCGCGAAAGTTTATCTCGCGAAAATTAAACAATTTCTTCGTTCGCGAAAGTTTATCTCGCGAAATTTGCTGTGTTCTTCGATTCGCGAAAGTTTATCCAAAAAATTTCGCGAATTTTTCAGCTCGCGAAAGTTTCTCTCGCGAAAGTTTCTCCGATTAAAGTAGTTCATTAGGCTCTATGAGAATAGTGAATTTACTTGCACTCTACTTGCGCTAAGGTCTGTAAGCTGATCTTCTCCAGTAAAGCTTCTATTCTTGAAAATAGGATCACTTCGATTGAAAATGACGAAATTGTAAACATTGAAGAAACGGTTGCTTATATTTTAAATCTGCACTTTGTAAACTTAGCACGAACGTTGCTTATAGAAAGCTGGGGGAACGAGGAGACTTTTTATTATAGTGTATCTGATATTATTCACCAATATGAAAACGCCCAAGTATTACACAAATTAGGGGCTTTGGTTTTGATACTTTTACCCGTGGGAAGTAAGAGACGCCATCAAAACTCTGACACAAAAAAAGTCAAAGGCTGGTCCAATACCGACAAAGCTGTTGAAACTTCTTGCTGACACACGCTTTTGTTCGTACACTGTGTTGAACAGTATTGTTAAGGATAACAGTAACCCTAGCCAGTTGAAATTAGGAAAAGTCACTGCTGTTCACAAAGGGAAGAAGACAAGGGTGAGTACTGACCCATCAGTATTTTACCAGTTCTCACGAAATTAGTTGAAAAACTGTTTGCCAAGCAAATAAATCGCTTAATGGCAAATAAGTTTCCAAATTTGTTTTTAAGATCAAAACATAGTACAGTGCGCGCATTCTTTCGCTTCAGAAATGGAAGATGCATCTAGATTTGGGTCCAAATATCGGAATAATACTGATAGAGTTGTCAAAAGCATTTGATACCTTGCCCCGCGATTTGTCACTTGCTAAACTCGCAGCAGTTACTTGTCATCAGCGCACTAAAGAAAGGATCTTGCGCCAGTGGTTGGAATTAATCCTAGACGTGCCGCAAGGACCCATCCTTTTCATTATCTTCAAACGATCTGTTTTTATTTTACACTGGCGTGAGTAATTTTGCAGAAGATAATAGTAGAGACGCCTCTTAATCCCATTTTCATGGAGTCTCAAAGATAACTATAAATTGAGTCTACAGAAAACTTGTTCCATGCGTTTCGGGCTAAAGTCTTATCTAAGCTACCTACTGTGGAAGGATCTTTGAAATCAGATCAAACGCTCACTAACACTCCCATCATTTAAAAATGAGATATCGAAAATTATCGTTTAATAATTATCTTAATTACTTACTGCTGTAGACAAAAATTATTAGCAAAATTTGGGGGAACATTTTTTTTATAAATTTGGAATTCATGATTTCTCCAGACAAGAAAATTGTAACATAATAAAAAAAATCAAGACTTTTCCAGAAAAAAAGAACAAAATTATTCTCCGTTCAATCACTAACATACTTCAGAATCTATACTGTTGACATTCTCGCCTCACCGGAAACTCATTGAACTTAACAAGCAGAAGATTCCTATACAAAGAGCATAAACAAGATTAACGTTACGATTCCTTCTTAAACATTTGACCAATATTCATGACACGAGACGAAAAACATTCAATACTTTACAGAACAGCTTGTTTTTCATTTCTTAGAATAACATTACTGCCTCCCTTTACCATGAGCATAACCAGAGGGATCGAGTGCATATTTTACCGCGTTCTTCTATATATTTGACAAACGCAGCCATAATGTTGAAACTGTTTGGTTTTTTTCTCCAAAAAAGTACACAACACTCTATCATTCATTGTCTGAATTAAATTCACTGAGACGAGGTGGATTTGCATTGGTATCCGGGCTGGCGTAACATCGTAACATGGAATTTTTCTTTAATGCGTGTTAAGATACAACATCACAGTGTCTGGCGTTTTATGATCTTAATATCTAAAAAAGGAAGTAGAAAAGAAACGTTACTTTCGAGATTCGATGCTGTGTTGGAAATCTTCTTGAAGCAACGTTAGTATAACAAACATATACGTATATGCACCCCCGTCTTTCATTGAGGAATTTTAATGACAAGAGTAGAAGTGGCATCAGGCTTCAACGTGTTGAATGCAGTACGTTAGTCACAGTAAAGGTTAACTCAAATACTACTCAAGCCATTCACGATTAAGGGCGTAATGCGGTCGTATTCACAATAAATCAACCTATCAACGTACCTATAATAGTGCGGCTTGAAAGGCCCCGTCTTTGAAACACCAGAGTATTTGACTTGTTCATCCGACAATTCCGTAAGATGAGCGTCAAATGACGGTAAATGAAGTGCAGCAACATATTCGTCTAACAAAATACAAATAAATTGTTACGCAGATGTCCATTATCTACCTACTAAAGTACTTTATTCCCGTGATGTAGCTAGCAGACAAGGAAGCATTATCGTTTGTATATGCCTGGGCGTACATGTGTTGGGAGATGGGTGTGCATGTGTTGGAAGATGACCGTACATGTGTTGGGAAATAGCAGATTGAAACGATTAAACAAAACATACCCATTTTCTTTGGCAACAAATAGACATCGTTTTGATATCGTCCAACTGGTGCACGGAATAATTCAATCAGAGCGACGGCCTGCGTCGTAGCAGTTATTGATAATACAAACGATGGGACACTAGAGCAACTGAGATTTACCAAACGGCCCTAACAAAAAAGGAAATTCTTGAAGCTACCATTTTAGGTTTTATCTGAAACACCTTGTAGAAACCAGGTTTATGAATAAGATATGTACAGAGATCTTTCAAAGGCGCTATGCACACTGCAAACATCTCTTTGTTTTGTAAACGATGAGAAAAATATTGAATAATAATTCTGTTTAGTATAATAGACCTCCAATACAAAAGAAAAAGTTATTTCAAAGGGAAAATATATAACTTGCAAAAGAAATAGTAAATAGAAGAGATTTATAGCTTTGATCGTTCTGAAAGTAGTTGGGCTGGTGTGACGTCACGAATTCATAGAAGCAGAAAATTTAAACTCAAATAACTTTTGAAATATTAGATCAAATGTCTTCAAATGCTGTACTTAGATGTATTTTCTAAAACTGAATCAAGTTATGTAAAAAAATTGGCTTGTAAATTTTGACGTTTAATAAATTTCATGACACTATAATCCTCCACATTTCTTGCCTAATGTTAGATCAGCAATCGATTCTACTGACCCACTCAATACCATAATGTTAGATCAGCAATCGATTCTACTGACCCACTCAATACCATAATGTTAGATCAGCAATCGATTCTACTGACTCACCCGATACCATAACTACAATTATAAACAGACTATGTGCAAACAGATAAACAAAAGTTAACAACAACAACAACAACAACAACAACAACAACAACAACAACAACAACAACAACAACAAAGTAGAAGAAGGTACCTCTGCCAGCATAGTTATTCGTTTGCCGTCTGGCCAAATGATATGGTCAACCTGGGATCGAACTTTCTCCCAAGACAGTTCTGGAGTACGTAAACTTCCCTAAAATGATATAACACTCATATAAATCGAATAAGTGAAAGACTTGATTAGATCTCATCCATTCTGTGTCTTTCGGCGTCGGTGTCGGTATTTTGAACTTAAACGATCTAACTTTAAATGATAGTAAGTAATGACGTGCGTCCACTGATAAACGTTATTGACTGCTATAAATCTCGAGGTTACGAAACGTGGAGGTGGAAATCAGATCGTTAAATCGAGAGATCGTTAAATCATGAGATTTTATGAGGGAGGAGAAAAAACTAACAGGGTTTATAATGAGATTTCGTTTTTATCGGGGTTGGTAATATCGACATGTCACTGTACTTACAACATCGATTTCAGTGTTTGAATGTCCCATGTTACAAACTATACATCCGTTTTTCATACGATCCAGATGTTCCCTGCGCACGACATGCTTATTTCCTAAAACCAAAACACGAGTTTTATATTATAACATCCATAAGGTAATCCCTTTTGCGTTGTCCTAATTCATCGAATTCAATCTGTTGTATTTGAAAACATGGTTCCAATTTGTCGAAATCGAATTCTTGAGAAATGGCGAATTCAATAAAATGAATTGAAAATCGACCAATTTATAAATTTGATGATCGTCTACCGCCCGCTTAAAGGCACACCGAACTACCCAGGGTATCACGCATTTTGAATTCGAACACTGACGAGTCTCAGCATGCTTCATGCTCATAAATTATGCGGACCAGAAAACAATCTTATTTTATGTTGAACTTATAATAATTTTTATTAATCGCGCCATTCATTAATTTGTTGCTGGGAAAGTTAGCTGGTCTGTATTATTTCAACAATCCTTTTTCGTTTTCAAATCAAAACAATATGGAGAGAAATTAAAAGAAGAGTCACGATCAATTTTTGGTGGCAATATTCGATGCACAGACACAGTTTAGTGCAGCGAAGATAATAAAAATGTATTCTTTAATATTTCTAGTTATATTCTGTGCAATTCCACAGAACTTCTCCTGGTTCTATTAATCTTTCTTTGAGCAATCCTCAAAGACACTCTGGTAAACTTTTACCAGAACTTTCTCTTAAAAATCATATTTTTCTGCTAAATGGTAAGCCATAACAGCCATAACAGCCATCATTGTATAATATAAACGTTATTGTGCTGTTTTAGAAGAAAATTTACACTTAAATACTAAATGTTTGGTGAAAACAGGTAAGTACATTCTCTTGCTTAAATTTGAATTTGGTGGGACCCACGAAATTAAAAAATAGACCCTGGATAGTTCGGTATGCCTTTAAGTAAGTCACATTACATTTTTCTATGAACGCCAGGATTTCCCTAGTTAACTTTCCAATAGAATTGGCAATATCGCAAGTGCACAAAAGGCTGATGGCTCATTCACAGCAAACGATAATATCCAAGGGTTACAGAATACAAACAAAGAGCCTGTGATTGTGAAACCATTAATTGTGGATAAGAATGAAATGTCATGACACAAAATTAACGATCATATCACGTGAATCGAATCACTTTAAACTTCACGCTCAAGAAGAGTTTTTTTGTGTGAAACCTAGTTTAAACAAATCTTTGAAGTTTGCGCCACACTTATACTATATTGATAAGGTCTATAATTTATATGACCATTTATATAATTTATAAAACATGATGTAAGCGGGTGCTCACAAAATTATCTGTTTCGTCAAAAAAATATCCTATTTAGACGGTAAACTACGAGATAAATTCTACTAAAAGTAGAATTTTTTTTCATAATAGAAATTGATATTGTTTTCTTCATTGACGACAATCGATTCATTTTTTGAATAATTCTGGTAAGATACACGATAAACTATTCGGTAAACTAATCTATTTTGAGCATAGTTTATCTCATAGTTTACGGTCTAACAGGAGCTTTCTTAAGTAAATTAATTTCTGTACCTGTGCAAGTGATAACTATATCCACAGTCTTAATACATTCTTCTATTCGAACAACTCGAAAACCATCCATACTAAAACAAACACAAACAAATTATAAAGGAAACAAAACACCATTGGCGCAAAGGGAAAGTGTCCCCCTAATGGAGATGTCCGCCTTATGGAGGTGTCCGCTTTATGGAGATTCCACCTGAAAATAGATATTATGCTGACATTGGTGACGATTATAGTTGATAAGATGATTGAGATCTCGGAAGGTTGAAAAAAGAACAACATTCCTTTCAACATTCGATTCCATTATTCGACGATACCATTCTGCGTACATGGAGATATGGACACTGAATATTGGAGATGAAAATTTACGTTTAAAACCTGAACATCACAACAAACAGGAAATGTTTGCTGTGACTATAACGAATGGGTGGGTTGTCCTGAAAAAGCAACATTTTCTATCACTTTCTGAACATCCCTATCTGCATCATCAAATGCAAAGTTACTAGGAAACGCATTAATCGCCGTGGAGGATACAGACTATCCCAGAGATCCCAGTCCAATAAAATTTCATAGAAAACGAAAAAGCTGCTCAAAAGAATTATTGACAAAGAAATGTACCAAATAATAATTTCAATTTAGAAGAAAAATATGTATTTAGGAATATCTTTCATGAGAAGTGTCTTTTTAAATCTTGTCTCCGCCTTATAGAGTCATTTTTAGGGAAATATTCACTTGGTGCACGTAAAGTGTCCGTCTTATAACTGTCCGCTTTTCTGTGAGAGCTTAACCGTATCCATCCGTACACTGTAAACGAAAGAACAAATATCGTGAAGTATATGACTTCATAATAAAATAAAATGACGTAAAATGGCGTCGTTTTAACGTTGGAACAACAACATCGTGTGGCTGCTGAGAAAACCAAATATGTCCGAAATATGTCCGATGCAGATGATTGCAAGGAAATATTGCATATAATCAAGTACCTATATCAAAAATGACCTAGAAAGCTAGAAAGAGAGAAACCTTACCAGGCCTGTAGTGCACAAATAGGATCTACTTCTGTGACATAAACAACAGCTCCAAGCCCTTTTAAAGCTTGGCAGCAACCTTTCCCAACCTCACCGTAACCACATACCAGAACTTGCTTACCACCAAACATAACATCTGTCGTACGCTTTAAACTGTGGATAAAAAATACATATTTTAAGAGGATAAGCAAAACATAAAGATACCACTCCATTCTCCTTAAAAAAAAAAAAATACCGAACACACCTGTCCAGAACTGATTCTCTACAACAGTATAAATTGTCAAATTTTGTCTATAAAAAAACAATGTGAAATGGATATAGAGTAGTCTAGGAAAACTGGTAGAGCACTTAAATTAGAGAAGGAGCTTGAGGTTCAAAACCTGGCTGAGTCACGCCAGCAGGAATAAACAAAGGGAATTGATCTGCTCAGCTTGACATTATGTTTAAGGAGCTGGATTGATGTTTAATGAGGTTTTAGTTATTTCAGAAGGATGAACATTTTGTAAATAAATAGAGATGACCATACTTTTGTGACTGAATCATTGACATTCATTGCAGGTATTGATAATTTCTGTGCTTTAGATAACTGATATAATCTAAAAAGGTGTTCAAAAACTTGATTACTTCAATGACATGCAACGGAAATAACAGAATCGTAGCAAGGAACAGTTTAACCATTTGAAATATTGGGAGAACTTTTTTTCATATTCCTTCTTAGGTGGAATGGAAAAAATGTCTAACAATGACACGAGTGAATGCGAAATTCACTTTCATAAAGTACTTTCTCAAAAAATGCTGAAAATACATGCATTTTTATAAGCAACACGAAGTTTGGGGTGTTTATATGTTTTTCTACTCAGTAGGCCTGTGCGGGTTTATGGCTGTGTTTTCAAGGTTGCTTCTTTTTGCTTGCTGGACAAATCCACTTTAAGCTGGTTGATTTTTAAAAAAATGTTTGAGCCTCATGTTGTTTATAAAACGTTGCGTAGAAATAAAGCATTAATCAATCAATGTAAAAAGGGCAAACAACACGACAGTATTCAAGTTTTGAGGCAGATAATCTTCGAGTTAGGACTTCAAGTTAAAAACTTTGAGTGAAAAACTTTGAGTTAGCAATTTTGATATCACAACTTTGAGTTATGCCGTCACAATTGCCGTTTTAGTATTTTGCTAACACGAGGTAGGAGTTACTCACTCAAAATGCGAAAAAAAGTGAATTATTTTTTTGAGTTACTAACTTGAGATAATAAAAAAATATGTTCACTTTCCAGTCAATAACTCGAGATGGGAAAAACATAAAATCACTTTAGAGTAACTCAAGATTGGAAAAGCATTAATTCTTTTTAGAGTTATAAATTAAAGGTGTGTGATCTGTTTTTCCGTTAATTCGTTAAAGAGACAAACATCGTAGAAAACTGTTTGCAAAAGCTTGTCTCCTACTACAAATTATTTTTTCTATTTCTATAACACACTTGATAGTTACTCTGTGTTATATGCGATTTATTTCTTTAGGTTATAGATTTAGGTTCTTTTATCATAAGTAAAATATTCAAGGAATTTTATCTTAAAAATCTTATTGACGTTTTCTTTAACTGGATGTTGCAGTGGTCAATGGAATGGTTTCATGTCTGTTCTATTTCAGTTTTCATTGAATTAGAAGAAAATAATTGCAGAAGAAGCGGCATAAATTTCATGGATAAAAGAAACAAATAACCAGACATACGTATTCTTTGTTAAAAAATACCTCGTTAAAACTCTAACTTGGAAAAGAATTTATGCTTTTCTTATCTCGAGTTGGTAACTTGGAAGTGAATTTTGCAAAATTGAAAAATTGAAAAATGACAATTGGGACGTCTTAGCTGGTGCTAACTCAAAGTTTTTAACTCATATTGTTAACTCGAATATTATCCACCTTAAGTAAAAAAACATTACCTATGAACTCCTGTAACACTTTCTTCAACAATCCCCTTTAGTTGGTTAAATATAGTTGGATATTTTTTTAGTATCAAATGTGTAGCGTCACCTCCATCATCTAATACCTAAAAGAAATCAATAGTAAATTTTTTTGCCCATCTCTTTTCATTCTCATGAGTTCCATGGATACGATGGGAAATAAAAAAAGAGCAATGGATAGGTGTTTCCATCATGATTGTGCAGTTACAAAGTTCTAATGAGCTAACTTTATAAGTGGAAATTTCGTAGTCTTTGGATTTATATCCAAAATCAGTTCATTAAGATCATATAATAGAGGGAACAGATTCAAGAATAAACTGGTTTCGTAAACGTAACTTAATTTGGAATCAATCGTTCTCATATTTTTCTTCAATTGGTTCAATGCAAGTGTTTCGCATATGCGGATTTCGCATGTGTGGATTTCGTAACAATAAAATGAAAATGGTAAAAGAAACTTTTTTATGTTTTTTTTATGTTTTTTAAAACCCATTCATTTCTATTTTTATCAACTTGATTCATGAATCTGTAAAAATTTGCACTTGTGTATAAACACCATATAATAAAGTGGGATAAACATTATTTAATGAAATGAACCAATTTTTATTCCTACAACAAAGAATTCTGGAAAAAAAAAAAAAAAAATCAATCAAATTCTCTGTTTACACGATTTGATTTCTTGTAGTAAAAAGTAAAAATAATCAATTCAATTAAAGGAATAATGACCGAGATACTCTAATTTGAACTCTTGTATTCCTGACATTTTCCTGACATGTGCATTCTTACAACTCCATTACAGTCCACTTGATTTATTCAAATTTCTGACAATTCCTTTTGAATAGAGAACACTCACTAGATTGGGGGTCCAGCTTTGATATGTAATACATTTTTCAATACACCACCAAAAATCTTCTTCAGATTCACCCTTCCATGCAAATATAGGATAGCCTGCAAGGGAAAAACAAATCATGAAACACCGCATTGCAAAATAAGTCATTTGGATACAAAGCTTAAAAGTGCTTCATCAACAATAAAAATCATTTATAATTTTGACTAAAAGAAATTGTCATAAAACCCAAAAGAAATAATTTAGCATGTGCATTTGACGCAACACAAGAAACTTTCACGAAGAAGAAAGAAAATCCCCAAACATTTTGGGATTAACTTTCGCGAAATGGAAAATTGAAGATATTTTGCGAGAGAGTTAAGATTTTGACTTAAGATTTTATGATATAAATCGCCAATATTTATTATTCAAAAATTTGTTTGAAGAGTTGAAATAAAATAGCTGAAACAAAGATAGAAGTACGTTTGTATGTAAAAATTTAAAAAATTTAGACTGGATAAATATTTGTTAAACGGCAAATTGAAGGATTTTCACGAAACAGACTTTTGTGATTGGAAATTTTGGAACAATTTCGGGAGTTCAACTTTTGTGAAGGTTTCTCCGGATAAAGTATGACAAATTGCATCAATCACATTTCATACCAACCAGAATTGTTCAAATAAATATTACCTGCCTCAGCCAAAGCTGCAGCAACTTCATTCTAAAAAAATACAAATACAATGCCGATGAGCGACATTAAACAAAAACATTTTAATCGCATCCTAACCTTAACATATTAAACAAAATGAACTCAAAAACACATACATATGAGATGATCTGTAAATATTTTGTGTGAGATTGTTTTTTTTGTTGTTGGTGTTTTGAGAAACTCAAAACTTTTCTTATTACAACAGCACTTACCTTAGCAGTGATTATCAGGGATACATACCTGAGTTGAATAGATATTGCAAGCACACCATCTAACCTGTGCACCCAGGGCAGATAATGTTTCAATCAAAACCTTCAAAAATTAAATTACAACAATCATAACCATAATTATTAGATACTCAAAGTGTAAAGTAAAAACCTGTCTAACAATGGCAATTTAAATATTTTTTACTTCCTCAACAAGTTTATAAAAGTCTTACTGCGGCTTGTGCTGTTATATGAGTGCAACCAACAATTCGTGCTCCTTCCAGAGGTTTTTCATTATGGTTACGTTTCCGTAATAACACAATACCAGGCATTTCTAATTAGAAATAATAAAGAAATAGTGATAGAAATAAAACTTACATGATGAAATCCAAAATACCATTTGTAGTAGTATTTTTAAAAACATAGCTTTGGATTATAAAACAAGCCTCAAAATTTCACGGTGCCAATCGTTTCAGTTCCATGGAGGTTCCCTGAATGCCTAATCTGTGGAAACTATGAATAAGTCTTTTCCTTTTCCCCTAACTTTGATTTTCATTAACTTTCACCAGTGCTGTTGCAACACTTTTTTCATTACTATTACTCTTAGTGAAACTTAAGATGAAAGAGCCATAATTCATAATAAACCCAAAAACATCTAAAAAATTGACATATAAATTTGATAATTCTTCAGGCTTGTAGCAAGGGAATTTATTTATAGAACGATATTTCAGAGAGCCTTTTTTGCAGAACCCATTTTCGTAATAGGTTCCCTGAACCTGTTTAGTACGGAACCTAAGTTTCATTACCGTGAAATGTTGAAATTTCAAGGCTTGTTAGAGCTACCTATACAATGTGTAACTGGTAATACATTTCTTGTTAATTCAAAAAGAGCTTCATTACTTCATACAACAGTGCAGTTTCTGCTAGAATTAAGCAAAAAAACAACTCCCAAATTTGCCTATAGTAATCATTAAGCACAAAAATATAAAATAAAATAAACAAAGCTAAGAGTTCAACACCCAAAATAAAATGTATCAAATCCATTGACTTCCATTTCCATTCTCTGTTGTTGTTTTTTTACACTTGCAAAGGTGATAGATAGGAAGGTACACAATGCATATTGGACAGACATCAAGACCTAAACATTATCACTACCTTGTTCAGCAATATCAATCTCTCGTCGTCCAAAATCAGATAATTTTATATTACGTATACAAAAATCACTTTGTCCGCTAGAATTAACCTGGAAAAAGAAACGAT
This sequence comes from Turritopsis rubra, assembly GCA_039566895.2. NCBI lineage: Eukaryota > Metazoa > Cnidaria > Hydrozoa > Anthoathecata > Oceaniidae > Turritopsis > Turritopsis rubra. The sequence continues at coordinate 14,022,186 of CM077630.1, forward strand.
CACACAAACATGAATGTTAAATGTTTCATGCAACAATGAAGAATATATCATCACAATGTCATCATGGAATGACTGGAACTTTATATTGGTTTGCATTTTCTGTTACAAGGAGAAAGAAGAAGTCTCAAGAAGGAAAACAGATAACAATAGTAATATGTCAAATATTAAGTGACTTTATGATGTAAAATTGTTGTTATTTTGCGGTTCTTCTTTGCACCATCCAAAGTTGAACCAAAACAACAACTACACCATATCTTTCCTCGATATCTTTCCCTGTTTTATTAGTTATTCAAGTAACTGGTTGAGTTTCAGCCTAATTAAGTTTCTTTTGTCAACATAAATAAAAACATCTGCTATCCATTTTGAAGTAAATGAGGAAAAAATAATGATTCAATAGAGAAGGGAAATCCAAAACATACTTGGTCCTTTTCTCGGGGATTAATGCCACCATCTTCTTCATCAGATGAATAGCTTGCATCAGAATAACTTGCTAAAATGATACTGAAATATAGAGTATTTATTACACAATTTACACATGTAAGGAAAGAAAAACTAATTCAATCAAAACCGTCAAACTATAAAATCATTAAAGAAACTCTTAAGTAAAAATAAAATATTTCTCATAAAAAAAATAGAATGTCATGTCATTGATTTAAATTTTAAATTGAAGACATCAAATCACCTTCACTGTGATTTTTCTTGTGAGAAGAATCCATTTCATGAATTGCCTTCATTATTAAATATTCTATCTCTCTACCCTCTCTGTCTCATTTTGACTGAATATTATAATCTTTTTCTTAAAAGCTTAGAAGAAAAACACATTTTCAGCTGCAGCATTGAGGTAGAAAAGCTTACAGAAAAACGTATTTCCCACACAGATAGTATCAACAATGATAATTGCAAAAATACAACAAACCAGGACAGCTGTTGTAATTTTCAGCTCATTATTGTGAAAGCACAATAAGAGAAAGAAAAATATTAAGTAACTTTATTTTTAAACAGGGATTTATCTTTATTGGTGCATGTGATTAGAAGTTTGCTTATTTTCCAAAAAAATTAATAAATTATAAAATCATAAAGGTAAGAATGAGTTAGACAGGAATTCTTCAAATTTTAAAATCCTTTCAACAACATGTTCAAAAAAGGGAATACATTAGAAAATTAGTTTGAGGAATACCTCTGGAAATATAACACTAGGAAAGACAGTACAATCCTTTATGGTTTCTTGACAGATTTCGTTTTAGGGTATGTAGAGGATGTTTTCTTTTATTGCTTATCAACTTTTGAATATTATGTTTCAAAGGTAACACGAGATGCCATTCCATTTATGTCTACTTCAAAATGCATAGACACAGCAAATCAGATTTGAGATGCAAATATGCAAATTCGATACCTCCATTCAGTGCTAAATGTAATCTAATAGCTGTACATAAACTATAGTAAGTTTGACCATTTTAAAACACACAGAGGACCACATTTTTATGTTCAAACCTGCAGTGAAGGAAATATTATAATAACTTCTAAAATTTCATTCCATCACTTGTAACTGAACAATTTTTATTTAATTTTTTTATTTACATATGTTAATACATGATGGCTACTGTATTTTGATATTGTTTATTCGTTGTTTTTTATCTAGTAGAATTCACAGAGAGAGCACCAACTGATTTGAGTGCTTTAAGAAATATTAAAAATTACTGTTTTTTAAAAAATAAACTATTCATTTTTATTGACAGATCAAGCACTTAAGCATAATTTCTTCTCATCAAATTGAGAAGAGCATAATTTCTACTTAGTAGTACTTAAAAAAAATGATAGCACATCGCACTTTGATCACAAAATATAAGCAAGATTATGTAACAAAGCTTTAGTGAAATCAAAACATAAGGTTATCACGTTTTTGTCATGTTTCATAACTCAATGAGGGTAGCACAATAAAGAAAATGTCGTTTTTAAACAATGATGACACAGAATAGGAAAAATTCCTTCAGTAACTCAAACTAGAACTCATCATTGAAATAAACATAAATCCACAGTTTTATTGTTTATGGTAAATAATGAAGGAGAATAAGAAATTATTCAGTCAATTTGCATGATTTCATTAATATTACATACAATTTCACTTGAAATTTCACTTCACATTTAACACAGTCAGCAGAAATTTCCAATGAGCGTAAAGCCACAAAAATATTTGACAGTTTCCCTTTTTAATCTATTTTTAAGATATAGATATAGCCACACAAAAATATACCAAAAAATGTACCAGTGCATGATCAAGATATATATCAGCTAAACTTATGGCATAACAAAATCTGATATCAACAATATAGAAAATACTAATTCTAGGGTCACTTTAGTTCCATCTATGGACCTATGGTTGTATAGAGAAGTACAAGTTAGCCTGGCGAAAAATTAAGGATGTTACACTTTCTTTTGTGTATTAATACTTATTTCTGCAAACTTGTGGAATAAACCACTAATGGTCTGATTTAAGAACTTCCTGCAGAGAAGAACGTATCATAACATTTAATGATATAGATACGCTGTATTGAATAATGTTGCTTTATTTTCTAGCAATTAGCCACCTAAATAGTATCTATTTCTTATTCTAGATTATTCTTAGATTTTCAACAAATTCTATTATGACACAATAACTTTCCATTATAAATTCAAAGTGTCTGGATGCCTGGCAGTTTTTCGTGCATAACAGTGTATCATTCAAACATATTTTCTTTACGAGGAAAGTATATAAAGGAGTAATCAAGTCAACTTTCAAAGTGCATGTAAGGAAAAAAGAAAATAATAGAAACTGATGTACGTGCATATCAAATATGACTTTAAAATCATTATATATATCAATAAAACTATTTTTCTCTTATAACTCCCTATGTTTTATCACCTCTTTTGATACCGAAAAAATAATGGAGAACAATAAGGAAAATGATAAATAAACAAACAAAAGACATTCTGCACGACATGAAAACTATTTATGTCAAAACATTTATTTCTCTTCTGATCACATTATATCAAAATAATAATTAAAATACAAATTACGCAGAGAAAAGTATTAGATACAATTGACAGGTAGAAAACGTTTAAGTTCTCACCACTGAAAAGTGACTGTACTAGAGAATAACAGTAAAAAGACTAGAATTCTGCTATTTCTGACTTCCGATTCAAGCTGTTTTTGAGTGAAAACATACATCTATATGGTTTTGCAATTTTTATAATATGATAAGGCTTACATACATCGATCGACAGAACTTAGAAAACAACTATTTCTTTCCTTGATGGTAACATTATAATTAAAGGCAACCTGAGCTGTAACTGTCAGTCGAAGATACAGATATTGAACGTCTTCGAAGCCTTCCTTGTCTTCTTTGCATGCTTTCATTAAATGACATCCCCTAAATAAAACAGGAGATAAGTGAAAAAAGGCTTCCTCCATACACCACAACCACAACAACAACAACAACAACAAACAGCAGTAAATTTGTACTTAAAACTCAATCCAGTTTTGCATTGTTTTAAACCATAAAATAATTACCTTCATAGAATTTAAAACCGGTGGCTTTTGAGCAGCGGCTGGCGATTTTCTCGCCAGCGAACCAGTTGACACCGGACGATTCGCCATAGTTTCTTTCTTTCTTCGAAATGTGTTTACGGAAAGCTGGATCTGCCATTTTTGATTTTAACTCCGACCAATCAAATCACCATCGACTCTATTACGTCATCTCAAAGCAAAACGCCTTTTGTGATTTCAATCGTCAGTTTTTCTGATGCCCGGAAAACCGGAAGTCGAAATTTGGCTTTTTTAATTTCGAGTTAGTAACTCAAGTTGTAGAAGCAAGAAATATATTTGACGTCATAATCCATAACTCGACTTTATAACTCGATTTTGTAACTCGGGTTTTCCGGGTCTCAGTTTTTCTCTGCACGTTTTTCCCTCTGCAAGGCGGACATTTATAAAAAAACGGCAGCGGCGCATAAACCCTGATTTCACACATGCCCTGAAATTCTTGTTCCGGAATCTCTTTGGTGAGATAGAAGTTTTTCCAGATCACATTGTCATGACAGGGTTTCTTCAATAAATACTAAAAATTTCCTTGAACATAGTTACGGAATGAGAGTGAGAAATGAAGTATGGAAAAGTCCCTCTCGCTCTTTTCGTTTGTGTTATTGTGTGAGATTAAAAAAATCTCTTGGAAACTGCTCAAGCATGTTTGACAAAAATTTCTACACTGAAAATATCTTAACCAAAATGTGTAAATCAACAAAACGCCTTCATTTTTCAAGCCTTCATTTGCCAGTAAAATGTTATTATAAACAATAACACACCAAGCCGGAAATCTTATTTATAATGCAAGATTAATACACCGTCATGACAATCACTAATGGTCGGTTCAAATCATATCTGTCTTCAAGAAATCAAGCAGGTCTCTCGAAAGCCTCGCATCTGCTGAACTTATCGCGATTTACGATAGAAATGTTCGTAGGTGTGCGAAGAATTTGAAATGATTGAACATTTTTCATTCCATCATATCGCAAAAAATTAGGTCATTTTCGAAAACAAAACTTTCGTGACAGACCGATAAAGTCGGTCAAATGTGTTATGTCCGTCAACTTGTCGCATCAATCTGTCGCATCAATCTGTCGCGTCAACCTGTCGCATCATATCATAGATGGAAATACAAGTCATCGGGAACGGAAAGTGTGAAATGAGTATATAAATTACCAAGTCCAAGTTGGTACATTTGACACAAGACAGCTGATGTCGTCACCCAGAATTAATTAAAAATAATGGGGCCCTTCAAGGGTACGTCCTAGGAGCCCTATACTATGTTAATCATGCATATTATGTTAATCAAATATATGAATAAATTCACAAACGCTATTTTTTACTCAAAGTCTTTCATTTTGCAGACGACACCAACTTACTATGTACATTTTTAAAAAACCCTCAAGAAACAATTAAACATACACCTAAAATGTCACTGGTTAAAATCCCAAAACTATGGAGAGACACTGTTTCTCCTTGAAGTCCAAACCTACTTAACAGATCCAGACCCATTATTATAGTGGACGCGCAATGGTTTGGTCGGGATGGTGTCTATGTCTGTAAAATTACATTATATATCGCACAGTCATACTATATTGAAGAACAAAAATAGAGAATTAACTACGACTAAAACCCAATGCGCAAAACAATCACTTTCTCTTTATGTGGGATACCTTGCTGTCTATACTCTCACTTTAACTGGAATTTCCACACTGATAACCTAGCTCCTTTGAAAATTAGATATTTTCCACCTCAAATTACACTTCTCTCTATTCACAAGCCATGTATACCTACACAAACACAATGCTATCTTAAATTTCACCAATAGGATAAGAGTAATTCGCCCTCATCTTTATCATTCGGTCAAAATGAGTAAACATGCAGATATTACTTGACGTGATGGCAAATTATATATTGAAAAGATTTGACGTCTCCACAACTAGTAACGCCTAGTAAGTTTTTTACGGATTTGCCATACACAATAATATGGGCGGTTGGTGTATCTCTCATCCATTAAATTTACGCTTATCTTTGCACATTCAATCTTAACGTTGCTAATTCAGGAGCGGCGCTACGGGGAGGGCTAGTGGGTAGGTGGCTTCAGTAGTACTACTTTGGTAAATAGTGATTATTATTTTCATCTATTCCTGGGGTTATATACGAATCGCTAAAAGCTGAGACCTCCACCCTCTTTCATGGCGTCGCTCTTGAAACATCCTCTATTCTTTGCGTATTCTCATCAAGACAAAAGGATCGAATCCTTACAGTGATAAATCGGCATATATTAACAACTGCGGCCAATATACGGTTACGCAAAAAAGTGGAAGAGTACAATGTCAAATAATACCTTGTTATTATTAAGTGTTCATTAAGGCTATTTGCATGCTTTTTTTGCTCTAAATTACTTAACTCTCCTCCATAAATTTTGCCTAACTTCTAGATCCGCTTCTGTAAAAACCAAAGTTCATAGAATTAATAACGTGTTAGGAAATAGCAACAACAAAAGACAACAACAACAAAAGACAATAACAACAAAAGACAATAACAACAAAAGACAATAACAACAAAAGACAATAACAACAAAAGACAAATGTGTAGGTGTTTAATCAGTCTTTTTTGTGTACAGATATTGTCACGTGGTTGCCATTAACTAGCTTAGGAACAAAAACTTTCGCGAATAGAAACTTTCCTGTTTGGCAATTTTTGGGACAAATTTTGCGGATTCAAAATCTTGTTTTCGCGTGAATAAACATTCGCGAACGAACAAAATCTGAGAAAAAAAATATATTCGCAAAATCACATTCAGGTCTTTAATGTAATCAAAAAGGTATGAATATATAACTAACAGAAGGTACAGCGGTTGGAAATCTATTCAATCTCGTCATGACGTTGCCGCCTACAATCGTTACGCTGCAAGCCCCCAGCAAAAGGAAGAAGAAGTCTGCATCCACCACCAGCACTACTGTTTTAAGAAATATGGACATTCGGGACATGTTTCCAGTTCCCAAGAAGAAAAAAACACCAAGCGTTATTGTAGTTAAAGAATAATAAATCACCATTTTGAAAATTTCCCGTGAAAAGCATCTACGATTTCCCGTGAAAAAACTTTCGCGTTTTGATGACTTAGAATATTCAGAGACATAAACTTTCGCGAAAATGGCCAAAAAACGCGAAAAACGTAAAGTTTCTGTTCGCGAAAGTTTCTGTTCTTAAAGTATTGTCTTGCAATCATAAACCCTTTACACTTCTTTCGGGAGAACTTAAAATGGCTCTGTTTCATCGGCTGATAAAATATAAAAGATTTCAAAAGATTTCCGCTTGTGGTGTGCCACGTGTAAATGTCAACAAAAACATTAACAACTGATATGAACCAGTTATTTTATCTATAAACTTGGTATAAACAGAACACCAGCCGCGGATCTAGGGTTAAACAAAAAAAAAGGAGGAGTACATTGTCGTGAATTTTCTGTTAAAACTTAAGTGTTAATTAGGTTATTTGCACGTTTTTCTTTTATACTCTTAATGACCTTACTCTCCTCCATAAATTTCGCCTAGGTTCCTGATCCGTCTCTGGAACATATGACTGGTTGAGCAGAAGGTCCATAAAAATATCAACTAAACAAATATGACACAAAATATGACACAAAATATGACACAAAATATGACACAAAATATGACACAAAATATGACACAAAATATGACACAAAATATGACACAAAATATGACACAAAATATGACACAAAAAGTATCCAATCTTACAATAGTAACTACTGCATGATCCAGTGGAGCCTGTTGATAAAGTTCTTTGCCGCATGCCCAGGGCACGTTTAGCTGAAGCTTGATATCCCTATAAATACATAAATAAAACAGGACTTGAAAATGCTAAGCGTATAGGTAAAAAATGGATGTATGTTTACACCATCCACCAATATTTCATTATTTATCATTTGATAACATTTTCAAGAGTACACATCCATTTTTTTTTATTTTTTTTTTTGCTGTAGGATGGTTCTCTCTTCCCTGCTTCTTATTAACTTTACTGATTGTGTTATTATTTTCAAGAGTAATAAGAGAGACAAACAACAAAATATTTGAGTGACCAATTAACCTGTTACCATGTTCTGCCTCGTTTTCAATATGAATTTAACTACACTACGGGGAATTACTAGAGATTAAAACAAGATCTTGCATTAAAACGAGGTGGAACATGTTGATTAGGCCATATTAAATAATGGTGTTTAAACAGAAGTTCGAGAATGGTATAATCTTAGTTGGGAATACTGTGGTCCGTTAATATTAACAACCCAGCCTAAACAAGCACAGTATAGCAAATTATTGAAAACTTTCCAAGAAACCTACTTGGATAACTTACAAATATTCCGGCTGACGATAGAGGATGATTTTGTCATTTTCCCATATTACTATACGAAAAGGCAAAGAAACCCTGACATGTTACAAACAGGGTACTGAAGTAATCCTCTATCTGATGGCGTATTACGACTGTGGCCTGTTCTGATCAAGTTTAATTTCATTAAATGTCGTGTCTTGTAGCCGCAGGAAATGCTGATTCTGAGCTCGCTGATCTCATACTAATACGTAACACATACAGTTGAACGGAAAATTTCTCCTCACCTAAGTTTATAGTCTAAACCTTACAAATTTCATCTGGGTTAGTGAGGCTAGAGTCAAGTTATACCTCGTTCTTTCAAACATTTTTATAAGACTTTCCAGTGTAAATTTAATAGTGAGTGAGGAGGAATTGTCAGTAGAACATACTCGTACCCAAAAATTCAACCAATCAATTTTCGCGCTGGCTATGAAACTTACAGAGTAGTGGTTTGGTACATCTTCTTCCGGCGGTGGTTTCCGTTGAACAGCCTGTGAAATATATGCCGTAGAAACTTTTCGATTTATCGGAGCAGCCATCTTGACTTGATTTAAAATACTATTAAATATTTATTAGTTTCTATCTGTTGTTTTTGTTTAATTAACCAACTCTGTTTATATATCATTAATAGTATTTCACTAGATGGAAAGTGTTAGAGTTTTTACTTTTAAAGCGGAATCTCCATTTCAGCGTTTTGTCATCTTATCTCAAAGACATCAACGTCACACACGCAGTCTTATTTACTTCGGTTCAATACAAGTCTGTCAAATGGAAGCAAAATTTTTACAGTTCAGCAAAATTAGTATATTGTTTTTATTTATGCTGACTAAGCAAAACAATACATTAACTGACTCTAGCGGCAGATTTAGCGTTAGCGGAGCTATTGCGGAAGACCAGCGGCGGATCTAGAGGGTATTGGAAATTTGTGGAGGGGAACATTAGCTATTAAAGTATAAAAGAAAAACGTGCAAATAAGCCTTGGTGATACAGACTGAAAACAGAAATTATATAAATGTGCTCCTCCACAAATTGCGACTACCCTCTAGATCCACCGCTGAAGATTATTGTGTAACTACGTGCACACGCGTATCCCAACTACACCCGCGTATCCCAAACTTGCTTTTAAATAAACGCTATGGAAATGCCTACATATACTTTGAACGTGCATCGAGAAAAAAACTGCATAGAAGAAAATTATGAAAATAGCAACAACAACAACAACAACAACAACAATAACAACAACAACAACAAATTGTTTTGTGATTGTTACATTATCGATAAATTTATTTGTACTTTGCTTCTTAACGGGACAGTTAAAATGGCTTTGTTTCATCAGCTGATAAAAAATGAAAGATTTAAAAAGAATCAGCTGAGTAGGGTGCGCCGTATTTGCAACAAAAACATCAAGACCTTTGGACAGAAAAGCTCCGTTCCACAACAAACAAGACGAAGGAGAAACATTATCACTGTTATATCTTTTACTCTCCTTCTCTCCTCCACAGGTTTTAATCAGCCTCAAGTCCACAAATTGACTATTGCAGGCTATTCATCTACCACGTGATCATGAATACTCATCTACCACGTTATTCATATTACAGTTACAATTATAACTTGAAGGTTTTAATTAAAAGTCATTAACCGATGATTTATAACGTAGCTAGAGAGGCGTAGCTAGAGCTCATTCAAAATTTGTGGAGGAGTGTTTAGTCATTTATATACTTATTGATTAGCAAATGAAATGAAATGTTACTCGAGAGAATATTATCATCTATGAAAAAGCTGGATACCAATTTAGAGGTGAAAAAGGTTGCTTGAATAGGAGGGCGTTATACAACGAAGGCGGAACTGTAAAAAGATAAGATTAGATTGTCTTGCATGCCTGCTTGCATCTTAGGATGACTGCTAACACTTTATAAGAAAGTTTCGACCATTTTGTTTTTCGGTGACAGTGCGTGATTCTTTCCATGACAATAAAATGGACAATGATATTCTCACCAGAGAAATATTCCCTTAAGTATTTGTTAAACTATAGTAATTTGATAACTGGCAAAACGACAAATTTAAAAGAAAGTTGATTGGCACCTTGAGTTTTCAATCACAAGGTCACTATCGTTAATCTATAATCAAATGTTCCAGACAGACGCACTTCCCCAGACATTTATCTACCAGTAACGTCCGAGAGTTGTGCCAAAAAAAACATAACCAATGTTTACTGAATGAAATAAATGATAGGTTTTCTACTCGAAATATCAATACCACTTCCTGTGTTCATTGTCAAGAAGGTCATAATTGTCCCAACAAAGCCTCGGAGACCTCTCAGAAACTTTAAAGAAAACTCTGAGAACTTCCATTTATGGCCGTGTATCATCTTGACAAATTTACATCGAGAAAATGTTTAAGGAATCCGAGTTTCATCGTAAAAAGTCTTTCAATATCTCCTTAAATAACAATATATAATCCATGTTCTTCGTCTGAATCTTAACAATTTTGTCTTGTTTACAAATTCATATTAAACTCATAAATACTTATCAACGTCATATACAAAGATTACAGCATGATCAACATATTCTATTTAACAGCCAACTATGAACAGATGTCCATTTACATCACAAAGGACGCTATACCGACATCCTTTAAGTGAGTCAGTTACTAGCGCCATGCCGGTATATAATTGCATTCGATGAATATCTCGCCTTCTCTTTAAATAATAAACATGCAAGTCGTCTTAAACATTAACACTGTCGAAAAACTACAAGCGAAATATCGATTTATATCGTTAGATGTTTTTAAAATCGCATTCCCTGAACAAAAGATTTTTAACTAATCATTTCCTTCTCTCTTTCTTTCAAAACAGAAGAAAGAAAAAAGAAAGAAAAACGTTTTGTTGTATCTTTTCAAAACTCAACACAACGGTGTTAATGTTTATAGTTCGTATTTTGAAAGAAACAAATGACGTTTACTTAAACTAACATTTGGCAAAAAGCTTTCTAAAAAGACGTCTATGAAAAATCATATGGCCTTCAAATAAGTGTTAATGTGAGTTATTCTATGGAAGTCCGGATTGTGAAATTGAAATAATTTGGATCGACAGATAAAAGGAAATAGTGTTTGTGTGCTCAAAATATCATTTTTAAACTGTTGTGAAAAAATCCCCCTTGAAGAGAATCAAAAGGATTTGAAGAGAGCTTTAAAAACAGCAGGCTTGAGTAACACAAAGAATATTGTTTCAGAAGGTTTTTCATTTATTCAGGATCAGACGAAATTTTACATCTCCTCTCCCCTTTTACGTTTTGTAAAGATATCCATTTTAATGATTTACAAACGAACACTATAAAGTAAGAACTATTTAAGAAGAAAAAATACGAATTACAGATGTATATGGAATAACATTTACAATTAAATGCTAAGAGATAGATAAAAATCAAATTTGACATCAGCATGCTTTAATAAGTCTACACACCAAATTTCGTTTTTCATTTTGGCCCAAATATCCCCAAAAGAAGTCGAATTTCTAAAAAAAATCTAAAAGGAGAAATCACCATGCCTTGTTTAGTCTACCAACCAAATTTCATAAAAAGTATTTTTTTCACGAATTTAGGTCAATATTCTAAAAATAAAAATTCTATTTTAAAACAGATAGGGTCCAGTTTATTTCTAGAGGTTCAGGGTCCGGTTTTTAAAGTATGTCAAAAAGAGATTGGGAACCATACAAACGAGTTGATAACTACGAATGATTGGCCAAACGTGTTATCAGATCCTGTAACAAGTCAATATGAAAAAATCTACCAAAGTGCATAGGCCATAGCGAATTAGCGACGGTCTATATTTATAGGTTTCGAAAGCAACTGTTTGATTGAGTTTGAATTTAACAAAAAACAAAAACAACAACAACAGTTCTTGATAAGAAAAAAAGAACAACAACTACAACAAAAACAAAAACAACAACATTACAACACGATGAGTAAAACCGAATCAAATTCCATTTCGATAATTCATGTAATCCATCCTCTACTAATCTCAAAAATATATTTCTCTTCCTTGTTATCTCCTACTCAGACTGGCATATTTTAAAAGCTTGAATTCAATATTGATTTACATACAACTGTATGAAACATTTTCCATGCAAAATTTATCATCCTAACCTATTGCGTTTATTGTTATCGTTTTGGAGAAACTCATAAGATTGGGAAGCAAAATAGTTTGATGAATGATATTTTCACTAAATGAATTATTTATGAAAACAAAGACTCTCTGTCGTATTAATGAAGAACTTTAGTAGAAGCAAACGACCTGTAACTAAAAAAGGTGAAGAGTTGATCCATCAAACGTACTTCTAGAAAGTATGGCGATGTGATAGGCTAAAAGGAAGTTCTTATCCCCCCCCCCCCCCTTTCATTAAAATTCAATTTTGGTGAAAAGAAAAAGAAAAATGAATTCTCATTTCGAAATAATAACAAAAGATGAGAAAGAATTACAAAAACAAACAAATAAAAAGCGTTCATTCATTGGAAGAAAAAAAAAGAAAAGGAAATAAACAACAAAACACGATGAAATATTTATTTAGGTAAATATAAACACGACCCAGCGGTAAAGGCGGATTTTGTTTCTAATGCAGCGTGAGTTGTATGAATCAGCAATCTTGTGCAAATATTCATGAATCGATAATACGATAAATAATTAATTAGAACTTCGCATCTGATGGATGTATAACCAGAGAACAATATTTTGAAAAGAACAGTCATCTATGAATATCAAGCTTAGTTTTTATATCAAGCCTAATATCTATCTACAGTGGTCTCTCTCTGTCTCGAACACCTTCTATCTCGAACTTCTCCCTCGAGCAATTTTCATAATAAAAGAGTGTTATAATTTAGGATATCCGATGCAACTCGAGAAGACTCGACAGCGTCAGATCTAGGGTTAGGCAAAAAAAAAGTGGAGGAGTACAGCGTCATGAATTTTCTGTGTTGATTAAGTCATTTGCATGTTTTTCTTTTGTACTCTTAATGACCTTACTCTCCTCCGTAAATTTCACCCTTGGACATTTCTGTAGCGCTCAACCTGTTCTCTTTCTCAAACTCTCTCTATCTCCAACAAATTCCTATGTGATGTAAATGGTCCCTTATGAGTTAGGTTCATAATCATAGCATAATGATGCCTGCCCAACTTCGGTCCCAGTTTCTTTCTTTCCTTAGCAAATGATAGCGACAATAAGCCCTGGGAATGAGGCTGCAATATACGTGACTTAAATCTCAACTATTTTTTTTAGTTATTAAACATTTTAAAATACCCGGGAAAAATACCCGGGAAAAAACCCCGAAACTTGAAATATGTGATTTAAATTTGAAATGTTTGTGGCCACTGGAAGCAATCACATGCAAGCGAGGTTGTACTTACATCTTTGGAAATAACTTCTTCTGATATTCTTCGAATCAAAGGAGGTTTATTTTGTTTCTGATTGTTGCTTTTACCTCCATTCGGTGTACTTTGCTTTGCACTTTGTGAAAGGATGGGAATAGATCCACGTCGATTTATTGGCACTGTACCAGCCATGTCCTGGAAAATACAAAAATATGGAATTCTTAAATATTTCAAGCGAATGTTATTATGCATAAAAGAAGAAGAATATTTTTTGATTCAGGAGCGGAATGAAATTCAATGTATAGTTTTTATTATATTATATTATATTATATTATATTATATTACATACATCCTTTTCCTTGATGTCTTCGATATAAAGTGCGCCTCTACATTATAGTTAAAAATTATTATTTCATTTTACAGCTTTTATCTCACCTCAGGAATTTGTCTATTATCTATTATTTATTTTGATATATTTTCGTACCACAGGACCCACAAGCATAACAGCATCTCAGGCGTTGACCTGGCTATCCTGTGCTTTGTAAATAAATATACGGAATAAATATATGAATTATCATTCCGAAAAGCTGGTGAGGAAAGCGTATGTTTGATTCCTCCAATCCTAACCTCATATAGTTTAATGAAGCCTGGGTACGAGGTTGACACAAATTTCGAGTTCTAACCAGAAATATTCGAACTTTTTTGGATTTAAAAATTGGAATCCTTTAATCTGGATTAAAAAACAAAAAATGTTGTAAAAATCATTAAGTAAGGTGATTTAACTGTTCACCAGGTTACCTACGACGAAGTCAAAACAATAGATGAATAGACTGTTTCCCATATTTAACATCTGCTCATTCAAAGACTGCTTCTTATTCAAAATGTTCTCAAGACAAATGGTTGGGTAACGAAGACACTTCTCATTAAAAGGGGTGGCTAAAATAACTAAATGCACCCTAGATACACGATACACAAGAATACACGATTGCTCAATAATGGTAGCAATTGAGAAGAATCAAAAAGAAAACAGGAAACGAATTATCGTTGTTTTCACAGTGAAGGCGTGTGAGTTTTATCAGATGCGTAAGAAATTAATCGAGCGACATGTGGGCGTCAGGTGGACGTCAGCAATCAAATAACAGTACGACTTGTATGATACCCAGGGTAGTTTTTACGCAGTTTGTAAATGTCCACTATGCTATTTGTATTCATGTTTGAGCGTTCAACACCCGTCTCGCATTCTAGTAGTTATGCTCTTAAAAGTAACACATCCTAGCTATTATTTTAATCCATAATATTCTTTTACATGTGATGGAATATATAAAAAACTTTGATATGTTTTTCATCGTTTGTTGTGTTGCCTATGGAAACATAACGTTTGTAAGAGGGATAAGGGAGACTTTGAAAGGATTCTTAAAAGATTAGATGCTTTCTTCAGTAAATTCCGAACATAACAATAGTTGCGATTCTAGAGTTGGGTCTTGCGTAAATTAGTGTGAAACAGCGTTAAACCAGTGTTAAACAGTGTTGAAAGGAACAGAACGTTGTGGAAGTCGTTTGTTTGACTACTCATGTTAATATTCAGGCACGCACACCAAGAAATGAGTCAGCACTTATGAAAATAAAAAAAATTGTAATCTAAAATATAGATTACGCCACTAACACGCTATGATCTATACCCTTTGGTCGATTTTTTCATTAGACCACCGCGCTAACGAAAGAGATTGGGAACAAGTCGGTAACTTACGTTTCCAGAAATATGTTATCTATCAGATCCTGTAACAAGCCAGTATGATATAATAATGATATAATAACCAACGTGTATAGTAGCCAGTTAGCGGCGGTCTATATTTATAGGCTGTTTCTTTGGTTGAATCACTTAACTATAATTTTTCTTTTTAGATTTGATTACGTTTATTAGACGTTTTTTAAGGTATCACGATTCCTACTCAAATCTGTTCTATTTAGAGCTACTTCCTAACGTCATTTAATGGAAGAAAAAAAGTTGTCACGCCTGTTTTGTTTTTATTTTGTTTATTTATTTTTTAAATTATATTTTTATGTTATCATTCCAATACACCTTCACGAATTCATGTTTATATGTCGCATCCTGGTCCATACGGACCTCGTTTTGATTCGTTGCATTGTTTCACGGTAATTATTTAGCTATACAGTTCCTCATTATCGCTGTGGGACAATTTTCGTTAATTTTCAACACAATTTCACTTTCAAATCCAATATTTTGTCAAACTATCCTCGTCTGCCTCGTTTTGATGCGATGTATTATTTCACGGTAATTACTTGATTTTCTATTTTGCTTAACTGAAAATCGCTGCAGGACAATTTGTAAAAACTTTCATCAAATTATCGAAGCAGGATAAGATATATCGACGTTTAAAAAAAGATTCAGGAAAGGTGTATTGGACTAGTGAAAATGTAATTATGAAAAATTACTTCTTTCTCGCCTTGCTTTTCTTCCCTCCTTTTATAATTTTTTCACATGATCCAATTGATGATAATTTTTCTTCTTATGAAATCTCCCATTTAACTTTTTGCAGTTTAAATATTTCAATATTGTTGCTTTTAATTTATGCATTATTTATAGGTTATTTATACAAGTTATGAATTATTCCACACCATCGGTGAATGGTTTATTTCATGTAGTATAAGACATCTGTTGCTGTGTTTTTTCAACCAATTTACGGAAACCTGAAATTGCTTCCATTTTGTCATAAAAAATAACTAGAGTTTCTATGCGCGTTGATCGTTCACGGTTGGTCTGTGCCTCTTTGGCGAGATGGCGTAGGAGCGCCTTTGCGTGCAATCCGTTGTATTGATCGGTAATTTCGTGCAAGAAATACGGACGTGCCTTCGTGATTTGTATGTTCACATGTTCCGGATATATTTCATTCATGAATGGTTTCATTTTGGAACATGCTGTTCACATATGTTGTCAGTTGTATGGGATTGTATCGTTCACACGCATTCGAAATTTATTCCTCTCTTCACTCAAAACAAAGACAAATATTATTCTGCATTTTATATTCAGGTTATTACGTAAAATAATGTGAACGTGTTGCGGATCTTTTCCCTTCTCTTCTGTTCACACGTTGCAGTTAATCCTATAGGAACGGAATCATTCCCTTTCGCCTATCGGATAGGTTGGTCCTCGTATGAAACGCCTATCCGATATTTTAGACTCGATTATCCAGCTACAAGGTGAGTCATTAAAGCTGACCAAATGGACTAATTTCAACAAATTCAAGTTGTAATGGTCAGAATTCTCTTATGGAATATTGTGCAAATTTTCGAGGTTTACGACATCATTCGACCTCTTATGCTCCATTTCCTTCCAAAACAGTGTCCTTCAAGCAACCCCTTCCTTTTTGGCGAAATGCCTATAGTTTAGAGCTCATTAATTATTCATGAGATTTGGAAATCATTCTTTTTCAACATATTTCGTTACAACCTGTTAAGTCACACCAATGGAAGTTAAAAGAATACAATCTTGGCGATATTTGAACTTAAGGGGGTTTCAACACAAGAGCGTTATCATGATTACCCAGTAATTATTCAAGAACTAAAAATTCGCAGGCAATTCTATGCCTCTATGAATCGCTCTGATCGTAAAATTTAATTGGCAAACTTTTCCATGCGTCATCCAATTTGATTTTAAATATGTCGATGTTTGCGGTGTGCACAACTTCTCTTGGGAGCTCGTTCCAGGTCTTTACAGTTCGAAAGTAGAAGGAGTTTGACTGGAGTCCTCTTACATCATCCTCAGGTACTTTCCAAAACAGTTGGTAGTTATGTTTTCGGCTCAAGCGATTACGAAATTTTCCGATAAAGTAAGCTTGTCATAGGTATGAAAGTGTTTAAAAAGCTCTATCATGTAGTAATCAGAACGTTTATTTGTACTATTTATATTATTTATACTATATATTTATACTATATATTATTATTTGTACTAGTAATTGCGTGACATTAAGGACAATTTGGGATTAATAGCCCGAGTTTTAAAATAACCCCAACGCAATGAGAGCGATTTGATAAACCCTTAAAATGAAACGTGGGCCTAAAACTTTCGAATCTTAAAGCTTTGTTTATATATTGACCATCAGGGTCGATTACAGTTGAGAGGGGAGGTTACAGCACTAGGCCGGGCGATTACGGACCAGTGGTCACGGCAATTTTACCCCGCTCTCTGTAATCACCCATACGATTAAAAGATTAATCACGCGAACAAGAAGGATAAATCGTTAATTTTACTAGTCCGTAGGACGACTCGAAACCAGATTACATGTTGTGAAACCAGCTCTTATTTGTTGTGGTATGTTGAGATCTGCATAAATCGCTCCGCTTATTTTTTTCCACAATGACATTATCACTGTTGAGCCTGTGGTAGAAGATGTTCGCGATAAAAAATATTACACGTGAAGGTTAACACGCTGATAATTTGAATGGTGCACGGAAATTTAGTATTTTTATTTTTATAAGTTTTACTCATTCTTGTATCTGGTCCAGGACCTGTCGTCGAGCAGAAAGGTGTATCCAAAACGCTCAATTAGTGTACAGTTCGAACACTTCGCTCCCAGGGCTTCTTGCCTTTTCGGCAAACGGCAAGGCGGTGAAGTATAACAAAGTGTATCCCGGTATATTGGAATGACAAAAAGCCCTGGGCACGTATTTGACATATAAACAATTTTAGGACGGAATTCTGGAAACAGTATTATTAATACGCAGCTCATTTTGGGCTGACGTTCTGGAAAAGGGTTTGGACAACTTTAATTACAAATTGCATTTAAATTTAATTATCGATTGGAGGAGTTATTACAAATTGGGGCAAAATTATTTGTTGTGCTTAGAAATTCTTATTGTTTACCAAATAGTGATGTCTATATAGGGCAATACGAAAAATAACGTTTTCTGATTGGCTGAAACGAACTAAACGTTGGGCATTATTCGCCAGTGTAGTTTTGGTTTTCCTAGAATCGCAATATAGTTGCTTTAAATGTAAAGAAAAACTTATGATTTTGGAATGTAGCGTACTCGGACATCCTTTGTTTATGTTGAGGACAATATGATGATAAAATCTAAAACATTCTTTAGCTTAGTATGTAAGCTACCCAGGTACGTACGGTCTGTGTACCTGATGTCAATGATACAAAATTATGACGTCCGTTATCCGTTTTTTATCTGGAACTTTCTCTTTGTTCTTATATGATTCTTAGAGAAAACGATTCAAATAAAACAAGACAGGAAAATACAAATATAAATAAATTATCTTTAATCTTTATAACTATATTCAGGGTGGCCAATCAAATTGGAATTTGAAATTCCATGACTTTTCGATGACTTTTTAGCTTAACTATATTGACTAAATTGCAGTAAAGGTACAGATAGTTAATACATTCAAGAGAAGAACAAAAACTAGACAAACAGAAACAACTCGTGTGCATTTCAAGAAATGGCTAACAACAAATTATTAAGGCAATAGCCAGTCCAGTCCTTTCCTTCAACATCAACAAAATCCTACCCTATTACACTACATTAAAGGCCATGCCACGAATATTTCAGTTTTTTGAGTTTTACTTTAAAAAAATGAAATTGGAGAAAAGAAATTACAACAACCGTTTATGAAAAATCCATGTCTTTTTTTAGAATTTGTCATAAATGAAGATATGAAAATGCAGCTACAAAATTGTCATACCGATAAAAAACATAACATATATACTTTTAATGTTTCCACTTTCTCCTCATCTTACATGAACAATGTCAACAAATCTTCCCTCGTTATTCAGAGCTAGAGCTCAGTTTATTCATTTAAAGTAGAAAAGGAAAACGTGCAAGTAACCTAATTGACTCTTTAAACACAATGTGTTATTGTTATAAATACCGCCGGTACCACCTCGTGCTGACATCATCATTACCGATGCAGACCTTCAGTTACTTCTATGAAAGTCATCATTAAAAGCAACAAAAATAGTAGCTCATATTTATGACCAATACAACAATTCCTTTTCTTGTCTCTCACCTGTTGTTATATTGTTCATGCTCATGCGCTGAGATCATCATGATATCAGATATTGCTATATTTATAACAACACATTATCTTTAAGACTGAAAAGAAAGATCATAACGTTGGACTCCTCCATCTTACTTGACTGACCATGAATACGCCTTTGTTATTTATACAAAAAAATCACACGGTGGAGACAAAGGTCAATTGATTACTATGACGTCAGCTCTGCTTTTGAAACAAGATCTACAAGTTCCCATTCATCAGCCATTACTTTCGGTTTCAGTTTCCTCTTGGTACATACTTAGCATGATAACAGAAACAATTCGTGTACATTTGTGAAAAAGTGAAAAACAAATACCCAGGGAAAGTGTCGGATAGACAATTAAACATTTGATTATAAAGCTGAATCTTAGAAACATTATCATTTTCACATTTTTGAAACTAGATTGTAACGTCTTGAAACTTACTAGATTGTTACGTACTCTTGAAACTTACTTAATTACTACGTAATTCTTCAGCATTTTTGATGACGCATTTGTTGGACATCACGCCTCGGAAAACTAGTTACAGGGGTTACGATCAATCTATTTATAACTCTGGTTAAACAGTATTAAGCATTTAAGAATATATTTTTTTACTTTTTTGGAGATGATACAAGGTAAGCAATCTATTTGACCACTATCTTTAAAAGTTCAAATTGCTGCTTGCATTTGGTGATGACAATTTTAATTTACTTCAAGTGTCCATCCATCTCACACAATTGAACTATGCAAAAAAACGAACATCGAAGGCGTCTCTCAGAGATGTCGATCCTTAAACGTATGGAGTGATGGTTGTGACGGGCAATTTAGGTCATGGTATGTCTTCTTATTGCTATAATGGATGGAACTGTCAACCACCGATGGTGCTACAACGAACGGTATCACAGCATCACGACAAGGGGCCAGTGGATGGTGTTGGAGGTACAATCAAGAACCGAGTTTTCCGAGAAGAATTTTCAAATTACACAAACAAGGTTGTCAACAGGATAACTTCGCTTTATCTCCCGGAAACATGTTTGTTGACAGAACCAGATAACATTGAAGAAGCTCCCAAGATACCGGAAACGTTATCTATTCATAAATTGGTACCAGGCTTCAATAAAGATGCCATTTGAAGATGCCATTTCTTGCCATAAGTTCTTTCATTTGGCCAATGACAGCGAGCCATTTTTACTTATATATATTATATTTAAATTATATTTGAACTGTTTCAGATATCTCAAGAAATATTGATACAATTGATTTGCTACTTTGCAGAAATGTTATTAGTAGTTGCCGCTATGAAATGAGCGGAACGATTTTCTTAGGCTCGATTATCCAGCCGCACAGTGAGTAGTCAAATCTGCCCAAAATTGACCAATTTCAACAAATTCTAAATTTTCGTCACTCGTTTCTCTTCTAGAAAATTGCCAGCGCGAGAGCGACTTTTTGGTAAGAAAAGGCATAGTTTGGAGAACATTAATTATTCACGAAGGCAAAACAATTAAAACAATTTTTTCATCAGGTGTGGCTACAATTTGTTACGTCGTACCAATGAATAAAAAAATGCGTTTGTGGCAATTTTAAAGTTTTTAGGGGCTATTTATTATAGAATGTGTTGTGGGTGGATTTGTCATAAACGCCTGTTGTAGTTTTCTTTCTCCAATTACAATCTAATTACAGTCTATGAAACTTTGTTTTTAATACAACAGCCTCCAAAGTTCGAAATAAGCGTGCATGTAACGACGAACGGAGAATGTTTTGTTTTCAACTCACCTAAGAGTTTTACAATTATTATATGTTTTATGACCATTTCTCCTCACTGCAAATTTACAGTGAAAAGTCTCGATGTTTCAAAATGTTTGAAAGAACGAGGCATAACATGACTTGATTGTCAGTTGAACTCTACCAAAATATACAATAGACAAGACAATGGACAAGACAAAACAGTTGAAGTAAATGATATTTAAACAAGAACAAGCAGGGAAGTCATTAATGGATTCCCAATGTGACTTTCTCTGGCAAGTTGTAATTATAAGGGACTTTGCATTATTTATCAACTTAAAGACCATGGCCTTTATCCAGAATTTAAGGACATGGGTGGCTTTATATGTGGGGTAACAGGGTAAGAGTTATTAATCGTAAAATATGCTGAAGTAACATAAAATAGTCTACCTATTTCAACTTACTTTCCTACTCAAACTTTTAAAATATCATTTCCAATTTCTTCATAAATTCTTGTGTGAATGTTCTTCTAAACGCATTTTCTTTCTGAACAAAATATTTATAAGGAAAAAAAGAATGCACTCCTTTCTTCAAAATCAACCTAAGAACCAGCTGATAAATAAAATCTATAAAAGACTATAGAATAGTCATTATCTCAACTTTCTTCACGAAAATCCTGAAATACCAATATCGAATTATTCTGTCACTTCTCAACCTCGCCCCCAGGGCTTCTTGCCTTTTCGATATACGAGATGGCTTACATCACTAATAACTGTTCTGGTTTTGTACATGAACCTGTGAGATCTCCATGACAATTATGCAATATTTGGAATTTCCACGACTTTTCCATGGTTTCCATGATTAGTGGCCACCCTGGTATATTGTAAAAACTTAGTATCTATTTTTTCCTTGGTCTTCTTAATTGGCTTTTTTTTAACAGGTACCTATTTTGGCCAGTTGATCGCCTTTTTAAAGCTTTTAATTAATGTAGGCCAATATTTTGCTAAACTGTCTAGAAACCTCGTTCTGATGTGTTTTGATTCGTCGTACAGCAATTATTCGCGGGACAACTTTGAATTAATTTTCACCACAGAAACTAGGCTTGTTAGGATAACCGATCCCCGATCTCTCTTCAAATATATCGAACATTCACATCTCCGTAATTGGGATCGAGGTTGCTAAATCGCAGCTTCGATTATTAGGGTTCAGTTCTAGACTCTAACCACGGAAAAGAGATCGAGACAGAATCCACGTTTAAATGTTTTGCCCTGATTGTCAGCACAGACCTCGTTTTCACGCGTTACTGTTTCACAGTTATTATAAAGTGAACAATTTACTTAACTGCAAATCACTATTGGCTATTTGTATTTTTCAACACAGAAACGAGGTCTGCACTGATAACCATGTCTTAAATGCGACATTAAAACGCGAAATCGCGAACGGTTGTGCAATTAATAAATTAAAAAAAAAAAATCTGAAATCAGAGAAATCAGCATTCCGAACTATGTGATATTCCCAATGTGTTCTCGAGTTACCTTGGCAACGCATTGGTAATTGAACATACAAGAACACATAAAAAAACATTTACCAAGTAAATAAATCACGACGTTAGGCCATGGAAGATGAAAACAAAAATGCGAAAAGCACTCACCAACACAAAATCCTTGCGTTTTTTTTTTGCTTTTTCTGTTTCTTATTTACAAGAAAAACGCTCAGTAAAGGAATAAACCATCATTAACTTCTCCATAGCAACTGAAAGAATGCAATTCAGCCAATATCGTGAATTTCATTGTTATCATTATAATTCGAATCTCTTATGGGAAATGGGGATGAAATTTGTAAAGAACAGAAAATAAGAGAAGTACGACAGCAGATTTAGATCGATTAACTGTGCTATTGTGACGCCATTTCTATTTTGAAGTTTCTATTTTGGTTTAATGGTTTTATACGACGTTTATACGAGAACGTAGTTAGATTTCCATTATATACCAATTTACAAATTACCAAACAAATCACGAGGCGCATATCCTGAAAATGTCCATAATTTCACTCCGTCAAGAGCGTTTACTTGGAAATTATCAGGGTGGCCACTATTGTTGAGGAACAAATTCCAGGTTTTTCCAGGTGTTTTCCAAGAAGAAGAACAAAAACAACACAAATCAACGATGTTATATTTACAGAGAGAGAAAGAGACAAAAACATTGTAAACGTCTCTGTGAAATATCAACTAAAACAAATAGCTCTGTTTCCTTAAAAAGTTATTGTCATTGAAAGCAAAAGCTCTCGTCTAAGTGATGCTTAAAGTCCAATTTACACGATCCAAGTTTAGTTGAGTTGTAAAACCTCAGTTGTTTACACATTCAACTAAAGTTGTACAACTAAGAGAAATCAAATCCTGCGAATTTACATCCATGTGTTCAAAAAATGAGTTCTGAACAAGTAGCTATTGTAGCTGTTGCTATTATTTATAAAAAAAGAAAAATCAAAGAGAAAATATTTTGGTGAAACCTTGGTTGCAATGTCGTACCAAATCATCCTCGCTTGTCGGACTTTGTATGTATCTGCAGCAGAATGCATCATACACTCTTTGAACCATCAGCAATAAATTCCTTAGTCTTGGTTTTAGCAATTTTAATGAAAGTTATTTTGGAAATAAAATGAAAATAAAAAATCTAGCATCTAGCAAAACTTTTATTGTTCGTTTTAAAGACGTACAGAGGAGAAAGTTGATTCAAACATTGAATTTTTTCTTCTCTCGCTTCGGGATTTACTTCCAACAAGTTGTAGAAAATTGAACACGTCCATTTTTTTTAAAAAGTTGTACAACTTTAGTTGTAGTCCAGTCGATGAAGAGTTTGACCTGGAAAAAATTGGTAACAATTTGGTCAGATGACTCAGAATAATGTATAGACCACCAAAAAAAGCCCCCGTGATTTTGAAATGGGAATACCCCAAAATCCATAATGACCGCATGCACAAAAGGGCAAAAATTTGATTTTGTCAGATTAAGATGTTTTTGGGCTCATTTGAAAGATTTTTTAATGCTGATTCATTTTCATACAGAAACCATGATCTGAAAATGGAGTCATTGCAGAGTCTTTTTTCTATACCGATATATGAAAACGTTCGAAATATAATATACGATACGATATGCCCGTATCATTGCTAGTTTCATTAATTCGATGCGCAAACGCTGAATAATTGTTTGCGTTTCATTCAGCTCTGTTCGATCTAGGAGGATAGGTTCAATGAAGTCTATTTGCACAGTATCGTTGGCATGACCTGTCCATTAAACTACTTTCCATACCAGGCTGATTTTAATCTGAAAGCTTTTTACACATTTTGTTATTAGAATATTGTTTTACCATTTCATGCTCACTGATGCATTTTTTCTTTCTACAAACTTGTTATTTGTATTTTACCGAACATACTTGTGATAGTTAAGATGTCGCAGTCCAATTCACTGCAATGTTGTTTATGTTTCGAAGAACTGTCAGCGTCTTCTCGACCAGTTCAGCAAGTTCTCCTGAAAGGTCTGAACAATATGAAAAAGATCAGTCGTGAACGGAACTTGGAAGAGCTCTTTGATTATTTAAAGGACATTGAAATTACTGGTAGAACTAATGATGTACACAAAGAATGTCGTCGTAAATTTACCGATGCTAGACGTAGCTTATCCATCCTACCTCCAGCTAAAAAATTAAGATCCCAAGCCAGACAGTTGTTTGAATGGAAAAGATGTTGTTTCTTCTGCGACGGTACAGTCGACTTCAAACATAAAGAAAGTAATTATTCAGAATTATCATTGGATCCAATAGACTGGGGCTGGTATAAAAAAGAATCATCTAGTGTCCAGTGATGACGGATAGAGAGGTGACCCCAGCTTGCGTTTTGAAAGTCATCAGGTGTAACTGTAAAGAAGGAACAAAACATTGTGGTACAAATCGATGCACATGCAGGAAAAATGGTTTGAGTTGCGTCAACATGTGGAGAATGTCACGGCGAAGAATGTGAAAACAAAGAGGTATTTTTTAGTTTAATTTTTAAAAAAATAGTTGCCTTGATAACTATCATAAGTTGCAAGGAGGCATTCACATAGTACGCATTGGCGGGGGAGGGAGGGGTAAAAGTTTTTCTGGAAAATGCAAACGTCTTATGTTTCAATGGAATTTTGTCTTTTGTTCCCTGCGTACACAAGGGGAGGGGTAAATTTTCTGAATTTTTTTGTGTACGAACGATGTGAATGACCCTCAATGAAGAGTTGACGGCTTTGAAAAGATCATTTTGTGCATTTATCACTCTTAAGGAAAATAGAAATTTTCTTGTGTAAGGTTTGCATTGCTAATGTTTGAATTTCTTGAAGTGTCTAGTTTAAAAACACCCATTCATCCCCACCCCCCTTCGGCCACCCCTAAGGCAAACAAATTCTTTTTAGGTGATGGTACCAGAGAATGAAGAATAATCAGACTCCGATATGGATGATGGAAACATTTTCGATATGTTCCAATGAGATATGGTTACATTAAATTGGTTAATATTATGAAATTTAATCTTAGCTGAATTTTTTATCATTCCCCACGCATTGACTCTATAATTGACCATGGTTTCTGTCTGAAAATGAGTCAGCATTAAATTGTATTTCAAACGAGCCCAAAAACATCTTAATCTGACGATATTAATTTTTTTCCCTTTTGCTCATGCAATGGATTTTGGCGGTATTCCAAAGTCAGAAACTTGGGGTTTTTTTTTTGAGATTCTGTACACCACTTTGAGTCATCTGACCAAATTTCAGCTTGTTACTAATTTTTTCCCGGTTTTCCCGGTTTTCCCGGTTTTCCCGGTTTTGGCACTTTTTACAAAATCTTTTTTCTATTCAGCTGCTGGACTAAACTTCCAACTTTTCATATTTACACGTTCAATTTTAGTTGTACAACCGAAATTGTACATCTAAATTGTGCTGAAAACAATAATGAAAGGCATTATAATTATATTTCTACATAATAAACTGTTGATGCGAATAAATATTAGCAAGAAATCATTTTTTCAAGGTATTTCCAGGTGTATTTCCTCAAAAGCTTTGGTAATTTTCCAGGTGTAAAAAAATTCCAGGTATTTCCAGGTTTTCCAGGAAAAGTGGCCACCCTGATTTTGCGAACGTTGTGAATTTCACTTCTGAGTATCGTCATAAATCTTACATTCTGCTACGGGCAAAATCTGACTACGGTCTCGTAAACGCCACCAGTGAGTCCGGGATATACTGCAGCTGTGGCAAAGAATTTGCCTGATATTCAAACAAAATATAGACCGGTCCCGAATTATGGCCTAGTGACCATGTCCCGCCTCGATATCAAAATTGCTTTTAACTGTACTACGGTGAATTGGAATAATCGAGACCATTACTCAGTCATTAAGTTGTAAAATCAGTAAAACAATGAATTGCATCAAAACGAGGCGGAACAAGTTTAGGCAAAAATATGGTGTTTAAACAGAAATTCGGAAAAGGTCCATTAACAAATAATTCTAGGCCTCTTTTTTAGGCTGAAACCAGGAGCATTTTTACACAATTGCAACACCGTCGTGACAGGAGAAATCCTTTTGAAAGTGGATTATTTTTTGGAACAAACAAGGAACAGTTCTTTTCTTAGAACAATCACACGAGAAATTATTCGAGAGATTATTACACGAAAACTTCTCTTTTATCCTTGTAAAAAAAGACTTCACGTTTCCAAGTGCTCCTTCGCAGAGACATTTCAAATTTCTTCATGTAATCAAGTCTTGTAATCATTAAGGTATGATGGAATACGCATCTCTCATTTTTATTGAAGTATAGGGTTACTTCATTCTGAAGATTGATTTTATAATCGCGGAGGAAAATGTCTTCGTTTCTTGTAGGGGTTCATACTCTCATACCATTGGGCAAATTCTATACCACGTGATTCACGAATATATTTCAAACGCTCCTGCAAAACAAAGATAACAAAACTAAAAGTATAAAAAAAAACCTCTGGCGGACCAAAGTTACGAAAATTTCAGGTGACGAAAATGTTGTCCAAAGAAAGCTTTGGCATGGCATTGACTTTTTCGTCGGCTAATTTTGGCCTAAAATACTAATACACCATTCCTGAATTTCTGTTTAAACGCTGTATTTAGGCGTAGTTAGTACATCCAACATCGTTTCAGATATCAAAATTGTCACTAATCATTCTACTGGGAGTTTTAGTAACAGAGATAATTACCAAGTAATGAAGTTAAAATATTATTGAAACAAAAAAATCATAAAAACGAGGTTGGATGTACTGACTAGCTCTAAACACGGTGTTTAAACAGAAATTCGGGAAAGGTGTATTGTATAAACTGTAGCAAGGTTCAAAATCCATCAAAATCCAACAAAATTGTTTTTCAAGATTTTGAGTGAAAATATCAGACCAAATGGAAATCAGTCAATATAAATAGATTTACTTACCCAGTTCTGCAGTTCTCGAAACTGACGTCTTTTCATGACTGACATCGATCGATAAACATCTTGTTCTGCGTGTGCTATTTCATTCTGTGATTCGCTTTTCGGTACACGTGTCCTAATACATTGCAAACAAAGGCCGAAACTCTATGAAACTCTATGAAATGTACATCTTTCATCATACTATTTTTTCATGACGTTACCAAGCAAAGATTTTATTTCCCCTTGTGTGCAGTTTTTTAAGAAGATTGACCCAGGGCTCGATGACCAGAATGACCAAACTTCAAATCAGGAAATTACCTTATACCAAAGCTCGGCATGATTAAAAAAAAATAAAAGAATTTATTGGTAAAGTGCATAATACATGTGTTTTTGTGTATACGATTTTTTGTTTCCTAAAAATCGTGTTGCGAATAACAAAAACAAAAATAATATAACAAAATAATATAACAAAATATATAATATATATAATAACAAAAAGTTGCACAACTTTTGACCCGTACATATTTATTATTATTATTATTATTAAACTTTTCCACGCATCCTATCCCGTGGACTGTTGAATGCTTCCTTTCAAGTCGTATTATATTCTTCAAATCGCTTCTTCATCATTCGTGTCCATGTTTAACGACTGACCTCTTAACCTCGGTAGTTGATGGTACAGCACATGATGCGGTGATATTTTAGCTGGTACAATATCAGGCAGGCGGATTTGATGACCGTGACATCATACAGTTCTTCGTTCGTGATGATTTTCGGTCAATGAATATTTAGGACCGCTGATCTTAATAACCGTCTTTGGAAAGAATCTATTTGCATTTCCATGGATGATGTTACTGTCTACACTTCGCTGTTGTATAGGAAGATCCACATAACATTTGAATACTCTGACCTTTTTTCGATATTCAATTTTCCATAAAAAAAATTTTCATGTTCGTGATGGTTGATATCGCCAAACTTTTCTTCTTTCGATATTATTTTGCGTGTCTAACTAAGAACCGAGCAACCTACACTTCTTCCACTTTCCATCTCCATTTCTGCCTATTGAATGTTCTTCTGTTTTTGATTTGTTGATAATTAGACCTCTTTTCCCTAGGATGGTTAATAGGCTTTCCTTTATCGTTTTGGTTTCAGCTCTCCATTACCTGAATTTTTATCTGTAAACGTATATTTTTCTGTTGTTCTGATAGTTTTTCAAGCACTTCTTTAGCAGTTATTTTGCCAATCTTTCCTTTGTTTGTCTGGGAGTATCGATTTCTGTCAATCGTTCTGTAATTTCTCTTTGGTATTTCTCTTTGGTTTCATAGGTTTCAAGTTTTTCTAGGTTGAAGTTGTAGGTTTCTGTTCTCTCTTTCTTGCCAAATGGCCATTTGATCTTCTATCATCACTAACCAATCATCTGACTGCGTGCATACGTACGTCCATATATGATCTTGAATTTTTCATGCGGACCTCTCCGTTTTTGTTTATCAGAATATAATCAATTTGGTTCTTTTGTTTCCCATTTAGTGATTCCCATGTCGTTCTCTGCGATAGTTTGGGTAGTTGGTTGCGAAGAACGTATTTGTTATTTTCAGAGCGTTTACTTTGGCGAGTTGAATTAGCTGATCACCTTTATCATTTCGTATACTTTGAAGTCGTCTGCAATAGTTAGTTGTTTAACTTTTGATGTCGTTATACTCTGGCAGTTGAATGAGCCAATATTGTGCATGGATTTTAGTTTTTGCGCTTTTGTTTCTTTTAATTTGTTTTCAAGCATTTCCCAGTCTTTTGTTTTTCACATAAGACCGAAAGGACGCGACCCTTTTCGTCGTTAGCAGGGTGTTTTTTAAGTGTTTAGTTGAGATGTCGGTTATGCACATCCGCCATCTTCCTCATCAACTGTCAAAAAGGTATGCAACTTCTTAAAAAGTTCGACATGTTGAACTTTACACGATATTTTCAAGATATTAGCCAATCAGAATTCGCATAAAGAATGTCTCGAACAAAGAAAAACATTCGATTGTGTTTTGAATCCACCGTTTCATTGGCTTAAAAATCGTATGTGTGTAAAAAAAATCGTATGCGTGTATTTCAAAACAATCTTACAACTTATGACAACACAAATTGTAAACAAAAAATCGCATGCATAAAATCGTAATGTATTTTGCGCTTAAGTCATAATAATACTTACTTGACAACTTCAGGTTTTACTTTGAACAGCTTCGCTAATGCCATGGTATTCCAAAGATAAGGACCTTTTTCTCGTAATTCGGAAGCTTCTCTCACCTAAGAGAAAGAAATTAAGTACACGTTTCTTTAGATGTTTCTAAATAGGTTCATAACCCAGTGGGCAAAATCTTCAAAAAATCTCTGTGGAGGAGTGTTTTTTTATTGAAACAGCAGGCGATATTGCTTGCCATTCCTTCAGAAAACACTCCTCCTCATAGACTTTAGAAGATTTTGCCCACTGGGAAGATACTATTTCCATAAAAACAACAAACGCGAGTAACGCAAGCTTGCTGTCAAGTTGTACAATGTTCAGAAGAAATGCATTCTAACTGTTGCACCTGTTCATCTGTCATTGTCTTTTGAAACGAAGCCAGTATTTCTGGATCTGTTGAAAACAATGATCTACCCACTGCTCGCTAAATAATCAAAAACAAACATTAAAATTTCTGTCATTTTATCTGTCTTTGATCAATCATAAGCGATTTTGCGAATTTTTTGGCTTTTCGCAAAATTTAATCCATACCGTTTTAAAAATAACACTGGATCGAACTTCTAATGTTTACAAAAATGGTAACTATGGTGAAAGATAAGATGGCCGCTGCCGAATGAATTTGGAGATTTTAGTGTGAAAAGAAATGGTTTATACACCAAAGTTGCTAGCCGATGGTTTAAACCTCGCGTACTCCTTTTCAAGGTTTTCAATGTAGGTCAGCCTCATAACATCCAAAACAACAGACTTGTCTGCAAAGTCAGCAACAAATATGGAAAAGATATAATATTAAACAGACAAGATAGACAATTTCTCCCACCAGTACAGTCCAAGAAGTCCTTCACTCTTACATTAAGTTCAATAACAATTCGAATTACAATTAAGAACTGCAGCATCAACTTTATTAATATCAAATTTGGACAAATATTTCAAACAAATATTTCAAAAATTTTCAAAATAACAACAATAATACAGAGGACAACAAAATTAGGCCTCACACAAGGATGTTTTCAAAACGTGTCAAGAATACCCTTTTTCGCATAACAAACTCTTTGAATGGGGCTAAAATTATGGGGCTAAAACCCTAACTATTGCAAACAGTAAAAACAATGCATAAATTTTATGAATTAAAACTTAAATTTAGAGTTTAAAATTTTACAATTTCTACCAAAAGTGAAAAGGCCATGACAGTCGTTCTCTGGATAGCATTTCCAATTCATATATGTTTGATCATTTCTGTATATAAGCAGGATTTATATACCTGGAATTGTCCATGTCTCATTACTTTAGATCAAGGTCTCAAATTGGATCAAAAATTAACTAGCATAGCGACTTTAAGGGCTCAACTTGACCTGGTGGAGGGAAGGCCTTCTTCTCTCCTTTTCTCCTACAATAGATTTATTCAGACAGCAAGGGAACTATATTTCATTTATACAAATTTAAGGAAAACCATTGCACAAGCATCTTTGCTTATAATTGTTTCGTTTTCCTTTAAATTTTAAACCATTATTTAAACCAAGCAGATTTATAACAGTTCTGACCTTCCATTTCACGGGATCAAAATGTTTTTCGAATAGAAAAACACATCAAAAAACATCAAATGACAGAGAATAGCAGTGAACAAACATTCCAGTATCATTCCATGAAAAATATTCCAACAGTCAGAAAACATAGAGCACATATCATCAAAGGTAAACGATTTTTTGCGATGCAATTAATACCAATCATATACATTGACATTATTATTGGCAGATATAGCTATGCTTTATAAAATATTTTCAAGTCAGGCAAACTTTATATTCTCAAAAAAAGCACTTTCTTGAAAAAATGGGTCAATTTATTTTCAAATAAAATTTCCACGTTTTATGAGTGGTAAAGAAAGGGGTACCTAGCTTCAAATCTGAAGTAAAATTACAGATAAGCTTATGACTGAACCATCTGAATCTTCTTCTACTATAGAACTTGTATGATATTTTCAATATTTTGGTTCACAGTCAGTACATATAATGGCAGCGATTAAGCTTTAAAATCAAACTCCTAAACAAATAGGATGGTCAATCCAGCGTTACTGACCCAGAATTTTTGGTCCATTTTTGTTTTCGATTTAAAAATCACGTAATTAGGTAGTTTTTGTCACATTGTTCCAGAAGACGTTCCAGGATGAAAGAAGCTATTAACTGATAGGGTGGGGCTTGAATTGTTCACAGCTTTAATGGAATTGATTTTCTTTGTAAGTTATCCTTATACAAGTCAATCAGTTCCAAATGCAACTAATTAAGGCCATGGTAATCTGTTGTATTTCGTTTTAGTAAAACAACTTTAAAGAAAACAAGCAGCTTATTTTCTATTGAATTCCAATTCCCCCATTTAGCTGAACACAAAAGGGTTGGTTCTTCACTTTGTGACTGTGGAAACTGTGGAAAAAAAGAAAACTTTCCTTCAAACCAGAAAAAGCTATTCATAAGTCATAAAAATATCATAATATCATATGTATCAGACACGGAAACATTCATTGTTATGATAATGCAAAGGAGAGATTTACCTTCGTAAAATGTTCAGGAATTTGCTTTGGAAGTGGATGATAACAAATAATAGTTTCTTGGTCTTTAGACAAAAACACTGTTGGTCTGTAAAAAAAAAACATTCATAAGAATAGGTCAAAAATGCCTTCAATAGCTCTTGAACACTAGCTTGAGTCAAACTAGGGTTGAGATCACTTAAGGTCATTTTATGAAATGTTGGTTTGTCCATGCCTCAACAAACCTTCTTATTGTCAACAGAACTTGTATGTGGAAGTTATGAGATTGGTCAGGTTTAATCTTCAGGCTATTTCAAGATACAAGCTTCAAAGAAACTTTACACATTTGCGAAATTAATTTTTACATGCAAACACGATTTTCAAGTACAGTTTGATATGTTATCAATTTATTAAAACGTTTTGTGTTCAATTTGATTGAACTGAACATAAAACCATGTGTCAAATAAACAAAAGACTGTTTAAATCTAAAGATGCAATCTCTTCCTGAACGCTAATTACCTAATACAGACACGTGAAGTTTCTTTTGAGCTGTACGGCATAAAAAGGTTTTGGTGCTAGACAACCCCTACTTGAAGGGAAAGCTTTTTACTTTATCAGATGTGAGTGCATCTTCTCTTCATTAAGATGACTGTTGGCATTTACTCGGCTTGATGTTCGGAATTCAAGAATGGGTCTACTACGCTTGAGCAAATCTTCCTTCAGAATTTCATCTTTTGACTTAACATGATCTTTCATTTTCTGTTCTAAATGTCTTCTTCGAGCTCCTGCACGAACCCATGACATCACTCCAATTGTTGCTGGTGTCTTTTTGTCCAGTATAGCTGTTGTATTTATGCATCTGTGACCTTTAGAAACACAATGGCAACCATGGTGACTATATGTGACACAATTGGATACTATATGTCACACAGAAAACAAAACGAAACATTATCAGTGTTACAAAAAATTGTCAAATTTTTTTGGATTACCTGTCATATGTACATTGGGATTCATCCAGACATTTTTGCTGCATCGATTTACATGACAGAAAAAATTGAACCCTCGTCTTTTTAATGTCATATTGTTTATTATTTGAAATTCTCTAAGAAACAGAAAAGATAACAAGCTCCTGAGTAAAGGCTGGTTTCGATACAGTGGAAAACCTATGCATTCTGATTGGCTGTTGGTGAGAAAGTCGAGGAGAAAAAGTAAAAATGTTATTCAACTTTTTTTCTGTCCACCGAGAGTAAGACAGGAATCCCCATTTTGTCTGTTACGATATATTACGCTTTATCGAAACCAGCCTTTACGAAAACTTGTTACAGTACCAAAATACAGTTCAAACCAGGTAGATAAAGGTAATGTAACATAAAATTCAAACCAGCCAAAAATACTACAGGTATAATTATAGAACACAAAAATAAGTATGTAGGAATAAGGACTTGAGAGTATCTGCTCCCCTTATTTTTATGGAACATACACTTTACAGCGCAGAGAAATCATAGTATTTTCTGTAGTGCTATCTGATAAGGCTATTATAATGCTATTATCCGACAAAAAAACAAAAATATCATAAGTTTATTTAACTTTAAAAGTGTGTGCATTAGAATTTCAATACGTTCGAATGAATGTGTGATTTCACAATTCACAAAAATCAAAACAGAGTGAGAAAATGTTTGAACCAAAAAAACAGAAAGAAAAATAAGTGTAAATGATAAAACAGATGTACAACTCACCAAAAACAGATATGAAATTTACCGTATTTCCTCTAATAAACGCTGCGGCGTTTATTTCAAATTGCAGATTTTGGATGCGGCGTTTAATAGAGGGCGGCGTTTATCAGAGGGCGGCGTTTATTACAGAATGAAAAATCAAATAAAAACAGACTTTAAACAACAATGTTTTCTCTTCCTAAAAAACTGTCTAAGTTAATAGCATTTTACATTGAAATTGACGGTAATCACGTGCACGCAATCGTAAATGGTAAAAGAGAAGTACGAGAAGTTGGTTTGAGTGTTCCTGCGCAATTCAACTGTTACACAGCAAGTAAAGTTCATGCAAAAATTCTTCATGACGAACTGTTGAAGAGGAAAATACAATATTCGTTTTTATCTTTAGTTGTGGAAGAATTTGTTGATAGAAAACAAGTCCAACTCATGTAAACCATTTTCTGTTGCTTATTTAGTCTGTTTTCTAATAAATGCCGCTTTTCAAGATGCGGCGTTTATTAGAAGGCGACGTTTATTAGAGGGCGGCGTTTATTACAAATGCTTGGCTATAAGTGCGGCATTTAATAGAGGGAGGCGTTTATCAGAGGGCAGCGTTTATTAGAGGAAATACGGTATTCCATCTCCAATACACATCGATATTGCCTTGGCTTGATGGAATAAATTTCAATATCTGCTCTTGTCTCGTTGAATATCTGTATTATTCCTCAAAATGGGTCTGCCATCACAGGATTTGACACACACTTCTGTAACAGTGAGCAAACTGTATGACTGATAAAGCTGAAATCAATGATAACATCCTTGTAAAGGATGGGGCATCCCAATGAATGCTTTGATTAATTCTGACCTGTTTGTAAGCAGGACGAGTTTCACATATTTTTTTCAAATCTGCACAAGCATTCTTCTTGTAAGTTATATTACTTTCAATCCTGGGTATTCATTTTGGTTTGAAAATGGTTGTTTATTTGTTCCAACAAGGTCTTGCACTGGGCATTTTTTGAGCATGGAGCGGGTGTCAAATTGGTCATTTACAGTATTGATTCAATAGAACTTTTCATAAATAAATTTATTTGGCTATTTGGCCAATGGTGATGAGGAGTGTTGACATTCAATTCAATTAGCTACACGTACCATTGAAATTTTACTTGCCATGCTATATTGAAAACACAACAAGGCATTGTCTGCTCTAACAACACATCTTAAAAATCTCTCTTGATGATGTATGTGATGTAAGGGAAACAATTTCATATCATTTTGTTCTTGAAAGGGAAATTGAGGTTTGCAAAAAAAAATTTTTTTTATATTGAAAATACCAAGGATAGTGGTGGTTAAAGACAAAGAAGTTCCAAGAAAAAAATTATTGCTTATTTGGTCCAAATAAAGGCCTTTTTTTAATGATGGTGAAAAAGACCTGTATGGTGGAGAACTAAGAAAATTTTGACAAAATTGAGGCTAACATGATCAAACAGATGTCTTCATTTTTAATAGACATTTCTTATAAAAAACACATTGAAGTAAGTTCATTTGTTTAAATCATTTTTATAACTTACTTTCATCGTTTTTTGTTTTTATTTTTGTTTCAGGAGTATTTGAGATTTATTGAGCAACTAAGAAAAGTCTATATTTTACTAAAATTATATCTCTTTTCTTCTTCTTGTAATGTAGATAGAGCCAAAACATAAATCAACTTTTTCTTCATTCTGAATAATTAATTATGTTGCATCTGAAAAAAACCCACGAACATTTTCTTTTTAAAGGATTGGTTCGGTTAAAAAATGATTTTTTAAAAAGAGTCTAATAAAATTCTCCTTCAAAAAACAAACCTAATGATATATACATTTAACATAATAAATTATTCATAACGCTCAGAACTTGCTCTCTTTTGTATGGCTTTTTAAACGAACCTTTTTGCTTACGTCACTTCGGCAGATGTGAAAACTTGAAAGTAGTTTTAGTTGTTAAAAGATTAAAAGTTGAAACATACATACGAATCGAGTCGAAATTTTATTTAGAAAGTTTTTAAAAATGCAATCTGATTCTGAGAGCAGTATTTATACAAGTAGTGAATATGTAAGCAGTGGGAATGAAGCAGATTCGGAAGGTGAAGAAGCTTTAAGTCGAAAAGATATAGACGAAATGATCGAAAAAATAAAAAAATATTCATCCATATATGTATGAACCTGAAAAAGAAGTTTCAAGTACGAGCTCATCGGACAAATCAGCTTCTTCAGAATCTTATTATTCCGAAGATGCTTTAACTAGCAGAATTGGAAATCTTGAATGGTGTAAGTGTCACAAATGTAAGGAGGAGAAGAGGGAAATCGATTGTTTGTGTTGCCAAGAAGTAGCTGCATTAAATTCTAAATTTGACACTGAGGAAATTAATTGTATCGTTACTTTACCTGAATTTGCAACACTTTGTTTGAACGAATCAGCGTTAAAAAACGTTTTAACAGGACTGCATGTTTCAAGAGGGGACCATTTGGAAAATCAATGCTCGAATCGTTCGTTGAGATATGCTTCTTATAAACAATTTGTATGGTGGATTTTCAAAAGTTTGGGGAAAGGAAATAGAAGAGTTATCCCTTCGTGCGTTCTCTGGAAAATAAGAATCCTGAACCTGACGGACAATATCTGTTATACTCTGACGGATATAAAGATTAATCGCTATAATGTTAAGATACAAGTAATGTAAAAAAAATGATGTATGAAAAAAAATAAGTAAATAAGAAAAAGTATCATTTCAAATCCCCAAATCTTGATTTTTGGTTTTTGATCACTTCCATTTTGTCTGGCTTCGGTGTTGAGGCAATATTTTTTGGAATAGCTGGGATAACGGGTAGTGGTAGTCTTCTTGTCACGCGCTAGCTGGATTGTTTCACGGACCATATTGTCCAAATAGGTACGATCTTTTCCCTCTTTGATGGCTTTTGCGGTCCAATTATTTGTAATCTTTGATTACAACACATTGTATCGATCTACTCCATCTTTTGTCTTAGCCTGCTTTAATTTACTGCCTTGGTTAAAATCCATAACAGCGAGTTGACTGCATATGAAAAGTCGTTTTGGTGCCCATTTGTTGTAAAGTGAGTGGTAAACTTCCAAAACCCCAGTATGACAAAATTTCGTAACATAAGTTAAATCGTTCAATATTTTAGGATCCAAAACGATACTCTGCAAAACTTCAAAGGCCTCGGTATTCGGCAAAATCCATTCTTTGACCTTTGTCTCCTTTTTTGTTAACCGTGGATGTATGCACTTTTTGAATTTCTTATGACCTGTCCATTTATGTTTGTTTTGGACATGAAAAAGAACGCTTATCCATTTTTCACGTAACAACTCTGCATCACCTTCACAGGTAGCACAACACCACCAGAAATGGTTCCCAATAGATTTGATCCACTTTGCGATAATTTTGCAGGATGCTTTTTTGGCTGCTGCAGTTAATCTTTTCTTTATGTTCTTTGCGAAATGGCATACATCAAATTGATGGTCAATATCAGGTTCTTCTTCACGCAGATGCTTCCGGATTCCTGTATGTCGATCGGTGGTGATTTGGGTGGGTATTATTTCTTCGCCTTTAATTTTTGACAATAACTTCTTAAAACCAAATTTCTCCATCCTATTCAAATTACCAGCCTCTGTGACTTGAGTCAACGAAAATGCAAAAATCCTGTTAGTGATTTTATCCATAAGAGAATAGGTTAGATATTTTGCATTGTGGCCAGGACTATCGCATGTCGTCATAAATTTCATTTGATCCCTCGTTGTAGTTCCTGTTGACCACGCCAAATAGATAACGTTTTCGAATGGCATAATAACTTGTCTTTGATAGCCACTGAATACCAGCCAAGTCAAAAAAATTAGCAAGTCTCTTATAAGTGTTTGCACTAAAAAGAACAGAAGGTGCACTGGTGAGATTTCCAATGGAATAATGGTTGCAATTCGGTTGCGATTTCCATGTCGTTTTATGCCCTTCTGGACACTTCATTTTGACAACTAATTGTGATCCTTTGTAAGCTATGTTTGTGATGATCAACATTAAGATGCAAGAAGGAAAAAGACAATGTTTTAATAAAACTAGCAACGAAGTCCAATAAACAATAAAAGCAGTTTTTGATGGTGTTATATATGTCTTGAGGGTATTCCTGATCACTCTTATTTTCTTCATATTCATCATCGCTTACACCACTCTCATCTTTGTCCTCTGTTTCTGAGTCTGAAGATGAAATTGGTACAAATTGTTCTTCGTGTTGGGCCAATTCGATGCTGCATTGTACTCCAATGTCGATCTTGAGAGGTGTGATTTCAGCGTCTGTTTGTGTTTCCTTAGTGTTGCATTCGAAATCGAAACTTTGAACCAACTCATGATGTTGAACAGCATCTTCACAAAGTTGACGTTTCGCCCTTGCTTTTACCCTTGATTCACTCTATTTTCGCTTTTGTGGTTGTTTATTCTTGTTGTAGTCAAATAATGTAGGAACAGCTTCAGCCTTCAGCAAGCGTCGTGGTGGCAACCCAAGGAGTTCGTTCTAAAAAAACAAATCAAAGAATCGAAAAAATAGTCTATCAATAATCATAATGAACCCTGAAATCAAACTGAGAAACCTTATTGAAGCAAAGATAAAACGTAGAAGAAAACATAGAACAATTTTATTACCTTTAAATCTCTTTCGAAACTATCTTCATCAAAATGTAAATGGCATAACTTCTTATCTTTTGGTAAATTTTCCCTTTTTATGTTTTGCAACCATCTTTTCTTGAGATTTTCATCTTTAGGCAGTCCATAAAAACTGATGTTTTTGACTCTGTTTGCCATAAAAGTGTTACTATTACAATTAACTGCTATACACCAGGGCATTTTGATTCAAAAAATTGTAAACGATAGAACTTCTCATAAAAAAATATTCACTTTATAAATATACGTTTCTTTACCTCTCCTCTCTCTTCATTGATTTTTGTTTGAAAATTTCTCGTTAGATAGCCATCTGCCGAATTGACGTCACAAATAATAAATCAGTTTAATAAGAAGGGGCTTTCTGTAAACAATGAAAAAAATTCTCAAAAAAGAAAATATATTTTTTTGAGTAATCAAAATACGCTGATTTCATTTTTTATAAAAAAACTTTGATATTAAATAGGGCATTTTTACCAAACCAATCCTTTAATAAACAATGTTGTTGTTGTTGTATGAATTTTGATAAATTTTGATATTGGATTTTTTCTATTATACCGACTTCTCAGCAATCTTCTCAGTTTATCTTCTAAAAGTTATTCTGGTAGCGTTGATTTTATTTAATTCTTTGACACTGCTATGTTCATAAATTGTTCATGAAAACTCCTAATGGTCAGTTTTTTACAATTTATATCTTTATAAATTGCCTGTATAGTAGCATACTAATGTTTCCCTATTATACATAATAATATAAACTGGCCTTTTCACTTCATTATTCAAAATTTCATTTCTTTCATGACTATTTATAACTGTGAACTTCAAAATCTGAGTGGTTACTTTACTGTAACTGCTTTATACGTAATGTACAGTTAGCGAAACCATGGCAACTACAATAAAACTTTAAAAGCTCATACCTTGCGTTTGGAAAAAAACATTTTCATGATGGTTGGGACACAATCTTTAATAGTTTTTTAAAAAAAGATACAAAATTTTATGTAATGCACCTTTCCCAAATTTCTATTTAAAAAACGTGTTTTCCCTAGTCAGTACACTTCTTTAGAGTATCAGCTTTTCCTTTGTTATATTACCCCTTAAGATCGTCTTCATCGTTCATCAAATTTTACCACTAACCCGGAAGATTTACCCTATTCTTGCTTCCGAGCTGAAAATCGGGTTTTCTGTAGTTGCCTAGCAACTTGCACTGCAGTGGAAACATTTAAAAGTGTGTAAAACACATTGAAAAATGCATATTCGATTGCAAGTAATCAAAAATGCCTTTAAGTTGTGCTGCATATGGGTGTACAAACCATAATATGATGGAAAATAAGCCTAGCTTCTACCGTTTCCAAACAAAAACGCTGAACGTAGAAAGAGATGGATTGTTGCTTGCAAACGAGTAAACAAGGATGGTACCCCTTAGAAGCCAACTAGTAAAAATGCTTTGGAGAAAACATCCAGTGACCCTGACCACCCAGACTTCGTCCCATTACTTTTTTATTTCCAAGGAGAACAATGGTGATGTGAAACTAAAGGAGGTATGAGTCAGCCAGAAAGAGAGCCAAATTGTTAGAAACACCACCGACTCCAAGTACAACAAATTTGGATATTTCTTTTCTAGCAATTACTTTGCCCAAAACACCCCTCAGTGAGATCGACTTCAATATTTTTACATCCCACCTGTAATGGACTCTAATGTGATGCGGATGGACTTAGATGCTGAAACCCCATCAAGTTCAAAGACTGAGTTTTAACCATGCTGAAACCCCATCATGTTCAAAGACTCTGAGTTTGAACCATGATGAAATCCCATCAAGTTCAAAAACAACGGCGTCTACTGATGTTCAGTACAGGCATGAAATTGACGAATTAAAAGGTAAGGCCAGTTCATTGAAGTTGGAGAAGCTGGAGAACATCAAAACAATTGATACAATGAAATCTGATAGCTTACGAAACACTAAAAGATCAACCAGCTGACAAATTCAAATTTTACACTGGGATCAAGATTTAATGTTTTAACATAATATATGATTACATAACACCATATGAAATAGATCTCCAACGACATACAAAGATCAGTAGTTAATGACTCTCGTGAAACTAGGACTTAATGCAACATGGTTTTGTCTTGCTGATCAGTTCAATAGCAACAAAACATCTCTC
Source organism: Turritopsis rubra (assembly GCA_039566895.2). Classification (NCBI taxonomy): domain Eukaryota; kingdom Metazoa; phylum Cnidaria; class Hydrozoa; order Anthoathecata; family Oceaniidae; genus Turritopsis; species Turritopsis rubra. Next base: position 14,062,997 of record CM077630.1, read on the forward strand.
AACGACTCTTTTTGGAAAGTGATTATGTTAATGTACATAAAAATGATAATTCTTATCAAATGGCCAGATCAGGATTCCAGTGTTAGAACACTGTGTAACATATTTCGACAGTTATATTTTTAATAGCATGTACACCATATGGTGCTGTTTTGTTTTTCTTGAAAGCCTAAGAGGCCATATTAGCGTTGAACTGGCGGAAGATTCTCTGGTTTGATGCAATTCAGTGATCATCATCCAAGAGGTCAAATTCTTGTACCCAAACGGAAATCAGAAAATCAAAGAGAAAAAAATGTTGAGAAGCAAGTGTTTTTCGGCTGCTTGTTCAATATTTTCACAGTCCAGAAGTGGAAAATGTTTCTGCCTTGGCAGGGCCTTTTTTGTCAGTTTTGAGGTTGCGAAAGTGTGAAGCATGAAAATGTTTTGAAAATGTGTGTGGTTATGAGATAGTTATGATGAGGTCATGTATTCTTTATTATGTGACATTCCAGGAGGAAAAGGGATATATACATCTTTTAAAGCGTTCAATTGCACGCTGAGTGTTCATTAAACAATAGAAATGAACATTTAAATGAATGCCCAATGAACAGTATATGGGTGGTCAGTAAAAATCGCTGTTTAGAGAGACGGCGACAAGTTATAATGCATTTTCCGGCGATCTGATCTGATTTTTCAAAAACTTCCCTTTGGCGACCACCATGGGGGCACCTCAGGTAGTCACTAAACCATGTGGATCACTACTGTCCCGAATTTAAAAGCTAATAGGTTAGAATGTATGTATTTTTAGGATGGCCTAAAATAAATGTAAATGAATTTTCTTCCCCAATAAAATCTGAAAAACAAAGCTAAAAGTAAGTAAGTGAGTAAGTGAGTAAGTAAGTAAGTAATAAGTGTATTATTTATTATTACTTGTAAAATCTTTAAAATTTCAAAATAATATGTGTAGACACACTGAGATAGTAAGATAGATATTAATCCTTTTGGTTTAGATATTGTTGTAGAGGTCTGGGTGGACTCATCATGTCAAAGTTTTGTTTGGTTTATCAGAATTTGGATTGTCTTAAATAATTTTAACCATTAAAATACCAAATATAATATTTAAAATCCGTATATATATTTAAACGCAGCATTGAAATCAATAATAATAATAACAACAATATTAAATAAAAACAAAAAAACAAGCAAACAAGAAACAAACAAGGAAGCAGTTCGTCTCCTAATCTCTTTTCAGCACAATTTATCCTAATAAAAAATATATCTATATCATTTTTATTGTTTATGAGTAAGAATTATAACATTTATAACAATAAAACATATATTATTCTGACGACAATAACAATTCTGATAGTTTTTACCTGAAACCATGCGGATTTATTAGCCATTATTGTTGCACATCATCGTGCGCCATACCAAGAAAATATATAGAATTTAATTTGAATTGGCGCTTAATATTTTATTTAGGTCAAGGCTGTGTTCCGCAGCAGTTTCAAATATTGCGCGGTACACGAGTCTAGAGTTTAAAATTTAATGAGGTAAGAGTGGAAGTGCATGCAAGTAAAGTAAAGTAGCAGCTCTTTGTGACTTACAATACAGTTTATCTGCAAATTTGAGACCAAAACTTCATTTTGTAAACTTGGCTCTATTTTTTTGGGGTTCAGTGAGCCTTTGGTCACGTAGCTTCCTTGGGTTTCTGCGCCGCCGTCTGTTTCTTCCCTATCGACGAAAAATTTGAAAAACGAAACGACGGGAGAGAGGGGAGGAGAGAGAGGCAAAACACTGAAAATTGGCAGAGAAACACCAACCAAACATTCTCATTTTTAATGGTTTTAGTGGAAAATGAAGAAGAACCTGGAGAAATTGGCGCTATTTCCTTTTCTTCGCACCCCCTATTTTTTTTCACTGCAATCCATCCCAAACGTTACAAGGAACATTCGTATAGGGGAATAAAGTATGATAACAAGGTATTTCTCAAAATAAAAACAAGGAACGATTAAATATATATTTAAAAATAAAGATTTTAATGTAACAGTTGAGGAAATCGGTGAAAATTCCTTACTACATTCACTTCACGAAACGAATAATCCGCCATATTTTTTAAAGTTAACTCTCCATCGCGGGGGATAGTTAGGAAACAAAAACGACTTTCGTGTATTATAAGTATTTCATAGGAACGACCCGATTTCAATATGCAGACCAAGAACATGTTTTTTAAAGATATGTGGTTTTTTAAAAAAAAACGTTTTTCTAAGATTAAGTTGCATCACACCTGCTACTACCAGCTGCACAAATCCATTGATAAGTCGGACCAAGGATCTGCCACAATTCAGGATGCAATCCTTCAAAAAAACTGTTTTTTGGAATATTTATAATTTTTTTGCACCTTTTCACAGTATTTTTCCTTGATCCCATCAATTGCTCGAAGATAATGTTGTTCGTTACATTGCCGGTTAGCGGACAGTCCATTCTTGTTGCCAGAAGGCCGTACTGACAACACCAACGAATACATTCATGGCGATTGTATTTAAACTTTGCACCAACTTCAGTCAACGATACGCTGTCAAAGACAACAACATCAGGGCTTGCAGGTACAGCCATTGCATATGAATTTGTTTGCGAGTAAACTAACTGACATTTTTTTTCCCAGCTCAAAAAAAAAGCATTCACAAGTGTGTATAGAAAGAAGACAAAAAGACAGAAGATAGAAAAAAAGTAAAAGTAAAAATGAATGGAAATGAATGGAGAAAAAAACGGAGAAGAAAAATTTACAGACAAGAAGACATGTACGTGGTGTGGACATTTGGATGGCAACCCAACGACGACAAACAATGCGCGGCACTGCAAAAACTGCTGAAGTTGAGTCTCGATGATGGAGAGTGCATAAACAAATCCAACAGAGCGGACGAAGATACAGCGATTGGGAAACGCTTTAATTATCAAAGCTTTTCTAATTGTTATTTCAAATTAATTTTGTAACAACCTTAAATTTTACTTAAAATGACTTTTTTCCTCTATACGAATGTTCCTTGTAACGTTTGGGATGGATTGCAGTGAAATAAAATAGGGGGTGCGAAAAGGAAATAGCGCCGAGAAATTAAGGTGTGATTTAAATACACAGAGAATGTCATACAATATGAAACTGCATAGAATACAAAAGCTTTTAAAATGACGTCATGTACATAAAAACTGTAGACGATAATCTTTTGTGTTTTCATGTTAAAATTCATTCCTTCACGAATGTGTAAAGTTTCTTTCGATTGTGTATGAAGCATATTTTGAGGCCTAAATTCGGAAAAATACAAGCATAACACACGATTTCGGAGATAATGCAGCCGGAAGGGCAAGTTGCAATCCAGCTTCGCCCGTTCCTCTTCCAAAAAGTCTCGACGATATGCAGAAACTTCTCCTAAACAGTCCAGAATAAAAATAGGTACAAGAAGAAGGAGAAAATCAACAATCAAGACATTTTCTCCAGGTCTTACTTCTCCTATGTAAACATAGCGAAAAAAGCTTGAAGTGTGCTCTACTAAAGTTAGCAAAAACATCAAAATCCATATTGGCTGCATTATCTCCGAAATTGTGTATTGAGGCTGAAGCCAATTTATACATGATGCTTTATTAAAGGTTTATTTGAAATGAAAATTATGTGTGATGTCGTCAACACATATTGTTGGTATGATTTATACATCAGATAACTTTCAAAGTGATTCTGGAAATCATAACATCTAACGGATCTACCCAGGGCTTGTCAAATTGGTGTACGTGCCCCACTCGTACGTAAAACTACTTTGAGCGGCGTACATGTATCTTTCACTTTTCTGTATGGGTGCATACACAAACTTCTTTTCGTGTATGTGTGATTAATTGATGTACATCAGTAAAGTTCAATATTGTACGTCTTCCGCCTTTGGTATAGCATATTTAATCACATTAATTCTTGGTAGTCAAATTTGATTAAAAAAGTTTAATTTCGCAATGTGTAACCAGGGTCCTAAAATACGATCCATGTTTTGATGGAATTTTGATGGAAAATTTTGTATGCTAGTGAGTGTTGCCTAAAACAGAATTGGCTAGCCCTGCTACCTAATGCTTGAATTTCTTGCTGATGACCGCAAAAAGTTAAAAAGTTATTTTCAGTCCTGGTTTATACAATACACTAGTGTAGCATGTAAAAACATTTTACAGTTTTTCTCCATAAATTGTTTTTATACGCAATACTGCCATGATAAGTCTGTGTATATACAAAAATTGTTGTGTTTCTCCATGTTGGAATCATATTTAACACAAAATTGTTGTATAAATATTTTGGATTGATTATTCAAAGAATGCTATTATCCCTATTTTTCAGTGCTATGTGGCCTATTTAGGGATTTCTAAAGTTGTACAGTTGAACTAAAAGCTAAAATTTTAATGTTCAGAGATTTAGAAAAGAGACAATACAACATATACTTTTACCTAAGGAATGTATACTCTTACCTAACCACGATTAAACTTCTGAAATATAAGAAAATACCTTCACATTTCCCTATTTACTAAAGCTAACAAAAACAATACCTTCTCAGACGTTTTTATCTTTCAAATCTTTATTCTGCTATGAATTGTAGAAATGTGAAAACCCAAAACTCCACTTGTGCATCATGATACAAAAACCATGTATATATGTATATGACCAAGATTTTCACATTCTCTTCTTGTATTACATTCATCTATGCTATTCAATCTAAAACAAAAAGATATCAATCAAACACTATCAAAACAATATAATAATGATCTTGCTGCCTTTGTTTCCCTAATGGCGAACCTTAATAATAATAATCCACATACTACAATGAAATACCAAATAAACTACACATAAATAATAAGCTATACATTTCGGCATAGTAGTCAATACTAACTGATACGAAAAAGCTACACTCATACACACTAAAAAAATAGACATCGGCAGAAAATGATGAACTGATAACACAAACACATAACAGGTCTACATCGACTATCTCATCGGATAGAATAGTTACTAATACCTATCAATGTTGTTATTCTTTTCGGGTGGCTTTATGATGTCTTCTTTAAAGCACAACACTCCACCAAGTTATAAAAACCCGTAAGATGGAGCTAGAGATACTAATAAGGAAAAAATAAACATCCATTGACGAACTTCCCAAGAAAATTTTACTAAAGTTCTTTCTTTCAAAGTTAGGTAAAAAAAAGCAAGATTTAGTATTAGTATAAGAAGATTATTCTGCATTTCAGCATAATGACAAGAACAGCAACAAAATGAGTATTGTTGATCGAATGTTTGGTGCATGTTTTCGAAGCTGGGTTTGGAGCAGTTCGGAGACAAGTCATCAAAAATATATTGATTATCTGCCAACAAGAAAATGGTAAGATGTTACAGTATTTTTTATTCCTTATTGAATGAATCACTAATCACTTCAGTTTAAATTGAGCAAGTAAAATACATAGAATTACATTGCAAGTACAATACAGTCCAAAAGAAACTTTAGGGATTGTCTCCAAAATTTGTTGTTATTTCGTTTTAAATAATTCCTTTCGCAAAATGATCTTCAAACGATTTATAATTATTTATATTAATTTATAATTTAATTCGTTCTGTTGCAATTCATTGTAAATCCTTTCAACATCGTTTTGATTAATCCTCACTTCGTTTCAAATCATTTCAATTTTTCTGAGAATTTGTGTGATACTTTATTTTAAATCGTTTTAATAAATCTTGAAATTCATTTAAAAAGCTGTTCTTTATTCAACTTTTTGAGATTAGAAAAATTTAATTAACATAAAACAAATATCTGTCATGCCTTAATATCTGCCTGGTTGTAATCTTGGAATTGTTTTAAAATCATCTTAAATTTGTTTTGAAAATCTTGAAAATTGTTTCCAAAATCGTTTCTGAATGTTAAAAACTATTTTTTAAACTTGAAACAATTTTATGGTTAATATGAATTTTGTATGGTTTTTCGTGTTACATGAAGTCATTATTAAAGTCTTTTGTATTATACAGAGTTTGTTTAGACACGTGATTGGACTGAACATAAAATTGTAATTGCCTGAGAAATCTAAAGAAATTATTGAGAGTAAACATTGATTTAAAACATGGATGTTGCTCAGGATCATGAAAGGCATTGTGGGTAGTTGGGCTGTGATAGAAGCCACCCTAAAAAGGCTGTAGGCTTAACGTTTGTCAAGTCATCGATTGGTCTGCAATTGTGTGTTTTATATGATTTATGATGACACAGTACAGACAATCCGACAACTTGTAAACTATGAAATGACTTGAAAACAATCACATTCGTAAATAATATAATGGAATTATGTAACAGAACATTGACAACGAATCAACTTTATATCAGGAGCCAGAACAGAAAGATGAGAAATTTCTGTAAATAAACTGTACTTACTTGGTACAAAAGTTACCTTTCCTTTTTCTTGTTACATATAATCTTTTTTATTTTAGGCGCTACAATGACCAAAATTTGATGAAAGAACTTTCTGATAATAACAGTTGGGAAGTGATGGACCTTGCAGGTAAGATTCTAAGATTAAAAATTGTAAAGAAGTCGGCTCAACAGAATAGAACATTGAAATTAATCTGTTTAATAAAGCCTGATTGCTGGCAAAAAGTTTATTTGCATGGACATTGAATGTTGTGATGTCTAGTTACAGAGTTTGTGTCCAAATTATCTACCTTAGGAACTTATAATATAACAAGAAGATTCTACATTGCAGGGAAAATAATATCTATCAAATTTTGTTCTATGCACAGGACGAGAGGGCCATCATTATTTTCTTTGCACAGGATAGCCTCCGTCAGGTCTACTTGGAAGCTGCAGGTCTGCTTCAACTGCTAAAATCCAATCTTGAACAAAATATTTTTGAAAAACTAGAATTTCTTTGACAATAAGTACTGAGAAAACAGGTTAATTAAGCCTAACCTTTGATTTTTTCAATGGAAATGTTCCCCTGACAAAATCGCTGATGGCCCTCTCGTAATTTTTGCCCAATGTCACGTGACAGCTGACGTCATCGTTTCACGGTCAGAAAAAAATCCAAATGTTTTAACTTTGAATACATCAATCGAAAGCTTGTAAAAAATGAAACATAAAGTTGGTAAATACTTGCATTGCAAAGAAGTTATCATCATTTAAAGAAAATGCTGATGTCAGGTTCTTATGTACCCTCTAAATCAAAATTCAGCGATTTCTTCGGATATTTCAGTTGAAACTTGTACCTTCGGGCTCTTTTCATTCATGACATTGGAAAATGTCATTCTTTAATTTGCTCCCTTAGTATTAAAGAGGCTTAAGTCCACATAACCCACAATCTTAAAGAGGCCTAAGTCCACTTTTTTGAAAATTCGGTTTTTTGCATTTTCTGATGCAGAAGACTGTGGGCTTCTTTCTAAAGTACGTAGAGCTTTGAAGTAAGACCAATAAAGTCTTGAATGAAAACTTCATGTTTACTGGCAAGGACAACTTCAAATAGTTTTTCTTTATTTTCTCAAATGTTGAAAATGGACTTAGGCCCCTTTAATACTAAGTCTGTCTGGACTTGGGCCTCTTTAATACTAAGGTAGTGAATTATCTTTTGTCAAAGCATGTCTGCAGAGGTTGTAAAAGCTGGAAAATTGTCAAGGGAGTTGACAGTATTAGATTGGGCATGGAGAATTTGATCGGGCGTGGAGATTTTATGAAATAAAATTAAAACTGTTGATTAACGATGGTTTAACACAAAAAATTCTTTTAAAAACATCCCTTTATTTCCATATGTTTTATCAGTATTATCAAGTTTTGTTGTCATTATGACTCAGCAATGGTTGGTTAAAAAATAACAGTATTATAATGATTTATTAGTCTCATAAATTTGGTTTTCTGAGGCTTTATATTCAATCAGTATACTGCTCTGCCTAATCAGTTCAATGTAGGTGCAATATTTTCTAGAATATTCTGTTTCATGCGTGCTTCACTGGAGAGATGTATATAGCCTATCACATGGTACATTTCTCTTCAGATCTTCTCAGTTTCAGTTTTGATTCACCACCACCTTCCCCTGTTCCGCAATCTACAGTACCCACTTGCTTTGGGATATTTAACTTCATCTATATTATAGGTTTATCAGGTAAACAATTACCTATAGTCTATTATCTATAACCTATAGTTTATTTATTATAGATAGATTATAGGAAAACTTGTAGGTAATTCTTTTGTTCTCAGAATTGAATTTCTATAATTTCAATCTATAAATTCCATGTAAGTTTTTCCCTTGGACAGTCACATATTTTATGTATGTGTTTTTTAGTCCATTATTGCTATTAGGTACAGGCTTTATTGATTAGTGATATAACTAGACTGAGTTTAAATGGATTTTCCTTATTTTTGCTCGAAAAACAGCTCCTAGTTTTTGTATCTTAATATCTTTAGAATTGGTTTAAAATAAAATAGTGAAAATTTTGAAAACAGTTCGGAAAATAATAAAAGAATGTTTATCATATTGATTAATTTTAGTCTCAACAAGTTTTCTACGTTTCATTCACAATTCATTTCGTACATGTTTTTTAATTCTGGTTCTTTTTTTATGAATTTGTTTAAAGATAATGAACTGTTATAAAGGTTGTGAGAAAACTGTGTCAGGAATCCCCACGAGAGAGCCAATCCTTGATTTGCCATTTTGATATAAGTCAGCTGCCCCTTCAAGACCCATTTCTTATTGTTCAAATGAGGGATTCCCACTGCTGACATCAGCACACTGCAACCCTCAGTTCCATTTATAACGTTCATTATATCTTTAACACTAAGATTTAAATGGAAATGTTTCTTTGTTCTAAGAAAATTTTGAAAATGATCAGCTAATGATTCAGAAATTCAATTCAGAATTGTTTTACTCCTCAGAACTCCTAATTTTTTGTTAAGATTTGCTGATTTCTCCTCATATCTTCTCAAAAAAGTTTTCATCTCATAACAATTTTATTGTCATTTAGTGTCATCTAAAAATCCCTAATTTTTGAGTTATCGAGCACTCGTGATAAATTTCTCTAGTTCAAAATGTTTGCAACAACTACACTTTCATATATCTATAATCTCATACTAGAACATACTTATTGATTGATTCAAGTTTCTATCTAGGTTTTATGCAACCTTTGAATTTTTATTATATTTTATATTATTTTTATTATATTATGTATTATTTTTATTATATTATATGGTATATTACATGAAATTTTGATAGTGTGCTTCTAGCTCAAAATTTGCTGGACATGAAATCTCTCTCCAATATCCTCAACTACCCTAATTTCACGTGGGAACCTATCTGAATTGATCTAGATTCACTTTAAGTTTTCCATGCAGATATTGTGTGATAACCATTCCTCTTGTTAACTATGTTTATAATGGAGTCTGTGCGTTTCCATCGGTTCTTATATTTCTTTCGTCTGGCACCTCCATTTGTTTATGACTTATGAACAATTTCTTATGTTGATAGATGATGAATTGCTGCATGAACCGTCTGCAAGAAATCTTCAACTGAGGCTGCACGATAATGTCTTCGTTAAGTATGTATCTTATTCAAACTGTTCAACTGAGATCGTTAAGTTTTCATACAATCGATATTCGACGTTCGGTTGTGTGTTTCTTTCTGCGCTACCAGTGAGAAGACACAGTTAACTCCTGGTTACTCCAACTTCCAAGAGACCAGGGGAAGAAGTTGGGCTAAACGAATGTTCGAGCTAAGCAAAGTTCCCTATTCACGGGAACATTTTTGTGTGTGAGTGAAGAAAACTTTCCTTGCCAACATTTTTCGCCGCCGAATATCTTCCAAGGAAAAAGGTACGGAATTTCCTTGGTGGGGGATGTTTTGCTTCATGGTTTAAAAAAGAAGAAACATTTCTAATGGAAAATGGCGTCGATAGGGAAGGTTATGTAATCCTTTATCGACTGAATAAATTCATATGCAAGCAACATTTGTGTTGGCTTTTTTCTTTAAGAATTGATTAAAATGAAAAAACAATTTTTTGTCATCTAGCAGGTCTTTTAATGTCATTTTCCCTAGTAAAATGTTCGAAATTAGCCCAATGATGATTAAAAATGGTTCGAGTTAACAAATATAGGAGTTATCCGAGGTTTGAGTTAAACAAGTGATTTTTATAAGGAAGTGTTAGAAAAAGTTCAAGGGCTCGAAGAAAATTGTTCGATATTGTAAAACCCCTAAAATGGTCGATCCAGAGTTACCGGTCGTCCTATCACAACCTTAAATCTTCTGGTTAATGCCGAGTCGTCAACAGAGTACATGCAAACTTTTTATTTATCTCTAGCCCTTTAAATTCACCGAACGAGAATAATAACGTTGACTCTGATTTGACAAATGTTGAATCTGACGAGATCGAACCACTTAGTGGAGATAAGGAGGCAAATGTGTCGGAAAATGTTGGAGATAAGGAGGCAAATGTGTCGGAAAATGTTGGAGATAAGGAGGCAAATGTGTCGGAAAATGTTGGAGATCAATCCGGACCGATTCATCAACAAGAAGATACAAAAATAAAACAGGAGGAGGGTGAAGAAGAAGAACCACAGTCTTCAGAATCAAGATAGCGTCGATATGATATGGTTACATTTATTATAGTTTTTCCGTTTTATCAACCGGGGTTGTTTTTTTTTGGATTTTATAAAAAGATGGCTTCAGTTAAATCAAGGCTAATGTTTTGTCTAACAGGAACATTAGAATTGATAATCTCTCTTTCTTTATTGTTGCTAACGGAAGTTCTGTGAGTTTAAATGACAAAATGGTTTTATATTTCATTTTCTTGCCTGGTCAGAATTCATTGTTTAAACAGAATTTCAGTTAAAGACAATGTGTTGTTATAAATACCGCCGGAGGTACCACCTCATGCTGACATCATCATTATCGATGCAGATCCTTCAGTTACTTCTATGAAAGTCATCATTAAAAGCAACAAAAATAGTAGCTTATCGTTATGACCAAACGATAATTCACGTCCTGCTTTCATGAAAATCAAACAATACAATAATTCCTTTTCTTGTCTCTCACCTGTTATTAATGTTCATGCTCGTGTGCTGAGATCATCATGATGTCAGGTTTTGCTATATTTATAACAACACATTGTCTTTAACTATTTGGTTCAATATCTCATTGTAAAGTCCGTTTTTCATAAGCATGCGCAAAGTCCGCCAACGTCAAAACCTCGCGTACGATTCTGCCAAATGGAAACCGGCCTTAAGCTTTTTACTTTTTACTGTATTTATAATATTTGTTTGGTGTTTGTATTATTTATTCATTTTTCTTATTATTCTTATAGTTCTTCAGCAGTAATTATTTTTTATTTATACACCAAGTTTATATTTATTTTGTTTATAACGTGTGTAGGATATTGTGGGGATAATATAACGTGTGTAGGATATTGTGGGGATAATAATTGAAAATACAAGATACTGTTTATTATATTTCAGAATCTTTTATAAGCATCTCCTTTATAACCACCACAGACCCATATTGACTAAAAAGATAGGCCTCGCCTAAACATCACCCAAAGCTCAAAATCATAGAGAAGAAAAGAAATTTTCTGGTCGAATTGAAAAGAAAAGTATGAGTTTCAGAAAATGAAGCTTTGAAAATTTTGAAAGATTTGAAAAAGGTGCCTCACTATCTTTGTTTTATTTTAATTTCTTCTTCTGTTTCCATGGCTCCCATTTGTTTTTTCTTCTGCTTTTGTTGAGTTGAATAAAAAAAAATTAAAATTAATTGTAGGGCGGGACAAAATTTTAGGGACCCCAGAGTATGATTGAATAATCGAATATTTTTTGGGAGATACGGCGTTCCAATTAGAAAACTATTTAGATTGTATATGAGGCGCTCAAAGAAACAAACACAGGCGCCTCCACATTTTAACTTGGAAAATGTTAGATCGCGATTGGATTTCGTATTATTATTTTCCCCCTGATTTTCCTGAAGAAAATGTCGCATTTGTTTGTGACCTTACATGGATAAAAGTTCGCGTGGATTTAAGTTGTTGCAGGTTCTCCAAAATATTTCTCGTGGATTTAATTTGGCGGTTGGAGGGATTTTAGAAACAATTTAAGAAGCGAATATTGTTGACACAACCTGAATATAGGATCAAGTTTCAAAATGATTTAACAAAGGAAACGGGTGTTCTTGACTTTCAATTTCTCAATTTCCACGTTTAAGGTCTGTTATAAATATATTATGATCGTCATATTGTTTGATCTTCATAAAAGTAGCACGTGAATTTGTTGGTCATAAATATAAGCTACTATCTGTGTTGCTTTGATTGATGAGTTTTCATAGAATTTTACAAGATCTGCATCGGTAAAAATGATGTCAGCACGAGGTGGTACCTCCGGCGGTATTTATAACAACACATTGTCTTTAAATATCTATTTTGCTTACACATATATCGCAATTGCAAGGCTCCAATTGCTTTTAATTACATGGAATATCAGCCGATGATATTCATTGTAAAAATTGATATACTAGGTATATCAAATGATTTACTAAGAATATCAAAAATATGTGACAATCGGTTTTAACGTCGAATTAAAAATTCATTTTATAAATAGCTCTTATATTCATCACAGCTATTGTGTCGAAATATTTTTCTCTTGTTTTCGAGGAAACAAATTGTTCATGGTCGATTAGCTGAATACGACAAGAATGTTGTAAAGCTCATTGTTCAAATTGAATTTTGATCTCGTGTGACGTTGTCATATGTACGTGATTATTTCTTATTCATACGTTATCAACCTCGCACCCTGGGTACGAGGTTGATACGTTATCTTACCATCGACTGTAGCTGGATTGTTTGCTCATAAACCTTCTGATACATTGGAAGAGTGGAAACAGAACTTTTTTACGATTTTACGACGGGTTCTTTTTCGAACAATTCAGATCGAGGTTGTAATAGTGAGAGTGTTCACGCAAAAACTTTCTCGTTTCACCAGGAATAATGTTTGATAGCAACTTAGTTACTAGGGGACCGAGATTCAGAATGTGCATACTAAAGATGATATGCATTTTTGTTTTTAGTTCTTTGGTGAAAAAACCTATAAAAATCGTTAACGTTGCCCTCACTGCCCCGCACAAATCTTTGAAGGTTTTTACACCACGAACTTTAGCAGTATGTAAAAAAGACAACGTTTCAGATTTAGAACGAAACAGTGGTGAATTCCCAGAATCCTGTAAAATAGGTTGGTGAGTGATGTTCTTAAGACCATGTTCAAAAGTTGCGCATTCAAATCATCTAAATGCAGCAACCTCGATCCCAGGGCTTCTTGCGCGCACGGATGAGTCTCTGTGTTCACATGCTGTCCGTTGCATCGGGTTGCATGTCATTCGCACGTAACCGAAATTCAATTTGCTGTTGAACTCGCTGACTCAAAAGGATAGTGTAATATATTATATAATTTTAGTTTGGTTTATCGTGATGTTTTTGTTTATATCAAAGCAATACCACCGTTCACATGTTGCGGTTGGGTTTTGAAAGCGAGGCTTTGGCAGCTCCAACATCATTTATGAAAAGCTTATTCGAAGGAAATCATTATCCTTAAGACATTGACCCAAATTTCGATTTTGATATTATTGACTGTTTTTTACGTAGGAATAGATCAGATCTTATCCGCTATATGAAAACCATTCCGAAGTGGAATGTATGGTTGAACATGATTTTATTAAAATGGTGAATGGATAAGCTTAGTTTTATAACAAAACTTAAATTGCGTGTAGAATAGAATTAATTTCTTTCTTATGAAACGAGACAATTAAAATTGTTGTCCGTGTAATTGTCATTCACTAGACGTGATAACTGCCTGCAATTACAAAAAAAATTCTTTTTGTATGAAACAACGCATAATTAATATTTGCTTAAAATTGTATATCCGTTTAAGTAAAATGTTCGAAACAAGCAATTTCATTTTTTTTTTTACGAAAACACTTCACTCGCGTATTGGGAATCTATGTGACATAGATGTCAAGGTTTATACCATCTTCTGAGAAAGAAACGAGAACGTAAGAAATATTCAAGTAAGTGTTCTGAAAACATCCTGTCAATCTAAATCAATATGAATCTCGATGGTAACTAAAGTATACCCTATATGTGAGTTTGTATAGCCGAGAAAAAGTTACAGAAAATCCGAAGAAGAGAAAGAGATTTTTATTCCTTGACATTCACCCTTGGAGAATAGAATTACTCTAAAGGAATGATCATACATATGACGCGGAAAGTGTTGGTGGCGTTGTGGTGATTAGTTTACATGACCATAATTACATTAATAGGCTACTATTTAATCAACAGCACATAAAAGCCTATCCAATCCAATCACATTTGAAATTTATGCATTTATACGATTTTCGTTGCAAGTACGATTTCTACCAACATCGATCTAGATTCATTCCGACCTTCGTTGCACATTGGTAAACAAAGAATTGAAGCACGACTCAAGGGCCTGTAAATATCCGATTCTGCATCGTTTATACCGGACTTTACGATGACAATCTTTTCGAAAATTAAGAATGGTATGGACTCTGATAACAATATCAATATTAAAAATTTCAAATCAGATGTGGTGGAAATTCCTAAAGAAAATGTTGTATCAACAAATTTCTTTCTAGAATTACTATTATTTATCCAAAGGAAAGGATTCACAGGAATACACGCTGGTCAACAAAATGCAAAAAATGTTCATGATTTGATGGATAGGAATATGTTGCAAATGGATTCTTTCGACAGTAATGAAACATTTCGCATTATAAACTGTAGTTTTAGTAATCTACAGAGACGTGATAGCAACGAAACGATAATCAAAGTTGCTGCTAATATTGGTTTTGTTGGCATTTCCTCAGAGGATGATCTAAGTACTGAAATAAATGCTATTGACGATGTTAGGATAGGAATTTATGAGGATAGTACGAACAGCGAGGCTAGTGATTTGGAAAGTGAAAATTTTGATGGAGAGCCAGAGGTAAATCGCGACTCCAATGAAATAATAGATGAACATGTTTTAGATCTACAAAGGATCTTTAGTACAGATGCTGCCGCTGCTGATGATGGACTTATGAAATATAGAACACTTTCAGTGATACTCGAGGAGGAAGAAAATTATGCTGCAGACAGCAACAGTGTTGAGAATCTGTCAGCAAAGACGAAAAGATCTGACATAGAGATGCAAGACTCAAAAACATACGGTACCCAGCAAAACGATAGTGTTGTTGAATTAGGTACTAATGAAAAGTTTGCGTTTGATTCGGCATACGAAACGTTCGATGAAAACGATTCTGGTGTTGAGTTTGAGTTTGAAATCTGTTCAGAACGACACGGCACGACACGGCACGACACGACTCAAAGTTTAGTCCTTCGAAACGAAATATTCATCACAGAAAAGACATGTCATTCTAGATGTGACGTAGTTAGCTCTCTTACTCATAAATGCTTTCAATGTAAAATAAACCAAGAAAAGGAAGAAGAAATAAAATCTGCTGCATATTTAGTCGACAACGAGAATAGCACGAAAGATGTGATTGGATCAAGCCTTGCAAACCAACAATTGCAGGCTGGAGAACAGACCAAGACAGAGAACTATCAAATAAGATTCGAATCCTCTTCAACAGGAGAGGGTGCGAGTAATAAAAAAGAAGCTTTCCATACTGAACAATCTGATGAAGAAGGGACAACCTTTACGTTACAAATGCTAAAGTTAAGGATCAAGCGGTTTGCTGACCAATTTGATGAAAAACCTTGGCCTGAACCCAACGAATGTTCCAAGAGTGCGTGTCACCCACACCAGTCAAAGAAAAGCTATGTTTACACTGCACTCACAGGCGGTGATAAGACAGAGCTCATACAATATGTTGATAAGATATACTGCAAGGAAGTCAATAATTTTGCGAACAGAAAGGAATTAAAAGAACAAAAGGCAGTCTTCAAGGTAATTTGTTGTTGTTGTTGTTGTTGTTGTTGTTGTTGTTGTTGTTGTTGTTGTTGTTGTTGTTGTTGTTGTTGTTGTAGTTGTACTAATCGATGTGTTTTTTGTTATTGTAAAAATGTTTTAAGGTGTGCGTCATTATTGAAAAACGATTACAAATAGGAAGAACAGGGCGTAGGCGTTTTTACATGTTGTTGATGTCTCAGCAGTTTTACTTACAGATTACTCCGAAACACAGCTATCTCTGTCCTTTTGAAAGTTAACGCCATTAAGGGCCGATGTAAAAAGGGGCCGTTAAGGCAATTTAACTTATTGGTGCCGCAAATTTTACAATGGAAGCTCTTTATCTGGAACTCACAGGAGACCAAAGAATTTGTTCCAGATAGAGAAAGTTTGAGAAAGCTAAAATTAGGCTAGAATCAATTTACTATGAAAATGTTAAATGAGAGATGTTCAAAGATAGAGGATGTTCGAGACAGAAAGCATTTCTGACATTAAGACTTTGAAGTCAATTCAGGAATATTTTGTGAAAACTCTTCTTGAAAACTCTTCTTGACAACCATTGCAATTTCTTTTATCTGATAGCTGCACCCGTGATCCTTTACATGCGCTCGAATATCGTTAAAAACCGCCCACAAAGGTTATAGATACAAAATCATTATATCAATATTTTTATGTGATGATTAAATTTTTTTAAAACCCACGAAAACGATATCATAAGTGGATCTACATATTGTATCAGATGGTTCATTGTTTGCTTTAGTTGATGCTCTAAAGCGACGTTTACACTAGGAAAAAGCCTGTCGAAAACTAAATTTCGATCACAAAAAAATATTTTCTAGGGAATTTTCTTCAGAAACTTTTTAAACTGGCATAGAAAACCGACTGCGTTGCGTGAACATTTTGTGCAAATGTAGTTTCAGCAAAGCGTATCTTTCTAAGAGTACAAATGGCTTCCTCGTGACATTGATTGGCTAAGTGATCTGTTCTCTGGGCACAATTTAAAGGCTGACTTCATATCTTGAATTTATGACGCCTCTGTCGAAATTGAAGAGAAGTTGAAGAAGTTATTTTCTGTTAATTTTCAGATCGAATCAGACAAAATTAACAAAAAATTTAAAGAACTAACACAAAAGGGATCTGTAGAAAGGATTGACGATACCTCCGAACAAAAATGTCATCCACCAGAGAGAAACAACGCTGACGGTGATCAATCAGCACTTCATTACATTAGACAAGATAGTGTCGCCGATAAAAATGCGGAGCCATTGGTTGAGGAAGCGGTAATCGAAGATAAACCACTGGAAAACGTGAAATGGTTAGCGGATGATAATGTTTATCAATTGGAACTGCAGTTGAAAAAAAAATTGAAAAGACGAGGGAATAATAAAGTCGTATCTTGTGTAATAGGGAAGTATTAACCGAATCTCATTGGTTGGGCAATTATGACGCCACCTTTGTGGGTCTTTATTGTTCATTGGAAACCAATAGTTTCATCTGGTCTTGTTTTTATCAAATGTATTATGGTCATGATGATCTTCGCTCCGCAATTAGTATTTCAACTTTTTATTCAACTTACTCCACAGATATAAAAAAATAAATGTTGTAAATATTTCGTAACTATTCGGTAAAATAAACGCTTTATTCTGTTTATTAATTATGTCCAGTGTGTTATTGACTGATTTACTAAATAATTTCATGAGCTTTATCTCCCTCCAATGACCCAATAAGGAATTTACGCAAATATACGACAACGAGGACGTTGACGTCAAAGTGAAGCGCCCCTCAAAATCCAAATCCAATAAAAAAATGTCATCGCAAGCGATTTTCATCGTTTCATAGAAATGATTTCTACTTTTTGTTGCTTTTATATTTTCCTACGCGACATTTTCCGCCAGTGGGAGGTCACTTTATACCACTGATCTCTTAAAAACTAACCGTCTGATCATTATATTATGACCACTCTGACTACTATAGCTGCACACAAAATTTAATTCATCAACACTGGCTGGCTGTAAACATCATATCGCATTTTATTGAGAATAATCAATAAGAATGGAGTTGTAATGTCAACGCGAATTGAACGTGAGTTTTAAGAACTAGTCTGGTGGGGTGTGAGATACCCATAATAAATAAACCAACTGGACATTTATTTTATCAGTGCAAATGAACATACAGTAATTTTGAATCATTTCCAAAGACTTTTGATTGTTATGAAGGTACTTAAAGTTTCTAGCAAAAAATCCCATAATACGGTTGTTTATTCAATGAATGTTTACAGGACGAGTGTAAGAAACCCCACCACACTAACGAAGGGTTAAACATTGTCAACGGAATCGCAGAAAAGTTCTGTCTTAGAACGTCTTCACAATGCGTTGATAATGCGTTTTATTCATTTTTGAAGTTTTTGTTTAAATAAATAGTTTGAAATATAATTATATGAATATACAGTGTGTCCACAAAAAAGCGGGCCCCTAACTTTGAGGAAACATAACTCTTTTTCTATTTGGTTACTTTTTGCGGTTTTTACACCAAAAGAAAGATAATTTTTTGCTCTTTCCAAATATATGACTTTTTTGTTCAAAGAAAATTTTTTTTGAGAGGTAAAACAGATTTAACATGAAACCATGCTATTAAATTGTTAACGATCAATTAACGCTTATTTGAATGGAAGTTGATGACTCGAATAATATCAAAAGTCATAAAAAGCTAAACAACGAGGCCCGGGAAACCCGAGTTACAAAATCGAGTTATAAAATCGAGTTATGGATTATGACGTCATAATTCGAGTTATTAACTTGAAATTTTTTATTTTCGATATCACATCGAGTTACTGACTCGAGAATATTAAATTGTTTTAAAAGATTCGAGTTACTAACTTAGAAATAAAGTTTTAAATTATTTTTCTCGAGCTATCGTGCCTGCTTAATTTTCAAAATATTTTGGATAGCAAAAACAATAATTTTTTATATTATAAGCTTTAGTTTCAAAATAATCATGTCGAGTCATCGTCGAATTCAAATCATCTCCACCACCAATCCCCTGCCCAAAACCCCCTTACTTTTCCAATTTTAATCCCAAATTGTTCCGAGATTCAAAGAAAAATATAGAAAGTGTAGAAAGTGTCATGGTACAGCTGTTGTTAAAAATGTTTGAACGATACATAATATAAGGATTGCTTATCATTAGAACTGCCATATTACCTATCTACATCCTTAACTGGTTAATTTTGATCCCATTTTTACATTGACAAATGTAAATCAAAATTAGCACTATCAAATTGTTCCACGTGCAAATTTTCATTAGAATTGAACAATTAAGCAGACACGATAACTCGAGAAAAATCGACTTGATTTATTTGAAAAAGTTATTTCGAGTTAGTAACTCAAATTGTAGAAGCAAGAAATATATTTTCGAAATCGAAAATTAAAAATTTCAAGTTAATAACTCGAATTATGACGTCATAATGCATAACTCGATTTTTTAACTCGGGTTTTCCGGGCCTCCTAAACAACTGTTGTGAAGCTGTATTTACATTAAACTGAAAACACTGGCTTTTTTACAGACTTTAAAGATTTTCGACTCCAGAAATCTTTGACAAAGATACGAAAAATAAAAAAGTAACCACTTAATAATAACTAAAACTTCAATTAAATTCAACGTGTGAACCGTGCCTTTGAATACAAAGATTTACTCTATTTGTCATTTCAGTAAAAGAACGTCTTATCATGGGTTGATTTTGTCTCGGTAAATTTACTTCGTCCACTTTTCTCAATTCATGTAAATTTGCCGGTGGGGTAGCAAAAACTTTCTGCTTTAGGTAACCCCAAAAGAAAAAGTCCAACGGGGTTAAATCAGGTGATCGAGGTGGCCATTCTATTGCATGATGAAGTGCAACAACACGATTTTGAAATTTCTTCTGAGCAATCGACGCACTTCAAGCGTTCCATGAGCTGGAGCTCCATCTTGAAACCACCAAATATCTGGGAACATGTTGCCAACATATTGCCCAAACGCATGCGCAACACCTGGAAAAGCCACATCCTCAAGAATCTCTCTTTATGTCCTTCTATTCACATTACGGTTGAAAAAATATGGACCAATTAACTTTTCATTGCCACAACGGCCAACCCAGACATGAAGCTGCATTCTTTTTCCCGAATTTGAAATTTGGATGAGGCTGACCTTTTGGAGCATCGCAACGGACGTTTTGTGTGCAGACCGTACCACACATGTGAAACGCAGCTTCATCACCAATTACAATATTTGAAAGAAAACCAACGTTGTGAGCACTTCCACGCCAGTTTAATAACAAGTATCTCGTTTAGTTAGATCGTATTCATTAGAAAATTCCCTGGTCTGGAAAGTCTATTAGAAAAACAACATTTTTGCTTTGATTTTTTCAATAAGCAAACTTTGTTTTGCTCACTTTTTGATCACATGACAAAATTCCAACCAATCCACGGTACTTATTTACCATCATGTGATAAAAAACTGTGCAAAACAAACTACAGTTAGGGTAGATCTCAAGGTTAAAAAAATACCGACAATAGGTTCCAACCAATCCACAGTAGTTATTTACCATCATGTGATCAAAATGTGTGCAAAACAAACTACAGTTAGGCATAGTTCAAGTTAAAAATACCGACAATAGAGCTTTACAATAAACTTCTAGACCAGGGAATTTTCTAACGGCTTTGTTTTCATTGTTAATACCTGCTTTGAATCTTGTTGGTACTGCATCAGCTTTTACACGTTACTTTTATATGAACAAAGGATATAAGAAAATAGGATTGAACAACATTTTCATAAGATGTGTCAGGATTTTCGCCAACGCCGTCAAAGGAAGCCGTGTTAAAGTTTTTATAATTCAAGGTTTATACACACATCTCAGGTTAATTTTCCCCTGACTTTACTCAAAATTTGACATGTATTCCCCTGAGTTTTCTCTTGAAAACTATACTTTTTTCCCTGACTCTTCCTAAAAAAACATACTAATACTCCTGACTCCTATAAAATCTCCTATAAAATTAACTTGGCCAATGAATGTAAATATAAGGGCAACAGAACAATATCTTTTCTCTTTATGATAATAGAATGTCTAAACAACAATATGTCCGCAAAAAACACTTGCTCACTGGCTTTTCCAGCAAAGCCTTTATTGTATAGTACTTTTGCTTTTTTAACACTTTTTATGACGTATGTATCGCTTTAAGCAGATTTAAACCAGCACTGGCCACTGGCTTTTGTGACAAGCCACACATGCTTTTGTGACAAGTCGCTGACAGTGATACACAAGAAATTGCAAAAGAATTCATTTTCTAATAAAACGATTTCTGTGAACTCCAAATTGTCAAGGGAAATATTATGTTGTATACTAAATGCAAGATAGGTAAAAAACATCGTTGGTCTAAGTTCACAGCTTGCAAAAATGTTGTTATTGCTCCAACTTGATAACATGTGCAACCATATTAAAAAAACAACAGAAGATGAATATAGAATGTTGCAGCGATGAAAAAAACAAGGAATTTTATATTGACTGTGCTTTAGCTCGGTTACTTTAATTATTTCAAGCATATATGTTCCGTCTTCTTCTTGTTCTTTTCTCTTTCTACAGTGTTTATCGTTATTGATTTGCTTGTATTTATTGATATTATCAACATAAATCGTCAAACCTCTATAACGGACATTACGATGAAATACAGTCAAACCTCTATAACGGACATCACGATGAAATACAGTCAAACCTCTATAACGGACCTCTATAACGGACATCACGATGAAATACAGTCAAACCTCTATAACAGACATTACGATGAAATACAGTCAAACCTCTATAACGGACATTACGATGAAATACAGTCAAACCTCTATAACGGACATCACGATGAAATACAGTCAAACCTCTATAACAGACATTATGATGAAATACAGTCAAACCTCTATACCGGACATTACGATGAAATACAGTCAAACCTCTATAACGGACATCATGATGAAATAGTCAAACCTGTATCAGCAGGTGTAGTGGTTTGACTTCAAACAAAAAAAGGTTCCGCTATAAGGAGGTGTCACCTATAGAGATGGAGTCGGTGATAATTAGTAGTCATGACAGTACATAAATTCTAATTTTCAGCTGACTTCCGCGCCTTTAAATATTTAGAAAGCGATGAAAAAAAAACCGAACAATTTTTCAAGTTAGTGATATCAAATGTTATTCAAATAGACTTTGGACAGTTCCATTTTTTACGGATATCCCTTATTTTTTTACATTCTATATAGCATGTTCAGAACACAGGCTAAATTGCTGCACGAGGGACATAAAAAAGTGACATAAACGAGTCATAAAAAAAAAAAAAAAAAAAAAAATTAACAAAAAAAACAACAACATTTTTTGATCGAATGATTCGAAGGAATGAGAATCGCATTAGGAATCAAAATGGAGAGCTTGAAATGTAGCTAACGATCTTAGCGCCAGCTTCAACTATCCAGGGCGTATCAAGATGATTCTTTTTCTCATATTCTAGTAATACATGAAGAGTTGCTCTTCTTTAGCAAATGAAAACAGAAGCGAAGTGGGTATCGCTTTTGCGACAGTAATATTGCCGATGCTACGTTTTCCCTAAATGCTTAGGAGCGTCCGCAAACACGAATTTCAATCGATAGGCTTCCGCAACTAAACACGATATATCGTCGTCCCGCCAATCTTTACACGGTAAATTTTGTAGAAATACCATCAAATTCTGTAAAAGCAGTAAATACGGATGATTTAAATCACTACATAAGCAAGTAAAAGAACAAAGTTTTTTTGGTGTCATTTTTGAAAAGCCCTTACAGACAAACATCTACTAAGGGCCCAAGTAAAAAGGGTCGATGAAGAAATAAAAATAATATAAAAATAATATAAATATAATACAACAATTCAATCAAAAAGAATTACCTGGAAATCGTCTTTCGCCATAATCTCTTTTGAAAACATTGTGAGTAATGCAGAGCAGACATATAAATGAAAGATTGCGAAGCCATCCGGTTCAGACTAAAAGAGACATGTGACGTCATAATAAATGCGTCATCAATTTGCTAAGTTCATATAAAACCCTTTTTGAAAATAAATTTGATTTGAAAAACAGAATGAACATTTTCATTAATTACATCAAAGCAGGTTTCGCTTCACCATTTGGTTCCGAAATAGAAAGGGAAATGTTCTTTATAACTAAGTGGGAAAACGTTCAGTTCTATTGCTTGACTTGCTGTCAGTCTTCTCAAGGTCGGTTTAAAAGCATATGGGAATGCTATATACAGTATGCACGAAAATAATATATGCGAACATTTTATCACCATCATTTTATGCTCATTTCGATCAGCGAAAAATAGTTCCAGATAATTCTTGGTTTACTGACAAAAAGAAAGGGGCGATTTTTGCTGAATTAACAAAATTGTAGCAAAATTAGCCAAGTTTCCGCTTTATAGAGAATCTGCTGTAATTATAACGCACTTGAGCAAAAGAACTTATAAAACAAATTTTAACAGAGGTTTCGTTGATTTTTGTAAACAAACACAATTATTACTCTGCTTGAAAGCGACTCTGCTCCGACATAATGTATGGAAAGGTTTAATAAGCGATGAACAGATGTTTTTTGATGTTAAAGTTTTTATAAAATCAAAGGAAAAGTAGATTTTAGGTAAAAAAGTATATCTGTTGTAGCGAATATTAAGTTCTAAAAGGGGGATTTCTTTTCAAATATTGTCATGCTCGCGTGATCGAAATGTTTTGAAGTTTCTATTGTTTCTGATGGTAATTTTCACACAAAATCTCTTTGCACTCACAAATGGTAAATCCATAACCATTTCTAATTTATTGTTTTACGATCAAGCGTATGCGAGAATGATGCCATACAAGGTGTTTTCAGGAGTATTACGTTATGTAACGTTATAACGTTATGTTACGTTATGTTTCCTAACGTTAATGTTCACACCAACTTTTTTAACTAATTTGTTCCATGTTATTATTTGCACAAATTGCGTACTTCAGTTGAGAAATTACTGAATTAAAAACTTGCTTTCAAGATAACAGGATTCTGCTTTATCATACAATTCTTAAGTCACAGAACTTAAACGACACGAATCACGTGATCTTAACATTTATGGTGCAGTACCAAAAATCAATTTGAGATGCGATAAAAACACAACAATCACATGATTCATGTCGCAGCCCCTTTAATGTAATGATAGTAGCCAGTAATGATGATTGAGGACCTTTGAGCTGGCAGATTCGTCAGAGAAATTAAGTATGTTTCGGACAACATTTTAAGCAGGGTCGTGTGAAATCAGACATTTATTTTTTTCAATGGATGGGTTGGGTTGGTGTGTAGATTTTCGATAGGACTATGCTGTTCTATATATTTCGATTTCGGTTTTTACTTTCATTTCCAAGAGACAATCACTTTCACTTTCGTTTTTTTAATGTATGATACACAATTGTAATTTTACTGGTTTTAATCTGATTATATAATATAATTAATTCACACAAAAAAATTAAAAGAAATGTTGTAACGCAAAGTAACGAGCACTTACCCAGTAAGTATCCCAAAGTCTTATTGATGCTCTTAAAGGTAATTCGCGCATTAATAAGTTATTCATCCAACGGAAACTGAACTGGAGATAGTCAATACCATGTTCTGCGATCTGTTGATTGAGAGGGTCTAAAGAATTAAGAACATGGTTATAGATAATATTAAAGACAATCCTGCGCTGCATACTGACCTGAAGGAATTAAAAGGAATGTGAAACAATCTGTAACCTACGATTAACTTGGTGTCAGATAAGCAGAAAATTTAGTTGTTGTGTTAGTCTTGAGGACAATGAAAACTTGTGAAGTTATAATTTGAACGTGACTCAGAAGAAAGACTTCCAGCTTATTAGAGAAAGGGAGGTTTATTCAAGGAAATACGGCCATTTTTTTTTACAGAATGATTTCATGATTAAATTTCTCCAAATTGGTCCCACAAACACTACTTCGAGGTTACTTCATGGAAAGTTTCCCGAAAAAGTTTGAATTATTTTGAAAAATTAACTATTATTCCAAACACACTCTGTATAGTTTACATCAAGTGGTTGTTATGGCGATAAAATTATTATGTAAACCATGTTATAAAGTAAACTTACTTACCATCAATTCTACTGACCAGATTCTTCAATGCATTCACCTTCATTTGAATGCCTGGTTGGGCAAATGTATAATTATCCTTAAGAAAGAATAAATTAAATTAACTTAGACATGAAATCATAATCACATACAGTTGGTTGATATATATACCGTATTTGCAATCATCGCTAGTTTGCAGTCAAAACTTTGTTATTTCTGTCTGGATTAACGAGAACATTGTCCCATGTTGCCTCGTTCTTTCAAACGAAAATAAGAGTTTCAATCAAAAAGTTTTGTGATCGCAAAATAGTATGTTAACACTCTCCATAGCTTTCCAATAATGGCAAACAGATTTATATTTTTGCCAAAAGATAAAAGAAGTACCAAGGACAATTTAAATATTATAAAAATACCCAGTGTTCAAAATCTTCAAAAAGTCTATGAGGGGTGTTTTCTATAGGCATGGCAAGCAATATCGCCTGCTGTTTCATTAAAAAAAAAACACTCCTCCACAGAGACTTTTTTGAAGATTTTGCCCACTGGGTAGGGAATATTTTTACCTGAATACCATCTAATAATTTTGACATGCACCAAAAGGTATCCGCCTCAACCATGTCAAGAACATCTTTACTCACATTGTTAATATTATATGTTTCGACGTCTTTATCTAAAGGTTTGCAATATCAATTCCATACAATTGTTGAATATATAGCAACTGATGGCTTTTCATTTTTCATAACTGGAAAGATCGCCTTTTTTTCAAGTAGGTTTGTTTTGGCGAATTTAAAAAGATTTGTCACGCTTCTTCTATTTTTAAAGATATCTTAATATACAATATACACCCTCTAAATCGAGCTCGCAAGGGACCAGACATTTTGTTCGAATTAACGAATGTAGTTAAAAGTAGTTAAAAATCAAGAATATTGCTAAAGACAGGAAATTCTATGAAAAGGTTTATTCTTTTTCACAATATTTTTTTGTCTGTCCATTCAGTCTGTGATATGGTTTGGGTACCACTGGATGACATCAGAAAATAAATATTAATTCTTCCTCATTTTAATGCCCGTTTGCGATCACGTATCCACGGAAGTTTTAGTTAGCGGGTGTACATTTTCCCCAGGGAATCAAATAAACGGTACGAATTTTAGAATTTAGCGAAATGTTCGATTAAGCGGGGTTCGAAATAAGTAGCAAAAATACCGAAAATTTCTTAAAGGAAACTCTAGGGACTTATTTCGAAATTTCGTTAAATTTTGAAACTCTGGATAATCAAAAGTAAAAGAATTTATTTCGCGTGGATTTCTGAGAAAAATAAACAATTCTCCTCTTAAGGTAAAAAACCAACATGTTTTTTTAAGACAAGGAATAATTAATATTCAGCCTTCTTTCTAAGTGATCCCCATGATAAACTTATCACAATGGAAGAACATTATTAAATTATCAGACAAGTAATGTACACATACCGATATGTTCAGCCAAAAAAACAATAAAGAAAGGCACAACCAAATCGTTGATCCCTTGCACATATCCACTAGCTGGGTGCCTAATTGCCCATATAAACAAGATTCTTTCAAATACCTAAATTAAATTATTTATGAAATTCTACATACTATATTTACTCAAACGAGTGCCCCTTATTGGTGTGAAATATTAAAAGAGTTCCTCCTTCGAATGAGTACCCCTTTCTTTCAAACATTTATATAAATTAAATAATTTTCAAAATTCTACACACGAAAATCATTTTGCAATCCCCATTTTCAGGTTTCTGAATTAAGAATTAAGGCTTCAGGGACCCGAGAAACATTTTACATGTGATTGAAAAAAATATTTTGTTGTAATCGCATGTAGTGTCCCATATTTTTCTCACATGTGTTTTCTATGTCAGCCATATTTTTCTTCACTCTGAATAAAGCTTTCTGAAAATGTTTCTCGTCTCCTCAACACCTAAAAAGTGTGAGTGAATGAGCAAAACTTTGATAATGTTTCATTTTCGTAATGTATGCATGTTTTAAATATTATTTTCCATACAAATGATAGGAATAATGTTTTCCAAAAGCAACCATCCATAAAACTTGAAGATATATACACTGAAAACTTACAACTTACCTCTTGCACAACTTCTTGTTGGAAGATCGGAATCAACGGATTTGTACGTGGAATGTCAATGTGAATCTTAAATGAATAAAATATCTCCGGTTTTTAGTTTTAATACAGATAAAAAGTTTGTATTCAATCGTTCATTATTCACTGATCAAAACTTATAGTGATTAGAAATGTTATTGACATCATATATTGCATAATCTAAATCTAAGATTTTAATGTCGAAAATGATAAAAATTATGAATTAAACTGAAATTATACGGGAGAAAAAAAGACTTTTTGGAAGCAGGAATCCCTTTAAGTGTTTCAAAGGTTAATTGAAAACAAACCTGACGATACGTTTCTTGATGAAGTGGATCATGACGGGTTGGATAATATTGCTTTACGAAATTGTGATATTCGGTTTGTTTACGTTCTAAGGTTGCTTGTCTTCGATCGATACTCGGCGGAAGATATCCCTAGATAGATTATCCTTTTATACAAGAACATTGTAGAAAACAAAGTATACATGAATGAAATATTAATAAATATGAACGATAGTTGAGTTTTAATGCTTTTTCATACCGACAACAATCTCCATGCGGTACCACGCAACTGTTTAGGGACACCGTTCCAACTCATTTTACGTAATTGATCCAGATCTGTAGTCGGTCCAGATAACAACTTCCCAAATTTTTCTAATCGAGCATTTTCCTGATCTTGAAGATCAGGAGAGCAATGCCTTATTGGTGACGGAGGCAAAGGAGGTTCTAGATAATTGTCTTCATTAGTCGACATTGGTGAAGAAGGTTTACTTCGGTTTACTTTTGCTGAAAGAAAACACAAAATATTTCACCTCTAGAAGTAAGTAAAACTGAAGTACCAGACCATAATGAAGTTTTAAGTTTTTCGTATCAAGCAGTTTACTTCTTCTTCCATATTTACCTAGTTTTTCTGACAACTTAGAGACCATTACACTCTTTAGGTTAGATGCTTTACTCTGTTTAGGCTCTTGAGGTTTTTCTGGCATAGCTGCTTGTGGGTGACGATTTGATTCGTCATAGGATGATGTACGATCCAACACTGGTCGATTTATTTCCTCTTTCGCTATATTTTGACGAATAGCCAGACCAGATACACATTTTTCAGGGGATGACGAACTTGCTCCTTCAAGTACTTTTAAAGGATCATCATCATCTTCATCCCAAGCGTCAAGAGTGGAACCTTCAAACTCTTGAAATGAAGAGTTCGACTTTGGTTTATTCAAACGATTTCCTTTTATATAAGTTGTCAGATGGGCACTATAACAGAATCAAACAGGTATAAGCATGGTACATGCCACAAGTCTAATTTGAGTATTCCTTTGCTAAAATAAGCTTACAGTCAACTCCCGCCATCTTGAACTGTCCAGGGACAGAGTAAAATGTTTGGGATAGCGGGAGTTCCAACTAACGAGAATTATTATAAGGCAACGAAACGCTAAAGGGACCAACATTTTTGTTCAAGATTACAGATGTTCAAGATATTGCACATAGGAGACAGTGAGAGTTAACTTTTAAACTATAAAATAAAAACTACAAAAAACTATACTATAAAACACAAAAAAAATGAATATCAGAAAACTTTTAATAATTCAAAAACCATTTTTAAGTCATGATAAATCTTTTAAAATTCATTATAGCTTACAAATCCCATCCAAAAATTAGTAAGAAATTGTTAGGTGTATCCTTCACGTAACTTCTGCATCATTATACAAAGTAATTTACTTACTCTGAGCCATGAAGTGGAGGATGTTGAGCGCCATATACTGGCCTGAAAATGAGAAAGTTAGCTGATTATAAGGTTAGTTAAAGAAAAATGATATCAGTAGAAGAGTATGGATGAAAGTATTAAGTCAAACTTTAACAACTATAAAATACTTGTTTTATTACATTATCTTTGTCAAAGATTTGTCCAGTATACTTTATAGACATGGAAAATGATTTCAATGATGTGAAGATTTTTTATTGTCACTTCAGCAATAACGTTATTAGAGCTGGGTTGTTAATCAAAATCTGCTGTTAATCTATATCTACTGTATCTATTGGAATCTATTGACCAAATTACAAAAGTTTATCGTCACAATACTTCTTTGAATGGACGTTCGTGAAAATTTATCTTCCCAAAATTTATCAACATTAACCAACCTTAAATTAATCAAACTTAATCAATGACTATTAATTGGAACAACCACTTGTGAATAAGAGATTGTCCAATCAAACTAGCAATCAAACAATTTCTTTATTCATATAATTTGTCCTTTCACTTTTTTCACAATATTCAGATTCCTTGAGACACTGCAGAAAGTGCAATTTGGAACGATATGCCAAAAAGACTTTGGATACTGACATATCGGCGTTGTTAAACTAATCAATTTTAACTTTCTCTTTGTGTTTTGTGTTCCACAATCATTTTGAAATTAAAGTAGAAATAAGTGAAAGAAGGACATAATTTTTTAACAGGAAACAAAAATTAGGGTCAAGCCTATTTTCAATGAAAAAGTTAATGTAGTAAAAGTTTCATGTGTAAGCAGAGCTTTTGTGTTCATAACTGACATTCTATTGATATAAATATGCAACTTATGAGTTTAACAACCTGTGATATCATCAAATCATGCAAAAAATTTCTTTGAAAATATATATATTATATTGAAAGAATGAATGAGCACATCCTGCATTTAGAAGATTGACTATGAACCATTGGAATTGGAATAATTACATAATATTAAAGTTAGGGACAAACTGAAATTAATTGCAGTGTACCTGCCAGTCATGTTGTGATAGTAGTGTGTGCAATTTACATGATGGTGTCTCATTCGTATATGCCTTGGTTACTCAATTTGCCTCTCCCACCCCCTATATATATAGACCTGGATTCATGCTCTCACATGTCACATTTTGTCAGTTAGCTCTATTTGCTTACTCACCTCCCCCATCCTGTTTGTGACAGTAACTAATATTCTTTATTTTTGTTTTAGGTACTTCAATCTTCATCCATGGATGTGGCTGTGTTTCATCACTGGTTATCTGCAACAGCTCTTGCCCTAGCCCCAAGGTTTTCCCAGTTGTTATTGTGATTACTGGTTTTAAGTGCATTATAATTATTATTTGTATGCTTCGTCACTGGCTAATGTGGCTTAAGGTCAGGATGCCGCATCACCAGCTTGTATGGCTTAAGATAAGGATGCCGCCATGCACATGGAAAGAAAATACTAAGTTATAGAGCTTGAAAAAAATTATTAAAGAATGTATGGGATCGCATGTTGATGATGAACTGAGGTATGGTGGTTCAAAGATTTTACTGACCTCATGATATTTCCGTCCCCAATTTTTTAGCCAAATATAAGGACCCACGGCCAAAATGTGGGACCCCATATTAAGTCAGTTTTCCCCACTGGTTATCAAGATGTTTGCCTTTGAATTTGGGTAATTTTTGGAACGTAATGTACTGGTTTCCATTGACGTCACCCAAGAAAGTAGTATAAAATCTTACCTACGCTGCGCATCCTCAGAAGAAAAGCTTGGTGACTAAACTTAATAAAATAAAATATTTCTTCTTATACATTGTCATTGCTCACTACCACATTGCCCAAGGTTCAGGTACCTCAGCATAAGCAGGCAAATAAAGTTAATAAGAATCTATTAGAAGTTATCAATTCAGTGGTTCAATATTTCCCTCGCTTGTATTAATAATAGCCTAGGTAAATTCAGGATTTATAAAAAAATTGTCTTCAATTGTGATTATCAAATCTTTATAGTGTGTGACCTTCTAGAAAATGCTGCAATAATACACACAAAAATAATATTATAAGCTTCAAAGACATGTTGAAAAGATTTTTAAAAGATTTTCAGAACGCCAGAATTTGTGGAGGAGAATGATAGCTATTAAAGCATGAATGAAAAATGTGAAAATAATCACATTGGTAATACAGACTGAAAACAAAAATTATGTTCTTAATGAGCTCCTCCATAATTTTCGACATCAAACTTCATTGTCTATAACACATACCTTCCAGGAACCTTACTGGAATTCTTCTTCCAAAAGGACATTTTTCCACTCGTGTGCTGATTCACTGTTTGTTTCTTAATGACTTCAGAGGAATGGTGAACATTTTGATTCAAATGTTGTTTTGTAGAATTTTCATGCTCGTAAGAAGCAAACCTTGCACCAACTGCTAACAACCGATCTTTAGCTACTTCAGACATAACATTTCTGACATTATGTAAAATTTCTCTAAAAAAACAGTCATGAATACAACATTATGCCATGTTTGAGAATAAAGTCCAAAAAATCTAAAAAATTTCTCTTAAAAAAAAAATATTATTATGGGATATATCTATGGGACCTGTATTTTTCGTTTCTGACCTGATATTTATTTATTTACTTAGCTTGCTTTTTGACTTTGTTACAAATGTATTATTATGTTAAGGTATTTTTGGCTGCCATTAAAAATTTCTCCAACATATCCTACAAAACATTGTATGGTGGAATAACAAAAAAGATTACATTTATACAGATTACACAAGGGGTTAACAGTTTATAAAATTAAAACGGTGCCATAAGGGACACTTCATTTGCGATCATGATGCTATCTTTTACGGCATTACTACAAAACTGATTGTCTGACACACACACCACTAACTAAAATAATTTATCTTAAAGCAAATAATTCTTCCTTGAAGGATTGCACAAAATGAAGGTGTGCAAAATCACGGTCATGAAAATGAAATCCACATAAAAAAAAATAATTTAAAGATGAGCATACATAATAATTATATTCACTTCACATTGTTTGTCATTAAAAGAAATCAAAAAGAAATATAAAGGAATATCAAGTAAACTGTTGTAAGGGGTAGAAAACAATGGAAACTGTCATGCATGCAGACACGACCCAAGCAATACTCAGTGAAAAGTATAAACCATTATGGAGAGTTATTTTGCTTTTTGAGTTCAAAATGAATTTATTAGAATAACAACAATGACTTCTTTTTTATGAGCATTTTGTAGGAAGAAAACACCAAAAATCGCGTGGGACATATCATCGTGGATGCAAACCAATCTGCAGTGCAGAGAGGGGGAGGGGGTGATTTACTTCTGGATGTTCCCTTTCAACAGTCTCTCCCCTGTAATAATTATATATGTAGCTAGACCTAGATTATTTAGCTATCATATTCAATCATTTCAATTGAAAGCGTTAGAGAATATCAATATCACTGCGTAGCAATTTATTGGCTGGAAGAATATAAACCATGCGATGACACAAAGAAAAACAACTGTCTATTCATTATACTGATTTGTTATTGTTACGCTGTATAGTTCCTTCATACGATGCGATACGAATTTTGTTATCTAAGTTCTGGTGGCGGAACAACTCATAACATAGCCTATAAAATATAGACCGTCGCTAACTATATTTTAAGGCTGTTCATAACATGGAAGGAAGGTTCTGTAAAATATCTACTTGCAATTTCACATTCACCATGCGGGGTACTCACTGCTCACCCGTGATTTGCACCCTTACAAGGGGGGCGCAGATTGATTCTAATGATACAAAAAGAGATTATTGTTTTGACTTCTTGACGATTAAATTCAGTGAGAAATTTTCAAAAATATGCCAAGTGCACAAACTTTTGAGACAGACTTTAGTTCTCTAGTTTTTCATTCCTGTTAGCCACAACATAATTATGTATGGGTTAACTGAAGACTGTGTCTGCTCTGCTGCTGAGTTTAAATTTGCAAATAATGAAAGAAGTTGTCTTAAAGGAAACTCTGACAAGCAGTATTTTGGATTGTTAAGAAGAAGTTAAATAGGGACCAGAAGCTTTTGTAATATATTATATGAAATATTCCTCCATTCATCATCATACTCTGTGCCTCTAGAAATATTATATTATATAATCCAGGAATAGATATAATAGCTATGGTGTTAATTTCAGTGATGCATTTTCATCATTTTAGACACCTCTCCCATATTTTTGATTTCTTGTTTGGTTACAATTAACACTGTTTAGTAAAGGCTTAGACAGTGTATCCATCTCAATGGCAGTTAACATCATCATCATGCCCGGTTACATCTGTTTTCCATCATATCATGCCTGGGTTGGACGACAGATTCTGATGATTGGCTTCTCCATGCTATTCTATCCCTAACTGCATGCTTACTGACTTTCTTATACTACTTCACTCCAAGATTTCTTAAGTCAACCCGTTTCTAAACTGCCATCAACCAGAAAGTCATTATTGGATTGGATTAAAGGAGGATTAACGTAAAAAATTCATCACCATTTTCTTCGCGTAAATCGATTCTCTTCTATGAAAAATATGAATACCTACCAAATTATATTTATTTTAGTGAAATAATTCAGATTTAGATATAAGGTTTTGAAGTTTTACAAACTAAGTGAATCCTGATGTCATTTTATAGCGGATGTTTTTTCTTCAGCTGTTCATGTTTATTTCTGTAATCTTTAAAATGATGTTAACACATGGCTTTAACATGGAAAACTCATGGAAAAATGGTGCGTTTTGCCCCTAAAAACCATGGAATTTGTTTCCAAAACCTCTGTAGGAACCCTGAGAAAGTTGTGTAATGTTTTTAACAATGGTTAAGCATAAACAGAATGAGGGATCCCTCAATTGAAGGATCCCAAATATCACAGAAATTATAAATTTTAGTGGGTATCTAATCAAAAGTTAGTTATAATGTATTTTGCCATTTGGGCCTCTTTTTACAAATTAAGTCGGAACATAATGAATCGTTCTTTGAAACTATTAATTATTACAGGTTTTATCAATAGTTCCGGGAGTGAACTGCAACTGAGTCATTTAGCTAAAATGATGATTAAGAAGTTTTTAAATACACTTCGAAAAAGAATAGACGATTTGCAGTGTTTATATTTTTATAATAATACTGCCATGCAATGTGTATGCTTGAGATTAACTACCTAACATTACAACAGTGAAAGGTTATGTTATGAGTTATGTTTCTGTTACATTTTCAATGGAGCTATACCATTCACGTAAACACAAATTTAAATTTTGAATTAAATTTGCTTCTTTTATTTTATAGCGTATTTTAGGGTTAAAATTTACAACAGTGCCTTGGCTTTTGCAATGGGATTTCTTTTACTTCCATACTCAATAACAGAATGAATTGTTTTTGCTGTAAATGAAAAAAAATAATATTTAGACTGGCACTTTGATATCTCTGTTTTATGGTGTATAATAAAAATAATCTTTGTTGCTGTGGATTAATTTAATACAGATTGTTGATATCATTGCTCAGCGCCGCGAGGCAGCTGATCTTTCATTTCCCCGTGTCTGACAGTCAGTTAGTCAGTGTGTAATGTCGCAGTTAAATCCGCCCTATTCACAACATCCTCCTTAGTATCAGAGTCCGTTATTACCCGTTACTTCAATGCCTACTCATCAATTAGATCTCTAATTGGGTTGCTAAAAAAACAGGTTATAAAAATGGCGTAAAGTTCCGGGTTTGTTGATAACGATTCTCGAACGTGGGTGAAGAAGACAGAAACTTTACTTCAAAAAAGGTAAGTATTCTTAGTGTATTAATACAGTTTTTAATACATTACAGAACTAAGTTTTGAGTGTATACTTTGTAATGATGATGGGGATAGATGTTTAAGAGTGAAAGTGTAGCACAGCTCCTTCACCACCAGCTCCAATTTTTAAAACTCTATTTTTATTCCAAATAGCTCAACAATTTTCTGGCTGCAGTTTCTGTTTATTTGTAGGCTTCTGCATGGCTGGCAGATTTTTGTAGCTGACAGCACAGCCACAAGGCATTCCAATGTACACAATGAATATTATAGATATGCAATCATTTTTATTATTCTTTAAAATAAAAATAAAAAAAAGCAAGTTTTACTGCCAGTCATTTAAGGCTAAGAAAACAAAAGGAACTGCCGGTCATGCAGACAGGTGTCTCATATATATACTGGCCTCAGTGGTGGATCTAGAGGGTAGTCGCAAATTGTAGAGGAGCTCATTAACATAATTTCTGTTTTCAGTCTGTATCACCAATGGACTTATTTGCACCCTTTTCTTTTAAACTCTAAAAGCAAACTGCACAAATTTTGACTACCCTCTAGATCCGCTGCTTGCCTTTATGTTATGGATTAAATTCAGGTATGGATGCGTATAATAGCAGTACTACTATTATACTATATATAATTGGATTCATGGATCAAAACTCTTAATCTTAGGAATTTGTATACTTTATACTTAAAGTATATGTGAATTAATTTTTGTGTGGATTTAACTTTGTGGGGTGATTTTGTGCAGGCCTGAAGATTATTTTTTTCCATGCCGGACAAGATGTCCACCAGTAGAAATGTAAACCCTTGAGACATTAACATCATCACAGTGTTTTCTCTGTATATATACGAAGCAAAAAGAACAGTGAAGTGGGGGACAATTTAACCTGTGAACCCCGAACATAAGGATACTGATTGCCTATGGTATTTTATTTACGTTGCACACAACTGTTGATATTTCTCGCCAGACCAATATGTCCATTGATTAGGTTCTTTTGTCGGTCAAATACTGTTTTTACGCCAGACAATTTCAGATGTCTGGAACTAATATTCAGGTTGATTTGAAATTAGGAAAACCCATGGCAAGCAGTTTTTTGTGCATTTTATCATTCTTTAAAAGAAAAAACTGACGTGCATATAAAAAAATGAAAACAATAGACACAGCTGTGGATGTTGACATGACCAAGAAACAATAGAAAGGGATGCTAAAGCAAGTATGGTGATGATGATAAAACATTGTGTAGATAATTAGATACAAAATGTTTTCAAATTAGTAAAAGAACACCCGGTTGGTTATTAAAATTTCTTTGATAATAATAATGATGAATATACACATAAGTATAACAAAAGTGTGAGAGAATGTAGAAGAGAAAAAAATAACCACACGCAATGTTTTATTCAAATTATTCTCCAAATTGTTTATAAATGCCCTCCTCTTATAAACTGCCCATCCAAGGTGCAAAAATTAATAAGCACCTGGGTGGTTTAAAGGAAAATTCCAAATTCATGTTACCACAAAAAATGGCCTCAGTGTGAAGGTTTATCCAATTTCAAATCATGCATGGCCAAAGTCTAAGTAAGTACTGACCTTCAAACCGTAAGTCTCTTGTTTATTTTTTAATCACTTGTATGTTTTTATAAAGTTCTAAAATCAAGAAAGTTTGGCTGTATACTTTATAAAGTGTAATATGGACAATGATAAAAGAAAATAAATCTGTAACATGAGATTTTGTTGTCTAATAAATTGAGAAATTCTTTTTTTTTTTTCATTGCGTAAAAAAAAATTGGTAGGTTTAAACATATAACACAATAATAACATAATATGTGACATAAAATAGGGCAGTATTAGCTACTTTTTTCCAGTTAAGATTGTGTTGTATTTTTAAACCTGAAAAGATAATCACACTAATTACCCCATTATTGACGTAAAGAACTTGGAAGCAATAACAAAGGTGTTATTACTAATAAATAAATGATTTAATGGAAGAGATTATCAACAATATATTACTCTAATTTTAAAATGTCCATTATATTGGTTGAATATTTGTAATTTCTTTCCATAGTTAAAATTTTAAAGAAATGATAGCTTTGTATGCGACATTGTATAATGAGCTGGTTCGAAGCACAGATTCAAGTTTGTGTTTCAAGTGTAGGTTAAAGAGGAGATGCACTTATTATGCAGAAAAATGTAAACAGATTGGCTAAAAATTTGTGAGCAAAGGAGAAATATTGAAAACATTACAGTGGATAGTAGACATATCTCAATTAGGCGAAATTCACAAAAACATTTTGCTGTGACAGTCCAAACATTATTTTTGCATTTGTTTAAT
The DNA here is from genome assembly GCA_039566895.2 of Turritopsis rubra. Classification (NCBI taxonomy): domain Eukaryota; kingdom Metazoa; phylum Cnidaria; class Hydrozoa; order Anthoathecata; family Oceaniidae; genus Turritopsis; species Turritopsis rubra. The sequence goes on from CM077630.1 coordinate 14,100,099, forward strand.
AACAGGGTAGTGGTGGCAGTGCTGGCAGATGATGTCTGCTGACAAGTACCAAACAAATGTACCCTAGGGTAATCATATATCACATGATGCTTCTTTCTATTTTAGATAAAAGGGTATTAAAATGTTTAACTTCAAATTTTCTTATTTCCACCTTCTTTTGGGTGGATATTGTTTATGCCATTTAAAATTTCACGTAGAGCGACGTGCTGATCATAAAAGTGGAATTGAACCATACATACCTAAAGTGCATTTCGCCAATACAGATCCATTATGTTTTTTTGCATACTGTTGGAACAAACGTGGAAAGTGTATGACATCATTTAGTTGTTGTGAATGTGTTTGTAGTAACAAAAGAACATTTTTCTCCCTGGTGTCTGGGTGTTTAGATGGAGCAGAAGTTGTGAAGCAGACTAGGATTGCAGGTAATCTTATGTTTTTCATTTCATTGAATATGATTGAGTAGTGATGTTCCATTAAATATGTCTTTACATATGTTGAAAAGTTTTTATATTATGTTGAATGGCTCTGCTAAAAACTTCTCATTGTCTTGCAATCCTCTTTCTTTACTGGTAATTCAGAAGTTTTTCGCCTGTTTTTGAACTGACAATGAGCTTTTCACTTATAAGTAATGCTTTTTATTTTGCTATTAGGGTTGGCCTGCAAATTCCTAACTACAAAAGCAAGATTCAGTTCCGTGCCACTATTTACGCAATCACATAAGTTTCACGATATCACGTTGGTTCTACCAGTTGATGAAGTCTTTCCACTATCAAATGAAGCCACACAATGTGATGCTGGTGAAGTTTATATTTATGATTACCATGGTCATAAGTTGCTGTATGATAGAAATGAATGTAATGAATTGTTTATCCTGATGTCTAACAATGGCTCTTATAACCTTCAGGTAAGTACACTATTGTAATTTTTACAGCAAAAGATACAGCAGTGTTGACATGACTGCTCTTTCGGTTTGTTGTGCCAGCACATGATGGAAATTGTAATTGTATATTTCTAAATGGTAAACATTGATTGTTTTGATTTTTTTTTTGTAGTGGCAGTCCTTTGAATCAAGGAAATGGGATATGTTAAAAGGTCAATTAATTTCAGTTGACATTAGCTGTAAAAACAAACAACACAGAAAAAGCATAAAATCTTGCTTCGTGTTTCAATTAGAAGGAAAATATACGCAAGGTAAAGTCATTCAAATCATTTGATAATGGTGTTTTTGGACATGTTCAAATAATAGATTCAAACAAATTTTTACACGGGATACTAGTGAATTTATGTAAACGTACAGCAAATTTCACAAGATGACTTATTATTTCAAAATTAAGTAGAGTTTCAATCATGATGGTAAAATGCTTTCAAATTGTTAGTTTTTCCCTCGATGGCACAAAAAATGAAGATAAAAAAATAAATCAAGAAAAAAAGAACATTCTTAAATATCAGTTCAGGTAAAAAGCAATAAGTATATATATATAAGTATATAACAAATTACAAATCTTCTTCATTGTCAAAATTGCCAAACAAATCGATTGCTGATCTTCCTAGACGTTCCCATTTGTCACTCTCCTTATCGTCATCCTTTCCACTATCTTCTTCGTTGCATTTTCGATAGGCTTCTATTTGCTGTTAGATTGCATATCACATTAACATTTGTGCTTACCTCCAGCGTTGAATCGTCACCCATGATTGTGTCGATATCACTAAATAGGTCTAAGTTTTTCAGTTCTTTTAAACCTAGACGAATAGTATCAGCAATCCCTGCTGCACCCTATGCATGGATTTATTTTCGTGAACGGGTGCTTTGAAAAATTTTGCGTGGATTAATTTTCGGGATCCGACGATTTTTCGTGTTTTCGCTATATTAATTTTCGTGAAAAAGGCAAAAAATCACGAAAATTAATCCGATTAAAGTAGTATATTGGGAAACCCTTGCATTGCATCAAATGCATACAAATGATTTATTTGCACTGCATTTATGTTTTATTTGCTCTACTGATTCTACTGATTAGCCAATCAGATTGCGTTATTTTTTGTCCTAATGATAAAATGTGTATATACTAGCATTTTGATGATTTAGAATGTTTTTGTGTAAAATGAAAAGCTCCTTCCACTAAATTTAGCAGATTTAGTGGAATTTGATTTTTTTTGTTGAGAATTATGATTCTTATTAAAGAATCTTTGTTTAGAAACTTTTTCTCCTCTGTAGTTTTTAGAACTACCAGAAGATTATGTCACAACTGTAATAACTGATGGAGTGCAACTTAAGAGGCCTTTTTAGAGAAAGGGAAATAGTTTTAAGAAAAATCTGGGAAAAACACATTTTATTTTAAATTATTTCCACTTTTATTTGAGTCAAAGTTGCTTTTTGACATAAATTCTCCTTTAGTGAAATTTTTTTATTAAAGGAAAACACTTTCAACCTCCAACACCATCAACGAAAAGCTGCCATTCAACTACTCCATTCACCTTGAACTCAACAAAAACTAAGATTACATCACCAACAAAAACAACTAAAATGGTTCAAGTAGAGCGACGTGCCGCTAATAAAAGTGGAATTGAACCATACATACCTAATGTGTATTTCATCAATACAAACGAAAGGTGTTTTTTTGCATATTGTTGGAATAAGAATGCTAGATGTAGTGACAGAAAGTCTAACTGTTGCGAGTGTATTTGCAACAACCGAAAAACATTTTTCTCTATGGTATCCGGGTGTTTAGATGGAGCAGAAGTTGTGAAGCAGACTAGGATTGCAGGTAATCTTATGTTTTTCATTTTATTGAATATGATTGAGTAGTGATGTTCCATTAAATATGTCTTTACATATGTTGAAAAGTTTTTATATTATGTTGAATGGCTCTGCTAAAAACTTCTCATTGTCTTGCAAACCCCTCTTTCTTTACTGGTAATTCAGAAGTTTTTCGTCTGATTTTGAACTGACAATAAGCTTTTCACTTATAAGTAATGCTATTTATTTTGCTATTAGGGTTGGCCTGCAAATTCCTAACTACAAAAGCAAGATTCGGTTCCGTGCCACTATTTACGCAATCACATAAGTTTCACGATATCACGTTGGTTCTACCAGTTGATGAAGTTTTTCCACTATCAAATGAAGCCACACAATGTGATGCTGGTGAAGTTTATATTTATGATTACCATGGTCATAAGTTGCTGTATGATAGAAATGAATGTAATGAATTGTTTATCCTGATGTCTAACAATGGCTCTTATAACCTTCAGGTAAGTACACTATTGTAATTTTTACAGCAAAAGATACAGCAGTGTTGACATGACTGCTCTTTCGGTTTGTTGTGCCAGCACATGATGGAAATTGTAATTGTATATTTCTAAATGGTAAACATTGATTGTTTTGATTTTTTTTTTGTAGTGGCAGTCCTTTGAATCAAGGAAATGGGATATGTTAAAAGGTCAATTAATTTCAGTTGACATTAGCTGTAAAAACAAACAACACAGAAAAAGCATAAAATCTTGCTTCGTGTTTCAATTAGAAGGAAAATATACGCAAGGTAAAGTCATTCAAATCATTTGATAATGGTGTTTTTGGACATGTTCAAATAATAGATTCAAACAAATTTTTACACGGGATACTAGTGAATTTATGTAAACGTACAGCAAATTTCACAAGATGACTTATTATTTCAAAATTAAGTAGAGTTTCAATCATGATGGTAAAATGCTTTCAAATTGTTAGTTTTTCCCTCGATGGCACAAAAAATGAAGATAAAAAAATAAATCAAGAAAAAAAGAACATTCTTAAATATCAGTTCAGGTAAAAAGCAATAAGTATATATATATAAGTATATAACAAATTACAAATCTTCTTCATTGTCAAAATTGCCAAACAAATCGATTGCTGATCTTCCTAGACGTTCCCATTTGTCACTCTCCTTATCGTCATCCTTTCCACTATCTTCTTCGTTGCATTTTCGATAGGCTTCTATTTGCTGTTAGATTGCATATCACATTAACATTTGTGCTTACCTCCAGCGTTGAATCGTCACCCATGATTGTGTCGATATCACTAAATAGGTCTAAGTTTTTCAGTTCTTTTAAACCTAGACGAATAGTATCAGCAATCCCTGCTGCACCCTATGCATGGATTTATTTTCGTGAACGGGTGCTTTGAAAAATTTTGCGTGGATTAATTTTCGGGATCCGACGATTTTTCGTGTTTTCGCTATATTAATTTTCGTGAAAAAGGCAAAAAATCACGAAAATTAATCCGATTAAAGTAGTATATTGGGAAACCCTTGCATTGCATCAAATGCATACAAATGATTTATTTGCACTGCATTTATGTTTTATTTGCTCTACTGATTCTACTGATTAGCCAATCAGATTGCGTTATTTTTTGTCCTAATGATAAAATGTGTATATACTAGCATTTTGATGATTTAGAATGTTTTTGTGTAAAATGAAAAGCTCCTTCCACTAAATTTAGCAGATTTAGTGGAATTTGATTTTTTTTGTTGAGAATTATGATTCTTATTAAAGAATCTTTGTTTAGAAACTTTTTCTCCTCTGTAGTTTTTAGAACTACCAGAAGATTATGTCACAACTGTAATAACTGATGGAGTGCAACTTAAGAGGCCTTTTTAGAGAAAGGGAAATAGTTTTAAGAAAAATCTGGGAAAAACACATTTTATTTTAAATTATTTCCACTTTTATTTGAGTCAAAGTTGCTTTTTGACATAAATTCTCCTTTAGTGAAATTTTTTTATTAAAGGAAAACACTTTCAACCTCCAACACCATCAACGAAAAGCTGCCATTCAACTACTCCATTCACCTTGAACTCAACAAAAACTAAGATTACATCACCAACAAAAACAACTAAAATGGTTCAAGTAGAGCGACGTGCCGCTAATAAAAGTGGAATTGAACCATACATACCTAATGTGTATTTCATCAATACAAACGAAAGGTGTTTTTTTGCATATTGTTGGAATAAGAATGCTAGATGTAGTGACAGAAAGTCTAACTGTTGCGAGTGTATTTGCAACAACCGAAAAACATTTTTCTCTATGGTATCCGGGTGTTTAGATGGAGCAGAAGTTGTGAAGCAGACTAGGATTGCAGGTAATCTTATGTTTTTCATTTTATTGAATATGATTGAGTAGTGATGTTCCATTAAATATGTCTTTACATATGTTGAAAAGTTTTTATATTATGTTGAATGGCTCTGCTAAAAACTTCTCATTGTCTTGCAAACCCCTCTTTCTTTACTGGTAATTCAGAAGTTTTTCGTCTGATTTTGAACTGACAATAAGCTTTTCACTTATAAGTAATGCTATTTATTTTGCTATTAGGGTTGGCCTGCAAATTCCTAACTACAAAAGCAAGATTCGGTTCCGTGCCACTATTTACGCAATCACATAAGTTTCACGATATCACGTTGGTTCTACCAGTTGATGAAGTTTTTCCACTATCAAATGAAGCCACACAATGTGATGCTGGTGAAGTTTATATTTATGATTACCATGGTCATAAGTTGCTGTATGATAGAAATGAATGTAATGAATTGTTTATCCTGATGTCTAACAATGGCTCTTATAACCTTCAGGTAAGTACACTATTGTAATTTTTACAGCAAAAGATACAGCAGTGTTGACATGACTGCTCTTTCGGTTTGTTGTGCCAGCACATGATGGAAATTGTAATTGTATATTTCTAAATGGTAAACATTGATTGTTTTGATTTTTTTTGTAGTGGCAGTCCTTTGAATCAAGGAAATGGGATATGTTAAAAGGTCAATTAATTTCAGTTGACATTAGCTGTAAAAACAAACAACACAGAAAAAGCATAAAATCTTGCTTCGTGTTTCAATTAGAAGGAAAATATACGCAAGGTAAAGTCATTCAAATCATTTGATAATGGTGTTTTTGGACATGTTCAAATAATAGATTCAAACAAATTTTTACACGGGATACTAGTGAATTTATGTAAACGTACAGCAAATTTCACAAGATGACTTATTATTTCAAAATTAAGTAGAGTTTCAATCATGATGGTAAAATGCTTTCAAATTGTTAGTTTTTCCCTCGATGGCACAAAAAATGAAGATAAAAAAATAAATCAAGAAAAAAAGAACATTCTTAAATATCAGTTCAGGTAAAAAGCAATAAGTATATATATATAAGTATATAACAAATTACAAATCTTCTTCATTGTCAAAATTGCCAAACAAATCGATTGCTGATCTTCCTAGACGTTCCCATTTGTCACTCTCCTTATCGTCATCCTTTCCACTATCTTCTTCGTTGCATTTTCGATAGGCTTCTATTTGCTGTTAGATTGCATATCACATTAACATTTGTGCTTACCTCCAGCGTTGAATCGTCACCCATGATTGTGTCGATATCACTAAATAGGTCTAAGTTTTTCAGTTCTTTTAAACCTAGACGAATAGTATCAGCAATCCCTGCTGCACCCTATGCATGGATTTATTTTCGTGAACGGGTGCTTTGAAAAATTTTGCGTGGATTAATTTTCGGGATCCGACGATTTTTCGTGTTTTCGCTATATTAATTTTCGTGAAAAAGGCAAAAAATCACGAAAATTAATCCGATTAAAGTAGTATATTGGGAAACCCTTGCATTGCATCAAATGCATACAAATGATTTATTTGCACTGCATTTATGTTTTATTTGCTCTACTGATTCTACTGATTAGCCAATCAGATTGCGTTATTTTTTGTCCTAATGATAAAATGTGTATATACTAGCATTTTGATGATTTAGAATGTTTTTGTGTAAAATGAAAAGCTCCTTCCACTAAATTTAGCAGATTTAGTGGAATTTGATTTTTTTTGTTGAGAATTATGATTCTTATTAAAGAATCTTTGTTTAGAAACTTTTTCTCCTCTGTAGTTTTTAGAACTACCAGAAGATTATGTCACAACTGTAATAACTGATGGAGTGCAACTTAAGAGGCCTTTTTAGAGAAAGGGAAATAGTTTTAAGAAAAATCTGGGAAAAACACATTTTATTTTAAATTATTTCCACTTTTATTTGAGTCAAAGTTGCTTTTTGACATAAATTCTCCTTTAGTGAAATTTTTTTATTAAAGGAAAACACTTTCAACCTCCAACACCATCAACGAAAAGCTGCCATTCAACTACTCCATTCACCTTGAACTCAACAAAAACTAAGATTACATCACCAACAAAAACAACTAAAATGGTTCAAGTAGAGCGACGTGCCGCTAATAAAAGTGGAATTGAACCATACATACCTAATGTGTATTTCATCAATACAAACGAAAGGTGTTTTTTTGCATATTGTTGGAATAAGAATGCTAGATGTAGTGACAGAAAGTCTAACTGTTGCGAGTGTATTTGCAACAACAGAAAAACATTTTTCTCTATGGTATCCGGGTGTTTAGATGGAGCAGAAGTTGTGAAGCAGACTAGGATTGCAGGTAATCTTATGTTTTTCATTTTATTGAATATGATTGAGTAGTGATGTTCCATTAAATATGTCTTTACATATGTTGAAAAGTTTTTATATTATGTTGAATGGCTCTGCTAAAAACTTCTCATTGTCTTGCAAACCCCTCTTTCTTTACTGGTAATTCAGAAGTTTTTCGTCTGATTTTGAACTGACAATAAGCTTTTCACTTATAAGTAATGCTATTTATTTTGCTATTAGGGTTGGCCTGCAAATTCCTAACTACAAAAGCAAGATTCAGTTACGTGCCACTATTTACACAATCGCATAAGTTTCATGATATCGAAATGGGTTTACCTTTGAATGAAACCTTTCCACTCTCAAGTCAATTGACAAAATGTGATGCTGGTGAAGTTTACATTTATGATTACCATGGAAATAAGTTGCTGTATGATAGAAATGTGTCCCATGAATTGTTTATCCTTAAGTCTTACCATGGATCACATTACCTTAAGGTCAGTACACTATTTTATGTGTGTGTGTGTGCTAAGGGTTAACTCAAACATCTAGACACACCCTTTTAGCTGTAGTGCGAACCTATTGAGAGGAACACACAAGACTGGCATAAAGGACACCAAGAGACATTAATGTAAAAATTTGACGGGCAGAAGGGTGTGAATATTACATATTGTACCTAACTATCATTATTGTTTTTTTTGTAGTGGCAGTCCCTGGAATCAAAGAAATGGGATATGTTGAAAGGCCAATTAATCTCAGTTGACATAAGCTGTAAAAACAAAGAACAAGGAGAAAGCTTGAAATCCTGTTTTGTGTTTCAAGTTGAAGGAAAATAAGGTATTTCTCAACTAAAATGTTTTGGTGAATGAAACTTTTTGTTAAAGGATAGCAATAGGAGAGTCCAACAATGAAAATCTGGCTTTCAACCACACCATTTACATACTTACATACTGGTCTTATTAGTGTTATAAAAACCGAAAACTAATGCTTCACTAAAATTATTAACTAAAATTATTAACTCAATTTACATGTAAGAACATGTAAGAACATGTGCACGAGTAATGTAACACTATGAAGTGTTCAAATTGTATTTGCAACAGAATTCTTATAATATGTTCTGATTGTGAAACTTTTCTACCAGGCATTTATTTTCACAACCGGGTATTTTTATTTGTCACTATTATAGTAGAAAACAATTTTAAAATTGAATTAGAACTATTTATTTAGAACTAAGAACTATCTAACATTTCCAAAAGAAAATAATATACAGGTTTTTTTTCACTTTTTATTTTTCAGCACAAAGATTTATTTCTTCTCTGGCAGAAAATTAAGGTGGATAAGTTTCCACTTGAATTATTATGTTTTTTTAGGTTTTTATACATCAGTTATCATATTTTAGGATGGTTGTCTGCCTCAATAGGTTTTATTTTAGATGCGATTTTACAGGGGCACGATAGGTGATACTAGACCTTCAACTATGAAATTACAAGCCAGTCACTTATATTGGTATTAATTTATCAAGTATTTATCAAACAGCAGCATCGTGATGCATCATCTGTTTGATGAGTGTTGATGGTGGTGTTTAATTGAAACATAAAATAACTATTATTCTGTCTTAATTACTGGTACTAGCATTTCTGATGGTGGTGTTTAATTGAAACATAAAATAACTATTATACTCTAGGAGCTGGGGTGGGTTGAGTATGCAAGTGTATGTATACTTTTTAATCTTCACTTTATAATGGGTTTTGACACAAGTCACTTTTGCAATTGCAATATGCACAGCACTGAATCTCGTTTATGCGACATATGCAAACGTTTGGTTTTGCACACTTTCCACACTTGCAAGGCACAGGAAGTTCTTCAGGTAAAATATTGTCATCTACAAACTCTGGTATCAAACGCTCGACATCGTCATCATACTCATAGCCGTATGCCAAAGGGTTGATTGTTATACTTCCTGAGATTGGTGAATGCAACCAGATGTACGTTTGTAGATAAGCACGTTTTATGTGTAATAAAATTCTTGTTGATGTCGGTGGTAATTTTTCGAGATCTAATTGCTTTAACTTTTTGTGATATATTTTGTGTCGTAGTTGGTTAAAGGTTGTCAATGTTTCATCTTTGCTCAAACATCGTAGTAAGAACTGCTTGGAAACCTTTGTCATCTCATCATCAATCTCACATTTTCCAAATGAAACCAAATTACCAGAGGTCATATCCAAAGCAACCTTCAATGCTGCAGACTTCGTGCTGACTTGTGGTATCACATCCTAAAAACGAAAAAGTCTGATGTAATCTGTACAATGTTACTATGTGCGATCCTCTAGCTTACTTACAACTTACAACTTCAGTGACTTTGCCTTTTATCAATATTAAAAAAAACTTAATAATGTTAAATAATGAAATGCCCATCTAGTACCTTACTAATTTTCGCACGTATTAATTTTTGCGCAAAGGAACTTTTGAACGAAATAACTGTGCTATTGTGGAGGCATTTTTCAGATTTTGCGCGAAATGCGTAAATAATTTCTAATAGATAAAACAGCTGAGATTTCTTTTGGGTAAGTAAAAGCTATTTCTTCTCCAAAGTGTTCAATCAAGAGGTTTTTCAACGATCTGTTCAAGACATACCCTCTAAAAAGATGTGATAAATATTATTAAAGCGATGCAATGAGATGATTGAACTACATGACTAAAAAAAAAAAAGATAAACTTTCTCAAATGAACAATTTTGGTCATTCCGCAAGACAAACTTTTGCGAAAATGACAAAAATTTGCAAAATTTGCGAAAGTTAATCTTCGTGAAAGTTAATCCTCTTAAAGTAGTTGGTGTGAGTCCCTTCCAACTTGCCAAGTTCATTAAGATTAAAAAATACAGTCATGATACCTAGATCCAAATAGCAACTAATGATTATGTGACGCCAAAAAAGGACACATTTCACGAACCGTGGATTAAGAAAAGTACTTTTTAGGTATAACAAAGTCAGTCTACAGTTTCGGGAAAGTTCATTATAGCATTTAAATTCTAAACATTCCATTCTTACCTGCCATCTACTCTTTTTCCAGCATGTCATTGAATGAATCTCGACAATCTGAGACAGAATACACATGGTTCTTCACATCGATTGTGTTCACAAAAGATTGAAATAAAATCTTGGATTGCATAGTGTCATGACATTCCACTTTCGGATTCATAATGGCTTCCACTTCACGTTCAAATTTCAAATGGTAACTTGCTAAGCAGTTCTTATGATACATAATATCCGCAGCATAAACGTCACCTGCAGACTTCATGTGTGAAGTCTATCTAACAGAATACCCAGCATAACGTCCGTTTTTCATGCTTGCATGGGTTGGACTGATTCTGCTGACTGACTTCCATGCTACCCTATCTTTTGATAAATCCTTTTGCTGACTATTGATACCGTTCATAGTGTCAAGTTTAATCCTATTGAGGTAGGTGATAAATTACACTATAACAGAACAAAAATTGAATTTGAAATGGTTGACTAAATATTTTTCTGTTTTGGTAGACATATTTGGTTGGAGCTACTGCGTCTGATCGCAGTGTAATACTTTATGATACACGTGGTTCCAGTCCCCTTCATGTGTAAAAACAGCATCTTTATTAAACTTTATAGCAGAAAGAAAAAAAATAAGCTCTTCTTTCCTCGGATATCCTAAATCTTTTTGTATCACCTTTTGATTTCATATGGTTACAGATAATGCATGGTTTTTCCTCAGGGGGTGAGACACTTTCTGTTTTAATAAGTTTTCTTCTTTTTGGTCTGCTTTCAGATCCAGTATTAGAAGATTGTTCGGGAGTAACTTGTGGGGTGGATACAGTTTTCTTTCTGCTCGCTGTTTTGAGCGTAAATATATGACATGATATTGGATACTTTCATACTGTGTCTCACAAAGTCGTTTGAGTAAGTTATCTTTTAAATGTTTTGAGTAATTAAGAATAGTTTCTCTTCCTTTCGCAGTACTTGTAAGTTTTTTGCTTCCTGCGTTATCTTGAGTTTTTTTGACATACAATGCATTTATAATACTATCTCGCGTAATCCTCAACCTGTTTGGAGTTTCATATTCATGGTATTATTTTTTATTACCTGCAACAACAAAGCATTAAATTAAAGAGTGGGGTAAAACACAGGATATAAAAAACAGTAATGCAAACGAATCAGATATCATACGAAAAGGAAACCATCCCTTGAATAATTATTAGTATATGCATAGTGACGAGTGTGATAATGATTAATTTCGTAAGATTATTCCGTCTAGCAATATCAATAGCAAATAAATCAGACACATAAATGCTCTTAGATTTCACTTTACTATGATTGAATCCACCTCATCGATTTCGATTATCAAAATGTTGAATATCAATTATTAATAAGGTCAGGCAAGGAACAGTATAAATAAATTTCGCGCTCACAGTGGTTTACGTAAAAGGTTATATCTCATTACAACTTCATTTTTGAACCCTAGTTCTAATGTGATTTGTAATCAGCATGAAATTTCCGATCGAATGGTATATAATATGTTGACTTTTGAAAAATTTCACCCTTGACAAATTTTTATCCCCATATGGGCGTTTTTCTGCTAACTGACCACGCCCCAAAAAGGGGAAGTAAGTTTTTTGTGATTGTTTCAACAAATATTTTCAGAAAATAAAAAGAAACCGAGTATACATACACTTGCATACTCAACCCATCTCAGCTCCTGCAGTAGTATTCTGTCTTCATTACTGGTACTAGTATTTCTTTTTAATAATGGAAATAAGGATATAAGGTAGAGAAAATGCGACCACGATATTGGGCATATATATAACAAGGCTCACTGAAAAGCACAAGATTATGTCTTTTAGCGGGTTGTTGTCATCTGGTCAATGAGTGTTGATGGTTGTGTGTAAACGAAACATTAAGTAACTATTATTCTTTCTTCTGTTCTTGCACTGGTATTTTTTATTGATAACAAGACTTGATGAAAAGCATGTTTAAGATAATGTCTTTAAGAGGGTTAGTGTACTTCATATCATTGACAGCAGCATCGTGATGCATCATCTGTTTGATGAGTGTTGATGGTAGTGTGTAAATGAGAGATCAAACTAGAAGCTGGGGGGCTTGACAGTCAGCGCGTTTAGATGTGTCAAGTTTAAACGATAATCTTCGCATAATGTACCTGCCATGTACCGATGAGTTTTTAGCAACCTAGAGACCACTGTCTGATACGGACCGGATACAACACGGGTACTTTTATTTGCTTCAAATTAAAATGCAATTAAAATTATTATTAATTTCTTGGTGAAAGTCGGAACTTTAGAACAGTAGAAGAGTGCGTTTACATGATAGTCGTATTGAACTCAAGTGGTTTGAGACTTCAGTATGGCCCTCATGTAAAGGCACTTTTTAACAGGGTGGAACTCAAATATCTACTGTAAATAATTGCACAAAATGAAATGTCATTATGCATTAATGATGCCTGGCGTCCATATTGGTAAGATTTCTTCCAAAGTGGCTTTCCAGGGTTGTGTGATGGTTTTAAGAATTATACCCTTTCGTAGGATATGTGGTTCGTTCAAAACTTTAGTAGCTGTTTTCATGATATCTTTGATATTGAAATCTTTACCATTTACCTTATAGATAAATGGGTTAGATTCACTCTGGACTGGTTTGGATCGTTGAATAATAATGTTTGGAGTTTTATGTGCCAATTGTCTAACGTAATATTTTACGCATTTATTTCTATCATCTCGTCCATTGCAACCAAAATATGGGCGGATTTCACTCCATATCTCTGGTTGTTTACGATGATGGGCCTGAAATCTTCTAAAAACATCTGGGAAGTATGTCCAACCGCCATATCCTAGTTTGGCTACCTCCGCACAATCGACGTATACTTGGCTGTGGCTGTCTATCCAGCAATTCTCTAAAGCTCTGGATTTACATGTAGTTTTAGAAAATCTGTGAGCTGTTCGGGAGTAACATACTCGGCGTGGGATGATTTCGCGGAGTGTATATAGATTAGGTCCTTTGGTGATAATAGCAACTGCTTTTTTGTTATGCCAGGACATTTTGAAGATGTAAGCTGGGTGTATGTCTATAGTTGCAAGTTTTTGGACATATGCTTCATATTGATCTTTTGGTGGCAATGTGGTAGGTGCTCCTCGAAGGCCCTTGTTATAGAGAGCTCTGCGTCCTCTGAGTCGAGTCGATTCCAGTTCATGTTCCAATAAGGAGCATAGTCCATGATGACCATATCATTAATTTTGAAGTTTTGTGCGCTGAAACGTATTATCATGCGCTTGACCGTGTTGCTGTTCATGAGCTGATCAGGATCTTCAATTCTCCAAGTCCATGCGTAGTCATTGGGGAATTGGATAGGTTGTTGATATGTAAGAAGTTGAGCGACTCTTGGTTTTATTGTTCAAATTGCTATTGATTGTTTATGTTGTTTATCACATTGCCATAAAATGGAAGGGCGATATAAGAAGTTAATCCAATAATATCAATAGGTATGTGTAGTTTGGGCATACCCTGTTAACGGTGAATTTTCCAGTTAATTTTGGAATATTGCCATGTTATATGTGGTTGGCATGCACTTCTTGCTGTTCCTAAGTAACAAATTGCTTGTCGCTGTATAGGCATGATGTGAGGAGCTAGCTTTGGAAGGTTCCATGCTGAGATTTGATAAATTGGTTTTTGTGTAACCGTAATTGTCTTGACAATATTACCGGGGAAGGTATATGTCAAATATACGGTATGTTGTGAGGATAATTCTTCTGTAAGAATGAACACAGGTGTTGCTACTGGCTGGAAAGTTATGGAGTTGTTGGGATAGGAGATTAGGTGGTTGACATTGCTTTTGTGATATTGGCACTGGATATTGACATCTTGTATGGTGGTAACCGTAAGAGTCGATTTGATAGGTATAGAGAAGAATTTGGTCTTTTCCATCCAATAAAGAGACAAACTTTATTGATGATTGCCGTTCTTAAGCCTATTTGCTTGATTTCATTATCTTGAAGCCAACATGCCATTATTTCGTCGTTTACCTGGTAATCGTAGAAATACGGGTTCTGAGGCTCAATAATTTTTGTGCAGTTTAAGCACTGAACCACAGGTATTGGTATTTCGACACTTCTACGTTTCCGAGGATAAGGATTATTTGGTAATGCTTCATATGGCGTACAGACAGGATTGAGTTGGTATTTGGTTTTTGTGACGTTGATGTATCTGATGGTGGTAGAATCAATAACGATTGTCCGATTAATACATACCGTTGTATTGATTGCGATAGTTGAGTTCACTATTCTTGTCAAATTTATCATTCTTGTAGCATTGATGATGTAGGTATTGTTGATGGAGTAGTACCTTGTGCTATTAATGACTGTTGTCCGATTAATAGTTGAGGTGAGATTGACATGGGCAGTGGAGGTGATGTTGATTGTTTGTGTTATATTGATAATCAAAGTTTCATTGACCTTTGTTATCTCTGTATTGCTTTTGGTTGGACATATATTGTAGAGGTGTCCAAGGAGGAGGCCTTGTTGAATCCATCCATGGGTTAGTGGGTTCATCAGGCTACATGTGCGGTTCATTTGAACTGTTCATCAACATGTAATTGGCACTCATTGTTTTTTAACAATACTGGTGTATTTGTGGTGTTATTACCAGCTGTAAAAGAAACATTGAGTTGCTTTGGATAAGGTTCCCATAGTTGTGTTATATGGGAAGCGTTGTAGACATTATAAAGACTATATGCCTCTTCTGTTGGGACCTATACTGTTAAAGTCGTAAGGTTGCTGGTTATATTGGTAGTTGCGGAATGTGTTTCATCAACCCAGGAATGGGTGATGTCCTTTTTCAGAATGCGACGCGTACATTGAACACGCCAGGTCTTTAGGCGATTAATTGCAACTGCTATATCGGCTTTTGACCATGTAATGTAGGTATGGTAAATCCAGTCGAACAATACTTCGGTATTGTTAACGTTGTCATTGTAAAGGAATATGCAGAGTAAATTCCCGGTGGTTATGTATGTTTTAGTGTTATGTATTTCCTGACCTGCGGTGGTCCAGGAGTTTATGTGGTAGCTGTATGTTGCATTGTTAACTATCATATTTGTCCAAAGCTTTTCTGTGTATTTCTTATGGCACATAGGGGGTGGATATTTGTAGTCCGCTGCACATCCTATGGCTTTGAAATGCACATACATGGGGGATTTGGTACCTTGGTCGTTGAAGCATCTGGTGCGTGGAAATGTAGCTAGGCAGAGAACTCTAAGTTCTCTGTGCCAATAGTTGTATTGGTCTTTTATATCGGTGCATCTAATATATTTAGTAATCACACGTATTGGACGTTGACCAACATTCATTAATTTGTCGGAATGTGAAAAGAGTCATTCGTTGGCTCTTTTTCACTGTACCGTAGAAGTTATCCTTTAGAGAGTGACATACTTCAGCTTCGTATTGTGTGTTGTTTCTTGGTCTCCAGTCCAACATGGGCTGGATGTCAACCGTTTGTTGGTTTGGGAATGGGCGTTTAGCAGTATTAACTGTAGTTGTAGCAGATTTATTGCGTTTATAGATGGCAGCGATAAGTGTAGCCATATTTAAGCAATAAGGTTTATCCAGTTGATGTAACGGAATAGAATAAGCTTGCAATGTTGGGTATGTTCCAACATATTCCCGTGTATATTGATAGTATGGCATTATTGAGAATGACCGGCATTCTCCCAGCACTGTTGAAGGTGAAGATGTCATTACTGTCGGTAACATGAGAAGGAAGAGTGCAATATTAAGGATGATGGCGGTAAGTTTGAAGAATTTTGTTATTCTTTATCCGACTGGGAATAACATAGTCGAAAAGGTCTGGAGGTGGCAATTCACCGAGTACATTGAATCGGTGGGTTGCATTGTCCATTTTTTCAATTCGCTGTTTTAAAGCATGGCGGCGAAGTTCCTGTAAGAAGTTTTTTTTGCCAGTATTATGTTGTGCTTCTATGTGGAGCTGCTGATAATCAAGTGCTTTGATGTTGGGACTAGTGGAACGGCTGCTGGATTGATGTTGAGCAGGAATCGTTCCAATTTAGTCATACTAGTGCTAACATGTTCTTGTGGAAGCGATTGATTATCTGCAGAGGCAGCGGCTTCTGCTTCATTTGTCCAGTGGATTTTGCATATGGGGCATGGCTCAAGTAGTGTGACTGAATTTTCTGTGTCACAAACTACTTGTCCTTGAACAAGCCATCCTGGTTGCAATTTAACTATAATCCGTAGGAGATGGAAATATCCTGAATGTTCAGAACAATCGTCTAAGTGGTCTTAAGTGTATGTAGCAGGACCTGGTTGACCTTCTACATTGGCTGATTTATTGCTGTCTGTGTGAGCCTTTAGTGCAACATGTTCTCTGTCTTCCTGTACTAAAGCTTTGATGTGACTTGGAAAGAAGTGTGACTTTGCTGGAGTTTGTTCCCATACATATGTAATGTCATTGTAGTTGATTTTTGGTTTAGACAGGAATACGAGATGTCTTATCTCATATGGAACTGTGTCTGAGTCCAGTTGACTATGGTCCATTGCTATTTGCCATTTTTCAAAAGCTGATGGACATTTTGGTTTCTTTACATCTTGATGTGAATGTACATGTGGAAGGGTTGCTTGCCTGTTTGGGCCAGGCATTCCTTCAAAATCAGGAGTTCGGTCACCATTGGTATGTGCCTTTGCGGATTGCTCTACTATATCTGGGAGAGTTTCCTTTATTGGATCCGTTGATCCGAAGCCATTTCTTCCTCTATCAGTAGACTTTGTGATCATTCCCTGCTGTAAGGGAGTGTTATCATACGGGATCATAATTAGTTGTGCAATCTTCATACCTTTAGTAATCGAGAAAGGTTCATTACTTCCATTGTAGAGAATGACCTTTATCTCTCCTGTGTAGTCGATAACTCCACCTCCAACGTGGACGTTATGCTCAGCGGCTAAGCTGGATCGTTCTTCGATTTTGCCAAAAGATCCTTCTGGAATGTCCAGTTTAAGTCCGGTCGGAATCAAGATGTTGGTATTAGCTGGGAGATGGAGATCTTCTGGTGAATAGAGACCCCATCCTGCAGAATGTTGCGTTCCTTTAGTTGGCATAGTAGCTTCCTGTGAAAGTTCTATGATGGTGTTGATAAGTTCTTGGTCTTCAAAAATGTTATTATCTGCATGTTTGTATTCTTCAGTATTAAAGGCTGGCGTAATATTCATACGGCTAAGGAAATCTGTGAGCGCCAGTTTCTTGCCGGCTATGTGTTCGATTCGAAGACCAGCTTTCGAATTGATTTTTTCAACCATCCGAAAGATGTGTGGCTCAAGACCTGTGGAGGTTCTTTGGGCCTTTTTGAGTAACTGTATGGCAGTTTTACAATCGTTTTTGATAACAGTACGTGACCAATCAACCCATTGGTCCATGTCTGTTATTAGGAGCATTATGGCGGTTAACTCTCTCGTCATTGAGGTTTGTTTAGCCCCCTTTGTTGAGAATGGTTTGGCGTTCATAGCTACTAAGTCGTTGTTTTGAACGACTGCATATCCTGTGTTGTAGTGACTAGCGTCAGTGAATGCAACTGTATCGACATCTCCTCTCGGGAGGAAATCTGTCTTGGCTTTCATAATTTCTTTCAGTAGTTGCCATAGTTTGGTTTTGTCTTCTTCACTTAGTTCCAAGTTCAGATCGGCTTTATCCATCTTGAGTTTTTTAGTGAGAAATGTGATACGTTCAATGTAACGGTGGACACATCCACGGTAGATGTTGAGAAGTCTTAAGACTCGCTGTATGTGAACGTAAGGATTGTTCTTGTTGAATTTGGTACTTTGTGATACAACTTCCTCCAACTTGGCCACCATCTTTTGTCGGTGTTGGCTGGAAATAGTGATTCCAGCTTCTGTGATGAGGTATCCTAGAAATACGATCTTTGTCACACCGAAGATGCATTTGTCAGGATTAACCTTTAATCCATTGAAATGGAGCCAGTTGAGCAACTTGTTAGTGGCTTTGAAGTTTGCTTCGATATCATCATTGGTGTCGATAAGATCATCCATGAATTGTTCGATGGCTTGTGAGATACGTGTTTCTGGATCCGCATGTCTCTTTCCTTCGTCCAAGATAGTTGCCACGGCTGGGTGGAAATTTTGGACCGAATTTCTGTAACCCATTGGGGTTCGACAGAATTGGAAAAGACCTACATGGGTGACGAATGCTGTATGATGTCTGGATTCCGGTGTAATCTCTTGGTTGTAAAAACCGTGTTAGAGATCGATACCGGTGGTGACTTTTTTACCATCCATTACTTGGTTTTGAACTGATTGTACGAGTGTTAGCAGGTATGGAAGAGGATTGACTTGTTTCTTCACATGCTGATTAAGTGGGCCAAAGTCCACTACCTTTCGGAAGCGTTCTTCCCCATTGATTGAGGGTTTGGGCACAATGAATGCCCGTAAGGCGGTGTCGCTAGTGGATTTTTCAATATATCCTGCTGCAAGGAGTTCTTCGAGAATATCTTCCATAGCTTTTTGATGTTTCGCACCCAAGTGCATCACGCAATTTCTTGGTAAACGTGCGTCAGGTGGTAGCTCTATGTGCATAGGAGCGAGACGTGTTGGTGATAAATTTTCTTGTTGAAAGGCTTCTTTCACCTGAGCTTTCCATTCATCGGTATAAAACTCATGAGCACCTGGGTGGAGTTCCACTGTATGTGATGTACGTCTACTCAATGGTTCTATATCCGGAGTCTCTATATCGACGAAAAAAGATAAGTCATCATCTTTTTCTGAGATAGGTGATACATGACCAATGTGGTATGTAGGTGGTGGTTCAGTTGTGTATTCCATAATTTGCACATCGTTTTTGTCGAAAACTTGCCAGCGACCTTCTTCTGAGTTCAAAGACCAGTTGTTCTGAAGCAGGAACTTGGAACCAATCAGGATCCAAGGTGTACCTTGTTCCAAAAGTAGGCCTTTAAGTACGAATTCTGTGTCACCGTTTTTGGCAATGATTTCAGCATATCCGTTGATCTCCAATCTTTCTCCGCTAGCACCATAGTAGTCCTCTGTGGGCTCATCTATGATTTTGACGTTGAGGCGGTTAGCTTCGGAGCGTGGGATGACTGATTTCTTAGCTCCGGTATCAACCATTGCAGTGAATGTCTGGTTAGTGTTAGTACTCATAGTTACATAGGGGCTTGATTCTGCAATTTGGGCACAGTTGATATAGTTGTGTGGTTGGAGCGAAATTGAAGCAATAACGTTGATACTTGGACAGTCTGTTACTGCATGGGCTCCATGACAAACAGGGCAGTCCTGTTTCAGGGCCTTTGTACTTGCAATGATTGGATTTGATATGTCTTTTGGTTTGAGATGTGGATATTTTGTCCAACATTATCTTCCTTGTGTCCAGACTTATTGCAGGTAGGAGAGACTTGTGGTGATGTGGAAGTCTTTCCCTGGAACGCTTTTTGGGCTTCCTTTATCTGGGCACATTCGGAAGTAGTATGAGTGTTAACTTTTTTAGTAGAAGTTGTAATAGATGTTGGATTTGCTGCTTGTAATTGTTTAAGCTTTCGACAGTCAGCTGTATTGTGGGTATGCATATCATACAGTGTTGTTTTAGCTCAGGTTGTCGCTGATGTTGTAGCGGCTGGTGTGGATGTTTTAGTTGATGTTTTTCGTGCATTCTTTGGGTTGTTTGCACACTCTTTTGTGGTGTGGTTGGATAGTTGAGGATGATAGTCACATTTTTTGCTATTATCCACAACATTGACATTGGATTGGAATTTTTCCAGTTTGTTAGCTTCCTTCAATGCTGCTTTCCAATCTTCGAAACGTTCGGGGAACATGCCAATGTGTTGTTGGTACTTGTCTAAAAGTCCATTTCCATAGTGGAAGCATAATTGTTTCATGAGTTCTGGTTTGTTTTCCTAGTAACTCGAGATGTGTTGCATATTCTTCAACAGTTTGATTGGGAAGTTGTTTCGTTGTGAAAAGTTCATTACGTTTGTCTGTTGTAAAACCGCAATCTTCTTCCCTTCGCATTAAATGTCTTTTTAGATCCACAAAACTGAGGAATCCATGTTCATGCATTTTGGCATCTCTCCATTTCTGGTAGACTTGTTTTAAAGTTCCTTCCAGGAAGATAACAACCATATTAGCCTTTTGTGCATCATCCAGTCCGGCAGCATTACAATAGGTCTCGAATTCTCTCAAGAATTCTTCCATTGTATCTGCATATCCGTTCTTCTTGGAGGTTCCTGGATGATATTTCTTGACATATTTGAAGTCGAAAGTGATGTTTGTTGGCATAGCGGTAACTGGTTGTGCCGGCATGATCATATTACCAGTATGATATACAGCATTGATTGTGCTGGACTGTGTAGGTTCTGCGGTTGCGGCTGCTTGAGATGTAGATGGAATGGCTGCAGGTGTAGCTTGGGTTTGTGAACGAAACCGTTGGTGTTACGTTCATGGTTGAAACTGCTGCTTGTGTTTGAGTTGCGGTGATAGGATTTTGAGGAGAACTTGTTGCAGCTGCGGCACCAACTATGAACGTTGGTGATCTCAAAAATGAAGACATAGCGGGTAAAGTACCGTCATTGTCTTGAGGAGTAGTCGGTATTGTTTTGGCTACCTTCTTTGCAACAAGATACCTTAGGATGATATGTTTCCAATCTTCCATATATTAATACTAATCTGATATTAAAAAATTAGGATTTAAATCTGCAATAGGCAGCAGAGAAGTTGACTTTAATTCAATGGGAAATGTGCTTAAAAGTTTATTATTTGAATTGGACACATAGAAGTGTTGAGGGCGTTACCACACAGGCGGAGAGAACTGCAGCATTACAGAATCACCAACAGCCAGACAGACACACGGTAAATGAAAGATCAGCTGCCTCGCGGTGCTGACCAATAACTATTATTCTGTCTTCTTCGCTGGCAATCTCTTTTCTTTATTAATAATAATAACATTTGCTAAGATATACATTTAAGGGTTTATGTCATTTACATCATTGACATCAGTGCTGATTGCATTATCTGTTTGATGAGTGCCGATGGTTGTGTGTAAACGAAGTCCCGAAAAATTCTGTTGAAAAAGTTTTGATTCGTTCAAAAATTCGCCCTAAATAAATTCATATGTTATCCAAAAATGTTTTCGCTAGTGTATATGTGCCTTTATGAGTTTTGAAAAAAATCTATTCACGTTTCATTTCACGCGAGAATTTATTACGAGAAGTAAACTTTGCAGGGTTCGTAATAGAAATTATAGAAATTATTTTTTGTTGTTGTTCTCTAACCCTTTGTCTTTGTTGATATCACAGTAACCCTTTGTTGATATCACAGTAACATCAAAAGGCAAGGTTTTTATTTCCAACATGACGGGATGGTTATGTTCTTGATCGGACTGGTTGAGATTGAAACAGCTGGCCCGATAGGACTATCCAGATTTTACTAATTTTCGCACCCTGGGGTGCCACCCAATGCAGACACTGGACATGTGGTCGAAACGACACTGGTCCAGGTTACTGCATCCTTTACCCTTGAAGTAGAAACTTGTTCCCCCTTCTGCCAGCCCCCGAGCCCCTGTTGCCATCAAGTCTGGAAGACGATTGTATAGATTGTCATCCGTACACGATCAAGACAAGGAGTGGTCCTGGGCCATACGAAAGCGTAACATACGGTCATAGTTGACCCATGCTGAGGAGGAAAATTGGCTGGCATAATCACTAATTATGGATAGATATATTATTAATTCACTCACCCGGTGAGGCCAAAAATGGATGAATATGGGCATGATATTACTCCAAGCAACCTTTCAAGAGTTGAAGTTGGAGATCTTCGGCTTAGATTGATTCTGTGGAATAAGGCACACAGAAGGATCTGAGCCTCCTACTAACTGAAACACATATTCATCCAAGACATAGGTGTGTAATTAGGCAAGAGGATTTCAAAATTGACTTACTCTCCGGCTTTAATTTTGTCAATTGCAGCCTTCGATATTGCAGGCAATGAGGCACGAGCGTCAGCAAGCATTATTCTTCCGCTGACATGGAATTCTGTCAATAGATGAAAGTAAAGTTGTTTGATTCTCATCATAAAACTCATTCTCATCATAAATTTATTGTCATCGCATGAGGTCACCACAAGTGATTTCGTAGTTGAAAGTCTTGTAGCAACCTGCCTTGAGTTCTGTAGGAACAAACTTATCTGGCAACCAACATGATAAGATATAGTACAGGAAAGACTTATATAAAATTCTCATCATAAAACTTTTTTTGTAGTTTGTTAACCTTTCTGACACTTGACAGCACGGAGAACAGTATTTTCCGTGGCACTACATCATATCATTATATAAGTGGAAACCAGGCTTATTTAACTTAAAAAGTGTGTGTATTTGAATTCCAATATGTTCGAATGAATGCTTGATTTCACAATTTACTAAAACCAAACAATAAAAAATGCTATGTGTCGGTGGATATTGCCTTGGCTTGATGGAATAAATTTCAATATCTGCTCTTGTCTCGCCTATTTACCATCCTTTTTCT
Organism: Turritopsis rubra; assembly: GCA_039566895.2. Lineage (NCBI taxonomy): Eukaryota > Metazoa > Cnidaria > Hydrozoa > Anthoathecata > Oceaniidae > Turritopsis > Turritopsis rubra. The sequence goes on from CM077630.1 coordinate 14,123,115, forward strand.
CTTTTTCTTTATTTAAGGACTTTATGGAGGATAGCCAAATAGACACTCTAAAGCCGGTTTTCCACAAAAAGGAATTTCCAGCACTGATCGGCTATTGTTATCTCCACTTAATTAAACCATTTGATTGGTTTGCAGTGGAACTTGATCCTACTTTTACGCAACGCTTTTGGCAGATATTATTATAGTGGAAAAGTGGAAGACCGTCTTGAAAGAATGCACAAGGTTGTTGATAATGTTCTTTTTAGGTACCTACTGCTCTGGTTTTGAAATTATCACACAAACATCTTTTACTCTGGTTTTGAAATGATCACACAAACGTCTTTTACGCAGCAACAACAATTAGTTTATAAACTTTCAAAATAAAAAATATTTTTATGACTGTATTTATACGACTTTTTTAGTATTTGGTAATATATAGTATTTTGATGATATATTTTGATGAGATTTTTAAGCTAATATTGCAATTTATTAGATTTTATAAATGATTAGTGTTATGGTTTTGATTACAAATGTTTTTCCATCAAGGAGAGCTGTTGAAGCAATTGCAGCAAATCCCGAAACTCTTTCATTTAGCCGATAAATTTATTCAAGTTTTGACCAAATTTGCAAATCCTCTTCTATTCATACGTTCGATCAAATATGGTCCTTGATTATATTGTAGTCAAAGCTATCTATCAGCATTTTATATAGAGTATTATGTAATGCAGATGTTATAAATATAAGATAGAAAAGTATTATGAACATTTTAGTAGTCATATAAAAAAAATCATCTTTTGGTATATTGGTAATAGTTTGAGTGTTTTTGCGACATATTTGTTTCTAAAAGAAAAAAAGGAACATGATGAACGGTTTGCATACCTTAAGGTCCATTGGTTTCAAGGATTATTTTGATTTAAACATTAAAATTTGTTTTCATTACAAGGTTTCTTCTTTTTAGAGAAAAAAATAATTGAAATGAAGATCTAGATAAAAATGTTTAAAAATAGACTTTGTTATCTGCAACTTATTTTTTTGGGACGTTCCTTCTCTGATTTGATATTTCAAGTTCAAAGGCGTGCCGATCATAAAAGTGGAATTGAACCATACGTCCCTGAAGTGTTTTTTGAGAATACAGATCCATTGTGTTTTTTCGCATATTGTTGGAACAAAGAAGGGCGATGCAAGGCAGCATTTAATTGTTGTGAGTGTGTTTGTAAAGACAGAAAGACATACTTTTCTGTGGTATCTGGATGTTTAAGTGCTCTTGAAGTTCTTACAGAGACTAGGATAACAGGTAACGTTGATTCAAAATTTCCTCCTAGTAGTCTAAAACTTAATAGTTGCCGTATTAATAACATTTCCATCATTATTTTATTTTTAAACCAACTGTTATTGTCATTTTGGTGAGTATGATTATGAAACATAAAGAGACAGCTCCCATACTCAGTTGCAATTTTTTGTTTATGCGCTTTTTACTTTATTCATTTGATTTTTATTTTAATCTTGTCGATTCTGTTTTCAGGTTTGGCCTGCAAATTTGTAACTCCAAAAATAAAATTCAGTTATATACCTCTGTTTTCACAATCTCATAACTTCAATGATATCAAATTGACTCTACCAGTTGACAAAGCCTTTCCATTATCAAATGAAACCACACAATGTGATGCTGGTGAAGTTTATATTTATGATTACCATGGTCATAAGTTGCTGTATGATAGAAATGAATGTAATGAATTGTTTATCCTGAGGTCTCACAAGGGTACCCATTACCTTCATGTAAGTACACTATCGTTAAACTAAGCAATCATCATCCTAAAAGTGAATATGTGTAGGAAGCAAAAGATAGACTAGAAAATTGACTAAAAGATGAAATTGATTTCTTTTTCCTTTTTAACTATCATTATTGTTTTTTTTGTAGTGGCAGTCCCTTGAATCAAAGAAATGGGATATGTTGAAAGGTCAATTAATCTCAGTTGACATAAGCTGTAAAAACAAAGAACAAGGAGAAAGCTTGAAATCCTGTTTTGTGTTTCAAGTTGAGGGAAAATTTGTGCAAGGTAAGCCATCTAAATCATTGTATAATGGAGATTGTAGCTTTGTTATGTCTTGTCTTCCCTGACACAAATAAAACTATTGATAGGGAAGCATTGGCAGCCTCCAACCCCGTCAACTAAAGTCTGTCCTACAACTTCTAAATCCACCTGGACCCCTCCTACAGAAGAAACAACAACAACGATAACAACAACAACAACAACAGCAAAACCAACAGCAGAAGCAACAACAACTTTAACAACAACAGAACCCACAACAACATCAGATTCCACAACAACACTCTCAATAACAAATGAAAATCAAGTATTAATTTTATTTTAGATATTTTGTTTTTCTGTCTCTATGATATGCATTAACTTCATGTGTTTATGTTTCCATTTGATAGAGGAACTCGAAAAATCTGGTTGGCATAGCAACAGGCATTGTCACGGGAATAGTGATTATCATTGGTTGTGTATTAGTTGCAATATTCATTATCAAAAAGAAGAAAAAGAAGTACTTGTTTTTATCTACTTTGTTTTTAAAAATATGGGCTAGTGTGGTTGAGGTTGAGGAGACAAGCTGAAAGATAAATCAATTCTTTGAAAGCACATAATTCCTCAACAAGTACAGTACAGTGCAGTTTATTTCAATCATATTTTAATATTCTTATTAATCATTTTAATCATTTTAATCATAATCATATTTTGTCCCTCTTTTCCACCCTCTTTTAGTTATTGTGTTTTCTTTTGTGAAGGTTTGGATTTTATCAATGTTATTTGTTTTGTATTTTTCAGAAGTAATGATGTTGTTCAAATGCAAAATTTGATAAAGCAACCAACAAGAGGTTGAAAATATATATAAATATGTCAGATACTGCCAAAGTATTTTTGTTCTTTGATGTGTTTTTTTAAATTGATAATGACCCTGAAACATGACTAAAGCCACTTTACAGAGGAACAGAGTGGCTTCAGTATTGTGCTTACGTGCCTTTTAAATTTTTGTTGTGAGGTTCAACCCCACTTCCTAACCAATGAGTTCCTACCACAAAAGTTATGATAATATTTATCTTTCTTTACATAAGTCCTTAAGTCTAAATCCTTCACACTAAATCCTTCACACTTAATAATTAATAATTTGAGCATTCACTTTTTGTTTACTTTTTTTCAGCTAATGCTTACATCGATCAGCCTGGAAACTATGCCTCAAGACCGAATAACAGGCTAAGTTAGTTTTCTCTCGATTACTACAACTGAAATACGATTGTCATTAGGAAATTACTTCAGAAAATTTCTGGAGAAATGTGGCATTTATTACAATCTATTTCCTAATACAATCTGAATATCTCTTGGTTTTGAGAATCAATTTATCCAATATGATTATTTTGATTAAACTTGAAAAAGGATGAAAAAAAAAAAGTTTTCGAAAAATCTCTTTGCGTTCTTGAGCTAAGTCTGAAAAACTTCCGATTTCTAACCAGCTAACAGGTTAGAAGATTTGTTTGAAGAAACAAGGCAAACCTGACCTGTACCCTCACTGAGCCATACAAATTTTAAATGCTTTACACCACAAAGTTTAGTTGGATAGAAATCGTTCGATAAATGTCTTCCTTTCCAATTATTACATCATAAGTAAGTTCGATATAATCACGTTTATAATTCTCTTGCTTTCATGTCATGTCATGTCATGTCAAGTCATGTTTCATATACTGTTCTGTTTCCTCTTTTTTTAAGATGAATTTGCTGAAGGTAAAGTTGTTGGTCTGCCAGGAGGTTCGTATTACTAATGTGTGGTATTTCAGTTTTAAAGGAGATTTGTTAACAAAATAGATCACGCTTTCTGAAAAATAATTAATTTGTTGATGAGTGATTGTTTAGAGAATTTTCTGCATTCTATGTGTTATCAACAATCTGTAATCATCTATCTATCTTGAGTTTCTTCTGCATTTTGCAAAATATGTATTCAGTGTCCCCAAAATATCTCCACTGAACAACTTTGTTACTTAAAAATGGGACTAATGGTGAAATCATCAGAATATCCAACGTTTGGTTGAGGATTCAGAACTGTGCAGTTATCGCACTTAGGACTGTCAGAGAGTCTCTGTTGTGGACAGACATTATCTTTGATAGGCATTTGAAGTTGCAGTCATTTAGTTGTACTGTGGTTATGGATCTATGGTTCAACTCTATGGAGTCTTAAATACGACTTCTTGCAAACTGTAGGTCTCCTGGATATACTCGTGAAAATAAATGATGTCTAATCACGTTACAGTAAATCCTTTGTGTTGTAGATGATGAAAAAACGTTAAAGTCTTGTGAATATGCAAGCATTGACGCTGAACCACATTATGAAAGCACCGAACAATTTCGAGATCAACAATGGAAAAGACACAGCAGTGAAATGTCAAAGGTATCAGCAAACATGACATCTAAACTTTCATATAAGATGTTAAAAATGAAATGTTGGAGTAGATTGTTTAATTATGTTGTATAACATCATTTTGCATGTTATATCGTGTTTGATGGGTTTTGAACATGTTAACAAACTTCCAACATTATTACATGATGATAAATAACATTTTATGTATGTTTGAATGGTTTGAACCAGGCTTCTAACATGATAATGTGTTGGAAGTTTTTAACAAAATCCATCAAAACACGTTGAAACAATTAGCTCGGATGTGTTGCATATTTGTGTGCACTCTCCTATTTGTGATAATTTCATTAAAAAAACGTTTCATTTCTTCTATTTAATAGCGTCCATTGCCCAGTAAACCACAAGAATCTGAAAATCCATACTACTGCACAACTAATGACATTCAACAACCGGCGCATGACCGAGTGAATGCTGAAAATCAGCTGTATGAATCACTCGACGCCATTGAAGTACGAGAGAAGTAATAATCATCCAGTGAATATCTGGCAGAGAAGATTTTTTTCTCTGTTTTACATTTTTAATATGGTTTGTTGCTAATATGACAAACAATTTCTAATTGTTGTCATATGGATTCAGTTCAAATTTTTTAACTGCTTCATTCTCCTTCCACGATCAATAAACTTGAACAAAACATCTGTCAACCCTTCTTGAAGTTTCTCTCTGCAGCTTTAGTTGTCCTGTTGATTGTACATTTGTATTTTAATCAATTTTGGTGCTCCATCGTTTTCAATTTGCTGTGAGAAAGAGTTTTGTATATGATACGCTTCGAGGTGATTGGTTATTTCTTTAACTTTGGGGTGTCACGTAATATCTGTTAATGTTCTTCCATTTACGTAAAATGAGACATGTTGTCAGGTTAATCGGGTTAATCGGGTTAATCGGGCTGGTTCGATTGAAAGCAAACACAAACACAAAGTTCAGCCCGGTTTACCATGGTTGTATATTTTATATTTTGCACGAGCGATAAACATGTTATTTAAGTTTTTTACATCTATATATCAACATATAGGAAATATTTGTCTGAACGCTAAAATTATGCTCTTTTGGACACTGCCAGGTAAAATTGGAGGGTACTGTATATAGTGAACTGTTTTTAGATGCATATTTTTTTAAACGTATTTTTCTAATACTGTGTTTGATATAAATAATCATTTATTGGTATTTTTTATGTTTTTCTGACAAGTTTTGAACTAATAACCATTTATTTTTTTTATAGCGAATATTTTATTTTTGCTAGTAAAAAGTATTTATTAATATGTACGTATTTTATCAGGCCCTGTTTGTCTGTTTCTAAGGAAATCTTTTTGAGTATTTAGTTCATTCGTAGATCGTTGCAAATTCATATTTTAAAATTATCAGATGTGCCGAATAATCCGCAATGTCCACTAGCTTATGTAACTATGACGATAATCATCATATCTGTTGCAATCATAATGGCTTCTTCGCACAACGAGTAAATTTAGAGAAATAATTTTCCTTATTATTTGAGTAAAAAACCAGAATATATCGATCAAACATTTTGTTCATTGTCCTTCATTTTCTTCCAGTAACAAATATATTTCGCTGATCTATGGTTTATTATCGTGTCAGCAACATTTCAACATTTCTTTTATGCCCCATACAATCACGGCTCGAATTTTTTGTAATTTAATGAAGTTTTAGAAATGTTTGAAATAACAGAACTATGAAGGTTCTCTCCCTTAACCTTACGCCATTTTAACAGACCAACCAATAGTAATACTTCTCAGCAACCTAGATTCCACGCCAACCTTTTTGTATTGAACGTCCTGTCATGTTAAAGGAAGGGTAAATCCAGTTGACAACAGTTCTCGTCATAGTGGAGAAGACGACAATAGTTTATGACGCTATTCATGGTGTTGTAAAAAGAAACACTAACACAGAAGAAGGGGGAGTAACTCACTTCAGGAGTGCATTAATTTTCTTTCCACGGCTCAGAAGAACGTGACAGAACATATTCTAAATACCTGTCACTAACAATGCTTTCCTTAATTCAATATATAGAAGGAAGTGCTAAATCAGGTATAGGCCTAACTATATGAAATCGATCATTCTTTGATAGGAAAGTCTATTAAATTTGTTTGGTTAAAGAAGGGGACGTATTGAAGAGATGTCTCGTTTTTTCAAACTTTTTTGATAGAGTTTTGGCCGTGAAAGTAATTTGCTTTCAAATTCTTATACTTTGATAACGTTCTCTCGTTGCTAATCGTCATTCAGTGTTTTCGTGTTTTTGTCCAGCTAAATTTTTGCTGTCAAAAATTTCCTTTCGCCGTAGCAACTTGTATGCAGTTGAACCCGGAAAAGTCGCATGAAAGGGATAAGAAAATGGTCCGACCTCAATATATGATGTACTTTAATATATCTGGAATTTTTTTGAAACAGGACCAATATTAATAGCAGTTTATAACCGAAATTGTAATCCTGTTGGAAATAAATATTCCATTAATAAATAAATAAAATAAAATAACAAATGGGGGAGTGTTTTTTTATTGAAACAGCAGGCGATATTGTTTGCCATTCCTGTAGAAAGCACTCCTCCTCATAGATTTTTTGAAGATTTTGCATACTAGCATGGGAATCGAAAGGATATTGAAAACTGTCCGACCATGGTCCGACTTTGTAAAAGTCCCAAATTATCCAGTGTGGTACCGCTTGACAGGATTCAACTGTAATATGAAAGAAGAGATTTTTCTTTCCACATGTTCTATAATAACAAATGTTTTGGTTATTGTCGAAATTACCGGAAGCAGTAAATAGAAAATAATACGACTTTTGAGAATCTTGCTGTAGTTAAAATGATTTTTTACATCAATATATATACAAACATATTTACAATTTTTTACAATTTTTACAATTTGTAAAATAACAAAAGCAAGTTGATACAAAGCCTGCGTCTACCAACCTCGATGCCACGAGGCCCTGGGGTCGAAGTTGCAGCATCTCATTGAAAGAGATCCAATTCAAATATTGATTTCAAAAGTTGTCTAAGCAAGCTAATCTCATATATCTCATAAGAGGAAAGGTAAAAAGAAGGAATTCATCTATTTATGATGTTATTGAGCACACCAATTAACGAATAGAAATCTCCCTCTCAAACTGTAAAATCTTTCCTGTTTCCAGAGGTCGAGACAGGGGTTATCTGACATTATGTGAGACGCAAAACGCATTACGCGAATTATAGTTTAAATGCTTCACTCGGTGTATAGTATAGTAGTGCGTAGCAGTACACGCCTGTTCATGTTCGCGATAAAGATGTTTCTTGTTGTCTTATATAAAGAAACGTGTTCTTGTGCGACACAATTTTTATTGTAGATCATCATCTTGGATTTACGATCAAGTCAGCTTTTCCACCAGTTCGTTTCTGCTTCTTCAACACTTCACATGACGTATTGATTTCCTGTCGACATCCGTCGACGTGTCACCAAATAACGAACACTCCCCATGAATTTTTGGCCACGAGAAGCGTTTGCGGCAATGTTCGAATTCTTTTTTCCGGATGAAATTTTTTTCGATATACACTGAAAGATTTCTTTGACATCTTGTTTCGGTATGAACGCGGATGTCTCAAAGAACAAGCATTTATTGTCTATAGCAAACCTCTCACCCTCTTCTTTCGATATCTCCCGATGTTTCTGCTTGTCGGATTTTGTGCCGACAACAGCTATCTTGACGTTGTGTAAATTTACTCGACGTATTTTTTCGAGTAATACTCGAAGATGATCGAAACTCTTCCTGTCAGTGATGGAATAAACCAAGACAAAACCATCAGCGTAACTGATCAACGCCTCATTCTAAACAAATAAAAATATTGTCTTTTGTTAAATACTATTGGCGGTTTTACAATCTAGTGCCCCAGTCCCACCTTGAACCGCCTTTCATGGTTTTCACTCATTCCATTAGTGGACTTAACTCGACTCCGGGTATGTATACTTTATCGGAGGAAAATTGGGGTAAAAAGAATGATCAATGAAAATTTTAATTCTGGGAAAAATTTTCAATAAATTCAATCACTTTTTTCCAGTTTCAGCCGTTTCAATTAGAAGTCAACACAAAATAACAGTGAGATCTCAGCCGGTTAGGATCTAAGTGTAACACATTTTGTAGACTAGTAGTGGAAAACATGAAAACTGCGGATGAGCCCTTGTGTGAAGAGAGGGTTGTTTCCCCTTAAAGTCAATTTGATTATTATTTTACTCTGTAATTAATTAATTAATTTATTTATTTATTATTTCCTTCCAACCGTGGTCAATTCCTCTATTTATTCTTTATAATTCCTGCTTTGATTTTTGATTTTGCTCATATGGCAATAGAAGCTCATATGACAAGAAACCTAAAATTGTTTTTTTTATGAACCAGAAAAAAACAAATAACAAAAAAAAAACACTCATCACCAAATGCTGATGGCGCGTGATCAAAATTTACTCAATTCTCTTAATAACGACATTACTACTTTGTAAGGGGCCTGAGCACAAGAAATTTCGTCAAATTGGAATTGTAATCAATCTTTGTAATATCCCGTACACAGGCTTAATGTAATCATCAAGGAAATATTTATAATTAGGATTTTTGTAATTCTGAAGGATTCCCACGATTAATAAAAACCACAGCAAATTTTTTTTTCTCTTCATATAATTTCGTTCATTATATCATCTCGTTCATTAAGTCCAAAATTTCGTAACTTCTAAGAAAAATCGCTGACGTAATCGATTTCAACTTATTTTATTTTTCTTTCCATTAGGGATGTCAGGTCCAAGAATTGATGAAAGGGGTGCCAAAAATCAAAATTGTAATGATTTTTCAACGTTTTCATTTTCATTCTCCAACCCGTAGTGTTAGTCCTTTTAATATACGAATGGTGGCGCATATACATGGCAAAAAAACCTGAGTTCAAGGTTGACCAAAACACACCAACATAAACTTCTTATATTTCCAGACCGACTAAAGGAACTTAACCCTTTGGACCACATTCACCAACATTCATCTTAGAAAATATTCACTAACAAAATCAAAATCAGGATTTTACCTTTCCACTGGAATCAACAATATCAATAGATGTGCCATGGAGCTTCAAGTGATAAGCCGTGTCAGAACGTGAAATATAATTCTGGAAAAACTGGCCACTCAAGCAACGGATCACAAGAGCTAAAGCAAAGGAGAAAAAAAATATAATTTTCATGAATTCATTTCATCAAAAATTAAGAGTGGTAAATTACAAGCCGCCTCACCTGTTTTGCCGACGGATGGTGCACCCAACACAATCACTTTCGTAGAACTTGTTTCTTGCATATTTTCTTCCTTTTTGGTGAATGAGTAATCAGATGAGTAATTCTCTTTCAAGCTATGATCAACCAACTATGATTAGCTTTCAACGAAATGCAACAACAGTTCTTTTCCTTTCAAACTTTATTGAATGATCTGCCTATAGACTATTGTTTTTCCTGAAAGATATAGTTGATTATCACAGCATTTAAATATGAACAACTAGAACCGGTAATTGATCCTAATTTTGGACATTATTGAAAACAGAAAGAAGTGATTGATTGCAGGAAGAGAAAAACGAGACAATTTTGAATCATGTTGAACGAGTTTGTTGATAACTTGTATGAATTTCGATACCAGTACCTTTTATGATATGTCAACATTTTCAGGAGAGGTTTGAAGACGATATTGGTTACGGTTGTTACAAGTGTCAATATCAGAACATGGAGTTGAATAGTTAGTTAATATTGGTAGACTCGTCTCCAAGCCTCATTGTATTGTTTTACATTTGCAAGGCAATTAAGATTGGTGACCATTTGGAAATATTTTACAGTAAAACAGGCAGCATGTTTATCTGCTGGAAGATCACTTCAGTCAATTTTGCGGTCCAGCAAGCAACCTGCCATAGATCAATGAAATAAAGAAAGCTGACCGAGCTGGCAGATCACCGTGGTAAAATGATGTTGTAAGGTCACGATGGAATTTCTAAAAGGTTTCAAAGATACTTTTGTAACTACGAGTCGCCCACTGTATATATTTACAGATATTTATAACATGTTTCAACATAAGCTTCCTGTCTATTTGCAAATAACCCGCCCTTAACACGCTCTTAACACTGTGTAAACAAAAACGAAATAACAAAATAAATTGAATTTCAAAATAAATCAATATTCGATGATTACGGAGGAGGGTCGTGAGTGATTTGTGTAGGAGAGTAGTATGTAATATGCGGAGGAGAGAGCAAAGAGACTAAAATCGAGATAAAAAGCATCCCCATTTGTGCTTGCAAAGAAAATCTTTTGTTACTCCACAATATCAGGCCTAGATTAGTGCTCCTCTTTTCTTTACACGAATCCGGTTTTGTGAAAATAAGACTATAACGGAAAATATCGGAATAGTTTGAACATAAACCCGATCCGAAATGAAATCATCTATCCACAAAGTCTGAATATTGTCCTAACTAATAAATCCATTAAGATGTTGTTGGTTCATTGTCCCGCCCTCAAATCGAATTGTCCCGCCCTCAAATCCATCCGTGCTTATCGGTGTCTATTGTTAAGATACGTGAGCGCAAAGAAAAAAATAAGAATCTAGAGAATTGATAACGGAAATCCGATGGTCTGCTAGCTCCAGACAGAGATGTCTATACACCATATCTCAAAACACAAACTAAGTTTCAGCTCCTTCAAAACATTTCGCCAAGCAACTTCGATAAGTTAACATCGTATCTTATCGTATCGTATCGTTTATCATAACATCGGGGATTGATCCGAACTTTCCGACTTTCGAAGGAAAATATTACGTCTAACTTAATCTCCTGTTTTTAACCGCTCTCCTCTTCTCTTATAGTTTATCGATTCTTCAACAAGATTTTACACAAACAGCAATTACCGCCAAATCTTTCGCTTTCCATGTTCGAAAGTCACCAACACCGATGTTGATGGCCAACACTAACGAGTAAATCACTTCTCTAAACCATGCCAGATTTACAAAACAAACCCTAATCTTTATTAATTAGCCTGGCTGACAATAAAGCCTGAACGTTATCTTCGATATTATCTCAAACGGTCGATAACATTCTTTTGTTCCTCCTTCAAATGTGGTTTCATAAAATTCCATCTAACCATCTAACCATGTGCTTTTTTTTGTCCTGCATCATCATTTAGAACAGTAAGATTCAGCACATTATATTTCGGAAATAAATTGACGCATTATCTTAAAATAGAAAATTTACTAAGGTAGACATATGATTCTGCTCTTCTGATTGGTTAAAAGCTTGTTGTGTACATGTGTCATGTGTCATGATTTGAATGTCTATTTATGGCGATGAGATCATCGAAACTTTAAGAAGCCTGATTTAAAAGCCATTGATTCAACCCAGGGTTCATTACAGTTCATAAGGTTATGTTTTAATGTTTTTACTACAGGAATGGAGCGCTGAAGCTGTTTTTATAGAATGTCTTCGTCTTTAGATTGCGTCGGGCTACTTGGTTTAATAGGGTGCTTCCACAACGTATCCCGGGTAAAAACATTTTACCGTTCCACTCTTTAAGAATCATGATAAGAAATATAAAAATTACGGCAACGTTAGAGTGATCACTGAATATTCAAAAATTAATGAATCACAAAGCAATTGAAGTTTGAAGAACTTGTCTGTAATAACGAAATGTTTGATCGATAAACTAAGAAAGAAAGAAAGAAATGCTTTCGAAAAAAGGATAACACCAATACGAGAGAAACAACATTATCCACTGCTGTTCTGGCGTCTTTGCTTTTAGTACGACTTCGAAACATGACTTTATACGTTTTCTGTAGAACGTGAAAATCTGCTAATGATGTAATTAACTGACAAATTTTCGTAATGGTGTCGTATGACAGACTTCCTTTCTAAACGAAATACACAAGAAAAACAAAGGTTTGGCTTCACTCGCGGTTATCCTTGGTTGTCGTCGCTGTTTCGTAAGCTTCCTTCCTAATAACTTAAGGTAACAACGCAACCACGTAATTCAATTACGTCGTCGTGAGGAGAATTTATAAACAAAAAACAGAGCGAAGTAGCCCTGGTGAATATTACACACCTCGAGGATTTACTTTGCGAGCGCATTAATTAAAAATAATTAATCATTTCGTGTAATCTGGCCTTTAACAACAATTAATTTTTGTGGAGATTTCAAAAAAATTTCAAAAGAGGATCAATCCATTACGTCATCAGTTCATAATCTCGTTTATGAAAGACATCATTCCTTTCTTTATGTTGATAACAAATGAATGCTGTCTCGAAATGATCAAATACTTTATTATAACTCTCCAATCATATCTCTTATAGCGACACCCAGGGTTGTCACTAAAATTATATCATACATGGCGACATGTAATATTGACAAAAAATACAAAGGAAAGGTAACAGCAGTACACATCCTATACCGTGTTGGTGATACCATATTATGATAACACTTTCTTGATGCAGTGCTGTGAAACAAAATTGTCGCGAAGCTTTCTTCTATTTGACGCACATACGGATTAATCCATTGAAAAACTTTACTATGGTTCAACTTATCATAATTTATTTATTTATTTATTTATTAATTGGAGCGGTATATTCTGATAAGTTTCAATCTTTTATTAAAGAAAATTTGAAAATATTGATAACAGCGACAAAGGAGTGCACTTCATATTTTTCGCTCTCACTCTGTGATGTCTCCTTTCCTCGCTTTCCGTTGAGTCTTTGGAAATTGCTTTAATATGTAATTAATTTTAACAAACAACTCATAAGAAACTCACATAGAAACGTCAAGAAACCCAAGCATAAAAGCTATACGCTATTGCGTAAATTATAAAGCAAGACGCAAACTCCTCCCCAGGGTTCTTGTCTTTCCGATATACTCTTCGCCGCGGTCCAGTATATTGAAAATGCAAGAAGCCCTGGAGACTAAGTCTTTTGAAAGAGGATAAAAGGGATATCACACGTTATATTTTGCAAGATACCTAAGTAAATATTTGTAGCAAGTTTAAGGTTTCAGTTTCTTAATCGAATACTGCAAATGTCAATCAGATAAACGTCAATCAAATCATAGTCTCTTTCTTAATTATGCTTAATTATTTTCTTAATTATGCTCAAGCCAAAGTTCATGATAGCTGTTGTCACTTCTGTTTTCAATTTGAAAGAAAAGCATGTTTTCAGGCTGCTCTGAGATTGGAAGTTTGATACAGGAATTAAAGCTTACTACAGTCAGAAGTTTCTTAACATTTAAGATGGGCTTTTTAATACAATACGTGTATTGTCACATACAAAAAGAGAAAATCACTTTGTAAGACTTCCGAAGGAGTAATACCGGGGAAAGTCGGGGAAAATATAAGTCACTTTTTCCCGATTCCCCCTCCCCTTTCCCCCTCTCCCGATTTTCCCCTGATAAGGTTTTCATGATCCTTGTAAATGTTTATGTTTTTACTTACTCACTGTGAGTCAATTGCTCCTCATAACTCCTTATCCTCCCATATACAAACACAATCTTTCCAGACAGAATAAACAAAACGTTTAACAGACAGAAGTCTAAATGCACAACGATATGTAACGATATGAAACTACATTGTAGTGAATTCATTCCAGCAATTTACTTCAACATTTCATCAGGATTCAACAATTCCAAACTATGTCCAAATGAACATTAGCAGGATATTAAACAATTTTGCAAGTAATTCCCCATTGTCTTGTTTTTGTATGAGCACAACAGAAATTACGAAATAAATCGAAGTACATTATTACTTTTGCGAGTGTCTGCAAAATATAGGCGTATTTTATTAGTGAAGAAGTTACTGTTGGTAAAGGCCGGTTTAGACTGGGCTAAATTGAGTTATATTATTATTATTATTATCAAATGTTTATACAGGATGGTTCATTCAGTCGTATAATACATAAATATATTTACACTGTTTTCAAAGAAGTCCTGTTAAATAAAAGGATAAATGTAATTATATGCAAAATAAGTTAAGTGTTTTATTTATAAATATACAGAAGTTATAAACTTATAAACTTAGGAAGTCACACGAGCTCGTAAGATCATAAGCTTATATGATTTCCCTATTTAAAGTTTATTTAGTAAAATCTTAAATTTTGAAAAATCTTTCTCAATTCGAAGCGCTCTTGGTAAATTGTTAAATGTCAATGCTCCTTGAAAATAAAAAGAGGACCGAGCAGCTTCTAATTTCACCTTCGGAACTCGTATCATATGACCATTGTTTCGTGTGTTTATTTTTGATTCCAAAATTTCGAAGTAGTTCTCAAAGTTTTTAATTGTACTTCCGTTAATGCATCGATGAACATAGGTAACTACTCGTTTCATTTTAATTTGCTTTGATGATGGTATTGTTGAAAGTGTACCAACAATTTTCTGGGCTCGTCGTTCTAGTGCATTTGTTTTATCCTCAAGAGTAGCTGGTATCGTTCCATACGTCGCTAACGAACAGTAGGTTAAGATTGGCAAGATCATCATCATATATATATGGATTAAACATACTGTGCGCTTATCTATATACAGTTGACTCTCGATAAGTGGGAACCTCCACAGTTGACTTATACAAGGTCGACTGGTACAAGGTTTCAAACGTGCTCAGTTATTCGATCCTGTGTACTTTAACCGACTGTTGGCCTAGTGGTAGAGTACTGGCCTCGAGAACGGGAGGTCGGGTTTTAATCCTAGCTGTGAATAACTAAGCAATCAGTGTGAGGAGCTGAATTTATGTTTGAGGAAGTTGTCTTGTATAGGAAATGAAGCAGATTTGCGCCTTTAAAATTTTTGGCAAATAATCCAAAAAAGCATTTTTTGTCTTTTAGTCAAACCTATTTCTCTATTATAAAATTCTCATTTTCAAATCCGAATAACCGCCCATGCCCGATTAAGCGATTAAGACGCTCCATATTACCAAATTATATTAACAAAATTTCCTATAATAATAATAATAATTTTTTTTCTAAACTTCACTTGGTTTATTTCAGTGTCATAACATAATTATGCTTATGTCCACAAAGTGTACTTTATCTATTTAATAGAAGGAAAACTTTGTTATATTACATGTATTATATATATAGAATTTCAAAATGAAATATACATGAAAATAACAATAATAATAATAATAATAATAACAATAATAACAATAATAATAATAATAATAATAATAATAATAATAATAATAATAATAATAATAATAATAATAATAATAATAATAATAATAATAATAATAATAATAATAATGATCATCATTTATTTCGGCATATCCATTTGAATGGTTCTTCGTCCTATAATAATTATATAATTTTTTTATTTTTATTTTTTTTTATTAAAAAAGACGACGCTATCAAAAATTTACGTAACACGGAGTTGCTTCGCTGTAGCTTTCTCTAAGTAACAAATACATGAGTTTCCTTAGCAACATGCATTGCATAAAAATTAGCTGATGGAATATTAGTCATTGCAAAACATCATTATGTACACCAAATTACCCTTACATAAGGTTTACTGTAGTTAACACCGTAAGGTTAATTACGTGGGGTAAATCGGAAATTGCAACTGTAAAGAAAGGCGCATGATAATTTGATGCAGAAGATACATAAGACAGTAGCCTAGAGTCCTTGCTTCCATTCATTAAGGTTGCTTTTTCTTTCCGCCGACTTGCAACTAGGTTGACTTATCGCCAGAGATACGTATAGCATTGCCCTAACTTGCCTGAAGGCCAGGCTTATACGCTGATGGGCTGATACGCTGCCTTTAAAGTATGGAGAAGCGACATGACTGAGACTCCGGGGTCGCTCTTGGGAAGGTACTGGCCACCAATCGCTGAAGCATTTATCTTTTAAGTATTTTCAATTCGTTTGAAGCAAAACGTTTAAAAAAACATTTTTTGTGATTGACACTAAACATTGTTGTTTTTTAAATTCCATTGTGTACCTTGATGTTTCAAAAAGTATTTACAAGGCAGACTTACTTACGTTGATTGGGATATTTGGTGAGTTAACATGATTCAGCCGGCTTGGACTAACAACATTTTGGTCAAACAATTTTGTTAATCACTATTTTGAAAATAAGTTCAAATATGCCAGATAGAACTGTGATCCTCTTCGAATTATCGCATAATTACGAAAACATCTTTTTTGCTGTCAATTAGTGTCATGTTGATGGTTTATAAATTTTGTTGATAGTCCAAACAACATAACACTTACTATGTGGTATCCGCAAGTTTTACCTCCCGGGATGGAATAGTTTCAAATTCACGTTTTCAATACCTTTTCAAAGCCTTGCGGACAAAAGTGACGACATTTTATAGTGGTGCCGAAAATTTTGACGAAAGTTGTATTCTTACAAGAAATTGTGGCAATACACCTTTCCCTAATTCATGTTTACATGTCGCTTCCTGACTCAGTTGTCCATCCATGGGAAAGGTGTATTAAAAAATAAATTCTTTTAGAAATATTTCCTCCCTTGTCTCATTCCAGTCCATGGAAAAATTTGCGGAAATGCCAATATGCCAACGTGTTTGAAATAATTTCATCGTGGGAGGTTAAATAACTTGTTATTGATATCGCACGAAATAAAAATATGCAATTAATTTTCTAAAAAAAATAAACGTGATAAACAGAAATAAAATCTAAGAATAAAACCGACCACCTTGTGAGACTATGGAATACATAATGGTCAGCTTAAGAAGCTCGAGAAAGGTATGCAGCTCCTTGTTCCTCAGACATTGTTTGTTAGAGCAGAGTATCGGAATAATCGACTGTGCTCATTGTTAGCTCAAGTCACACTGAGATTAGGGCATTGACTTCATTTAACCATTAATATAATATAATATAAATATAATATAATATAATATAAATTAATATAAGAAGTGGATCTGGTGGATACTGTAGGTACCCTGCAGAATATGTCTACTTTCAAAGTAGACATAAGTTGGCCACTAAGATTGACGGGCGACCGTACTTCCGACGGACTTGCACAAACAGACGTAGACATCTTCTGCGCAAAGTTTTGGGTGGCGAGATAATGAAAAGTTCGATATTGAGAGCTGAAATTTTGGTGGTGAGGTGGCGAAAAGATAGACACTTTAAAACTGATAGAAACTAAAAAACTGTCTAAAATTTCAGGGTGGCGGGATGGGGACATAATAGAAAGTTCGATATTGACAGGAGCGATATTGAGAGCTGAAATTTTGGTGGCGAGGTGGCGAAAAGATATAAAAACTTAAAAACTGTTTATAAGTTTGCTGATTTTAAAATGAACAGAATGAACGGTAGCTTAACAATACTTCTATAACTTCAGTTCTGCGTCGCTCCTATCAACATTTTTAAGTACGTTTTTTTATAGTTTGTACAAATCTCTTGTCCCTCTTTAGAGCCTGGGTGATCGAGATGATCTGATATCTTTGATTCCGTTCGTTCCGCAAAACTAAAAAAAAAGTGAAAAATATTTGATATAAACTGAAGTCCGTTGTCTGGTACTAACTCTATTGGAAATTGCAAGAACCACTTCCTCAGTGTGGCAATGGTGTATGTGTTGTGTGTTTGTATGTACCCATTAACTGTGGCTGTGGACTGTCGGCGAAATAGTTCTTCTTCTTCTTCTTCTTATTTATGAAATACAAATTCGCTGGCATTTAGTGCCTCTATAAATCGCTCGTGGGTATGTGATGGTATCTCAATGGATTATCTTCCCATAGGATGTCAAGGCTGTTCTTGAATGAATCGAGGTTCTTTGAATTCACAACAATTCTCGAAAGCTCATTCCAGACCTTGATTACACGATAGTAAAACGAGTTCGATTGTATTTCCCTAATACCGTCCTTTGGTACATTCCGAACAAGTTGGTTATCATGTTTTCTCTTTGGACGCGTTTGATTCTTTAGCTTTTTGGAGAGAATATCTTTTTCATATTTACGGAAATGTTTGTAAAGCTCTATTAGATCTCTTCGTGCTCTACGGTATGCCAGCGTTCGATTAAAGCAGATTTTTCTCATTTCTGTTTTGAAAATGGAGGAAAGAAGGCGGCTTACAATTTTGATGTCGTGTTTGAGTGGAGTCATTACTGACTCCAGTAAATGACGTTTTACGCTTTTGCAAAATAATCCATAGGAGGTTTCGTTTTTAATACTAGCTGGAAGTGTATTGACGGCACGTCTTGAAAAAAGTCCCAGTGACATTACTTGCTTGTACACGAATACTATCATCTGAACTATCTGCGTAAAGATCGTAATGATTTATGTAATGTCAGCTTACAGGTTTGTGGCCATGTAACAGTATGGATTGACTTGCGCGCAATTTTCATCAAATTAATCGTACGGCGTTCTTTAATTATTATTATTATTATTATTATTATTATTATTATTATTATTATTATTATTATTATTATTATTATTATTATTATTATTATTATTATTATTATTATTATTATTATTATTATTATTATTATTATTTTCATGTATATTTCATTTTGAAATTCTCTATATATAATACATGTAATATAACAAAGTTTTCCTTCCATTAAATAGATAAAGTACACTTTGTGGACATAAGCTTAAGAGATATCATATTTCTCTATAAATTTTCTTATAAAATTCATTACAAAAGGAAACGCCAGCTACAAAAATCAGCCAGCCATGCAGAAGCCTAAAAACGAACAGAAAATGCAGCCAGAAAATTGTTGAGCAATTTTGAATAAAAATAAAGTTTTAAAAATTGGAGCTGGTGGTGAAGAAGCTGTGCTACACTTTCAAACATCTGTCTCCATCATCATTACAAAGTATACACACAAAACTTAGTTCTGTAATGTATTAAAAACTACACTTTTAATTTTTATATCCAAGACTCTCAAACATCCATCCCCATCATCATTGCAAAGTATACACACAAAACTTAGTTGTATTAAAAACTGTATTAAAACACTAAGACTACTTGCAAATTAACCAAAGCATTTATTTACCTTTTTGAAGCAAAGTTTCTGTCTTCTTCGCCCACGTTCGAGAATCATTATCCACAAGCCTGGAGCTTTAAGGCCATTTTTAAAATCCGTTTTCTCAGCTAACCAATTAGAGATCCAATTGATGAGTAGGCGTTGAGAAAACAGACTCCAATACTCGGTAGGGTCTTCTGGAAGGGTAGATTTAACTGCTGGCAGACAGACACAGGGAAATGAAAGACCAACAAAAAATAATGTAAAGTTATTAAAAAGTGATAAAAAAGGATTCATTTGAAATTATATCCTTAAGAAAATGGGTTGTTATAAATATAGCAAAATCTGACATCATGATGATCTCAGCACATGAGCATGAACAATAACAACAGGTGAGAGACAAGAAAAGGAATTATTGTATTGTTTGATTTTCATGAAAGCAGGACGTGAATTATCGTTTGGTCATAACGATAAGCTACTGTTTTTGTTGCTTTTAATGATGACTTTCATAGAAGTAACTGAAGGATCTGCATCGATAATGATGATGTCAGCATGAGATCTTGTTTCAAAAGGAGAGCTGACGTCATAGTAATCAATTGACCTTTGTCTCCACCGTGTGATTTTTTTGTATAAATAACAAAGGCGTATTCATGGTCAGTCAAGTAAGATGGAGGAGTCCAACGTTATGATCTTTCTTTTCAGTCTTAAAGACAATGTGTTGTTATAAATATAGCAATATCTGATATCATGATGATCTCAGCACACGAGCATTAACAATAACAACAGGTGAGAGACAAGAAAAGTAATTGTTGCATTGTTTGATCTTCATAAAAGTAGCACGTGAATTACATTTGGTCATAAATATAAGCTACTATTTTTGTTGCTTTTAATGATGACTTTCATAGAAGTAACTGAAAGATCTCCGGCCGAATTTATAACAACACATTGTTTTTAACATTCATAATTGCATTTACAGGATAATTGCATTTACAGGAAGAAGACTTTTGTTTGTCCTTTATCGAACTGAATGATTGGAAAATGATGCAAAATCGAAAAGCTGTTCATTAGCATAATTCTGAAAAAATGGAATATGGGTAATGTAATACTATATAGTAGCTAGGCATAAACAGGGATTTCTAACAAAACAAATCACAACATTATTGCAAGTCCATTGTATCTTTGTACGATAGTCATCTGTTGCTATTTAAACGAGATTTTGATCCATGAAACTTTGAAATTGTCGAGACAACCTTTCCAAAGAGCCGTTTATTAGATGGTCATGATTGTGACCATAATAACGACAAATAACAAATATGTTCGGTGAGTGTGTGAGGAAAACTCTTATTTTTAACATATAAAGGCGTTTCAAATGTCAGTAATGTGTTTAACCGAGGTCTGGGGTTTTTTTTGACGTCGTTGTCGTCGTTGTCGTTGTCGTAAATGTCATGTTTGTTGTTGTTGTTGTTGTTGTTGTTGTTGTTGTTGTTGTTGTGGTTTTATTCATCAAAGATTTTGTTGTAGTCATCTGGCAATATATAGAAAACCTTTACGGCATATAGATTTTTACAAGTATTTGCAAGAATGCTTTATTCGATACATTTAAGAATACGGTTATCAGAGGAGGATGTAGAGGGTATGTCGAAATTTGTGGAGGAGAATGTAAGCTATTAAACCATTAAAAAAAACGTGCAAGTAATCACATTGGTGATACAAACTGAAAACAAAAATTAGGTTTATGTGCTCCTCCACATATTTTGACATACCCTAGATCCGCCTAGATCTGGTTTTGCTAAGCTTGGTTCCTGTGTCACATCACAATTATTCAAAATGTTATAAAGACACATGACACAGAGACAATGACGAGAAAATATTTAGTGAAACTAAGATCTCGCTTTTTCAAATTTCAGAGCTTAGGCTAAACCTTTCTTAATGAGTCTTTTTTTATAGGTTCAGATTCCTTGCTTTGTTAGGCAAGAAGCCCTCTGAATGAGATTGAATGCTTCGTACACTTTTAAATTCGCGAAATTCTGTCAAAACAAAAAACTATACATTGGTAACCTGTAATTTGTAACCTGCATTGTCAATAAGCATACATTACGAAATCAAAAAAATGAACCCTAACCGAATCAAGCAATACTTTAGTAAAAAAAATGAAATTTTAACAAAATGCTAATTTGTATATAAACTAAGTTTACAAATTTTAATACGGCAATAAAAATTCATCTTCTTCACACAACTAGCAATTTTACTAGCAACCTTAGGCGTTAATAGCAACCACAGCCTGTGTAATTGCATCCTCTTCCAATTGGACATGTCCAACATTTGTATTCTTTCTTCCCAAACCAGCCCTTTTTGCATGTACTGCAGCACCTGTGGGTGGCTAAAAGAAACAATTTTTAACTTTATACCAAGCATGATTAGGATAAGGAGTCGCCGCTGAACTGGAATACTGGGTAATTCGAAATATTCAGTTCTCGAACTGTTTTTGAGTTTCCTTTGGATTTGGCACTAATATTTCTTCATAAAATCTACCAGTTAACTCGAATACCGAATAACTCGAATAACTCGATTAACTCGAATACCGAATAACTGGATTATTTCGAACATTTTGTCATTTCCCACAAGCAGAAAATATGAAATTTCGGTTTAAAAAAATTTAATTTAAGACGTTCCTATGTTTGTAAACATTATTTATCTAGTAAATATTAACTGGTAAGCCCCATACAGTCTTTCTCCATCACCAAGGTTAGATCTTTTTCCCGGGAATTTCCAGCAATCTTTCCATGCAAGATGAAAAGATCCAGGCGCGGTTACAAAAACTACTGTTTTCATCTTAAAATCTCTAATTTTCGAGTTATTTAGTCCTCCGGATTAGGCGAATATTTGTTAACTCGAATAAATTTCTGTTTCCTGTGAAACTTGAAACTTTAAGTCAAAAAATCAGTGAAGCTTATAATGACTGATTGCTTGATTGCTTGCTCGTAACAACAGAGATGAAAAGTACTTACGAGGTCTGGGACTATACATACATCTACAAGATGCACAGTTGCAACCACCAAATGTATTATAATTGCAATGAAATATTGAAGGTCTGCAACCAGAACAACGACATGTAGCAAATCCACCTAAACATGAAAAAAGATAGAAATTTTATTCCTTCTATAATTTTAATTTTCATTGGGAAAATCCAATCTTATGGACGTGTAACATCATTTTAAGTTCTCACCTTCAGTGTGCGACACAAACATGACACCTACAAAAACCAAAACTAATCCAAACGCAAGTGTCTTCATGATTCAAGATGTCTTCAACGATTTTTTGATATGAAGATTATGACAGTATATTTTCTTAATGTATCAATTAGATAAACATGAGGCTTTTATAGAAAATCTAGTTGATGAATCATGTTGTCTTTGCTGAAAGGATTTCTGAAAGAAAGATACAAAAAGTGTAACCTGAGAAAAACTTTTTGTTTTCAAACTGTTAATGTGTTTAAAATTTTGTCGACTGAACGAAAATTCTACGAAATGACGTCAGGACTCAGTATTGATGATCATATTGTCATTATGTTCAGAGTTTCATTTCAGACACGTACATCTATAAAATCGAACAGTTTGAGTTCCTATTACAAGGCAGGGCCGCACCAGGGTCAATATTTCAGGGGGGACGGGAGAGCACAATACAAAAAATAAAAAATGGGCGACGACGAAAATTTAGAATTCTAGGGTCTCCTAAACGGCCTTAAAATGGATAAAATTTAAGCTACATAAAGACTGTCAGAGCTGATAAAAATCATAATATTTTGATCACGTGACAAGAACAAAAAGAAAATAATTTGCGAGAAAATAATTTATAATCATTCTCCAGTGACTAGAAAGTGAAAAGCCTTAAAGACAATGTGTTGTTATAAATATAGCAAAATCTGACATCATGATGATCTCAGCATATGATCATGAATAACATCTGGCGAGAGACAAGAAAAGGAATTGTTTTATTGTTTGACCTTTTTCTGTGCTCTGACTAAGTGATAACAAATACTTTATTAAAAAAATTAAAATTTTAAGAAAATGCTGATTTGTATGTAAACTAAGTTTACAAATTTTAATACGGCAATAAAAATTCATCTTCTTCACACAACTAGCTACTTTAACAGCAACCTTAGGCGTTAACATCAACCTTAGGCGTTAATAGCAAGCAGAGCCTGTGTTGCATCCTCTTCCAATTGGAAATAGCCAACATTTGAATACTAACCAGCCCGGTTTGCTTTTGCTGCAGCACGTGTGGGTGGCTAAAAGAAACAATTTTTAACTTTATACCAAGCATGATTAGGATAAGGAGCCGCCGCTTAACTGGAATACTGTGTAACTCGAAGTATTCAGTTCTCGAACTGTTTTTGAGTTTCGTTTGGATTTTGCATTAACATTTCCTCGTAAAATCTACCAGTTAACTCGAATAATAAGAATAAGAATAATAACGAATTATATTTCAGTTCCAAAATATTTATAATTGGCTACTTCAAATTGGTACACAAAGCCGACCAGATACTGGGTTAACATTAAATTTTCATGCGTTAGCACCGTTGAGGTATAAACGTGGTATCAGGATTAGTACAACGTATTTTTCGTTCGTGCACCAATTGGAACAATTTTCATAAAATTCTCGATAAAGCTTAAGTCCTTTGAAAAACAACCAATATCAATACCCTGTAAAGTGATCACAATTTCTGAATTGAAATTATTATTATTATTATTATTATTATTATTATTATTATTATTATTATGTATCTTCACCTATGGCTGATAAGTTTTTTTCCCCGATCGCGCAAAAAAGAGATACGAAACGACTGGTTTCTACCTGAGTAAACAGACACTTCCTCATAGATAATCAACAAGTAAGCAACAGCTGAGACTGAGACAAAATAATAAAACACATAAGAAGATGAATAGAAACCAGGTGAAACTTGTTCATGACGCAGTATTTAATTTGAAATTCCATTATTATTATAAATATATTTAATCATTTATTTGAGTTCCATTTATATATAATGGTTCTTCTCCCTATCTACAGTACAACATATAGGTATAAACAAATTAGCTAACTAGATAACAAGGATAATACTGTGAGCGGAATAAGGTAAGAGCGGAGCTACTTGTAACAACAAAGTGATTGGATAAAGATAGCTATGAAATCAAAATTGAAGAACACTGCGCTAAAATTGCGCTGCAAGCACAAGTTTGAAGACGTTATTTTCTTTGCTGAATGTCAGATATGGCATTTACAAAATCATTAAAGTCAATTTTTGAAAATAATAGTGCTTCTACTAATTGTTTTCGCAGCTTGAAAGGAGTGAAGTGTTTCATCTTCTTAATTGTTGACAAAGCGCCATAACAAAATGAAATGATGTTCTTGACTTGTTCTTTCCATATGAGATGCTCGTCTATCTGTATTCCAAGTAACCTTGTCGACATCTCTCGAATTAATTGAAACTCGTTGAAGGTAACGTTGGGATTATGCAAAACAAGATTGTGTAGCTTCGATTGTCTACTCGTCGAAAATAATAAAAACTTCGTCTTAATAGAGTTGACAGCTAGTGAGTTTATACGAGACCAAGAACATTTTGATTCGGTTTGGGCGACAAGATTTATAAATGGTTGTATCATCTGCATATTGTATAATTGTAGTTTATAAGGTATCTTGGAGATTATTTACATAAAGATTAAAAAGCAATGGGACAAGTATTGACCCTAGCGGAACTCGAAATACATTACAGCACTCTCTGAACAATCGGTTTGTACAAACTGAGACTGGTCTGATAAATAAGAAAGCGTCCACAGTAGAAAATCCTTCGAAAATTTCAGAGTGCTCAGTTTCTTTTTCAGTGTATGACGACATATGGTGTCAAACGCTTTTGAAAAATCAACTAAACAAATTAATGGGAGTTCTCCTGTTTTCATTGCACGTTTGATATCGTCTCTCAATTTAAGCAGACCAGTACCAGTACTATGTCCCTTTCGAAACCCTAAGACGGTATCTTTGTATATTGACGAGGTTTCAATGTACATAACCAGTTGCAGAACAACTTTCTCAAAAACTTTTGACAAGCATGGAAGAATCGATATCGGTCGGAAATCTGATACCTTCGTGGGTTTACTAACTTTATTGATCGGGGTAATCCTTGCGTGCTTCCAGAGTTGAGGTAATGGTTAAGATTTATGCAATTATTGATTATATGTGTTAACGGTTAACGACTAGATACCTCATAGGCCGCCTGATCGAGATTATTGCACATTTTTAGCTAGGTAATTTCATTCTCTCAGCAACCTGTTCCCAGGGGTTTTTTTCCAATCAAGGAGCGTATTTCTATTGTCAGGATCCCGCTTTCTTCTTTGAATATTTGATTGGAAGATTTATATCGAAATACGCATCTAATAGAAAAGATGCGCTAGCCACTGTTAGGTTGCATTAATTTGAACAAAACCTTGTATATGGGCAAACACAAATGGAATTAATTTATATCAAAATGGTAGCCACTTTCCATTTTTCACTAAAATCATTAGCCGAAAGTGATCGGATCTGTTACTGGTGCACCATCTTGGATTATCACAACGAAAAATGCAAACATCATAACTATCTTGTAGTTAATGAGAAACAAGTGAAAGTTTCATGTCTGTCAACTACCATTGTAATATCAAAGATTGGGCCAAATTTACTACATCGCATGGAAAATTGAAATGACCCACGGTAAAAAAAGGTTCTATTTCGTAACCTAAATCTTGGCTAAAATGCCTAAAATAGACAATTAAAGCTAAAACAAATTCAACACAAAAGAAAATTCAGAAGATTCAGGCTACATCTTCGAAACAAAGTCAATTGGTTTTTTAAGCACTCGCCTTATGTCGCAACGAGAAGAATGTGAGATCTCGGCTAATTCTTTTTTGTTGCATAAGTAGTATTTATTTCTTTGCAACACCCGTATTACCGTTTTAATTGAATTGTGGGTACGTCTAGTGACGAGCAAAACATGATACGCACAGAAACGCAATTTCATCAGACTCGACTCTCTTTCTTTTCAAACGTAACCATGGAGATGTGATCATCTCAACTAACGGAGAGACACTGTATACAGTATAACCCCGTTAAGTCGGACTCTCAGGGGACCGAAATAATCGGTCTGACTTATCGGGAGTCCGACTTATCCGAACTTCGTCTTAAGTCAGACTCTACTTATTTAGTCCCAAGGGGGACAAGGTTTTAGTCCGACTTAAAGAAAAGTCTGACTTAAACCGTGTCCGACTTAACGGGGTTATACTGTATATTGTAGATAGTATGGATATTTATATGGGTATTTAAATAGTTATAGTCCGTGACTTGAAGGGCCAAAATGGGTGTGGCTGAGGGAGAAACTGTTTAACTACAGTTGATGAAATGTTCTTCATAATTAAAATCCACACATTTGTGATGACATGATGATTAAAACTTAAATAAGTTTGTGGCAAATTTTCATCTCACCACCAAAATTTTAGACAGTTTTTAAGTTTCTATCATCCGTCAATCTTAGTGGCTACCCTAAATGTCCTTATCGGATCTACCTTGTGCAGTATCTACAAAATTCAAAATTCAAGTCAATGCCGAGATTAGTTCAGATTAGTTAACGTTATTCATAGCGTTTTTTCCGATTTTATTTCGGATTTTTTTGATTAGGTGATATAGAAGAGACTTTTTTACTCTTCCATTAAGCATTTATATGAATAAAATTTTGGCCAAAATCGAGAAAAAGCCCTAAGAAGAACGTGAACTAATCTCAGTGTGACTTGAGCTATTAGGAAGTTTCTTTTTCGCAACGCCCTATATGCTATGGGCTTACAAAACTAATAGTGTGCGAAAGGGGAATTCAGAAGTCATAGCAACAGGATATTTGGAACCATCATGACAGCCAAAGTAGCGAGATTTATTTATTTCAAAATAATTCGTGACGTAATATGGAACACAGAATTACTGTCATTAATTGGTTCAGCAAGGCAGCTTTTTCTCTGTCATTAATTGGTTCAGCAAGGCAGCTTTTTCTCTGTCATTAATTGGTTCAGCAAGGCAGCTTTTTCTCTGAGGTTTGAAATACATTACAATAAATTTCCCAACCGCAAAAATTTCTTGCCAGTTCAATACGTATTTCCCAAGAACCCATAAATACGGTTTGAAATCATTAAAAAAAAGGGATAGATGAGTTACAATTTTATTGTACATTTGTATATTACTTTACTTTTTTTCAGAGGCGGATCTAGAGGGTATGTCGAAATTTGTGGAGGAGAATGTTAGCTATTAAAACATAAAAAAAAATTGCGCAAGTAATCCCATTGGTGATACAAACTGAAAACAGAAATTAGTTTTATGTGCTCCTCCACAATTTTTGACATACCCTAGATCCGCCACTGACTTTACTTTTTTGTCTCAGAGTGAAAAGATTGATCAACAAACCAAAATTTAAATTTTTTCAAATAAACATCCTCAAAATTCAATAAACGCCCAGGGCGTTTACTAGGGAAATAAAGCAGGGCAGACTATGATATGGACTCCTACAAAATTATTCACACTTTAACCCTGAAAACAACCCCACTTGCATCATCCACTCTGATGCTATCTATCTTTGATACAAACAAATTATCTCCTTCCTTTTTTTTGTCGTCGTAAAGATGACTGCAACACTTCGGAAATGTCACGGAGTTTGGAAATAACATGGGGTTTGTCTGATGAAACACTTCCAGTTGTGTGAATAATATCATTTTTAAAATCACCTGTCAAATATGATGTCGCTGAATTGTATGACGTCAAACTGGCAGCTAACTGTGTCTGGTGCTGCATTATTTCATGAACAGATTTAACTTGAGCACCAAGATCAGATAGTTCAGGTTTCGGCCTATTACACCATGCTTCAAACTCACTTTCATGATAATGTAAATAACTATCAATCATTTGGGAAAACATTTTCATTGACAAATCAAATTTGCGACAATAACTTTCAACATTTGTTTGATCCATCTCATTACAATCAATCTTTTCATTGATGGATTTCAGAGAATCAACACAATTTTCAAGATCGGCTTGTATTTTTTTCACTGTTTCGATTAAGAACTCCATATCAGGCACAGTTGGGCATCCAACGTTCTCGCTAATCAAAGTCTCTATATCTGGAGAAAACAGATGAATTTCCTTTGAAAACAGTTCTTTAGGCCGGTGTTCTCGCACCAAGGTATCAATAAATCTACAACAATGTTCAAAGTTTTCAGTTAATGTTGGTGCCCTGGCAGGTTTTAAAAAGTAACTTGTATCACCATCATTCATCAAACTGTCAGAAACAAATGGATGTCCATTCAGAGATATGTGAACGAAATCTAAGATATTCTCCCAAAACATGAGCTGCTTTCTTTGAGAAGCTGTGCCACGAACGATTTCAATATCATTAATTTTACATATGCCCATAATGTTCAATGCAAGAAGAATTTTCTGATGCCTTGAGTCAATATGATTACTAATAATTGGCAAGGAATTGTCCAGAATTTCCTCAAATTTCGTGTCATACTGAAGTATAAGCCATGATAACAATTTGATTCTTGCTTCACTAGGGTGCAATAATAATTCAGCAAGCCAATGATCACTACCATCTTCTAAGTATGGACAATGTAATGCTTCAAGTTTGCCTTTGATTTGTGGAATTAACTTCAACTTTTTATCCATGACTAGAAAATCATAAAACCTCCTTATAGCAGGCACCTCTTTACAATGGGCACTATTCACAGGAATGGATGAAATGATGGTCAAACTCTCATAACAAAATCTCTACAGTGAAACCTGTGTTAACGACCACCTTTATATAGTGACCACTTATCTAAAGCGACCACTTTCAACCAACCCGATGTTGGTATTTTAGTAGAAAGCTCACTGTATAAAACGACCACCTGTATAAAACAACCACTTATCTAGACGTTATACACAGCACGGCTGTTTCGACACTGTAATGTTATTTCATGAACATTGACGTTTATCAGAAAAAAATCGAAAAATTTCGAATTTTCCTGATTTTTAAAAAATCATAACTTTTTTATATTGTATTCATTTTTTATGAAATAAAAACGATATCAAACCTGAGGCTTTTGTCGTTTATTTGATATATATCACCTTCTTGTTGGCATCGGGTATGTATAAGATATTAATTTTCAAAAAAGTTCACTTTTCGCAATTTTCGAACGTTCCGCTGAAAATGGCGATTTACCTACGTTCACTTGACCGAAGCCTGCAAAGCTAATCTTTGAACTCTGTGTCTGAAATTTTAGCACGTGATAGCTGGAATCCAGGCCTATCGAACGTTATCTGTACCGCGTTAGATTTCATACTAGAAGGTCCCTAATTTCACGATCAAAGACTTCAGAAGGACCTGTATTTCAGTTGGTGAAAAAATTCGACAGGGTGCAGCTCGTACGAGTTAATCTAGACATTCTGCTAGCGAAATATCATATTTACAGCACTAGGCGATGTGAATTAGCTTTGCAGGGGCCTTTCAAAGTGATGGTACTTTTAAGCTTTATTTTAAACATTTTTTTGTTTTGATGATCAATTTTGATTGACATTCGAATTCTTGATTGTTCATTCGGTAAGTGTTCGAATTTCGGGCTGCGGGTTTGCAGAATTTTTGAATTATAAAGACAAGTACAATGTAAATAAATGTCCGAACAATTTCCACAAGGGCCTTTTCGCTCAGAAGCTTGAAAGGATAAAGCTAAGTGATTTCGTTATATTTAACTGAATTCATCAATCTTCCGCGAAAATAGTATTTTATTGTAACGTTTGTTTGTTCCGTGCTGTTATATTTTATAGTAATTATTTGTTTTGAATATAGATAAGGGTGTTTTAATTTGTACTTTTTGTACACTTTTTCTCTTTGCATTGTTTTTTCGTGTGTTGGGTATGGGATCTAAACAAAAGGACGACGATTTCAAGAAGGCCATCGGGTGGAAAGAATCTTGGGCCAAGGAAGAGAATTTTTCTTTTGTTCTGAGGGTGGTGGATCCAAAGAAGATTACATTTGGGGTAATGTTCTTTCTTCTAAACCAATTTCTTGGGAGTTATGTAATGTTACATAAGTTCTTGGGCCACATGCTCCCAGTAGATTTTGATATACCAGATGTGTCTAAAATAAAGGCACAATTAGTAAATTTCAGGAAGAGAAAACGTTGTTATCAAGATAACAACACAGGAGAGCCTTTTTTCCAGCATACAACTGCCAGTGCTGGAGAGCCACGTCCTAAGAAACAGAAAACAGATGCAGACCCGTTTAAGGCCGCGAGAGAAAATTATGAGGCTCAGCTCCACAGCTATATGCGTAAGGACCAGGAATTGAGGAATCAAATTGATTCTTTGATTTCTGAGAAAGGCCAGTTAGTGGTTCTCAATGCAAATTTGAATGTGCAGATCAAGGCGCTGGAAGCTGAGAACCTCTCTTTACGCACTAGGAATGAGGATCTTGAGTCGAACTTGTCGTCACTTGATTCTCAGATAGGTCAGTATAATGGCACCATAAAAGATTTGGAACAACAGCTTAAGGCAGCACAAAAAAAGTTTGCATCTGCTAAGGGAAAAATTTCTCGAGGTCAAAATGCGGCGAAGAAACTGGTAGTGGTAGCGAAGTGGTAGTGTAAGAGAAGGTAGATAAATATATGTTTTATATCGTGTAATTAACATAAATTATTGAGTACGTATATAGAAGTTACTTTGCTCTTTTGTTCGAGTTGTCGAGGCCAACAAAAACTCAATCTATCACAAGGAAGTACAAATAAATGTGATGAAATGAAGAAAAAATAGAGGTAAATGTATAAAACATTTTGTGAAATGTGAAGAGTTTTTATCTATTTCTCTCCAAAAATAATCAGGTTATTTATTTTAGGGTTTCGTTATGGGTCACTTTTTACAAAATAATTAACAGAGCTGACTTTGACGGTGATTGAGAAATTGTGGCAGGGGTAGCCTCCAAGATGAGGCTACCCCTCCAATGTAAGCCTCCCTAGTCTCTCTTATTTTTTGCTATTTGGGATCTCTGTAGGCACGACTTTTTATTACTTTTTTTATCTTTCTAGGTTTCGGACGACAAGATTGAAACAAGATCCTCATCTTTATCGAATGGACTTTTTACAAGATAATTGACAGAGATGACTTTGATGGTGATTGAGAAATGGTACCAGGGGTAGCCTCCAAGATGAGGTAAGGTAAGCCTCCTTAGTCTTCTCTTATTTTCGCGATTTGGGGACTCAGTCTCTGCATGACTTCCTTTACTTTTTGTCTACCTAGGTTTCAGACGACAAGATTGAAACAAGATCCTCATCCTTATCAAATGGACGAAAACTGCAGCCTTAAACAGTTGTTAATTTATTTGATGTAAATACAATATTTAATACAAACCTCTTGTTATTTTTCTGTCTCCTTGTTCTGCCAAGCTCATATGAAAATTTAGTTAACTTCCCAATCAATCTGAAAATTTTGATCACGGTGTGTGGTGCGTTGTCTTTATCAGCCATGCGCCTCGAAAGAGGCGCCTAATAATTGGCATACTTACCCCCGGTTTGGAGAGAACTATTAAGAAATATTTGTGAGAAAAAGGATGTAATTGCCCTCACATTTTTATTGAATCAGAAAGTGCCCCATTTTCTTTCATATGTATGATTTGCAATAAAAAGATTGACGTTAAATGACGTCAAATTATTGATTTTTCGATGTTCTCTAACCCCCGGAATTGCTGTGCGTTTGTAGCGGGAGACCATTCTTTTCAATAATAAGTATTTCCAAACTCATCGAGACGTTGTATCACTTACCTGTGTGAATTATTTTCACAAGAACAACAACCTATCTGTAAGGGAAATTTCCAATTTTTTTCGAAAAAAACTTAACTTTTCCAGCTCGAAATAAATCGGGGAAATCATGTTTTCAGCCAGAAACTTTGATGTTTCTATTCAGAGGGGGTCTGGAACTTACCAACAACGATGAATTAACGTAGTATACATGAGCCATCGAGGCAAACTTTTGATAAAATCGAGGCCGCTCGGGAAAATTTTCTTTTTTTTTTTTTGTTTCACCCGAATTCGCCCGATATCGGGATAACCAGGATACCCGGTTCTGTGTTCCCGATATAGCTCCAACATTTCTCCTTCACATCCATTTTACAGAATTAAAAAATCTGTATTAGTTTTCGAGATATTGAGGTAAGAAGTGGCATCGTTGGGGAAAATTTAATGCGGAGCGGTATGAAAGAAGTGAAACACCCGTGACAGGTTTGACTATATGTAGCGGGCAACAATGGAAACTTTTCATGGGAATGGATGAAATGATGGTCAAACTCTCATAACAAAATCTCTATGTAGCGGGCACCTCTCTATAGCGGATTTCACTTCAATAGACATTACCCCCTAGAACTGACCTCCCTATAGCGGACACGCCCAATAATGGGTTGTATAAAAGGTTTGTATATATTATACTTAAGACAATGTTTTACAGTTTCGTTTAATTTTTCTTCGATCTTTGCTATGTATTTTTTAGCCAGTCTATGGCATTTTTTCAGGGGCATAAAAACGTAATATTGCAGGGATTTCCCAGTTACCAAGATTTCCAAAGCGCAACAGGGCAGGGATAAAACTATGGATACAATCATGGAGATAGTCTTCCATAATTAAAAACAATACGATCACGATGGAGAGCAAATCCGAGAATGTAATTATAATATATTGGACCTTTTTCCCGCGCTTATTATATAGTCTACAAAATTACTCTAGGATACATTTTCCGTCATCTAAAACTTGTGATACCCACGAAAGATACTTACATAAACAGTTAGCTATGAAACAACAAAAGTATACATTTACTTAATTTTCGTTCGCGCTGTTCAATCCCTTCATATCAAGGCAAATTCATATCAGCGCATGCGCAACTTGAAAATTCAAAACTCACTGCTCTGCGAAAGAGAAGACAACAAGTTCCTTGTTTTGTTCCATATTTTAGAATTGGGTTTACTGTGATTAAGTTTTAAATCCAACAAGTAGCATCGGTTGGTAAACAAATATTATAGCATGAATTCATATAATACTGGAATATTGACTATGTATAATGAAACAGAGAGCAACAGGGGTAGAGATTTTGCACCAGGTTATGATGCCTCTAGAAGATATGACTATGAAAGGAGAGGTAGGTCTCCATCTCCCTCAAGGGATCGTTCTCCAAGAAGACGTGGGAATCGTGAAGATATTGATTTGGATCAAAGAGTTTATGATGACTTTGCAGCCAATGATTATAATCGAAACAGAGAGCGAGATCACTGCAATGACTATGATGATTTCAGAAATGATAGAAGTAATCGATACCGAGACAGACGAAGATCTCGCTCAAGGTCTAGATCAAGGGAAAGAGGTAGAGACCGTTCCAGAAGCTCTCGAGATAAACGCGAGAAAGGTGATTCAAGGGAAAGAAGGCGCAGAGAAACAGATGTAAGATTTGCAAATTATATTTTTCATGCCTGTTGCAACATTTTTGAATATTTATTCAGGTTTTTTGGTATGTGTATATTATACTACTTGTTATAATTTTTTTACCTAGGCTGTGGATGATTATTATATTGATCGGTTGAGAAGACGAAGAGAAGCAGATAATTACAGAAGGGATGAGGAACATAGTAAATATGAAGTATTACCTTCAGCAACTGTTATTGTTCAAAATCTTGGCCCTGATGCTACTGAAAGAAAAGTATGGTTTGTAGGATTTTTCAAAAGATTTTCTCACACTGTTTAAAATGTATTTTGTAATACATGAGTTCACAGTTTGGGAAATATAATAGCTCACTTTAAATTCATTGTTGTTAAATTGTTATTCAGCATGTGAATTGGGAAGTAAAATAGAAGAGATTAACAAGGTTCTGACCACAGAAGCAGAAGTAAAAATATTTTTTTAAGAAAAATTTTGAAAAGAAAGTTATCAATTCCTTTATATATTCTTACATAAGGTACTTATTTCCCATAACATATAAAAAGATCTAAGTAAAATATTCATTATTTTGGGAAAAAATGAATATTTTCACTTTTTCTTCTGATCAAACTCTTCTTGTTCATTTCTTCTTCCCATTGGTAATACTGAATGTGTGCTGAAAATCTGAAACTGTGAACTGGTGTATTCTTCCTCAGAAATGCCTTTGTTGGATTTCTAAAAAGAAATGTTATTAAATGAATTAATTAAAAACAAAGTGTCTGGATGCCTGGCAGTTTTTCTTTCAAGGCTGCACCATTCAAACATTTGTTGTTCTTTAAAAGGAAAGTAGTAATCAATTCAACTGCACATGAAAGGAAGAAAACAATAGAAACAGGTGTCCGTAACTTTAAGAAAAGTTTGAAAGAAAGGGTTGTTGTAACATTTAGTTTCATGTTTTAACACTAATAACAAAACTGATAACAATAAATTCTTATCCCACTGTATTAGGGGATTCATTTTTTTGTCTTCTCTGGAGGCAATCCCAGGTTGTGATATTTTTAGCTACCAAAGGGAACAAATACATGTGGAAGATAACAAAGCTTCCAAGATTTTATTATATTGATTAGGGAGAGCTATACAAACTGTACTCACAGAGTTTCATCTGTTTTCAGATTGAAGATCACTTGAAGCTGGCTGGAGTTTCTGCAAATAATGTTGCTGTGATTAGGGATCGTGTTACTGGTAATAGCAAAGGCTATGCGTTTGTAGAATTTGGTGATGTTGATACCGCTGAAAAATGGATAAACATTACTAAAGTAAGTATTATTCAAATGATTCTCACTTAGAGTTTTTTGGTAGTCTAACATTATCATGCATACGTAGATCCTTGAGGGCTCACTTGTAATTTAAAAAAAAAATCTAGAACTGATCTCATTTCTACTTTGACAACGTAATGTAAAACATTTTGTTTATCTCAGAGAAATATCGTCATTGATGGTCGATCTGCACAACTTGACTTCAGCAAATCAAAACGAAATGTGGAGCCAACACCAATACTTGCTGATTGGAACTGTACTGAGGTTGGTATTAGCTAGAAGTTTATGGAAACAGAGCAATCGAAGTCGCAGTTCACAATTAGCAAGTTGTTTTTCACTTTTAGCGAGTCAAATTTCCCTCAATTTCAGGAAATTGAAAATGAACCTTTTTCAAACGAAAAAGAAACTTTATTTTTTCTTCTGTCGCCGTTTTATTAAAGCATGCAAAAGTCATGTATTTACTTGCATTTTTTCAATTGGTTGAAACACCCCTCCCCCCCAAAAAAAAATAAATAAATAAATAAATAATAATAAATAAATAAAAATAAAATAAAATAATATAATAATAATAATAAAATAAAAATAAATATATAAATAAAATAAAGTATTCATTTCACTAAAAATGATTCACAATACCCAAAAATGATGAACTGTATTTAATAGCGAACTGTTTTAAACTTGTTAATTTGATCCCTTTGAAATATTTCTTTTTGATATCACTCACTGTCAATACCCAACCTCTAAATTTATTAGTATTTGAGAGGTGCTTATTCCATTACTTACCTCAGAGTTGCGTTTATGGGGCAGCGACTATATGGGAAAAGAAGAGCAAAGAAACTAGATAAAAATAAAAAATAAATTCCTTAATGGATAGGATAGCACTGACTATTCAGCTTTAATTAGTATCAGTGTTTTATCCATTATATATTAGTGTAATGCCCTTAACTTTGGAAGTCGAAAGAAGGCTGAAGGACCTGTAACTTGTTTCAAATGTGGATGTTTACAGAAAGGTAATTTCAAGAAGAAAATATCATCATCCTAAAGTTTACTGTTTTTTTCATGATGGTTTACAATGAGGACTTTCTTAATTGGCTTTTTTTGGTTTAGATAATGGCTACTCATCAAATTCTTCCTGGGGTAAAGATAAAAATGGAGGTGGCGTTATAAAGTTGGAACCATGTAACGGTATGTTTTTTTGTTGATTCTTTCTTTTAAGTAATATATAATATTGTTATATATATTCATAACAAACCATAATTCAAAGTCCCTTCCCTTTTTCCAAATACGTTTTCAGCTCAAAATGATTTAAAATTTATGTCATTTTGTGATAACTTACTTCGAAATAGATGCAACCAATTATTATTATTTTTACTGCAAACATTTTAGTTCTTATGTTGCGTGGGATGTCATTCTCAACAACAGAAGAACAGGTATAATACTGATTCTTATTTTCGGAATAAAATCCTGGTAGTAGCGAATCTAACCTTCCACAACATATCTTCTTTGGTTGTTGTGAGTTCAGTTAAACAAATTGTATGGTTTTGATGGATATGCTTGTTTTGTTCAAGATTTCAGCTTTCGTCACTTATTTAGATACGTATGGCAATTGCCAAATTAACTTCCCATCCAATTTATGATGTAAGATTGATAAGGGACAAAGTTACCGACATGTCGCGTGGTTTTGCCTTTGTGGAACTGGGAACATCTGAGGTATGGTTACTTTTTGTGTTATTGCTTGATAAATCTTGATGTGAGTGTGTGATAAATAATGGTAAATAATATTTAATTACTATTATTATGATGGGGCTTTTTTTATAATTACCAACAAATAATTCTGACATGTATTCATTAAGCCAATGATTGTTGTCATTTTCAAAAATTTATTATGGCACTTTCATTTCCAACTTACATGACTGAACAGCACTTTTCCAGTAGGATTTATACTTCCTGGTTTAAGATAACTTTTCTGGTGCAATCCTCTTCTACTGATTCAAAAACCATTCTTTTTTGGTTGACCTTTAGATTTCTTGTTTTGATATATTTAGCATGCAACTTCATTGTTAGAGACAATTGAAAAAGCTTACCCGCCATTCGAAATCGATATGAGAAAAATCACTGTAGGTTATGCTCGCCATGGATACAATGCACCTTTAAATGGAAAGAAAACAAAGTAAGGTGTAAAATATAAATAAATCATATAAATATAAATATATATGATATAAATCATATATGATTTGTCATACTTTTAGCGTTTTTAAAAAGTCACAAATGCTTTTTTTAAACACTATGCGATTTGTCATTAGGCTTAATAATCATACAGTGTTTTTCAGTCATTATGCAGATTTTTTTTTCTATTTTCCAAATCATGAAGTGCTGACTGGCCCTGTTTACAACAACACTAGTTTAGTTGTCAATACATAATGCATCCATACTTGCGTGTATGTATCTAAATGAAACAGAGTATATTGGTATATCTTTTATAATATCCATTCTATACTTATTATGTATTACATAGATCGAGTGTTGTATCTAAGCAGACTGTGGCTTCCAATGCAGTTGCTCAAGCATCAGCAACACAAGCGACAGCTGAGGTGAGATTTATCTGTTTGTAGATGCAAATTAGACAGTTACGAATCTAAATTTAGTTTTTTCTTTAGTTTAAACCAGAAAAAGCAATGAATTACTTAATCAAATTAAAAATCATAATTCATTTAAATTAAATTAAACAAACTTGTTGAAGTCTAAACAACATTAATACAGAAAAGAAAAATGAAAAATGAATGATTTTCTTGGTTGTTTAAGTTTTTTTGTTTGGCATTCACATCACATTAAAGGTGCCATTATGATAAATTGGTTGTATTCAGAGCTGGGAAAAACATTGTTATTGTGGTGAGTACACAAAATGATGAAGAAAAACTCAATCAGCGATCATGAGCAAATTAAAAGCTAATAAGATTGTTACTTTAAAAGTTTTCGCCTTTCTTTTTGATATAGTATTCACAAAGTATGGCGGATTTGTATGCAATGTCAGGTATGAAATTCACCGGAGATCTCGTAGAAAAAGCCAAGGTAGTATTTGAGTGTTCAACACACCAAAAAAGGGAATGCTGAAGATGCCAGGAGTCGTGGACATTTTTGCATCTGCCTTTGGCTATCAGGAATAATTTATTTTTCCTCAAAAGAGCTTTGTTTCTCTCAATCACTGAACGACTCACAGATTTTGACTTTTTACGTCCTTTTAAACTTTTAAAATCGTCATGGTTACCGACCCATCCATCTCGTACTTGTTGTTCGGAAACTCCACCATTACTTCGAGGTTGAACCTTTTATTTTTATTTTAGGTGCAAATTCGCAATCAGTGGCTGGAGGTGAGTCACAAATAAAAGTTTGACGTTTTTAGATTTCCTTTCTGTTGTTTTATAATATTTTTATGGATACATTGTTTTCATTATAATGTGTCAGCTAACAGTGTTAATAATCCAATTTGAGATCGATTTGAAAATGGAAGACTGTTTGATGATTTTAAGCATTTCATTCAACGTTTTTGGTACAAAATATCTTTGAATAATTGAGAATGAAAGAGTGCTAATAAACCAATGGAGTATTTTCTTTCCTTCTTTGATGGATAATATCTCCAAAAGCATTAGGGGTATTTCAAAGAATTACCAGATTCATTACACAAGGAGATGCTGGATTTAAAGAAACGTTGTTAGGCGAAAATATGTTGCATTTTTCTGGATGGATTTTTATTTGCTTTGCTTTGGAAGGGAGAGAAAAGCTGAGTGGCCTGCTTTCCCCGAAAACTGTCATTACATTCATTATTTATTCTATATTTATCAATGGTCAAACTTCTTTAAATTTTGTATTTGCACACACATGGGGCAAGTGTTTCTTTGATCTGGCATGCTCCTTTGATAT
Organism: Turritopsis rubra; assembly: GCA_039566895.2. Lineage (NCBI taxonomy): Eukaryota > Metazoa > Cnidaria > Hydrozoa > Anthoathecata > Oceaniidae > Turritopsis > Turritopsis rubra. The sequence goes on from CM077630.1 coordinate 14,162,218, forward strand.
TTTCACTTGCCCAATATAGTATTATTTCTTCAAGTTGATCACACTGTTCTTTTATCAAAAATTTTACTTGATCTTCGGGCATGTGGGTGCTACATATTGCCGAGTTTAACCTACCTAACACTGACATTAACTGCATTTGGCAAGTATTAAGCCACTTTAATATTAATATAATATATTTTTCATTTCTGGAATCCAGGTAATTCAAAACATCCCCAAGCATCGACTTTCACTTCATATGATCCGGCTAGTGGATATTATTATGATGCAGCATCTGGTTTATATTATGATCCCAAATCTGGAGTAAGTGCATACGAAATATCCCATTATTCCATTACATGTTTATTGAGCTTTTTGTACTATTTTGTTGAAGTTTTTACTTCGTAACTTGAGCTTTTTCAAACGCTGGCCAAATTCTTGGAGTTAAGCGACTTTCATTTAAGTTGCTTCATTGAGGATGAAAAGTAGTAGCTGTGTACTTTCTCAGTGGAAAGAAAGTGGGATGTTAACCTTTAGTCAGTTTTCTTACTGTTCTAATAAGAGTTCACAAGTCCACAGTAAAGCTTATAGAATAAAATATAGTCTTGTGAAAACAAACACCTACAGAAATATAAGTCACTTATCCCTGATTTATTTTCCCCCGATATGGTAGTCCTGTTTTCTGCATTACAGCATTATTGAATGTGTTTTTAGTACTATTACAATGGCACAACAGGTCAGTTCTTGTATTGGGATGGAAAAAAATATCAAGCAGTGAACCAGGATGGGTATGTGTCAAATAAGTTACACTGATAACTGTTGGTGAACACCGTTACTAAAGATTACATGATCTGTTTGTGATGTTTCTCTCATAATACAGAACACCTGCCACGGCTAGTAACCAGCCTGAAAACCAATCAACCACTCAGGAACAGAAAGGAAATGATTCTGAGAAGGGTAATTCTAAATGTATTTCTTGTTTGTTTCTAAACGACTACAGCACAACCACTTTGCAATATTTTATTGATGTTTTATGTTTTCATCAAGTTTGACGTCATTACGATAAAATGAGATCTAGTACACATAGTTTTACCTGGTGTCCCATATTTCCCAGTTTCATATGACGTCATCAAGTGACGTGTGTCGGGCTTTTGTCGGTTGTAAATAAAACCTGCTGCTTTTTTAGATAAAGTGAATATATCTGGTCAAAAACCGAAGAATGCCAGAAAGGTATGTTATATTGAAAAATCGAGAATCCAAAACTAGCACATCTACTTTCGTGCGGTTTTGTGTTAGTATGCAGCTCAGTATAACTCCTTCAAGCCAGCAAATTTCCTCCCAAATAAAACTTGCAACATCCTTTCACTGTTGTATTTTTATATTTTATATCATAGATCGCGAAAGATATGGAACGGTGGGCGAAAAAAATGAATAACGCCACTGAAGCTCGTAAAAATGCTGTGAAACAAGCACAAGATGAACTGAAAGCACTTGAACAGAAAGAAGAAGAATTAAGACGAAAGATACTGAATGAAAAAGAGATTACAGAACTTCTCGGTGCTGGTACAAAGGTAAAGCAATTTTAGTATCATTTTAGTCACAACTTTTGTGAATTCGCTGAGGAGTTGTACATACTGCATGGAATGTTTGATTTAAAGAGCTGAATCTTTCGAGATTACTATATTAGTTTAGAAAACTGAGATCTATTTTGATTGTTTCTAGTAGTGCTCGAAGTTTTCGATTTATAACAAGTTTGTGACGGGAATTTATGAATTTGAGTTTGCTTTCATGAACATAACATTTGGTGAATTCTTATGGACTTGTTAAGTTCGATATTCCTCTTATACATGCCGAGCAAGTGTACTATTTGGGGAGATTTTTCGAAAGGATAGTACTTACTCAATTTTATTCGATACATCATTTCCAGGATGGTATCCGGTCCATGTTTGTACCGGACAACGATGAAGAAGGTTCTGTGTTGAAGCTCGCATCGCCATTTACTTCTGGTTCTGCAACGAGGCTTGGTTAGTGTTTGTTTTTTTCTACAATTTGTCGAGTTGTGATTTGCAATTCAAGAGATAGGAATATTGTTTAACCATAATAATTCGAACGGTACTGTTCAATTCCTTTTTACGATAACTGGTACTATAAAAATCATATTGATTTAGGAGCAGTTACTAATTTGGTCGCTGCAACTGATCCGCCTGATGACGATGATGACGATTTTGTGGATGAGTCAAAGTTTGTTGATCAAGTCAAATTAGCTTGCTTACTTTGTAAGAGACAATTCCCCAATAAAGATGTTTTGACCAAGCATTTACAAATTTCACAACTGCACAAGGTGAGCAGAATGTTCCAAATTTTTAATTCCCACCTTGAAGAGAGCTTTCCCCGATTAGCGTGTATGCGATCCTTAAAATGTTTTTAATTTTATGCAGGCTCGAATAGACGCTACAATTTTCTAAAAATATTGAACTAAAATTGATCGTACATTGTTGCGTGTATTTTGTAACAAATTAATAAATCAATAATGTAAAAAACACAAATCAATAATCAAAACTGGCTTGATTTAATTCGATCAATTTTTATTGTATTCAGGATGAAACAATTTTATTTCAAAGTAGACAGACACACGATGAAACGCAGTTTATTTTGTTCAAAAGACACTATTTCTTGTGACCATGTTTTGTATTTTTGATGTTGTAAATTCTTAAACATCACCTGAAACTTTTAAGTTCCGCAAACTCAATACAATTGAATTTCAGTTCAAAAGCCGATACTTTGTCAAACTGATCTGATTTTTCTTCCGTTATGAAGAATAAGCCCATTTAAGAGTATTTATGAAAACCAAATAATTTTATCTTCTTCGTCCACTTATGTTGGTTGCTTTTTATTAACTGCGGGAAAATTGTTATTCAAGTTGTTCTACATATACGCACTTAAAAAATTTAAATCAATTTAACAGCTGGAAAATACTGAAAAAGTTATTGTCCTGTGTATTTTTTTTGAACAATATTCCGATCAATATCAATACTAGCTTTAATAGTTACACTGATCGCCGTCCCTTTCACATCATGAGATAGAAATTAAATTGCGGACGTGAATTCATTTTTTTAAATTTCGGGGGGTTATTCAACTTTCGGTCTGCAAAGTACACGGGTTGCATTGATGCTTCACTTCATGCTGTTCTTAATTTCGCTCTAAAATGGATACCCGTTCAGAAACTTATAAGTGGTTGATACAAACAAATCTCCATTAACTTGTATTTCTATAGTTAACTTGCTCTCTCACAGTTTAGAACAAATTAAGATTAAGTTCCTCATCTTTACCTTTCAGCAAAATTTGGCCACCTATATCAAGTAAGTGTCCATTTTCTAATTCATTCGAAAGCAGTTATTCAAACCAGTCTACATAACGAATATTTTCTTCGCAGATTTTCATGTGTGTGCGTGTGTGTAAATGACTAAACCTTTTTTGACGCTTGAATTTCCGGCCCAATAATCGTTTTTATTTGCAGAGGTCTTGAAATTTATGGGATGTCTTGGGACGGGATTAACTAGTGATGGACTGATAATATCCAATTGTCTTTATCAGATCAAAGAAGAAGATCTAATAACTGGATACGACAGGAAAAACGTTTGGTAAGATAATAACGTTGCAGCTGTGTGAATTACCGTCCCGTGGATGAAGGGAAACAATCAAGAAGCGCTGAAATTCCAGTGTGCCAAAATGTTTGGGGCTAGATTGACAATGAAGAAGATGCATGGAAAGAACAGACGATTACCTTTTATGAAATGTGTACATATTTGGTCAAGAGAACCCTTGTGAAGAAACGCGTGATATTTTCTCGAAATTAAGTTCCACGAAATGTTAGCTCATCCAGCATCATTTCCCCAAAATAAATTCTCAATTGACCTCTACGTATCTGAAAACCTGGAAAGCAAGTTTTGGAACTTTGATTCGATAAAATGTCATCGGAAATTCCTTCTCATGAAGAGGTATCATGAGACCAATATGGTAGATATTCGAGATGCGGATTATGGTGTACAAATAAAAAACATCAATTTATATGATAACTAATCCCACAACTTCCCTCTTTTACTCGTAGGTGCTTCTAATTTTTTAGTGGAACAAACTTGCTATGTAGCTTTCAGTTCGTTATTCGCCGTCCTTTCCGGCAATCCCGCCATTTTTTTGTTCGGTATAAACTTGAACCGTAACTCGAGGATTAGGTTGACGTACGAAGAAGCGTAAACAGTGCATTTCGGTTTACTGTTTTCTGGCAAAGTGTGAACGTAGTCTTAGTTTATGAGAACGATCCTAACGTTAATTGCAGAAAAATGATTCCCTAAAAAACGAGGATCATTTACACGATAAATTTACTTAATACGAGAGAAAATTGCTAAGCTGTGAAAGATAATTTTGAGCCAAAAATCAGATGTCGAAACAAACAGGGCAGAAGCGTGAAAATCGAAAACATATTAACTAAGAATATTGATACCTTTAAATTCTAAAACTGGATAAATACGTAAGAAAGTTTCTGTTTTGAATTTGCAGTTTGTTTTAAAACTCGGAAATACACAAGGAAACTTGCATAGTGAAACGAAGTGACATAATATATGGTCATAGTGACTGCATTAAAGCAATAACGTATATATTATGCGGGAAAATCCAGACCTGTAATATATTTCAATGAATACTACCTCTATATTAAAAACATGGTATAATTAGGATAAAAAATGCCGCGGAAAATTAAGTCGCTTGAAAAAAATAGTCAATTTTATCAGATTCCACCTTCTCGATAAGATAAATAATCATTTCGGAGTAACGACACAGTCAATTCAAACTCGTTGTAAATCGTTCATATTGTTTTGCGTCTGTTTCGCAGTGATAACGTACTGACAGTTGGATGTTTTTATTTCCAAACTATCTCCTGTGATGAACAACTTATATTCGATAGGAATATGGATGGTCAAGTCTTTAAAAGTCACATCAGTGAAGTCTTTTGTACTATCTGATTTGGAATCATCATTTTCAGCTCCTCTTTCTAAGATATAGTAAATTGGCTCATCATCATTTTCAGCTTCTCTTTCTAAGATATAGTAAACTGGCTCCACATTTTCTTCACTCGAGTCGTTGTTGATTACGTCACTTTTTTTTAGATTATTTGAAAATTGATCACTGGCGCATCGAAAGATAGTCAGCTTTTTATTAGCAAGTCTGGTGTCGTCAGTATCATCTAGTGATCTACTTCTCATGCAGGCTTGCTTGATTGGTTGATGATTACGTAATGATATCTCTTTATAACTAGGCGCACGGGGTTTGTTTGAGTCTTCTGCAGAATTCGAATTTCTTTGGAAATTATAATGAAAAAAGACGATTAAGAGTTTACCAATAGAAAGTATTTATCAATCACACTCGTTTCCAATGCTTTTGCCTTTCTAGTAAAAAGCGCTAGGAACCAGGTTGTTTACATTAACCTTATTGTCTGTTCGATTCTGTTATTTCTACACATTCACAAAATTGTTCACACAATTCTACTCGCAATACACCCGGCTGCAATTAAAAATAAGCGTTTGATTCTAACAGGGACCGAAAGGTGCTTCAACAGAGCCTGGGTTCGAGGTTAATCATTGGATTACCGATTTCAGTAGCCAAAGCCAATAAGTTAAACTGTACCTTTAACGGATGAATTTCGGTGAAAACGGTACAAAAGAAAAATAAACATAATGATCACGCTCTTTAGAAAGAATGGGGATAATTCTATTGACGGAATGTAACACTTCGTTCATACGGGGGATGGAAAAAATCAGGCTTATATTTAGATGGCTCACCTGTTATTGTTAGTTTTGTTTAGTAATTCCAATATCGACTCATAGATCTGCAGAAAGAAGAAAATAAGTTATTCGATTTCAAAGTTATCCCTTGAAGTAGGGATGTTTGTATGTCAAGAAAGCAACATCATTTCACTAATGCATAGTCATTAAAGAATTCCCTAGTCTGAAAGTCTACTGTTAAATTCTATTGTCGATATTTTTAACTGTCTAAATGTGTACTCACTTTGATCACATGATATTAAGATAATTACAGCACTGGTTGAAATTTGTCATGTGATCAAATCAAATACACGATGAACATAGCCTATTGAAAAGATCAAAGAAAAGTTAACAATAAGTTTTAATATGATAAGTTTCCAGACCAAAATATTTTCTGGTGACTATGACCAATATACAATATACCACCAATATACCACCACGTGATCACATTAAAAGCTTTTGTATCGTTTTAAAAACTTCGTCTGCCCTGTGATTAGTAGTACAAACAATCGTCTTACCGGTTCTTTTTTCAATTCACACATATCTTTCCCTTGAACTAACTCTAATGACTTGGTCAAAAGATCTTTCCAAACCTCTTTCTGTTGTTGGTCTTCTACACAAAGATAGTATTTTCGCTCAATAGTATTAAGAGCCAACACATGTTGAAATTTTTCTTGAAAATATGGTGGTTGAGTGTCTTCAATTGAGTAGCCTTTGAACAGAGGTATTGTGCCTGTAAAAAAATTATGAATAATGAATGTTGTTTCTTATACTCTCCTACTATGATAATATCATCAGTAATCTAATCCTTTCTGCATAAATCATTTTTATCCCTGTTACATACCCAGAGTTTCTTGCTTTTTTGATACAAAAATATATATATAAAGATATACACGGTTTTTTATTATAAGCAACCAAGGTCAGACGTTAGTAGTAATGTTGCTTAAAAAATGACCATTTTTTAGTAGTAACGTTGCTTAATTTGTTGCTAAGCATTAATCGAAAATATGTATATGTCCCGTCTTGAAAACCTTTGTTCACATTTTAGTTGTTTAATTAAAGTACCTAAGCATAAAGTCTAGGACATTCAAATCATTACATCGAGCGCACAACCTAGTGTAACAACCTAGGAATTTGGGACAAACTACAGAAAATTAGTCATGAAGAGATTAACAAATAATTAATGCTAATTTATCTAAGATCCAGGTAGTACTGTTGCTTAACTTTTTGGGAAAATTTACTAGTGTTGCTTATAAACTTGTTGCTTATATATATATAAAAAAAAAACGTGCATCAAAAAGGCAAGAAACCCTGGATACGAGGCTGACACTTTCTCTTCCTCAAAGAGACAGGTAGTCCTTCTCTCCAAAGTGAACGTATAAGTAGTAAGTGGTTTTTGAAGTTTTGAGGATATATATTCTATTTTTTGATATATCAGATAAGCCCTAAAGTAGGTTCAAAATGGTAAATAAAAAGAGTTCATATTTATCTGCAAAGGCTTTCTTAGAATTCAACAAGAAGGCGTAACCACCACCAACACATTCGCAGTTATTTACACTTTTGAGTGTGAAATTTAATTTTCACCACAATTTGATACCCAGGCCTTCTTCTTCAAGTAGCATACGTAATGAACGCAGCAGGTATGGAATGAGGTTGTCTTTGAAATACCTCGTATATCGCATGTTGACATAAGTAATATTCCGATAACAAAAACAGATATATTTTGTTTTGTTTCTAATTCCAAATTTCAATTTCAGGGAAGGGAAGTACTTAGTATTTCGTTCTTTTCTTCGAATTACGAATACTTGAAATCTTGAATCACGAAAAAAAATAACCTGGCTTTCGCATGTACCTAGTTTATCGATGTTTTTATTATCTCAAATATGTTTGGCAATCTTATTCGGACAAATAAAACCAAAGTTATTGGCAAACAACCAAATGAAACAACTTTTTGAATGACAGACAATGAACCAATCTAATCGATTGTATTAATTAATTCTTAATGGTGTTAATTTTCGTGACTTGGCGTTAAAAGCCAGGTTAGATATTTATCTGTGAAAGTTTGACCGTGTTCAACAACTTCTACGTTTTTAGGAAACGTCTCCATTGACAAGTCTTATAAAGAGATAGAAAGACCCAGTGGGTAAAATGTTCAAAAAGTCTGGGGAAGTGTTTTTATTGAAACAGCAGGCGATATTGCTTGCCATTCCTATAGAAACACTTTTGCCCACTGGGGAATTAGTCTTACATTACCATAATGAACCAAACAAATTTTACAAAGTTTGAAACTATGAAACTATGCTATTTTTATTTAATTACGCCAATATACACCTTGGGTAAAAAAAGAGTCGAGTAAAAGAAATTGGAAGGTTTTAGTTTTTGTTGCTGAATTACACCATATTGTCTGTTTCATAAGTTTTTGTTTACATTTGAAGCTACCATATTATATGCATTTTTTCAGTTTAAAATTTTACATTTTCTCGACAAAAGAAAACGAAACAGCAATGGCAACAAAGAAAAACAAAAATACAGTGATATATTGAAAATACAGTGATAGATTGAAAATGTACAATGTAAGCTTTCACTATCAATATTTTCATGTCCCTTACAGCTTTTTTAGGCTACCATTTTTAACTGCCTATATCAATGCTTCGCTTTAATATAGGCTTGGCTTTGCTTCGTTCTTCACTTTACAATAGATGACTTTACAATAGATGACTTATAGGTAAATTAAACAACAAATCTAGAAAATTTTCGGAAACGAGAGAGGAGAGAAAAAGTAAATAGCTAATTGGAGATGAAAACAGAATTGAAAGTGCTTACGAATAGGCTTGATTCCTTTGTCTCGATCATGTTTACTTTCCCAATACACCAAATAAACATCATGCAAGTCCTCCAATGATTTTGGGCCTTTTTTGGACCAATTTTGGGGTACGATATATTGGCTGCGATTAATTTGAAGCAAAGCAAAATATCTTTTGCGCCAAGATTTGATGTTTTTGAGCTTTGCGAACGGTGGTGACTTGATCAACCAATCTTCAAGCAATATCTCACCGAGACTACTTACCATGTTCTTCTTAGTCATTGTGTTTGAGTAAGCGGGAAAATGGAGTTTCGATTACTGAAATATTTTTAGTGAAGTAACGATAGGCTTATGGTTCGAAACGAAACTCTACAATGCTTAATCTTTTTTTACTAAGTAACTTCTTTTTTACTATCAAGCACGTGTATTTTCTGGAGAATAAGGTCTGCTTCTACTATGACCGCCAATCATCACTTTAAGGACAGATAAACTGTAAACTGTCTTGTTCAAGAACGTTATAAAGACGTTGTAAACATTCCCATCAAACATGATTAAACATGTCAACACTTCACTGATTTAAAGTGGTCATCCAACTGTGGTCGAGTATTCGGTTTCAATATCCTGGACATTATAAAATGAAAGGAATCAATAAAAGAAATAGAACTGTTCAGACTCTTAAAGATCTACCACGATGATATATGCTTAACATAACTTCCTCAACGCATTCGGATTCTACCTTTAAATAATACGCGCCCTCTCTCGATTAATAATACGCCCTCTCTCGATTAAGCACCCTTTTCGATTTAAGCTCTCTTCAAGTCAAACTTTTTAATATGCTCTTAAATGAACGCCCAGGTCGTTTGAATAACTTTTCTGAACCAAAGGGAAATGCTTATTCCAGATAATTGGGGGAAAAGACGGCTTTCCTTGATGTCTTCTATTGGAACGTAAAGAACAGTAGGTGTTTTTGCTATGAGATGCATGCCTCCCTGTTGAAACATAGTGTATATAAACGGAGGTTTGATGTGACAAATAAAGGGGCGTAGAAAAGTATGTAATGATTTCATAATAGAAATCAGCGGGTAAGTGGATTAGGGCGCTGGAATAAAAGGGCGTAGAGTGGATAAGGGCACTGGAATAAATAGAATGGATGAGGGAAAAGATAGTATTTTCTTTTGAGATGTTGTTCTTTTGAAATCGCGGAAATGCGCTTTTTCACTCTTCAGCTCCCACCCCTAATGAATCCTTACCCGTTGACTTTTAAGAGAAGGAATCACCTTTCACATACTTTTTGTGACTCGGTTAAATGGTTAGCTACTAAGGCAACGCAACAACAAAAACAACAAAATTACTAAAAATAAATACAACTTTATAGGCTTTAGGCTGTAAATATAACTTTTCTGAAATAACTTGTGGTTTGGAGCAAAACACAACTTCTATTTGTGATAACAATTATAAATTAAAGGCTGATCTCGTTTAAAACTTCCAAATCAATCAAGAGAAGAACTACGACTGCTATGGTTGCTGTTGTTGTTGTTGTTGTTGTTGTTGTTGTTAGTGTTGCTGTTGTTGCGATGACTGTTGTAGTTTGTCTGTTTGTTTGTGTATTTGTTTTGTCACGTGTTCTAAACGTACGTGTATGAATTAAATAGAATGAAAATGATCTGCACTCAATTTTAAATCAGTATTGAAACCATTAAGAAGTGTGCGTTAAGTAACAAAAGGATGTTAGCATTTTAAGACCTAAGTGAAACATCCAAAGGGAGAGGAACGCAAAAGGTTATCATATAGAAAGAAGAGTGAAGAATCACACCCAACGATGAAACTCAGAAACAGATACCCTTAAACTAATGTCAGTAGCCGCGGTTGTTGTGCCTCTATTGCTGATAAAACGACTTTCCTAAATTTTGTTTTTATGGGAAACTGTTTAAAACAAACGCTATTGATTGGTGTTTAACTGCATGCTCAAAACCACCACACAGTTGCTTAGTGATGGAATTCTACACGTGTTGGGGAAAGAAGGACAAACGATCTGTTTTTAAAAGAATATTAAATGTGAAAGTCCATTGTTTTTCAAAGGACAACAATTCATCGAAATAATGTTAAAATTTAGATCATGTTCACCCATACATACATTCCATTTCGAATCATTTTTCATATCGGCTATAACAGTTATCCAATTGAAAATCGGAAGTAGTTTCGATTGGTCTTTTCATATACTGATGTTTGGAACTGCCAACGGTCTTCCCAAAATGGTGCCGTTTAAACATTATAATAACCCGAACATAAATTACACAATATCATGTTTTTGAGTTAGCAAGTTAATGTTGTTTAAGGTACGTCATATTTTGGTTGTGCCACCGTCGGTACACCCAAATATCCCGAATATTGATATTCACAGTAAAACAAGAATTGAACTGTTCCCGCTGTTTATGATGTTTTTAATCTTCTCTTCATCGTAGGTGTTTTTCTTCTCTCCATTGTAGTTGTTTAATAAACGAGTACTGCATATCCACCGATACATTTTGTGTGTGTTTTCGTAAGAAACGACTGGAGAAGAGAACGTCAACCATTTTTCTTTTTGAACTATTATTTTGCAAACAATATTTATACCCCAATTTCCGCTCCTCCTTTTGTTCCTTTTTCACTTCTTTTTCGGGTCCTTATCTCGCATCAGAATCATTTTTAAAGGCACTACGATGAACACAAAAATGCCGGCAACCGCCCAAATAACGATACCGACCAACATCATTTTTTCCATAATGTCGGCGAAAAAGTTTGGCGTCACTTCTTTTAATGAAAAATATTTATCTTGCATAACTAAGAACGGTGGCATCATTACGACAGACGTTACGACAAGCGATACAAAACATCCGGTGACGCACCTTGGTACTACGCAGTGACAATCACATTTTTCAGGATCAGTAGAGCGAAAATAGGCGATAAAACCTTTGTAAAACACAATTCCAAGAACAAGAATGAAATTTACATTCAGAGCTAAACTGCTCATAAACAGTATAGCTTCGAAATCCTTTTTCGACTTACACGTTGGTTCAACGTAACATTCCCAACACCCTAAACCTTTAGTACCTCGTTTCACGGCATATAAACCGACAATACAAGACATATTAGCCATGTCACATGGAAATGTCGCTAGATTAAACGTCATATTTTGAATTTTATGCCAAGTTGTGGGCTGGGGATTCCCAAGCCCGTCAGGCTCTCCCCACACCGGACATATGGCAAGTCGCAGATGTACAATAGTTTTGACAATGAAGTTTACAACAGCAACACCATAGAAACCCATCAATAAAAAAAGACTCATATTGAAGTTTAACAAAGCCGAGTCTAAATCCTTTGTTGCCAATCGTGATTTCATGTTACAAACCTCGATTTTAGCTGGCTTCACCACAGCTTTCGACGTGATATTTAAACCAGTTATATTTTTAATCGGTCCTGTGAATTTTGATTTTAGTGCTGGGTATTTCGCCATCGAAGCTAGTCCATCCATGACAGCTAAGTAATGAGCCCCGAGAACAAGCACACGAAAGATAAACAATTTTAACCACCTCTTCACCAAGATCATGTCCACTTCTACTTCCACCATATTTGTTTTTGTTCGCTCAATTGATTATGTAATTATTCAAAGCGATATCTTTCTTTCTGAAACTAAAGAAAGCAGTTCTTGTTTTCCTCCTTCTTCAATCTGGTAACTAAGGATCTTCAACATTTTCTGCTGTCCTTCATTTTACAATTTGCTGTTCGTGAAGCGATTCAACGGTATAATCTCGTTTGAAAGTTTTCATTTAATATTTAAATATCACAAAATGGATTTTCATTAAATATTTATTTTTTTATGAATTCACCTAGATGTCACCATATTTACGTGCTGTTCATACGGGGGACATTCATATACAAGCTCACTGAAACCATAGTCATTTGAAAAGTCCCTGGTCTGGACACTTGCACTCAATTTGATCACATGACTTATTACAACTTAATGCAAAGTAATTATTTACTGTCATGTGATCAATATGAGGGCAAAACATAGCCAAGTGTCTAGACCAGGGAATTTTCTAATGACTACGCCATAACCAATATCCATATACATAGCTAACCTTTATGTCGAAAAAAAGAGCCCTTCATGATAAAATTAGGGTCGGTTTACACTTGGCCGTTCCACTCATTTTATTTCGGATATTTTTTATTCGGTAATATAGAAGAGACTTTTTTACTCTTTCCATAGAGCATTTATGTGAAGAATACTTGGCCAAAATCGAGAAAAAGCCCTATGAATAACGTGAACTGTGTGAACTGGGCTTACATTGAGATAATTTCAAACAAAGTTTGCCTATTAAAAAGATCAAAGAAAAGATTAACAGTAAGTTGACTTCCAAACCAAAGAAGTTTCTATTGACTATGATCAAACAAAAACAATGTTTGTGGGTATGAAGGTCAACTCTCGTTAAAGAATTGGTGAATTTACATCGGAGTATAAAAATTCAACCGGAAATATGTATTTCGCAGATTGCGAGCTTTTTTTTTCAAATAAAAAACTTAAAGGGGCTACGACATGAATCACTCGATTCTTGCGCGTTTGTTTACATTTTTTTTACCATCGTCAGACGTTATATTATTCCATTGCTCGCTTCAAACTAAGACCCGGTGATTCGTGTCGTACCCTCTTTAAATACCGTTCTAATCCTCGGCATGAGGAGCTATTTACACTTCAATAACATATTATTAGATAGATATAATTGTGCACAATCATTTGATTGTCTTTCATATATTAAAGGCATATAGAACTACCCAGGGTCTATTTTAATTTAGTGAGTGCCACAAAATTCAAAATTTAAGCGAGAAAATATACAAACAGAAAGTACTAACCTGTTTTTACCATAAATTTTATTCTAAAAGAGCACAATGTTTATACTATCCAATAAAGCTGTCTAACCATTTAACAGAAAGAGAAAATTCTGGTAAAAGTTTACTAGAGTGCCTGTGAGAATTGCTCAAAAAAAAGATAGATAGGACCAAGAAAGGTTTTGAAGAATTACATTTAAAGAATGATAAAATGCACGAAAAACTGCTTGGCATAGGTTTCCTAATTTAAAATCAACCTGAATATTAGTTCCAGACAGTGAACTTGCTTTTTTTTATTTTTATTGTAAAGAATAATAAAAATGATTGCAAATCTATATATACATTGTGTACATTGGAATGCCTTGTGGCTGTGCTGTCAGCTACAAAAATCTGCCAGCCATGCAGAAGCCTAAAAACAAACAGAAACTGCAGCCAGAAAATTGTTGAGCTATTTTGAATAAAAATAAAGTTTTAAAAATTGGAGGTGGTGGTGAAGAAGCTGTGCTACACTTTCAAACATCTGTCTCCATCATCATTACAAAGTATACACACAAAACTTAGTTCTGTAATGTATTAAAAACTGCATAATTACACTAAGAATACTCGCCTTTTTTGAAGTAAAGTTTCTGTCTTCTTCACCCACGTTCGAGAATCGTTATCAACAAACCCGGAACTTCACGACATTTTATAACCCGTTTTCTTAGCAAACCAATTAGAGATCGAATTGATGAATGTTGAAGAAACGGGCAATAACAGATTCCGATACTCGAGAGGGTGTTGTGAAAGGGCGGAATTAACTGTACCGACTAAACAACGGAACCACCTGAGACGATCTGGACCAAGCTGAGACAAATTGAAACCACCAAAGAGATGAGCAGATCTCAGATCGTCTCAGGTGGTTCCGTTGTTTAGTCAGTACGGGAATTAACTGCGACATTACACACTAACTGAAAGATCACCTGCCTCGCGATGCTGACCAATAAGTGATACCCTGGGTAGTTTGGTATGCCTTTAATTGCTGATGTAAGCAAATAGTAGAATTGGTATAACCAATTACCAAACGTAGAACATTTTAAGACCTTCACTTTAGAAATTATAATATAATTTGAACTCACTAATCAGAATTTGCCTTTCAACAAGAAACTGTTTCGTCAAAATGTTTGAACAACACATATATATCCTGCACAACTTTATATATGTTGATGTTGGAGTTTTAAGAATCGAATCGAAATTATCTTAGGTACTCCGCAAAACGTTTCTTACTGAAAGTTCCCGTATAACAGTTAAAGTCTATTCTGATAAAAAGCAAACTCAAACTAAACTCAGCCTAGTCGATACATTAGACCCTAAAATACTGAAATAAATACATTTTCACATTGCATACGCAGTTAGCATTATATTCTCTAGTTCCATACATATATATATATTAACAGGTATCTTCCAAATTAGTGCTAGTTGGAACTGTATCCACTTGACGTCCCCTCACTTTCAGGATGAGAGTTTATTTGAATGCCTCCTAGAAACATACTCTTGGGTATCTGTATGTGATCACTACGACGGTTCAAAATATTGGAAAGCTTTTCTATATCGATACCACCTTTCCGTAATACACTTAATGTAAACGGGTTTAGGATAGGTGCCTCCGCCTCTGCAACCTTTAGTTCAGTGTCCTCTTCCGCCGTTCCTTTAACTAATGAGAACAAAATAAAGAATGTTATTCGCGAGAAAAGAAGAAACCGAACTGAAATGAACAAAATAAAAACGACATGCAATCGTATTTTTAAGAAGAATAAATGCTCTACTTGAAAAGTTTGGGAAAACATGGAAGATCGCATGATTGATATTATTCGAACATTAATGCGGTTTGACAATCGAATGTTACTGTTAATACATAATTCGAACACCATGTCTTAAATAGGGCGGTTAACATTTCTCTACCTATGCAATCTTTATGAAGCGATAAGACACTGGAAATTAAAAAATTAAATTAAAATTAAAATCAAAATATTTGAGCTACTAAAGCCTTCGCTTTGTTTCTTATAACAAATTACTTGTAATACTTTCGAGATCTTTCTCATATTGTCCTGTTAATGCATTGACACTGTCGAGTGACGAGCTTTGTTCAGTCAACACCGATTCACCAGCCATTTTACTGCAACAAAGAGAGTGATTAATTAATATGAAAAAAAACATTAGGAAGTTAACCGATTCTTGTACGACACTTACTTCCCCACGACAAAGTTCTGATGCGAAATGAATTCAAATTCATTCGTGAACGGATTAAACAAGCTGTAAGCGACTGTACGCATCGGCAACAGACCACCGTGTTTCAACTTAAATCGGTACGTATCGGATATAATCTAGAAATAACAAAATTCATCGAACAATGTTGGGCTTTAGGGGCATTATGGGTTAGATATCTTCTGTTCGACCCTCCTTCTGCCCCTAAGTGAACGTTCGAACCTTTTGATTTCACCCCACCCACAAGTACCCACCCTACAAAGAAAGATATATCTTATCTAAAACAACTAAACTCGCCTTAGATAAGTAAACGAGTTACAATAACATTATCATGAATTAATATCATGCAAACTCTATAGCCTATAGGGCTGATAATAGCACAATCAAATCTCGGTGAAACTTACCCTTTCCTGGTGCCTATTCTCCATCACGAGCCTGTTGGTTTCGCTTAAAGCTTTTATATCATCCTGATGGACAAACGTGTATTCACAATTTCCAATCATTTCTTCAGGATGGTAACCACAAATGGCGAGCACCCTCCATGGAAAAACAAAACAAAATGAAATAGAAACAAAAATATGAAGTCATTATCGTGTGAACTAACCCTTTAACAGATTAAACGACAGGTTTAAAGCTGGGTTTTCATTGAGCATCTTAAAACTTAAGAAACAACTATTGTAATCCATAAGGCGTGTATTTATCGTTTATCAACGTTTATTAAAACATTCATTTAACGTTTCAATTGCTTTGATTCCGCATTGCAGTTTATGTTTTTATATTCTCAAACCATTCCTAAACATTGGCTACTTTTACACTGAAAGATTATGTTCCCAAAGACTTAAAGATATACGTTAGCGATAAACGTCTAGTGGGAACCGTCCTTTACGAATACATTTTGTCAAATTTCTAAATGGAAATGATCTCAAAGACAGATCATTTTTGAAACTATCTGTCAGAACCGAGCCCACGGCTTAAAAATAAACATTTACCGATAAATTAGACACCTACCAACTTACTATTCCGTTAAAATTTGGAGGTAAAAATTCATAAAAAGTCCTTGAGACTGGTGAAAGGGTGTGTTTATATATCTTGCTTAGGTATATGACCAAAAAGTTGTAGTTTGAAACTAAAATGCTAAAAAACCCAAGAAAACAAAAACATCAATAACAACAAAAGAGAAGTAGATTAAAAGGTCCATACTTTTGGTCTACGGATATGTATTTGGCGCCAGCAGAGAGTCTTGATGAATACTGTTGTGAGGTTTTATCCAAATGATCCTTCTCGAGTATTGGTACAGCGATGCCAATGAAACAAGAGAAGGTTTTCAACTTCAGATTTTCGTCAACGTTATTCTCCGCAACACTATCATTGGCAAGCCATGACTTTAAGAAGCCACTGCATTGAACTATAGAGGAAAACAAAGGACGTCTACAAAACCACTCTATACAACAAGTAACGCCTTTGTATCTCCAGTATGAAAGTATTTTAAGAATGAAATTTCTAGGACCTTTTATACTGGGCATGTGTGGTTGCACGATGTAAATGAATGTTAGACATCGGAGATAACTAAGAAGTAAATCTCGATTGATTCACTGTAAGTCTACTGATTTGTATTGGCTCAGAGCAGTTGATCAATAACAAATCTCAAACGTTCCGATGAACCTTATTAAAGCTTATTAACACATTATGGACTTAATTTTTCCCCCGATTTATATTTTCCCCGATGAAGTAATGCTCGTAAATGTTCTACCGCATCACTTTAGCAAAAACAATCGAAATGTAATAAGAAGGAGCCTAGCCAATAAGAATCCTAACAAACTTTCCCAGTAAATACATTATCATATTAGCATTAGCATATAAGCAAGAATTCTGTCAGATTCTTTAGAAGGCGAGTGGAAATCAAGAAATTTTGAAAAATTACTCAGAAGGATGAAATAAAGAAGACATGATGATGGTTGTTGAGAGTTGATGATTACTTACCGGGAATGGTCTCCTTGCTTGGAATCTTGTGTTGGTACCTATTTGACAATGTAGCCAAGGAAGGATCGAACAGAGTTTGTTTGGCAGATTTTAAGCGAAATGAGAACGTTCGTTTCTGTCCCATATGACAGTTTGAGTTTATCGGCTTACCAACCAAGGGCAGTGATCGATAGGGCAACAGCATGTTAGTAATAGTTGCTACATCTCTCGGGTTTACAATATCCAATAAACTTCGGCCAACCAAATCCATCTTAAAGTTGTTATCATTCATATATCATTCATATATACAGTGTAAAATTTTTTGTGTAAAAATGGACAACTACTTACAGGGATATGACTGGTGTAATTCGAAATCGAGTCAGACAAATACAGGATTTGTGCCTTATCACAGCTCAACACTAACAAAAAACCATTTTGCTGTTCTTCTAGAATGTATTTCATTTCCTTTTCAGCAAAGGTAAATTGACGGTAAGTCTCTCTCGCAGTAGCATCCATGCAATCTAACAAAAAAAATAAAGAATACTTTAATGTCAGAAATCTTCGTGACATCTGATTCGCGAAATTAACTTCCCGCGAAAATACATCTTTTCTTCGATTCGTGTATGTATATGACCCTCCCGATAGTGATGGAAATTTTTTTGATATCTTAAATGAGGAGTTTATCAAAGGTTGAAATTAATTAAAGATAATGTTGAACATTAACCAGCTTTCGTCTTATACTGATCAATGCCATAAAATAAACAAATTAATAAAATAAACAAATTAATAAAATAAACAAATTAATAAATGCTTTAAAAATGTTTCATTTTCATCATTTGCGAAATTAAATTCTTAAAACATTTTTGGATTCTTGCTCTTTTGAAAAAATAAATTCTCGCGACATATTCGATCAATTCCCGAAAATTAACTCTGAAATCTGCTAGATTTCTTCCCGTGGAAATTTCTAACGTTAGAGTAATAGACAGGAAATGATAATTCAAAAGAAATGATTTTTCTGAGAGTGATGTAATGATTGTGAAAGTACTGCATTTGGTGGAATTTAGAATCATTCAATTTTCTGCAGCTCTCAAATTCACATTCTATTATTAACCGGTTAGCATGATCACCAGGCAAAACATTGAATTAGCAACTCATTAACAATAACTATTTCCTTATCCAAGTTGTAAGTAAATTAACAGGTCATGAACTAGAAATATAAAGTTAGTGACATTTTCCCGTGAATCGGGAAATTGAACGCCTAAATATGCCTCCCACCATGGTTGAGTAATCATACCTAACAAAATTATAATTGCTGATAGGAAAGGATTGATTTTGCAGTGAACTCCCGGTTATTAAAACCTCCAAGGGAAGTTGGAAAGTCGAACATGAGGAGTGAAAATAAGTGAAAATTACTTAAATCGATTTTTTCTAGCCACAAATAAGAGTTTCACACTAAACACTGGTGTTAATGTAACTAGTGTTCATTTGTGTGAAGAAAACTAGAAATGATGGACAACAGGAAATAACTAAAATATAAAACTTACTTAACATTCTCATGTGTTGGATAGCTAGTTCCAGGACCGAAAGTTTATCTAAACGATGGGATGCTTGCTGACACATCGGTACTAATGCTGATATCTCTCCGATTGTGCTATTTATCTTTATTCTTCTTTGCTTTTCAATTTGCCGATGATATGCCCTAAAACCACACTCACAATATTGGAACCATAACAAGACATCTTTACACAGCAGCAGGTAGAAGATTTGGAAGGCAAATTTCAAGAAAGACGTGTCCTAACTTAAATCATAAATAATTTAAAATCCTCTCATTCAAATAAATTTTGTTTTTACCAGAAATTTATGAAACTTAAACCTGAACTTAAAGGAGAGATCGCTTAAAGGGGAACTAAACATTCAGAATTTCACTTTTTTCAAATCTTTTTGTATTTACAAATCTACAAATCTAATCAGCATTTTTACAAGCAAACAATTCTTTGTATTTGCATAACACGACCTCCATAAATTCTGCTATGTAGCTGGTTAATTTCAGCTTGGAGCTGAGAAATGGCACATAAAAATCATAGCAAAAATCTGTTCATGAGGGTATCAGTCATCCCTGCTGTTGTAATTATGAAAATCTTTTTAACGATGAAATTGTAATGGTGGCACTACTTAAAGTGGATTAATTTGCACAGATGTTTGTGCTTTCCACAAAATTAAAACACATAAAATTTCAAATAACTTGGAAAAACATTTCTCTCTTACTTGTACGTGCTTGGTCTGTTTCTCCGTTCTTTTGACCCCCGATTGTTTAAAGAATCAGATTGAGAGTCACTGTTGCCATCATCAGTTGATAACTTTTGTGGAGACGTAGAATCTTAAAGTAAAACATTAAATTTTTGACGATGTAACAAATACATCCTTATAACAAACACTTTTTTATTCCACTGAGGGAACCTATGGTGGCCGAAGTACTTTCAGCAAATGGAAATGTCACAGCAAAAGCAACTTTCCATTTATATTTCAGTTTAAATGTTTTCTTTTTACAAGCTTTATATATTTCTTTCCCAAAGGACTTTATCAGTTAAGTTTTCTTAAGGTTTGAATAGAAGCTACAATTTTCAAGTTCAATTTTCTAAAAATAATATTGTACTAAAATTGATCCTAAATTGTTGCATGTAATTTGTAAAAAAAATTATTTAAATTAATAATGTAAAAACACAAATCAATAATCAAAATTTATTTGAATAAAATTAAACTGGTTTGATTTTAGAAGACAGTTTGTTTTGTTCTTGTGACCATGCTCCATATTTTTCATGTTGTTAATTCTTAAACATCAAAGCCGATACAATTTCTGGTTTGATTTTTCTTCAGTCATATAGAATAAGTCCACTTAAAAGTAATTATGAAAACCAAATAATTCTTTTCTTTCTCGTCCACTTATGTTGGTTTCATTTTATTAACTGCGGAAAAATTGTTATTCAAGTTGTTCTATATATTGCTACATGTATGCACTCAAAAATTTTAAATAAATTTAGCAACTGCAACATCCTGAAAAAGAAAACACTATTCTGATCAATATTATTTTTAGAAAATTGAACTAGAAAATTGTAGCAGCTATTTGATATACTTTTCCAAGGAATTGAGTTTAATTCTTTTGAACATTCTTTTTATTTCGTTTGTTAGTTTCAGTTCTTATTGTGAGCACTTCGGGCCAGCTAGGTACCTTGTAAAGATTACAGTTAATGAATGTTTACTTTCTGCAAGTGATTTAACATCAGATGTATGGAAATCTTCTTCTTGTGGTTCATCGTTTATACCATTGCTATCTAATGTTTTACCTTTTGATCTTTTTGGAGAAAAGAACTCATCGTCACTATAAAAGATATCAATTTTCATGATTCAACATATACATACAATGAAAATTGAACTTATGATACTCCAAAAATTAAGTTTCAGAACCTAAGGAAAGAATTCCTTAGGTTTTGAGGATACACTACTCAAATTACCCCACACTATTATACTGTAAAGAATTGATGGTGAAACTCCATGATTATTATATTGTTTCAAGTGTTTGGCTTGTCATATAGGTCTCATATGGTATAGTTTCTTAGGCTTTCCAGAGAATGATTTGCTCAAAGATTGAATGTGAGCTTCCCACGATAACTTTGAATCAATAGTCACATCAAGACATGTAGAATTGTTAATGGCATTAATTGGCTTGTTGTTGATGCTTATATTTTGCATTAGGCAGATGAATCTTCCATAATAATATGTCACACATGAAAATAATCTTAAAATATTATTATTTTTTAAAATCGAGAAATAACTTTGTGAAACAGGTGCTTTATATAAAATGTGTCTGAAAAAGATTATTTCCTCAAATATTATTATTATTATTATTATTACAATTTGATTATCTTATATGTGTGTTTTGCATCGTATTTTAGTAATATTTTTGAGAAAAAAAAACAAGAACCATATGGTGCAAAACAGTAGCAGGCAATAGCGGTGGGGTAGTTTGTCGTGCAACTTTGTCCTGTAAGTGACACCTGTGTAGAGAAAGATAGAAACTGATCTAGAAAAAAAAGTCAAACAGTCTTTTTTGTCTGAAGTCATCTAAGTGTAAGTCATGTTTCAGGACATTAAAAATTAAGCTGAGTTGTTTCTAAAGTTTCATTATAGGACCCCTTTCATACAACTTTCCCCGTATGTGACAGCGAAACCTCTTTTGTTTTTGATCGTCTCTATTGAACTGTATTAAGAACTTATAGGTACATAAAGGCAATTTGATTATTATAAGACAATTACACAGAGGCTACCCTGGGTAAACATTAATAATAATAATAAGAAGAAGAACTAATAGGCATATAAGTTTTACTAACATATTAACTTTAGTTGACTTTTCTCTTTGCAGCTTTCAATTTTAAAAAATATTCTTGTTAAATTTGTTCATATTTATAATGTTTTTTAATGAGCTTACATATATTTTATCAGTTGCATCAAAGAGATGATAAAAAATATATTTAGTTTAAATTCTTGGCAATGTTTCTGAAAAATTGTTCAATTATATGCTTTATTTATATTCATATGAACTTTCATATGTCTAAGGTTTTTTATAAAGAAAATAATGACTTTTTATCTTGGTCATTTAATGTAGAATTCATCAGGCATAGTTTTGACTGTGTTTGACTATGTTGAAGCAATGCAAGCAATATTTTTCATTAAAAATAGAGAATGTTTGAACCCAGCTGGAAATAGAGTTTTGCCTCAGTAAGTTCTTGTTTTTTCAGATATCATACACCCCAATGAAACAGGAAAAGCTAAAACTTAAAAGTTAACATCTTTTCTCTTGATTAAAAGTCAAAAAGAACTTGCTGGACGTACGGGACATTTTTTTCATGACTGCCTAACTTGTAGACATATTTTGGTTTTGGATAGCCCTACCTTATACCTTTTGATGGATTAGTAAAATTTGGCATTTTGCTTTTTTGATGCAAAAAAAACCCATATTCCATACTTGCCCCTGATTATCATTGTCTGTAGGCAAACAATTATAATGGCGAAGAATGTGTGTACATTTTGGAAGGGGACCCACCTCCAAATACCAAATAAAGTTAAAATCACCTGGACATATATATGTCCGACCTAAAAAGAGTTTGTTTGGACATTTTGTACTTCCTACTTTTAAAAATTATTTTGAGCCCTGCCCGCGCAACACTGCTTGGGCCAGTGTCTTGTGAAATACCAACAACATTGGGTTCAAATGGGAAGGTATGCATGGTGATGTTTATCTATGTCTACGTAACTCATTTAGTACAGTTACTAACATTAAAAAAGCAGGGTTATGTTTACGCACCATGAGCTTTGAATTTTTTATGTGTAATTTTTTCTATTACGCAAATTTCATACAATTGGTGGAGAAAAAATTGCACATAAAGAAATGAAAAATTTATTGAAGTACTTGTACTGAAGCCCTTAGGTTTCAATCTCCAGTCGGAAATAATGAAAGATGTTACCTTCAGCTACCTGTAAACATTCTGATAGCCATTGACAGGGTGACACGTAGAAACTTTGTTGGTTTTGTGTAATTTTTTCACAGCTTATACATATAATTATACTTTTTGGAAAGAATATTGAATACTTAACATTAAGCATGATTTCATTACTCCTTTGCTCTACTTTGCTGTTCTCTAACATATCATGGTAATGAGTAATTTCACGGTCAATGGAGTGACAAACAAAAATCTTAAAATATATACTCACCAGATGGAAACCCACAAGGAGTGAGCTTAAATGTTGCGTAATTATGCCGTAGTTGAGTTTGGACTGGAACACAAGTGCAAAATGTTGTAGGACAATCAAAACAAGAAAGTCATGGTAATTTATTACATATACGCTATACACAAATTAATAGCGAGGGGCTATTTATATTTAATAAAGAAACTCTCACAACAAGGGATCTCCCAAGAAGGGTCTTTAGCAGAGATGTGTTTGCATAAAAATGGCCACTTACGCCTTGCAAAGTGACAATTCTAATGAAGATTTAAATATCAGGTATTCCAGCTATATCTATTATATCTCATTTCCAAAAAGCCAAAAACTAAAATCTAGCTGGCTGCTAGCTATGCACAAAACACCATAAAGTTCTATGCTCACATTATTATGTAACAAACCATTAAATCAAATTTAGCGTCTTTTAAATGTGTTTTTTAAAGCGTAGAATTTCATCTTCGCTGCTCTTATAACTGAAAACTGGCAATACTCTAACAAATTGGTAAAACCAATTCTAAATTTACGTAGTAAAACACGGCACCACAATCCTAAACTTACATAATAAACGCGTTTCATCCATAGACAATAATAATTCATGTACCTTCTAGAAATAATTCGTTTCTCCACCCGAGTTAAGGCAAAATTATCATCCATAACATGCCAAACCAAGAGAGTAAATGTGACTTAGATCCGACTTTAAATATTTCAGAATTAAAAATTTAAAAATACATCGTCTTTATCTAAATCGCGAGTCCTGAATGGCCGAGTTGACTTTCATTTCGAGAACATGATGGTTTAAATCCGTTGAGAGATTAGCTGTTTTTATGCTGGGACTAATTTATGAATTAACCACTTTGTAGTCAACTTAAAAACTGCCTAGACTACTTTAAACTGCATTTTTTAAAAGTGGTAATCCCCCTAGAAACTTTAAAATGACGTACGACGTACAAACTGTACCCCAGCAAATAATTGTTTCGGCATTCATGAATAATTAATGTCCAAACTATGCCTTTCTTAAAAAGTCACTATTGCGTTGGGAATCTTCTGGAAGAGAGGCGTTGTTTCTCACTTAAATATACGGTGGCCCACAAGCTTCACGGCATGTAACAAAACTTCATGGCAAGTAACAGAACTCCACGGCAAGTAACAAAACTTCACGGCAAAACAAAAAACATCACACCCAGCAAAATAAAAAACTTCACGACAAGTAAATAACAAAACGGGCGCCTTCATTGCGACATAATGGGACTTTCAGTAGTGGCAAATCG
The DNA here is from genome assembly GCA_039566895.2 of Turritopsis rubra. Taxonomy (NCBI): domain Eukaryota; kingdom Metazoa; phylum Cnidaria; class Hydrozoa; order Anthoathecata; family Oceaniidae; genus Turritopsis; species Turritopsis rubra. The sequence continues at coordinate 14,186,919 of CM077630.1, forward strand.
TACTTTCCAACCCTTGGGGGACTGCTCGTTAAAATTTGATTTGTCTTTTTTCTCTATAATTATCATCAAAGGATCAAAGGATCAACAATGTATTATATATTTTTTTGACAATATACCTTACGGTAAAAGAAAAGTCGGCAAAAAAAAGTCGGCAAAAATAAAAAGTCGGCAAAAAATTTAGTCACTTAGACAAAAATTAGTCACTTTTTGCCGACTAAATTTTTGAATTTAGTCACTTTTTGCCGACTAATTTCCAGACAAAAAATTACCAAGAAAGTTTGAATTTTCATAGTTTTGTCTTTCAACAAAAACAACAAAAAGGTAAGGTAAAAAAATTTAAGATTAATCAATTTCAATAACTATTTTTTCCTGCATTTGCACATTTTCTTTGTTTTGGTTCTGAACTATTGGTTCTACTTGATTCTCTTTTCCTTCTTGTTCAATCGTAGTTTGTCCGGGTTCCGTTTGTCCATCGCCGTCGTTCAATTTACCTCAATTAAATTTTCGTCGTCACTTTCCTCGTCTTTGCTTTCATCTTCTCTCATTCCTGTATACTCGTAATTATACAAGGTAGACACAAATTCTTTCATTGGTTCAAATATTTGTTCATTCTTGACGGAAAACGTCAGAAGCAACGGCACCTCAACTCCACCTGCAGGAATAGGAGAAGGCTTGTAATTTGTAGATACTAAATGCCCAGATATTTCACTCTCTTCCTTCATGAAAAAATAGCAGTGACGCGAAATTTCTTGGCAACAAAAAAGAAAAGAAAAAAAAATCGGCAAAAAACTTTGGTCGGTAAAAGAAAAATCGGCAAAAATTGTTAGTCGGCAAAAAATATTAGGCACTTGGCGAAAATTTAGTCACTTTTTGCCGACTTTTTTTTTACCGATAAGGTATTTCGATGTATTAATTGACATCATCATCAGGTCTAAATAAAATGTAAAAAGTACAATACAGTAAAACTGTTGGCTAAAAACATCTACATATACATCAACTTCTCTGTACACAGTTAAAAATAAATTTTAAATGAAATTTTAATTTTTATAAACAGTGTGCGACTTTTATATTCATCTTTAGTGTTAATGGTAGGTTAAATGGCTTTTATACACAGTGCTTCCTAGTGCCATTTAATTGAATTCTGACTTGCTAAATGCAACAATTATCTTGACATCATTGTGAGCGTCGCGTTACATGCATGGAAATGATTTCCCACTGGAGTGCCGATCCTTTTGTGTTCTCTAATGCGGGTTAGCAAATGTCTGGTCGTCTGACCAACATAACACGACTGACAGCGTGAACAATTAATCTGGTATACTACTCCGCTTTTTATTGGTTTTTCTACTGGTGCTTTCAAAGACGGCAATACTGTTTTCAATTTCTTGATGGTGGTAATCACTTTACACGGTGCATTCATGCCCTTTAATGATCGTTCAAAACTCTCAGTCACTTTTCCACGATACTGTAGAAAAATTGACTTCTTTTCCGGTTCTTCTTCTTTTTTTTCTTTTTCTTCTTCCGTTTGTGTAGGTTGACAAATCTTTTCTAAAGTTCTTTTGAAGATCGGTTCAAAGAATGATGGTGGATATTGGTTTCTTTTCAGTAGAGATTTCGCTTTTTCAATGCTAGTTTGGAAGTTCTCCTACGTACTATATGCGTGATGAATACGATAAAAACTACTGATCGTTTGTACTTGTTTGGTACTAATGAATGAAAATTCATTGTCAGCCCCGTATCCGTCGCTTTTGAATACCATGTCGACGTTAGCTTATCACCAGAATGTAAGATCTTCATGTCAAGAAAGGGAATTTAGCTCCCTTCCTCTCTTTCACACGTAAAATGTAGTTTTGGGTGGTAGTCGTTGATTTCGTTCAGCTTCTCATCAATCTGATTGGTCTTAATGTCCTGAAGGATATCGTCCATATATCTGGCAAACAGTTTAGCCTCGCCTTTCACCTTGCTATCAAATCTACTTAAGCAACCATTTGTTAAGTATGGCGCAGGTAGACTGCCCATTGCTAGTCCATCTTTTTGACGATAATACCCGTTATGCGTAAGCATTAGAACGTTACAACTGCATAGTGATATCCTTCGGGACATTAAGACCAATCAAATTTTAACAAGCAGTCCCCCGAAGTGATGAAAAGTATCCTCTATACGTGCACTATTTTGCTGGGTGTGATGTTTTTTGTTTTGCCGTGAAGTTTTGTTACTTGCCGTGGAGTTCTGTTACTTGCCATGAAGTTTTGTTACATGCCGTGAAGTTTTTTGTTTTGCTGTGACTCTTGTGGGCCACCGTATAAATGAAGCGTAAGCGGCTGGTACGTGCAATGAGCGACGAAAATTTGCCCAAAAATTCATTTTAAGAAATTAGGACTATTAAATTTAGAATTTGATGAAATTGGTCAATTTGGGCAGATTTGACGACCCACCGTGGGGCCAGATAATTAGACAGGCAGCTACGATGTCAAAAAACTGAACGGGGAGGTGAATTTATAATTTTGCCTTTAAACGAACTCCAAACACGTATTGAAATGAAAAAAGTTTACCGGACACCTTCAATTTATCTAAGGCCCTTGTCCAGGAAATGTCAATGTATTATATACCATTCGATAGCAAATTTTATGTTTTTGTCTTGAGATGATGTGTCCTTTCGTGTAGAAATTTCACAGAAAACATTAAATAAAAGCGTTCGTAATAAACCTTGCTTGAAAAGATTCATTCTTTCTTAGTTCCTTGAATGCTTTGGATTTCACCAATCACCAATCCAAAGCATGAAGTGCACGAAGTGCGGCGCAACAATCTTTCATATGTTGAACTGATAGGTGGGCGTGTTGGTTGCAGCATAAAAAAAATTTTTTCAGCCGCTCCTTTTGTATGTGTATTTTACTTCCATATATCTGCATCGATGATAAACATTTTGAAGCTTAAAATTATCATCAACTACACTACATCAAGACGTTTACTATGCCGATCTCTTTTTCCTGCAGAAAACTTGTTCCTCTTTCTTATTCGCAGTTTCACTTTCATCTTCCGTGTATCTTTGATAATTGAGGGTAATGGTTGTAGCATGTGTAGTCCAAGCAAACATTTTCATCACAGCTGTACCAATAGGGATGGTCCTTGACATGAATTACGTATTACATCGAATGGTAACAATGTAGAATACATAGTAAAATGTAGAACACCCAGGAAAAAGTTTAAAGGGGTGTACACGGGATTGGATCCAAACGGAGGGTACAGATAGTGTAACATATTTCCATTTCTGTATACTTCACGGGTTCTGTGGGTCCGATACCGTTTGGATATAACCCCCAAAATACCCCATTGAAACGGGTTTTCCTTCCCGTACTGTTTCCATATTAGTGGAAATCCCCTTATTATAATCTGTTCTAAAGATATTCTATTGCTTTCAATGAAAAAAGGGATAAAATAATAAATTACACATGCGATTCTTAGCGGGGAAACTAATTTAACATGTGATGTAACATGTTACATTGGCTTCAATACTACCAAAGAAATGGTAAATATTTATCAAATCATTTATCAATCAGACCAACTTTTCATACACTTCTTGTACTCCTACAAAATATCGAAAAAACAACAAAAAAGCGCAAAAATCTCGTCAATTTCTTCCCCTTTCAGTTGATTTTAGAATTGGCCGGCGATATTGAATGGAAGCCTGGTCATTTTTTTCCTGCAAAAGTAGTTTGCGGATCATTTAGTCAAGGCAATATTCGTTTTGATGAATCTGCTGGGAAACAGTGTGCATGCAATGCATTATGGTCCATTTGCTATTCAGTTATAAAGAATTTACTTATTGTTTGGCGTAAAGTTGTGATATTTTTAACAGACTCATCGATCAAGCCCTGTGATGTAATGAGGAAATCACCGAGAATATTTAATTCGTACTGTAAATTTTGATCCAAGAGGCCAGTTTTACTTGAATCTCTAGTAAAGTTCCATGTATATCTGTATTTTATATTAATTTTGGTTATTCCCATTGTAGTGAAGAAAATATACGACCGAAAATAAAAAACTTTTCAACGTAAATTTGGAATGAGAAGAAAAATGTCAGTATAACGTACATATCATAATTCAACCTCGTCCCCAGGGCTTCTTGCCACTGCTGTTCAAAGCTTCTTGCCACGTCAATGGGACGAGGTTGATCCATAATTGTATGTTTATGAATCTTCATAATAAAATTATAATGTTCTTAAAACAAAATTTTGACAACAAAAAACATTCAGTAGTCTTCAAAAGTTATATCTTTTATAAATAAATTAAAATCAAAAGTATAAAACTGTGACAGTAAGAGATATATTATGTTATCTAAAAAACTTTATATTTATATAAATAAATGCTATAAATAAATATGTTTTGTTCAAGGGTCAAGTCCCCATTTATCATCATCCACTGAGATTCCACTAGCTCCCACGCTGCCAATATTGGAAATCGATCCGACGCCGCCACAATCTAACCATTCTCGCCCAATGTGTTCAGGGTAATTATTTGCTACACGAACGTGTCTAAAAAAGTAGGTTAAATCTGTCATAGTTAAAGATAGGTAGATAGATAGATAGATAGATAATTTATTTCACTCTTTACAATGGAACTTTACAAAACACTCCAAGATAGAGGAGACCACTCTAATGAGAAACCCTAGTCAAGAGAGCGTCCACCTGAAAATCAGTCTAATGATTAACTAATAGTATAGAGTTGATTAATATAATATAATGGACTACTATCTTTGGACAAATGTAACTTAAGCTAACTTCGTCCTGTAAGAACCAATGAAAAAACCAATGAAACAACCCAGTGGGCACAATCTTCAAAATGCCTCAGTGGAGGAGTGTTTTTTATTGAAACAGCAGGTGATATTGCTTGCCATTCCCATAGAAAACACTCCTCCACAGAGACCTTTTGAACATTTTGCATGATATCGAAACCTGAAACATGTTCAGACCGAAAACATGGAGAGAAAAAATAAGGAGGGGCGCAGTCGATTAATTTTGAACGTATCTTACTTACTATGAACAAACCTTTTTGGTTGGGAATACCTCGAATCTTATTAGATAAATTATCCTATTCATTACTTACTTATCATTGAGCAGATAATATTGATTTCCCGAAATGAAAAACGTTTTACGATCACTTGCAGAACTATAAGCTGCGTCGATTTGTTTTGGAAGACCTCTCCATGCGTATTGCGTAACTCGCGGGTATCCGGCATCAAATTGCTTGTTGTCGTTATTGTAACGCCAGTAATGACGACCGGCAAAGAAATAAGTGCGACCGTTTCGATGCCAAGTCATGACTGCATTAATTCGACTGACCCAGGTTGGAAACTTCAGGTTTAGCGGGTTTGCTTCACCAGGTACGTTACCATGGATACTATGTGGTCCAGAACGGTAGCGAAAGTGTTGAAAAACATAATATCTTAAAAAAAAAAAATAAAACATTACGAATTTAAAGAGCTCTTTAAAAATACTTCCAAAAAACCCTGAGAAAAACTTACTTGTTGCCAACAAAGAATACGGTATTCTCTTTCCCATTAATTTTCCTTGTGTTATATGCAGCATCAATGGAACCTTTCAAACGAGATTTCGGCAAATAATTCGATAGTCTTACTGGACCATATCGTATACCGCCGTTCTTGTTTAGGAAATACAACTTTCCATTGTTCGTTAAAAGGATATTCATTTTTGAGTAAGAGTTATAATAAACAGCAGAAATTTTGCCCTGTGGACATTTTTGGCTATCAGGTACAGGACGTGTTTTTGGTGTCGTTGGTCTTGTTGTCGCTCTTGTCGTCGTAGTTGTCGTAGTTGTCGTCGGCGTGGTTGCCGTGGTTGTTGATTTAGTTGTTTTGATTCTCTTCGATCCTGAAATATAATTCCCTGGCTTTCTACTCAATCTGTTAATTACGTTTACCCACTTGGTCGACTACAAGACTACTTAGTTTTATTATATATACATATATTATAAATATAACATCTAAGTTATTATTTAGTTTTCACCTTTATTTAATTTTAACCCTCAAGATTTCCGTTCTCTTAGAGGCCGTTTCCATGCTTTGAGATTTCAAACCGCTTTGAAAAATTGAGCTGTTAAGTGCATACGGATCTTTTTTGCTGCATTTTTAATAAAGTTTGAACATAATGGCGGAAAATCCCCTCAGAGTGGGACATCTCACAAACTAAACAGAAGTTGTGCATGTGACGTATAGAAAAACTAGACCGCTGTATCGATAAACAGACTTTCACTTCGGGGAGCAGTGTTAACATGGAAATTTCAAACCGGTTTGAGATTTAAAATTGACCGGAGTGAAACTACACCCGAAGTGAATTTCACTTCGCCCGAAGTCATGTTAACAGTAATAAGAATTGCAACATGCATCGAAGTGAAGTTTTTCATTTCAAACCGATTTGAGTTCACTTCGGGTCTCATGTAAATGGCCTCTTAGTCTGATGTACATTTTTTTAATATCCAAACATAAAATTAAACGTTCTTACCATAAAGTGATTGGATACCAATGATGTCATCGTAATTCAATTTAAAGCCTGGTTTATACTTGGTGTACCACGGATACATTACAGCCTCTCGAACGTTAGAGTGTTCCAAGCCAATCGAATGTCCTAATAGTAAGTATTATTAAGATCATTAGGTTAGGAATTGGAAGGCATAAAGTGTTTTTTACACACGGATAAAGCGTCTCACGTTTCTGAAAGTACTTTTAAAGTTTAAACAAACAAACAAACAAACAAACAACAAACGTATTCTTGTATTTTTAGAAAAGAACTTACCGATTTCATGCGTTGCAACCCACAATAAGTTTCTCCCTCGTGTAGACCCCACTGTAAAAGGCTCATGATCGTCAAAATGAACATCACCACTCAATCCCTTATTGTTATGTGGATAAAACGCATGGGCAAGCGTACCACCTTCACCATCAAAAGCATAAGGATCACCATGACTGTATGTGACAAATTTTACCCAAATGTCTGGGTTTTGGCCAGATATTTCTGTAAACTCTAGATTTGTTACATCACTCCAAAAGCGAAATGCTTGGTACATAACGCGACGGATTGTTTTACGATCGAGAGTGCGACCACGTCCTACCAGTCGCCATGTTAATTTTGTCTGAAAGCAAGGTTGAGATAAGTAAAACTGTCACCATTTACAGAAAATAAATACATCAATTCATAAGAATATAGTTGATCGTGGCAGAACTATTACTACGAGCTTACTTTACTCCATTTTGACCCTTGATGGATGAAGCGTCTCGTTTTCACTTTAATTTTAGGATCCTGTAAACCACATCGTGGCAGTGTCATCTGGACTTTTGTGCTTTTATCAAGTTGGCCTATCAAAAAAAAAAGAAGAAGATTTTAATAAGCAAGAGTTGTCTGGAGAGAGTAACGAATGCGCAATAAAATCTACATACCTGTCATTTTCAAGTTTGCAAAATATTGAAATCTTTTTAGTGCTTCTTCAACGTTTGTTGTAAACTTATCCATGTATCCAAAACGACGTAAGTATTTCTAAAAAGGAAGTGATCAATTTCTTTGATATGTTTTGTGGGAACATTCAATTCGAGGAACCTTATAATTGAGAAATATCTTTACTGAAAGAAATATTTTTAATGGAAACTTTTCCAGATGATCAAATTTACTTTCGTACTTTTTGGGAAAGCTGAAGTTCTGGGGAATCGTATCCGCAAGTCCGTATCTTTGGTATCTACTCAATTCTTAATTTTCTTGCAAAAAGTTAGCGCTAAATTTAGTCATAGTTCACACCAGAGGGAAATGTCTTTTTTTCCAAATTTACCATTGTTTTTTACTAACCTTTGCTCCATCAGCATCTGGTTCTTTTGTTGCATTATTTAACACCACATGCAAGGTTAACACAAAAAGAAATATCCCAAATCTAGGAACCATGTTCTGTTTTCTTCAATTTTCTATCTCTACAGAAAAGAGGTTTGGATCTTAAGTCACATATACTAATTTGGTTAAGCTTTATATATACAGTATTACTTATATCACGTCGTCGTAGAAGCAACCCCTATAATTCGCTTCATGTTTCTCCCGCAAAGGAAAGAAAACCTTGAATAATATAACTCTGTGACACGGTTTACAATAAGTGATACATTTGCTTCTTTATTTCAACTCCAAGCAAAGTCGACATAACAACTAAAAATTCAAGTCGTTAAAATTTCATCTAACTACGGTTTACTTGTTACTTCTAAAACAGCTTCGATATGAAATATAATGAAAAATCGACTGCTTTTATACTGACAAAAATTTTCCTGAATAAACACTATGAACTCATTTTACTTACGTCTTCCCAAATATAAATAAAAAGATTTTATATGTGACGTCATGAAAAATTAAAAAAATATCTCTGAGAAGAAAACGACAGATGATGATGTTGTTGTGCCAGTTTCGAAATATTGGTTCACGTGACCTTATAAGCATAAATTCACTCTTATGAAGGGCTTATTTATTTACTATTGTCGTGAAAATGATGACCTTTGTGGTTTCCGAAAAATGGATCAGTGATGAGTTGTATTAGTTCAATCATCATTTTTGTCACATGTAGCTAATTTTACGCTCTCCTCCTTCACAGATTTTCTAAATTAGGACCTCGTTCAGAAGTTATGCTGTTGTTATAACAACATCATTTGAGATGGCTAGTAATATAGCTAATAATAGGAAGGTGATTATTAAGATGTTTCACTTAACTCACACTAACAGAGAGGTTGAGAAAAGTAATGTTAAATGTATCTCCCTCCTCCGTCGTAATGATACAGTCCTTCTTTATTTGTCTGACGTCACTGAAATTAATGTGAATCTAGAATGCAACGCGAGAATCGAATCAGAATTTCTGTTTGAATAATCTCTAGACTAACAGTGTTTTATTTTTCTGAACTGAATATCCTAACGTCATCACTAAACGAACGGATGTGGTGTGGTCAATATAATCTAACGTGTCAATGTGAAATTCCTGACAATGACAATTTAATCCTTTATGGAAACAAAGTGGATGTAATCTTGTTTCAAGTTTCGATTGAGCAATTCTTCAATTTATATTATTTTATTGCGTTCACCAACAGTGTTCACTTGAACAACAGATAAACGAACAGTGCGTATAATGTATATTATACGCGTTTTCATTAAACCCAGTCAACACAAAAAGCAATTTGTTTTCATTCTTTACAATCTCATAACCTTTTATAAAGAATGACTTTTAATGTCTTTTAAATAGCTAGCATCCTTCAGATGTGACATGAGCTTGCTATGAGGGTTACATGTATTTACATATATACCGTATAAGGCTTTTTACCCTGGTATTTATTGGCGTTATTTTTGAAAAGTCCACAGATATACTTTTCCAGACAAACAACTAACGCCGGCCGTTTTAACGCCATTAAAGGACGGCGTAAAAAAGTCTTGAGAACAATTGATGACGGAGTTACTTTTGATGAGGTTTTAAATTTCAACGGTATCAGCAAATTCCAATGGGAATGACGTCCTTTATTATTTATATTTAGACGGAGAAATGATGACAAATTAAGTGCATCTATCAATGACGCCTGTTAAGAATATTTTGTGATTTTCTTCACATTCATTCAACTGTTATGTTTTTAAAAGAAAATAGATCACGTTTATTTTGTATATTTGAAAAACGCTGTAAGGGTTTTTTTTATACCTGAGGCCAGTAGGCGAGATCGAGATCTCTTGAGATATCTTTTACCTGTTTATACTTGGCTTGCCAGATTAATATATTGATTAGCCAAATATTTTGCTTTGAACAGCAGATATATTTGAACAAGTGAGTTATCTCTAAATTACTGCCGTATAAACACGAGATAACTTGTTCATGATGAATAAGAAACGTTAATTGATTAAGTAGGAAATTAAGTCAAAAAAATGCATCTTGTTAGTTACATCGTGCTATTCCCATTTTTCTTTCTCGTATAAAAACTAAACCAAGACTATATGAACCGTCTGACCGAGTTATCTCGCTTATTCGATATATCGGTATATGAAATGCTCCTAAGAAGAGAGAAAGAACTTTCTCTAAATTAAGAACTTAGTAATTGGTTTATTTTTATCATAATATACATTTGCTGTCATTTCTGCCAGTTTATATTGGCCTTGAAAATATTCAAGAAGTCTACAAGGAGAACGTGATCATGTTCGATGTGTACTTGTTGATAGTGGCACAACTTCTAATACATTAATGATGTTTTTTATTTTCTAAATAAATAACATGAGGGTTTATAGTGTAAGTAGATAATATTTATAGTCTGTAGTGTTGTGTTTTGTCCACTAATTTCTTGTATATATATCATGAACGCACGTGCGGAAGATTTATTTTGAAACCACAATAGTTATGCTGGAAGGAACTTTTTGTGGGGTGGCATTTAATGGCCACATAACGTAATAAGGACAATTAGAGTGCAGCCCATAAGAAACTCACAAAGGAACAACACGAAAGATATTCGTGTACGTGTTACATGAGGTCATTACTAAAATCTTTTGAGCTTTATGTTTAGATAATTGAGGACAGAATTTTTGGCGTTTTCCAAAACAAACGGCCACCGACAACTTACCACCGACCCGATGCGGTCAAATTTTTTTATTCATTTCAGAAATTTATAGAAAATAAAAGTCACGGCACATGCCTTTATTTTTTTCAAAGAAAAAAATTTGAGAAAAGTGTATTGAAATTTAGTGAAACAATAAATCTGGAGCCTTTGGGAACGAGCATGATCAAATGCTATGTATGTGTAAGAGTAACCGAAGCAATTTTGCGCATCCAGTATCATCATTACGTCTGTGATGCTATTGAAAACAAAAAGTTTCGTTAATTCATAAAAGGAGCGGTATTTTGTTGATCTCGTAAGGTTTACTATGTCTTTAACCTATAACTTTAACATATACGCATGATTTGTGTAGGTCGGTGGCATCACCCGTGAGTCCCGTTCGGATTATGTGAGTGATAACGTCGAAACCCGGTCCAATCTCCCACATGTATACACAATGCTAGCGTGATGCTAGTACGTAAAAAGACGTGTATTATAACAGGAAAGATAAAACGCCCAGTATGATACGTAGTTATAACGCCCAGTATGATACGTAGTTATAACGCCCAGTATGATATATTTTTGATACGTAGTTAAATAATTGCTTGAAAAAGATAATTTAAGACAACTTTAAAATAAATATTAAAGACAATGTGTTGTTATAAATATAGCAATATCTGACATCATGATGATTTCAGCACATGAGCATGAACAATAACAGGTGAGAGACAAGAAAAGGAATTATTGTATTGTTTGATTTTCATGAAAGTAGGACGTGAATTATCGTTTGGTCATAACGATAAGCTACTGTTTTTTGTTGCTTTTAATGATGACTTTCATAGAAGTAACTGAAAGGTCTGTATCGGTAATGATGATGTCAACACGAGGTGGTAAAATTAATTCAATCAATCATAAAAAAAAATAAAGATTAACAAGATGCCCTTACAGGCAGAAGGATTTCTGCAAAAGCAGCTGAAATGTTCTTTCTGATCTGAAATGTTCTTTCAGTCCACGATTAACGTTAACATAAGAAATAATACGGTTTCATGTCGCTAGACTGACCACCGCATCAAATTATAAATTCCACTTAAAATGAATTTTTTTTTTATAATTTTTTTTCTAAAAATGGATGTCAAGAAATATCAACATCGTTAATGATATTATGAATTATGGTGCCACGCCCAAATTCGTGAGGCACGAAGAATTGAACACAGAGATAAGAGAATAAAATAGCTATATAAACAACAGAATTCTTATTTTTCAAATTAGCTTTAAAGAAATAATAATACAAATTGTTACTCATTTTAACATACAAAATCAACAATCCACACGCCACATGTTGTACATGTTGTACAAAAATTTCAAAAATTTTCAAACGTCTTGAAAAAATCTTTATCTCTCGTTTTCTGGTGCTCTAGAACACCATCTTTCATTTTTTGTATAACTTTTGTACTTTCATTTCGTCTTGATTGGTAAAAACAAAATTAAATAAGGCCTTAGAGCTATGAAAACTTCGAAATTCATCTGCAGCACGAGCATCAAAACAAGCCACTTCTTCTTCTTCTTCTTCATGATCATTGAGCAAGGGTAAAATTTACAGACCAGATCAAGAATTAGCAGACACGAGAATTGCCCAACTATAACTTGGATAATCATAGCTATTATTATTTACTGCTTTCTTTGATAAAGTAACCTTTACCAACTTACTTGTTCTTTTCGCTAGCTCGCAAGCACGTTCAATTTGGTTTCTCCAGCTGGTCTGCAGATTCGATGAGTATTTTGAAATACGATAACACTACGGCCGCCGGGGAAAAAGTAAACAAAAACACAGAAGTCACATGATTCATGTCGTAGCCCCTTTAAATAAAATTTGAATGTTTTTCGAAAAGCATATGAAGTATACATATATGTTTACCTTTTGTGAAAACTGATTGACTGATAATTAATTCGTCTCTAAAAATTGCGCACAAGTTACGCTCAAACTTTGTAATACCAGTTCGGTATGTCTGTAATGTCAAAATCATGAGGAATATGTTTTAATATCTACGTACCTTATCTGACGTTCTTTATAAAACAAATCCAAATGAAGTACAAATCAATATCGTATATTCCTATTCCATTGTCCTAAATTCCGTTCCAGTCCAAATCCAAGTTAAGCAAAAGATGTAAAAATTTGGAGAAATATATAGAAATATAGAGAAATATATTTGTTAAGCATTTTATAAATAAATTGACACATTTTAGCAAAAAATTATAATTACTCTATAAGGTGTTATAACTTGAAAATTGAAAATCAATTCTATTTTCAAATTTCAATTTGTAATTTTATTTCTGATCAATTGATGAAAAAAAGTAATCCGATCGGGATTATCCGCCAAAGTCAGACCCAGGTCGTTTGTGTAAGAGGTCCGATCGGGATACAAAATATAGCTCAAAATATGGGAATAGACGGTTAATGAACCTTTCCGAATTTCTGCTTAAACACCGTATTATAGCTGTATTATCAAGTTTCGCCTCGTTCTCATGCTTTTTATAGTTTTACTGATTACATGAAAACTTTATTGCATAGTAATAGTCACATAATATTCCAATTTCCCGGCGGAGCAATTATGATATTGAAAGCTAGGCGAAACTTGCTGACTTAGGCCATAACGCAGCGTTAATACAGAAATTCGGGAAAGGTGTGTCTATCACAGACCCATTATCCGGTGGATTATATTCTTCATAAGAATGGAGCTTTCACGTTTACCAATAGACACAAAAACAATCTGGCATCCGTAAAGTATACTTATTATAACGGAAATGTTTCTTTAATGATAATGAACTGTTATAAATAGAACTGAAGGTTGCAGTATGCTGATGTCAGAAGTAAGAATTCCTCATTTGAACAATAAAAAATTGTTTTGGAAGGAGCAGCTGACTTATATCAAAATGGCAAACAAACGAGGTAAAAAATGACTGGCCCTCTCGTGGAGATTCCCTTGTATAAAACTGCTGACTCAGTTTTCTCACGACCTTTATAACAGTTCATTATCTTTAACTGATTCATATGAAACAACACAGCTTAAGAGATTTACAATACCTCATCGTAAACACAGCCTTTTAATTTCCATGCTGATTTAAAATATTTTGTTGAATTATTTTTTTGCGCCTGAAATATTCCTAGCTATTCACACTAGTCATTACCCAGAAAACATCCAGGCTAATGAAAAGTTGATATTTTTTTCATGTGTCACAAGAAAAAAAGAGTTGCTCAAGTTGACTTTGTATTCTCAATTTCTTACTTCTCCTGTGTTAATTCTACGCCAATTCCATCATGCATACATCAGCTTGCATTGCCAAGCGTGGCGTAAGTGGCTATCTTTGTACCTGCTCGTTCAAATTATTTCGCCTTATTTTATTGCTTCTTCCAAATTCCACTGCGTTGTTTTATATCGACTTTATTGCAATACTGCCTCAGTCATACGTGTATCGAAACGTCCATTTGAATTTTTTCCTAAATCAACTATCAATTATTACCAAAAAAATGATTTTTGAATTCAATTTCCAATTTTCAATTTTTAATATTAAATTAAAATTGACATAATAGTTTGAATATTCCATTCATGTTATAATTCATGTTATAATGACAAGTTCGTCGAAAGAAAGATTAAAAAATGAGTTTCTTTAAATTTTGTTATAATGGCCGAGAAATTTCTCTAAGAGATAGCCAAGTTAGTCAAGAAAATCTTAAAAGAAGTTTGTGTTACGAAGGTCAACGTTTATTAGCAAGTAAATTAATATTGTTTCGGTGGAAAAACCCCAGATGCTACCAAAAGGCAAACTGTCGGCATGATTGAACATAGTAGTGTTACGAATTTCTGTTGTGTGCTTAAAAGAAACATTACCGACAATTCAATTATTATACGTTCTTTGGGAAGATTTGCCAATCTGGTTCTTCACAGGGTTGTTGCAACAGAACCATAAAAAAATATTGAAGAATATAATCCCACGGACACCATTAGGATAAATGGAATATTTCTCACATTAACCGTCCGGAGCAGATATTTTTTAGTTGTTTTATTTTTCTATCGTGTCTATGTTGTCTATTTTGCACATCTATATTATATTGTCTCACAATTTGAGCTGTCTTTGATTTGCTTTTTCACTTTAGAAATAGTGTTACAAGTTAATATACCCAGGAATACTTTAACGAAAAAATTTATTGATTCCTATAAACACTTGTTGAGAAGAACAGGGTGTCTGGGGTATAGTTATTGCTTAATTCAGCTTTGAGAGTTTGCCATCCCTAATTCAATGACTCTGAAAGAGAAGTAGAATGTATGAACGTATGTTCCACCAATATGCATTGTTTTAGGTCTCAAAATAGGGTGGGTCGGTTGGGGAAAAAAGAGCAAAAAAAAGACGAAAGAAAACCCATAAATCTCAGGTGCAATTTTGAGTCGGAAATATCTCTGCCACATTCAACGTAATGATATTTAGGCAATACCATGGCCGAATAGGATAGCAAAATCTTTGCGGTGACAAATGTTCCCATTGAACGTTCAAAGTTTTAAAGACATAAATGGCAAATAAAAATTGTGTCAGTCGGATGAGTCTAACACCACTTATTTGTGAAACCCACCTTATTAAAGTTAATGAGCAGAGGAAAGTTATCCACACATAAATAACTTTTGAATTTGTTTCCTTCCGTTAATATACAATTTAAGCTTTCTGAATCCCATAAACCAACACGTCTAACCACATACCTTTAAGGACAGTGACATAATTAAAACATTTACTTATTTATTAAGAAACAGAAGCCTGAGTTCTACTAAATAAATTCAATAAGTTACAAACTCGCCAAGGTTACCAAGGTTACGAGTAATAAACTAACTCTTGTTAAAAAATTATAACAGCAATATATAAATTCTTAACATTTATAATCTGCTTTGAATAAAGACGAATGTTATATCGACGGTTCGAAAGCTAAGTGACTGTTTTTGCGCCAAATTGGCTTTTATATTTTAAGGACACGTGACTTATTCAATACATTTACTTATTTATTAAGAAACAGAAGCCTGAGTTCTACTAAATAAATTCAATAAGTTCTTGTTGAATTTAATTTATACCGTCAGCTCATATTTAATCAGACGTCATAAGAAACTTATAAATATACGCTAAGAAACAGCTTAGGTTGTAGTTTATACAAAACGTATTTCCATTTGTCTTTCCAATCACTTTTCCAGTTTCATCCAAATATTTCGTTTAAAACAGTGAATAGGAATGCAGCATGCGTTGTTGTATTATCGAATGTGCTAATTTTTCATATATAATTTTGCTTGTATGGAGATCTGACACCAATTTCAACGCTATGGTTTGTTCATTTGAACAATCCAAAAAGATTAAATCGTCCAATGTATCTACATCAATCGCGTTCAAATATTTATAAGACTTCTTCCAAATTGTTTTTTTGCTCAATTTCTTATTCATGCGATGAGCAATCTCTCTCAAATTCATTCTGAAATATTCTTTCATATGTTCTTTGTTGCTTCTGAATACTATCGGTATATGATGGAGTGGACATCGATACTTCGTTTCTTCCCAATGTATAATAATTGTTTCAAACATTTTTTTATAATTAGTCCACATGAATTATTTTAACGTTGTTTGAAGAAAACCTTGTACACTTCTTTAAACTGACACATGAATTATTTAAATTATAGGTGGAGAAACGAGTCCTGTTAAATTACGCAATCGCCATACGTGTTTTACTCAGATGTCGTTTCTAACGATTGTGAGAAATATTCAATTTATCCTTATGGTGTCCGTGGGATTGTATTCTTCAACATATTTTATGGTTCCGTTGCAACAACCTTGTGAAGAACCAGATTGTAATCGCAATTGACGCTAATGAAGGTAGTGACTAACTTCGAACTTCTGTAATATTGATCTTCTAAATGTTTTCCTTACTTCCCAAATAACGTATTTTAGCACACAGAGAATTTGTAGAACACTATTATGTTCATCCATCCCGACAGTTGATCTACAAGCCTCGACAAAATCATAAATTCGCCAACATCAAGATTAGAAAGTCTTCGAGTTTTGGCCTTAGGCTGACCCGAAGTAGAAGCATTGTTATTGTTTTGTTCATGTTTTTGTTTGTATGCTTTCATACAGTGTTTTGTTTTTGGAGAGCCAATCTCCTTTAAAGGATTGGTTCGGTAAAAATGCTCTATTTAATATCAAAGTTTTTTTTATAAAAAATGAAATCAGCATATTTTGATTACTCAAAAAATATGTTTTCTTTTTTGAGAATTTTTTTCATTGTTTACAGAAAGCCCCTTCTTTTTAAACTGATTTAATAACGTTGTTTGAAGAAAACCTTGTACACTTCTTTAAACTGTCTTTTCAAGTCCACATGAATTATTTAAATTATAGGTGTTAAACTTCCTTGTGCATAAATGATCTAATCACTTTGAAGATGCAAAAATATAGTAGGGTCGAGAAGAAGCCCTATTTTTATGATTATTCCGCATGAATTATTTATTTTCTCTTCCACAGGGTTATTATATTATCCTTTATACTACACAGGTGTACCTGTGAGAGTGTAGTAGAGGCATATTCTCGTAAAGTTTGTTCTTCTCCATAGCGAAGAAGTTCAAATTTCTAGTCATTCAGCAGCATATTATTTTATTCAGTCCAAGAGTATTCTATTTATACCTTGTTCTATATCATATGATATGAAATGTAGGGAACAAAACTTTCGAGAAGGACAAAAAATGACTTCTTTTCATTTCAGGGAACACTCTCGATTAAGTATATACGTAGTTTTAACCTTCTCACTTCCACAGATAACGACACTCATCGCATGAAATTATATAATTGTTAAATAAACCGTCTGAATATTTATAAACAAAATACAAAACAGTGGTTATTTTCGCGATATTGACATATATTTTGACAAGTGAACGGTATATTGATAACGAAATGATTCACGTGAAATGTACATCTGTCGGCAAGAATTTACAAAAAATTCGCACTTCTTACGCGATGTCACTTTCCCCTTACCAAGAAATGCATTCGTTGAATCACACCCTGTAATAAAGAAAGAAGAACAATGAAACACTAAGTACCGCGCATACTAAGTACTGTGAAAAGCAAAACACCAGATGCAACCAAAAGGTAAACTGTCGGCATGATTGAACATAGTAGTGTCACGAATTTCTGTTGTGTGCTTAAAAGAAACATTATCGACAATTCAATTATTATACGTTCTTTGGGAAGGACGGAAACCCTTAGAATATATACATGAATTCGGGAAAGGTGTCTTAGAGAGTCATTCGTGAAATTTGCAAATATTCTCAAATATTTGTCCTTGTGAAAAGTAAATCGTCATTGGATCATTCAGCATTGAGTCCAGACATAAATACGCGTACGCCAAGATCTCTACGAATGATAATATGGAAGCACAATCACTAATCCCTATTCATTCATGGCCAAACAAAATAGTATTATAAACTGTTTTGTTTTTCTTCACTTTTCGAACCTTGAAACAAACAAATAGAAATAAACAAAGCATATAATGAAAAACATATAAAGATTTTAACTATAGAATTCCAAGGCTTTAGAAGTTAGTTGTAAGTCCTTCTCTTATTATACGTCCATGGTCAAACACAAAAATATTATAATCAAAATTGGAAATGTCAACCAAGTTCACTTAGTTCACTTAGATTTTTTATATTTTTATTATTTGCTCGTGTTTTTTTCTGCCCTGTTTCGTTGGTTTACTCTTGCATCCTTGTTTTGTTTCGTTTATTTGTTATTGTTTGTATGAAAGTTCCTAATTGGCCTGGTGATGGTTTTTGGAAGGTCGTGGTAGATAGGTGCAATTCTACGTTACCATGTGAGAGCAATCTTAGCAACCTAAGTCTTCAGTTTCACCTGTGTCAGTCAATCAGTTAAATTATTCATCAGTTCCCTTTCTTTGAAAATCTTACGAACCCATAGTTTCTTCCTGTTATTCGTGTTAGTAATTTTACGACGTTTCTATCTTCTACATAGCATCATCAAAATAATTAATTTTTTTCTCAGCAACAACAACTTCTTCTTGTTTTGTTTTGTAGACATTTTGATATTAGAAAGATTTTTTAATGCGCGCGCTTTTAAAATTGAATGGAAATTAAATTTTACGCTCGATTATTTTACGCTCGGTGATAAACGGTCTCTCGCTCGGACGACATCGGTGAATGGAAACCGACCTTTAGATGTGCACGAGCGTTGATTTCTCCGACTGCATCCGCCGATTCGAACATAATCTCAGTTCCATTGCGCATGCGCTGACGTCACTAGCGTTGCTTTTTCCGAGCGAGCGGACGAAACTGCTGAATGGAAACCGACCTTTAGTGTATCGGCGACGTTAAGGCTGGGTCTGTAAATTGTACCATTTTCTCGCGACTAAAAATAGTTATTTTTGAATACATTTGTTTATATGTTTTGTTATGCAAATTTATGCAAAGCAATACATCAAAAGTCAGCATTTTCTTTGTACTTTCTCGTCGTTGTCCGCTAACCGGCAATGTAACGAACAACATTATCTTCGAGCAATTGATGGGATCACGTGGTGTTGTACTGTGAAAAGGTGCAAAAAAAATATAAATATTCCAAAAAACAGTTGAGTTGTGGCAGATCCTTGGTCTGACTTATCAATGGATTTGTGCAGCTGGTAGTAGCAGGTGTGATGCAACTTAATCATAGAAAAACGTTTTTTTAAAAACCACATATCTTTAAAAAACATGTTCTTGGTCTGCATATTGAAATCAGGTCGTTTCTATGAAATACTTATAATACCCGAAAGTCGTTTTTGTTTCATCGCGGGGGAGATGGAGAATTAACTTTAGAAAAATATGGCGGATTATTCGTTTCGTGAAGTGAATGTAGTAAGGAATTTTTACCAATTTCCTCAATTGTTACATTAAAATCTTTATTTTTAAATCTATATTTAATCGTTCTTTGTTTTTATTTCGAGAAATACCTTGTTATCATACTTAATTCCTCTATACGAATGTTCCTTGTAACGTTTGGGATGGATTGCAGTGAAGAAAATAGGGGGGTGCGAAAAGGAAATGCGCCACAATTTTTTGCTATTATTTCACTGTAAACTGTGAAATTCGGCCATCCCCATGTGTTTAACAAATTACGACTCTTGTCCTGATCTCTTCGGCAGCCATTGTTTGGTCTTCGAAATCTTCTTCGAATTCCGATAAAGTAGCCGTATTGAAATGTAAAACTTTTGAGATGGTGGAGCCTGTTTTTATGTTGTTTTGTTTAGCTAAATTTAGTTAAATTTGTTCTGTTGCAATTCGTTGTACATTAAGAACCAAAAATTTCGGCTTTTTTTTTTCGGCGGAAAAACTTCGGCGGAAATAATTTCGGCGAGATTTTGGTCACTTCGGCGGAAAAATTTCGGCAGGATTTCATTTATAACTTAATTTCGGAATGTCCAAGTTTTAAGCATTTTATCGAAAGGGAAATTCAAAAACTTGTGTTAAAGAAAATATTTCAAGTTTAGTACTCTACTTGTGCAACGATCTGTTGTCCCTTAATTAAAAAAGGAAAAAAAGTTTCACAGATTGACGTCATTCAGGCAGGTGTTGCGTCTAAAATCTTTTTGACAGCTTTAAAAGAATGTTTCACAGATTAACGTCATTCAAAATTCGGACATTTTTTTTTTTCGTTGCATCGAAAATCTTTTTGAGTTATAGCTTGACAGTACAAAATGTTTCAACAAGTGACGTCATAATGAACGAAAAAAAAAGCAAATTTTTATAACCCGTATTCGGTGGCATGGGAGAAAAAAATCAAGGGGAAAGTCGTACCCGAAACCGTCGGTCATGTTCCACGGGAGATTTCAAGAGCGACTTGGGTTTTTTTATCGAGCTGGGTGGAAAAGCAGTAGGAAAGGTGTATGAATCAAAATACAGACCATCACCAATTCCAAAAGGGGATTTGGAGATTTTGTTAAAGGTAACATTTTCGATTCTCGACAAAGATCGTCGTTTCCTGCAAAGATTGAGGGAAATTGTAGAAGCAAATTACGGAGATACTTTTGAAGAACCCCTAGCTATCGAAGAAGATGGTATTCCTCGAAGCATCCTAGAGGATACAATGGAAGATGCAGAAAATGCAGATGATGAAGATTTCGTTATTGATGCCTAAGATGACGTCATCTGCATTGATTAGAGATTTTAATTGTATTAGAACTTTCTTGAGCAAGAGATATTCTGTAACCAAATAAGTTACGCTACTTAATCTCAGTTGCCCAAAAGTCCCCCCAAATAGTTACATGATATTAGGTTTAAAAGTAATATTGATTGGTGAAAGGAATAAATCGACCCAAAGAAGTATTTCATCGACCCTTATACGGCTTAAAACAACAAAAACAAAAACAAAAACAAAAACGACGTCCATCGTAACTTCACTAGTCTGTAATATCCTCCTAGTTGTAATCTTGGAATTGTTTTAAAATCGTTTTAAAAATCTTGAGAATTGTTTCAATTAATGCTAATTCGTTTCAAATCGTTTCAAAGATAAAATTACAAAATATAGAATTGCAGAATTGCGTTGTGTTTCTGAGTGTTAAAAGAAACTGAAATTTCCCTTATATGATTTCAATCATATAAATTTAAGAGCTAAAGAAGATATTAAATTACAGATGACACCCCAACAGACTTGCATGAGAAATCCTTTGTTTTGTGATTGCGAGGATACATTGCACGCAACAATAATTATTAATAAAATTTCAATTTGGTTGTGTTTACATGAAATTTTGACACCTGACATGAGATTTCATGTCTGTCTTGACTGACAGACCGACATGAAAATCAATCCAGGATTACAATAGAATTATGTTATTCGTAGAAATTTGTGTGTGCAATAATAAAAAAAGTAATAAATAAATAAGTGTAAGGCTTAGAAATGTGGAATTTATTAGTGCGATTTCAGTTTGTTTATTTCTTCTTTCAAGTTTGCAGATTTAATTGTTACATTTCCTGATGTTTTTATTTCTTGCAAGTAAAAATCCTGAAACCTTGAATACTTTTTTATACGTCGCAATTTTCGGCTTTTCTACGATAAAAATACTTAGATATTAATACCTGTGGGGAATCCGATTTTTTGGAGGATCATACCAATCGAGGCGTGATTCCATTTATAAGATCATTCATTTTGTGCTTATTGTTTTATTTCAGATTGTGCACATTAGTATACTTATATAGATGTCAATAGAAAATGTCAGATGACTCAAGTAGTGTGAAAAGGCAGCTAGTTGAAGTTTTTATTGAATGTAGTGTTATGATTAGTTAAAGATAAAACCTGAGATGAGGTAATATTTTTATAAATTTGTACATATTAACTCTATTGTTATTAGACTTATTTTTGATATTTTCACAAAAGAATGGACTGCAAACTTTGGCCTTTTTTAGATTACTAATATTACTAACAAAAAAAGGGGGAAATTCCTTTCATAATTGGCTTGATAAATTTTTGGGGAAAATGTGTGTGTCATAACAGCCAATTGGTACAATCCTGGTATTGAAAATAACATCTGCTTTTTATTTTAGATAATATCACTGGTAATTGATCAATTGATTTATCTATTACACACTCAATTGATCATCTATTACACACAAGAATTCCAATAAAAGGACTTGACAGACAAGCTACGCCGCTGACCAAAACGTAACACTCTGCAACAAATATGGTGAAACAATATATATACTTGTTGTAAAATGGTTTGAAACTGCTCTGAGGGAAATACGTACCAAAGCATTGCTGCTTACTTGGAACAATCAGAACACAAGCAACACACACGAAACAATGGATTGCTTGTTTAAGCTGTGTACGCAAAGTGGATTTTTCTATGCTGGGGCTATACTAATACAATCAAATAATTGTATCTATATATTAGAGAAGCAAACTCACACGATTTTTTTTAGCCTTATTTCTGATTTTGAGTTTTATGTTTAGTCTATTGTTCAGTTTAGTTTTTGTAATTTCCCATGGTTTTATATATTAATATATATTAATGAAAGCATGAAAAACTTTGCACCTGTGATTAATTTGTTTTTATTGCTTTTATTTTTAAGAATATACTTACTTGATTAATCCTAAACTCAATGTTTTGTTCATAACTCATCTTAGAAAGTAAGGCCACATTCGTCGAGGTTCAACAAAACTAGGAAAAACATTGTATCATTCTGGCTCTGAACTAGCCAGCCCTGGGATATAAGATCAGTTAATTTTGTTAGGGTATGCAGAGTCAGCAATAATTAAATAGCTAGTTAGGATTGGCTCATAACTTGGAATAATTAAGTACAAGTCGAATTGATCATTTTCGAACTATTGAGGTCCAATCGAAATCCTAGTAGCTCCCTCGCCCGGGGAAAAAAAAAAATGTAGATAGGAAAACTAGTGTCAATTTGTGTGGGAAACCGTTATGTCTATCACCGATCCACTTACTTGCGGCTTCTTGAAAGTCTGTGTCTACACTGCGCTTACAGAAAAGCATGACCTTCTTCAAGACAACGAAACAAAAAAGGTATTCACCGGACGCGTATTGAAACTTCAATATGATAATTTTTCGAGGAACTACGCCGCCCAATTTCCGACCTCGCACAAAGTGTTTGTGAATAATTATCCGAAAATCGCCGATAACATAAGATCCTTGGGAAAACAACATGGCGATAAAAAGGCACTGGTTTTAAGTACGTTCTCGACGGAAGTATGGGAGAAATTGTCGAAGGTTGAAAAAGATAGTCATGTCAACAATCCGTGTGACACCTGTTTGAGAGATGAGAACCTACGAGTTCCTCTTAAAATGCAAATGCAAAGGTGAATCTGCCGGGTTGTTCGAAAGTAATCTTCAGGTTAGTCTTATCTATATTCGTGGGGTATATTTGAACAGAGAGGTTCCAGTCTTTTAAATCGCATAATCATTGGGAAACTAAATTAATAAAAAATACTTTTGATACCAGGAAAAGACCAACACCAATGTTGGAGAAGTACAAAATATAAGTTTTACGACTCAGTTTAAATCGCTTTTAATAAAGAATGAAAAAAGAAAATTGGCTGAAATTATAAAGAAAGATATTGAAAAACAATGGGAAGAAACATGTGTCGAAAGGTATATAAATATTTTTTATTCAGCATACGTTTTGGTAACCTAACTAGAAAACACGAAGTTAAAGAACTATGTCGAATTAGAAAGACTCTCATTATTATTATTTTTTCAGAACTTATGGATTATCAGTATCACTACGAAATCGTCAAAAGCAGCGACTTAATATGTCATTTGAGACCAAACAAGAAGCATGCAAAAGATCGTTCGATTAAAATGAAATAATTCGTAAGGTATATACCGTAAATCTTCTAATTAATGCCCCCTTTATTTTAACTCCCACTAATAAACGCCACTTCCCTTAAGCGGGCGTTTATTAGAAATATCGTCTCCTGAAGTTTATCAGAAACGTATTGTAAAGTACCACAAATTATGTGATCATTTCAGACAAACCAAATAACAATTAAAAGGAAAATCTTGGGTTTTTTATAAACAGGAGGTAAACGTGCGCCCTGTAAAATGTGTTTATCGAAAGATTTACCGTATATAGATATCCTTCTAATGATTATATATCCTACGGTTTGGTCAAGCCAGCCTCCGTTAAGCAGCCTCTGTTAAGCCTCCGTTAATATTTCATTCATTATAGGGTCTGTTAGAAACGAATGTATGGATAAATTACTGAAGGTAACAGCCTCAAATGCCCATCAACATTTTCTTTTTCATACTCAGAACTTTTTAATCTTTAGCAACAACTCGGAAATGAAGAAAGTTGATTTTACTCCCTTCGCTGGAGGGAGCAAGAACGACAGTTTACCGATGTCGGATGCAAAACGCTCTTTACGCAATGATTCTCTTAATAGTCCTACTTGTCAAAATACAGAAAAAAATGGAAAATTTTTTTTGGGGGAAAATCAACTTTGAAGCTATAAAAAAAATTTAAAGGCAATTTTCAATAAAAGGACCTCATTGCTCTATAAAAACAGCTACTTACACTATGTAATGTACCTACAAGCCTTTATAACGTCGTATGTTTACATTTTGAAGCCAGCCTCCGTTAATTGATAAGTTGCAGATGCGGGGAGTGGTTTGAAGCCAGCCTCCGTTAATTGATAAGTTGCAGATGCGGGGAGTGGTCAGTCTCCGTTAAGGCAATTTTCACAAATAGTAATGTGCCTACAAGCCTTTATTACGTCGTATGTTTACAGCTTCCGTTAATAAATAAGTTTCAGAAGCAGGGAGTGTTTGGCCTCCGTTAAGTGAAAAGGGAACTCTCTCCTTTTGTTGTGCTCGGTAAGTTTTATCTTTAGATAATTTGGTGAGTTTCAAGGAAGTTTAAAATTTAAGAGATAAGTTCCATGTAATTAATGTTTAAGTTTAGATGAGAACTTCTTAGCTGAAAGACCCAGGTCAAAAGCGAGACCTCCGCAAAGGTTATTATTGAATACCGTCAGTCGGTTCTGTCATGCCGTCATTTCGAAAATACTGTTGTTTTTATATTTCGTTGAATGAAGATTAATATCCTGATTTTTACAAGTGTTTTAAACAAGCTAAAGAAACAAATATAATATATTTTACCTCCGTATTGTGTATTTTTTGAACGTTATTGCTGTTCATACGTTAACGGAGGCTTAACGGAGGCTGCTTAACGGAGGCTCGCTTGACCAAACCATATCCTACGGAGAGGTAAATACTTTCCAAAAATATCGTGGAATAATACTAATTAGAAGTGCTATTATTATGTACAGGGAATTAAAAGACTCCATAATCACACAGGTACCCTCTCGTCTTGTTTATGGAACAAAGATGCGTGCATAACCAAAGTGGAATCTTACGAAGATGGTGATTCAATAAATTATACAGCACTGGCAAAAGAGTTTGACTTGCAGTATTTTGATGGTACATAGTTATTGGAAATATAGCTGTAGCTAATTTATTAGAATGTTCAAAGACTAATTAAAATTACATATTACTGATTTTAGTAAATGCACCAAAAAATGCTGGTCAAGTTTTAAAAGCACTATTAGTTGAAAATGGTTGTGATAAGTCAAAATTACGCTCATGTGTAACTGGTAAAATTGAAACAGATGAGTACACTCGTATCAGGAGAAAAAGGAGAAAGTATAAAAGAATTCAATGTTAATTCTAATATTATGTCCACTTAATTTAAATACTTTTAATGTAAATCATTTCTATATCTTCTCAGTCAAGTTAACTCAACTCAAGTTAATCTCAGGTTAACTGTGTCCGGGTGCACAGAAGTTTTCATCCCAACTGAGTGCATAAACGATGTTGTTTCCAAGAAACTAAAAGAAAAAATTGTAAATTATGAATACAAGATCAGTGAACTGATAGTGCCACAGGTACAAACCGAAACACAAAGTTTTACATCTACTTTTAATGTTCATCTGTGTCTCAATCAATATTTTTTTCATTTTTATAGGAATATGAAAAGGTTTCACTAGTTGATATACCACAGAAAAGATATACATTGAAGGAAAAAAGATGTCACTTACCGAAATTCGAAAGGACCTGTTCAAAAAGCACCAACAGTTTATGCGACTGATCCGAACTGATTTAGATTTCGATAATCTAACATCAACTGACATCAAAAATGATCTTTTAAGAATAGATGAGTATTATGATCAGAATACATATGAAGACAATTTTCGAAAATTGAAGCAGTTTGAGAGAACCAGAAACCTCATGTTTTGGCACAACGGTTCAACCATAGGAAGTCATGGACATTTGCTGATGTTAGTATCCACTTTGTATGATGCAGCAATTCATTACAAAGATGATGAATATCAGTCAGGATACCATGTCAACTTAAACATACAAGCAATTGTGGAAAAGCCAGAATTATACTTGTTGGCTCGATGTCCTTCAAATGATCAACAGATCCTTTATAGTGAAGACAGGTTACTGGACATAGTTGAACTAAGTACAGACTTACCATTTGGTGGTGTTACGTTCAAGCATGTTTTTCGTATATTCAAAGGTGATAAACCAGCAGCCCAATTTGAAGCAGGACAGCAGAAAGGTGGTAACTACTTCTGCTTTCGTTGCAAAATCCACGCTGATTCTGTTAGCAGCCTACCACATTCCTTCAACTTGCCAAGTATGTCACTATCTCAACGAATCTCTCATGTTCTGTCATCTGTCAGCTCGCAAAACAGACTCAGAACTGGTACCATCAAATTGTACACAGGTCTCGATCGTGATCAAATAATTGACGAATTACATCAACGTCACATAATATTTAATAGTAAAGAGCCATTGAAGCAATTGAAAAACATACTGGATGATGTCATGCATGGGATTCAGCGTTTACCAGCTCTACTGTTTCATCACCACAATCAATCGCTTGAAAGTCTTCAGCTGGATAATTACGAAATTCTTACCACTGAACCTTTGCATGACATCTCAAACCACATCAAAAACCTGTATGACGAAATACCACATCATTTGGGAGCATACAAAAAAGATGTACAAAATGTCATACAAGCATCATTTAACAACAAAGATGCCAAAAATTTAGCAGATCATAGAGAAAGTCTATTGGTAGTTACCAACTGTTTTTTGCAACATTTTCCAAATTGTTTTGCTTGCACCTTGTTTGTAATGTTATCGAAAATTCAAGAAATTTTATACCTTCCTGAAAGCAACCACGCAATAGTAACAGTATTCCGATTGATCAACACTATATTTCGCCATGCCACCATAATTAAACAGCATATCCGAGGTAACCTTAAATGTATCACTTCACGAAAATTCTTTGGTGTTTACTACCACTCGTTGGTCAGGCATTCTGCTGAACAATATCGTTTAATTTCTGGGAGGTCATCCAACACTGAAAAAGAAGAAGCATTTTTCAATCCTCTAAAGAAATGGTGATTAACTCAATTATCCGCCTACAAGCAAAGGAAAAATTAGATTACTCATTACAAAATAATACAAATGAAAAATTCCATAAACTGTACCAACCTATATCAAAGAAGAGGGTTTGTAGAATCATCTCTACAATGGAGTGCATCTGTTTCTCAAATAATCTCAAAATAAAAGCCTTGTACAATACAAAAGAAACTCCCCTTTCTCATATGTGTATGTGTTGTGAAGAATTGAAGTTCCTATTTCATAAAGTTAAAATATAAATTACATTTTAAACGTTGGCTTGGATGCAAAAAGAAGAAGAATACATTTAAGTGAGTTTCCTCATCTTCAATCATAAAATACAAAGCTATAAGAGCCCATTGTTACTTTAGATTTTTACATATTTTCTTTTTCATTTTTTACATTTTACTTTTTACAACAGATGGAAGTAAATGGGGCAGAAGTTCCCAAGTAAACGTGTGGAGAAGATCATTGAACTGATTGGTTTAAATTATTGAAACAACAATTTTAATTGGATAAACAAGCAAGTTTCTGTTGTTGTCGTTGTTGTTGTCGTTGTTTAGTTCATGATGAAATGTAAGTGAAGATTACTTTCTAATTAAGACCAAAATTGTATTTATTTCCTTTGAAGTCAAGATAATAGTCGAATTACTAAAATTTGTTAGAATATGAACAACGCTATCCAACTAACAACTTCAGTCCCTCATCGTGGTGATTCCCTAATCTCACGGATGATTCCCACCTGTCTTTCTAATGATTCCCCCACTTCTTGAATATTTCTCTCCTTTCACCATCCATCTCTCAAATGGTTCTCCACCACTGAGTAAGATTACACCACAAAATGTTTAGGGCAATGACTAAAAGTTTAATAAGATGGCTTATTTTAAGTGGGTGGTTTGGGTTTTTTCCATCACGTGATAAAAACGTGAGCAGGAACTGCATTGATAAGTGGTGATTCAACCACGTGTCCAGGTTTCTTCCGTTAGACAAGAAGCCTTGGGACGAGGTTGGTGGTAATTTTACAGTCTTGCATTTTTCAATTTATTTCCTTTGTATCTTAGTAAATCTTGGTTTGCTCATGACTTTTGCTAAAAAATGGAAAATCTTCATTGGCATAGGAGCTGCTCTATCGATACTTGGTCTAGTAATGCTGATAACTGGAACAGTTTTACAAGGTACCGATGATGAAAGTTCCACGAGCAAGGTGATTTGAATTTATTTAGTGTAACTCGGGCCTCTGTTTCTTTATTAATCAGTTCGTCCTTAAATGCCAATTAGCTTTTATTTGTGTTCATAAGATATTTTATGCAATTTAAGATGAGCCACACCGTTTATTCCTTAGCCCCATCATATCGAGGCAAATGTAGTGGTCTGGCCGACCCTCACATTAATAGTAAATGAAGTAAATGAAGATATTTTTTAGGTGCAACACGCAACCACGTCAAAAGCGTCGTCGTCACCACCATCACCGTCCCACCCTAAACCGAACCATTGAGCCACAGTGGACAAAGTGCTGGCTTGACAGTACTTTCAGTTTTTGGAGGATTATTCTTAGTTTTGGGAATTATTTTAGTTGTTTTAACTTTAATCATAAAGAAGAAAAAAGACAAACTCTTCCCTGGATTAAAATCATGATCAAATTATTTTTTTTTTTTTTTTGGCATTAAATCAATCTTGGCTTAAATGTTTAAGATCAATATTTATAAATAGATTTTTTAATTAAGAAACACAGCCATGGGTATTTAAATCAATGCTAGATTTGGCTTATTCCTGTATTATTCTGCCGTACTTTGGAAGAAAAGGAAGCAAAAAGCAAATCTGTAGTTCTGAGAAAACAAAGGATAGCGTTCAGGTTACTTTCTTGTTACAAGTCTTTTGGCCGATTCAATTTCCTGGAATTAGACCGCAAAGGTATTATTTATTTAGCTTGCAAAATGTTTCTTCCAAAAGTAAAATTGTTACGAGAATCACAATTAGTTATTCCTTGCTTTTCGCCAAACTACGGCAGCATTATTCAAACTTTCACTCCGCATTAAATTGGCACTAATGCACCTAAAATAGAAGCTGGTGACGAAGTTGGTCCCCAGTCTTGAATCGATCTTTCTCCTGTTTATTCCTGACTATAAATGACGTCATACGCAAGTTTGGATCGATATACCAAACGATTTGTAGGCTCGTGATTTGGTCTGAAGAGAAGGATGGGGTAAGGGTAACTCAATAATAACGTGTGCTGTATAATGGTGGCTTGCGTTTGTTACAACTAGATATGTTTAAAACTTTGTGTTCTTATTATTTTGTTAGTTAATGTTATTTTTTTTGTGTGTGATTTATGGTACCCAGTAGGCAAAATCTTCAAAATGCCTCTGTGGAGGAGTGTTTTCTATAGAATGGCAAGCAATATCGCAAGCTGTTTCGATAAAAAAAACACTCCCTCCACAGAGACTTTTTGAAGATTTTGCCAACTGGGTAAGAAATGGTTGATGGCTTTACAATACTTTTACAAATATTAGAAGACGGTATAAGAATAATAATAGTAAAATTATCAAATTCATTTCTATCCCTTCTCTCTTCTCCTCTTTATCATGTCGCATGGGCGAATCACCTACAGTGTGATGCAGTGCCTCATCGAGCTCGATCACTGATCTATAAAAACATTTTACCGGTTCACTTTCCCCATTCAGTTCACCCAACCCGTGCTCTCCTCTTTCAAAATATAGGGGTGACCGAAAATAAAATCACACAATCCAAAAGGTTAAGTATCACAAAGTTGTAAAGCTCCAAAAGCTGATCAAAAAAAGGTATGGGATCGTCTGTGTACGACCTGCCGTTACAGAGATATCGTAGATCAAACATTTTGATGACGTCACACCCGTTCCCAAAAACATAATCACATAACCAAAATGTTTGGTGGTTTGAAATTGTTTGAGAGACATACTCTGTAAAAAAACTGACATATGATTTCAAATGAAATGTTACGAAATAGAGTGTTTTCGTATCACTTGACATGCATAACAGTGTTTTATTATTGTTATGTAAAATCCGAACTTGGAGATTTTGAGTCACGATGAGGAGCTGACTTGATCAACGATGAGCTGACTTTCAGATATTGATGAAAGTTTCGTATGCACAGCTGTGTACGAATGCGTAAAGTTCACCAGTCTTGAACCCAGAGACATTGTTTTGATTCTTTTTTTTGGTAGGAAGACGGCGAGACGAAAATGCCTGTTGTTTGCAGACCGAAACTCCCGACGTAATCGCGGTTCGCAAACTTTGTACAATATTGGGAGTTTTTTCAAACAAATCAGTGTGTAACGAGAGCCTTGTGCATATAAACACACAAAAAAAGTAGGGAATTTTACATTTTCTGTTTTGTTATATACATAGACCTATTTGAAGTAAGATTAAATGTGGTTATCCTTACTCAGATCTTTGACTGAGAACTTTAAAGAGTGGGAATACGGTGTCTGGCCGCTAACGATCAAAAATGGAATTTCACTAACAAATTTAGCGGACATTATGAAATGTATCCAGATTTTTTTAAACATGTTTGATTACCTCAAAAATATTTACTGAACTTATAATTTGTAGTGATTGCACATGTAAAGCAGCAAAAACAAAAACAAAGGTTTTTAGTCTCAAACGAACCGTCTTTTACACCACGCCGCGTTTTTAAAGGAAAAGGTGCATATAAAGAAGCCAGTAAAGTTTTTATTTTTATTTTTATTTTTATTTTATTTTATAATATAAAGTATTTATTTATATTTCGCTTGTCACATTTTGAGACCTGGAAAGTTTTTTTACAATGTCTGCTTTCCGTTTAAACCTTTTGACTATAATAGTCAGGGAGCTGTGATGCAAAAAAATATTAAACTATGCAAATCAAGGTGGAAAAAAATAAATTAGTAATACACATACTACACACATAAGGGACTCCAAAAAACTTTACCAGACAAAATAAATTTATTTACTAAAGCTACCCAGGTCAAAAACGTCTTCATAAACACATCTTTTTAAAATCACATTTTGTCGGCTATGTTCTCAAGATATTTTTATATAATGTCAATTTCACTTTTGCGTTCGTTTTAAAAGCCGGGGGTGAAAAATAACATAAAAAGAGAGGTTATACTTATCATGCGTTTTATTTTTATCTTAGATAAAAAAAAAATAACATAAAAAGAGAGGTTATACTTATCATGCGTTTTATTTTTATCTTAGATAAAAAAAAAATAACACATTTTGTAATATTATTTCATTCGTTCATTCACTTAAGATGCCATCTGCGTTATACTTTAAATATGCAACAAGCGTTTTCGATTCCACGCCCAGTACAAAATGTGTATTAAAAGTTTTTACTCCATAAATTTGCTCGTGTATCACCCGCTTAATTGGAGTAAAGCTTGGTTTCCACTGGTGCTGATTTTTTATTTTTGTTGGAGGAAAATTCTAAAATCAACTGGAAGGGGAAGAAGTTGATGAGATTTTTGCGCTTTTTTGTGGTTTTTAAAGAAAACATCGATATTTTGCAGGATTACAAGAAGTGTAGTAAATTCGGTCTGATTGATAAATGTTTTGATAAATAATACCATTTCTTTGGTAGTATTGATACCGATCACATATGAAATTAGTTTCCCGCTAAGAATCGCATCCGTAATTTACGAATCCCCTTTTTCATTGGAAGCAATGGATTATCTTTAGACCAGATTATAATAAGGGATTTGGACTAATATGGAAACAGTACGGGAAAGGAAATCCCTTTTAATGGGTATTTTTAGGATTATATCCAAACGGTATCGGACCCCCACAGAATCCGTGAAGTATACGGAAATATGTACCCTCCGTTTGGAGGGTCATGGGAGGTCGCATGCGACTGCAGTCATAAAACGTTCCCGTTAGCAATGGCACATTGTAGGATTGAACCTACCGCAAGGCAAATGGAGCAGTTTTGTTTTCATTTATGGTCACTAGAACAAATTACACCTTGTAAAGTCTTGTATTAACTCTTCCTTTTGCACGTCAAAATCTTTCAACCTGGAAAAAACTTCGGAAATGTTTCTGAAATCTATTTAGAATGCGATGTTCTTGTTATATGCTGCAACGTCACGAAAACAAATTCAATGACGTATAACTTCTTGAATATTGATTATTTTTACTAGATCTTCTTCTTCTTATAATTTTTAATCAACATAAAATTTGCTATGGGATGGTATATAACACATTGAAACTTGACAAACTTAAGTTTTTCCCTTTAGAATGACGTCATTTGGACCTAAAAATTTCCCGGACAAGGGCCTTAGATAAATTTAACGTTTCCGGTAAACTTTTTTCATTTCAACACATGCTCGGAGTTCGTTTAAAGGCAAAATTATAAATTCACCTCCCCGTCCAGTTTTTTTGACATCATAGCTCCCTGTCTATAAGAGTTTAAACTGAAATTCTTACGCTAAAATATTTTGAAAAAGTTTGAACCACTTAAATAATCAAAATAAAAACAAGAAAAATAAGAAACCGTTTTAAAAGATATTTTGAAAGAGGAAGTTACACGAGTTGTATATGTTATTTTTACGCCTTTAATGTTTTTCTGTGAGAGTTTGACTTTTCAAAAATAGCCAATAGGTAAGTTATTACAACGAATAGGATGACATATTTTCTCATTCAGATTTAAAGCGTCCTTAACGGTTTTAGCTAACTTGAGTTAACCATGATGACAGCCGGTGAAACCATAGTCATTAGAAAATTCCCTAATCTGGAAGTCTGAAGTTTTATTATCGGTATTTTTAACTTGAACTATCTAACTGTAAATTGTTTTGCACACATTTTGATCACATGATGGTAAATAACTACTGTGGATTGGTTGGAACCTTCTATTGTCGGTATTTTTAACTTGAACTATGCCTAACTGTAAATTGTTTTGTACACATTTTGATGACATGATGGTAAATAACTACTGTGGATTGGTTGGAACCTTCTATTGTCGGTATTTTTAACTTGAACTATGCCTAACTGTAAATTGTTTTGTACACATTTTGATGACATGATGGTAAATAACTACTGTGGATTGGTTGGAACCTTCTATTGTCGGTATTTTTAACTTGAACTATACCTAACTGTAAATTGTTTTGCACACTTTTTGATCAAATGATGTTGGAATTTTTTCAAAATGTTTGCCTATTGAAAAAATGAAAGAAAAAAATTAACAATCAGTTGTCATAATGGACATCAAGACCAGGGAATGTTTTGAGTGATTATAGTGAAACAAGTTTAAACGAGATTAAACCGGATTTGAATAGAAATTGTCACTCAAAACTGAAATACAATCGTGTTGTTCGCATAAGTTATCGAAACTACTTATGTAATCAAATTAATGGATCTACCATAAGCAAAATAAAAAATCAGTTAAAAGCAGCATCGATTTTAATCTTCAATATGAAAAGAGCTTAAACAAAATGACATTTTGAAAAAGTATTTTTTGTTCCAGAGATATTAAAGTTTCTTGTCAGAACTCGATCGCGACGTCACAGAGTTCAAAAGAAAATGCTGACACGAGCAATTCTGGCTGCCTTAAAAGATAAATCGATTAGTGTGAACGGGAAAATTGCAAGATTCTTATTATAATTACGATTAATCTTTAACCACTCCAGGACAAAATCTTTAATGCTGAACATGTTTTACTTTAAGATTAATTGTAGGAATAACCTCCTCCCGCGATAAAGTCAACAGTAAAACTCAAAATATGTCAAATCTCAGAAATCAAATCTCTCTCTGCAGCTTTCGCAAAAACGTCATGGGTTGTGGTCAAGGACGAATTATATGAAAAAGCAATTAAAAATATTCCGTAGAACCGGTTTATACAATACAACAAGGAAATAAAAAGTTCCACCAAACATTAGACAGTTGGTATCACCCACCACAGACTCGCAGATCCTCCAATAGCTTTAGCTACTGCAGAAGATGTCCTTTCGAATCTACCTACCCAATTAAGTGTTTTCTATGGGAATAAAAAAATAAAATAAAAAACACTCCTCCACAGAGACTTTTTGAAGATTTTTCCCACTGGTCTATAGGCATGATGATGATTTACGTTGACGAAGTTTCCACAGAGAAACCTTCTCATCATCATCATCATCATCGGGCTCAATTAGCAAACTTACCCAAATCTAATACCTGGTTTTATTACCCAGTTTAAGATGGCTTTAAAGAATTCTAATTTTACAAAAAAATATAAACCACAATATTATCCAGTGTAGTTTAAATGATTTGAAAGACTTTACGTGTAGTGAACATAAAACTGAAATCCTATCAAATTACTTTAA
Source organism: Turritopsis rubra (assembly GCA_039566895.2). Taxonomy (NCBI): domain Eukaryota; kingdom Metazoa; phylum Cnidaria; class Hydrozoa; order Anthoathecata; family Oceaniidae; genus Turritopsis; species Turritopsis rubra. Next base: position 14,221,807 of record CM077630.1, read on the forward strand.
AAAAGCAAATAATTTAGAAATAAAATTTACAACTTCTATCACGTCTTCATTGTCAACAGGACTTGAAAGCATACGTTTTCACGTTACTAATGAGGTAATTACTTAAAAAGTTTCCCAACGGATATATTTGAATGGAAGTGAGCTTTTCTTTCTTACTGACTTCTATAACAAACGAGGAAAACCAAACTTTTGTTTCATTCACGTTGCCGACTTACTTTCTTACAGCGTTTCGTGTGACAAAAAAAAAAAAAAAAGAGACATGAAATAACTTTCAAAAATATATTTAAAAAAAATAAATTAAAAATTAAAACATTTTTGGTCGCGGACTCGAATAATTAGTCCGCAGATCCCCCAAAATAGCTGCGTAAAATAACTCAAGAACTGATTGTGCTATGAACTTGACATTTTAACAGCAGTTACATATTGGGTATTTCTACCTACTGTAGCAGTTTCATGGTTATTGAATGTGTTCATCAATTATTGAGCATCGCTTGACCTAAGTCTCGATTTACACAAGCTCAATAGCTATATATGTTGTTGTTTTTATTTAGCTACAGTAGGTAAATATCATTTAGGAGAACACACGGTGAAAATTTCTGGGGAAAAGGTTAAGCCATTTTTGAGATATCTTATGCAGCTTTTCAAATAAACATGTTTTGAGTTTCCAGCAAGAATTTGTAAGGAAATTGGGGTATTCCGACCAAAATGGGGAAATCGGACTTCGGATTGGATTGTGAAAATTTGAGCCGTACCTGGACGCACATACACCTTTCTTTACATGCTAGAAGAACCATTATATAATGTATGGATGCAGGAAACATATCGTTGAAGAAAGAAAACAAAAAAGGTTGTTCCTAAACATTCAATTTTTTCAACATATATCATATATCCAACATAATTAATTTCACGTTGCAAATTCATCATGTCTATAAACTTTTGTAATTGTCGGAAGTTCGAATTAACCACCCTTAGACACAAAATTATGCAAGATCCAAGTAACTAACTTTAATGGAAAATTGTTCTGGTTTGATGAAACTAATGGCATGCCTCCTCTTATTCGAATCGCATAATCTCCGAGTTACGACTTCGTATTAAAAACATCGAGTTAGCAGTTATGACGTCACAACTTTCAGTTATGATGTCACAATTGCCATTTTACATTTTTGCTAACTCGAAGTAGGAGAAACGTAAATTCATTTTCGAGTTGCTAACTCGAAGTGCGAAAAAAGAAAAATTCAAATTCGAGTTAGTTACTCCAGATAAGAAAAACATAAATTCGTTTCAATCAATCAATCAATCAATCAATCAATCAATCAATCAATCAATCAATCAATCAATCAATCAATCAATCAATACATTTAATCAGTTCAGAAAAATTACAAGTTTCAAAGGAAAAAAAAATATGCTAAAGGAGGGAGACTATTGCTACCACCAAAAACTAAGACAAAGGCAATGGCCACCCCTTGGGACAAATACAGGTGGACAAGGAACAGGATGCACCAGACGACACAAAACACAGGACAAACAGTAGATCAGGAGTGTGGATAGTGGGAATGGAATAAGTAAGAAGCTAATAAGAGGCAATTTTTTAGGTTATTTTTAATGTTGTGGAAATTAGTAAGCTTAGTAGGTAGTAGGGACTGGATGTGGTTCCCAGAACAAAGCAAATACTAGGGAATCTTTCTTAAAAATAATCACTTAACATTCCTAATAAAACAGCTTTAGTAAAATAAAATTGCATCCAAAAAACTCCCTTTCTGTTGTTCATTATACCAGTGTAGTTCAAGCTATCACAAATAACACATAATATTGCCTTGTGATTAGAATGAACAGATTTCCCACAAATCTCACATGGATCCTTAATCATGAACACAGATTAAACACTAACAAAAACATGAAACACAGAAACACAAAAAGTACCAGTAGAAGCCAGCTTGAGCTACACTGGTTAGGTAGCTTCATCTATGTTCGACATGCTTCTATTCTCGACACAAGTTAATATTGAAATAGTTTAAATTTGAAATATCTCGGTTAATAATTGGGGGTAAATTCAAGATGAGCCTGAAACCTCTTAATCTAAATACAAAAAACACGAACGAAATGAAGTTGTTGATATTCACGCGTGCTGTTATCGCCACATCTTGTTTACTACTGGAACGGAAAGATTGACCATGGGACTTCAAATCATGACTTTTAAATTCCTGTTTTGAAAGCAGATTTCCATATAGGGAGGGGGGTTCCCTTCCCCGGTGCGATATTTTGTTTTTGACATGCTTAATAACCAGCTGATTATCAGAGTTTGTTTGCATCATGATGTAATAGTTATGAAAATGATACGAGTAGCCTCAAGGGTAATTAGCGGTAAAGAACAGAAATATCATCTCTAGTGTTTCCTTTGGGACTATTACGGCACGTGGTTTTTCCGGTATCTACTTTGATATTCCACTGTTCCGTGTTTTATCTCTAAGTTGTTTTGAAAATTGTTTTATCGAGAAAAGAATAGAGTGCCTGCTCCCCTTAACACTATGTGCCACTTCCCGCTAACTGCAACTTCTACCTTTCCTTCATTTAAAGATAACAAATCAAACAAAACTTAATGTTATCTGAAAGAACAGACATTCAGCTATCATTATGGAAAGTTTCAGAGTGAATCAACAAATACTTATTGATTTATAGGGTAAACTCGTACATCGAGTTGCAATCATCGTGAAAAAAATATTAAAAATGGCGACTTCAAAAAATAAATGCTTGAAAATACAGTAATGATTTCAGCTTGATTATTCAAACAGTTAAATCTTTCTCACATACGTTCAATTAGCTCCAAATCCTGCAGTGATAATCACTCAATTCACCATTCAAGAAAACTTGAAACTTGTTTTTATAAAACTTTTTTAAATTAACAAATTTTCCATACTTTACTATTTGGAATTTTATCACACGTGAATGATGAGAGTGTGGCGCACTGATCCGAAAAATAAACGTACTATCATATCATATCATTATCATTATAATTGCTATCGTGCATAGTCATTATTTAAAAAAATTCAAATGTCTGTGTAGTGATGATAGGTTTTTCATTAGTCCCTCTGTGCGGTGCAGGCTCACAACTGTTTTTTTTCAATTAAAAGTTGACTTGTTGAAACTGCACTATTGACTGCGGTATCGAGGCAAAGCTGTACGATCAAACATCATCTATTCCATACGTCTCGCTTTCATAGGCACGAAATAAAATGTCACTCCTTAATTTGGCAAATCATCAATATTAATGCGCGGAAACGACAATTCCAGATCTTGATCGTGTAATATTAATATCGGTTTATCATCTTCGTTAATTCTAATTTTGACGGTCCCATTAGAGGTCCAGAAAGCAAAAACATTTCGTCCAAATGCCTCTGTACATACCACATAAGCTTTCATTAACATAAATTTTGAGAGATTCAGAAAATCCAAATGTCGAGGTATCCAGAGATTTCAGTTTACTCTTATTAGCCAGGACTGAACGAGCAAGTTTTCTTTTCGACAGTTTAATAATCGTCCTAACTTCCTTACCGATTCTATGATAGGCCTCGACTTCCGAGTTTGTTATTTTAGTGCCAGTTTTATTTAAAATCTCTGAGACCTTATTTTCCAAATCATCGCTATTTACAGTGGTTGGGATAGCATAGATTTCGAGACATTCTCTACGTGAGTACTGTTCTGACTGTCCGCAGCGTTTTTCCAGAGATTTTTCCAGATAATTTTTATCCATATGAATTATTTATCCATAGTGATTTAAAAAAAATTCAGACAGAAAAAACTAGTTGACAGGCTTGATCAGGTCTAATCCGAGGTAAGTTTTATCCATATGAATTATTTATCCATAGTGATTAAAAAAATTCAAACAGAAAAAACTAGTTTGACAGGCTTGATCAGGTTTTCGATAAAAAAAATAATAGTTTCAGATCATTACGTCATTTCGAAGGCATCCAAAACAGAGCGGATAAAATCACGTGTCTCCAAATTCATAATAAGGTGCCACACTTACCACAATATCTTTCCAAATCATTTTTGACAAAATTAACGTGTACGTCTGAATATATATAACAAACACACCCAATGAGGTGTCGTCAAAGGTCTGAGTGATGAAAAAGGTTTCATAAAGTTAAACGAAGGTTGTTTTCGAAACAGACTGTTGCGCGTCAAAAATTATAGAGGTTAGTTTTCTTTTCTATAAGTCCAAAAGTTACTTTCCGCTCACTTCAACCACGGCCTTTATTTTATATTATGCACAAAGAAGGAGTAAGTGAACTGTGAAAGTCCAAGTTTTCTTGGATGATTGATCAATCAATGATTGTTTATGAATTCATTTATTATCCTACATGGGAAAGAGACAAAAACAATGTAGGATAATAATAGTTTAAACATTGACAGATCAGGGGTGGATCTAAGCAAATTCAGAATAGTAAGCCTTGTGACCAATCTGGGTGATACTTATTTGCTTCCAGTAACGATAATTTTGGGTTGGGAAGTGGTTGTACGTAATATTTAGTTAACTGTGTATACATCCAATAAATCATCCAATTGTATGCAGACGGGGACGTTGTACTAGCCAGGTACTTACTTGTGAACCCCAAATACAAGCCCGAGCATTAAAGCTCACGGTTTTACTTCCTATTCCGTAGTATAGGCTGTTTACGTATAGAAAAGTTATGAAATATACTATTATACTTTTTAGCTTTTCATTTACTATAAAGCGGCCTGTTCTCATTATTCAATAATTCAAACTTACGTTCTTTCAATTAATAGACCTCCCCAAATTTTAACACTTCATTTCTATGAATTTTATTGTTTTACCGAAACTTGTAGACTAGGCACACCGTTTAAATAAAAATTCAGGAACTATATATTCTCGCTTCCGAGCTGAAAATCAGGTTTTCCGTAGTTGCCTAGCAACGTGTGCTGAAACACATTGATGAACGCATATTTGATTGCATTGGAGTAATAAAAATGCCTTTAAGTTGTGCTGTACCAATCGATTTCATTGACAGATTAATGTTTGATTAAAATAGTAATACTGTATGCTGATTGAAATTCAATACATGTGATCTTTTGTTGGAATAACAGTTTTCTCTTTTATATAGTCCAACAATCTAGTGAACCTAAGAATTTGGAACCTCGATTTTTGAAAATTCAAAATTGCCTCAAACCTTATGGTAACATTATGCTTAGCATTATGCTTAATTTTTCTTGATTTTTACCCTAATTATGCTTACAGCTGTTATGTTAATAAAAAAAAATTACTGTAGTGCATCTTGATTGGTATTAATTGATTTATTTTTCTGTTGACTTTCTGAGGGGTTATAGTGCTGTACATTAGTATGTTGGACAAAATAGACAAAGAATGAACAAAACACATTTTTCGGTTATTTTCACTTATTTTGTAATTTGTATTAATATTATAAAAACATTGGAATATCTTTACTGCCCATCATCCTCAATTTGAGCCTTAAGGTTCCCAGTTGTTTCTTATTTTTTATGTCTTTTTCTCACTATTTTCCAAATATTCTGGAGGCGTTTCTAAAGAAAAATACAGAAAATGTTGTTGTTGATGTTGTTCTTGTTATTTCTGAGTTTACATTATATAATAGATAAAAATAGATAAAATAGAAATTTAAGCATAGGAATAAGCATAATTTTGAGGTAAAATGTCAGAAACCTGTAATATTTTTGAAAATAATTACGGTAAGGCTGAACCAGAGCTATGCTTATAAAAAAAATTAGTGTATTATGCACATGTCGAAGAAAATGAATTGATGATTGAAACAACAATAAAAGAAAAAAAGAACAAACAGACAAAGGTTTACAAAACATATAATCAAACATACAAAGTTAAATAGGAATTTTGTTTGCTTTCATAGGAAATCTGAAGAAACATGCATATTCCTGCTTGTATTAAGTTACACATGACTGTATGAGGGAATAAAGATCTTTTTCAAGAGAATTTTATACAAAAAGGAATTTATTGGGTTGTATCTGTATGTATGATAATTTCCAATGTTTTTCTTTGTGTGTGTGTGTTTACACATGCATGACAGTGTACTTGTTTACACCCTTTTTATCTAATAGATGACTTTCAAATGTTTTCATTAGGTAATTGCAAGCTTACCCTGTGTAAACTTGTAATCAATCAAAATTTAACATAAATGCAGATCAAGTGCTAATGCCTATTGAAAAAATCTTATATATGTTCATTCCCAAGAGAGCATATGCATGTTCAAGGTCAGTCAAAAAAAGTGGAGGAGTCCAACATTTTGATCTTCCTTTTCAGTCTTAAGTGTTGATTAGGTTACTTGCACGTTTTCCTTTTCTACATAAAATGAATAAACTCCACCACAAATTTGACTGTGTTCTAGCAACGCCCTCTGGAGAAAGAAATAAATTGCAAGTTTTAAAGTCTAAAATGAGCATTTAAAGCAAAAAGAACACAAATATTCATAAATAATACGTCCATTGGAAAGTCATCTATAACTGAACTATATACAAAAATGTTTGAATTGGATGATGATACACTACTATGCACCAGAACTGTTCTGAAAGAATCGATGTGACTGTTCTGTTTTCCATCCAATAGATGGGTAAATATTGTTTACGTTTGTACTGAAAAGCGACCCGATTTTTTCAGTAAAAACCTAAACATTATTTATTTGTCTATAGGGGGAAGGAGTTAATTATATAAAACACTCTCTCCTCATAGGAGTGAAAAATCAAAATCAGGGATTTATTCATTTCTTAAACAAATTATGAAATAAAAAAAAAAGTACTTACTTATTGTCCAGGGAAATTTATGAGAGTTTAGCTAGCTATGAGACTATAATGACCATCTGCATGCTCTCTCCCTTCTCATCTTCAGCAAACACCATGAATGGAATAATAAAATGTTAAGCTAGTGGTTTAATAATGAATATGAGCTCTGATTTATTTTTCTATGCTGAATATTCTGGTGACAACACTTATATATAAACTAGCCATGTGCATATATCCATCACCACTACAACTTCTCTCTGATGTATATGATGGATAATTTGATGAGATAATACTTAGCTTATAAACCTAGTATGTCAAACGTTTTACTAAAAAAATATCAAAAAATATGCGACAATCGACTTCAGAGCCGCTTCTGCAATCTAACCGGTAGCACAAAACTTGATGAGATAGCTTTTTCACACATTTCTTCCATACTAAAAACATATTGATTCCGTAGCCTAAGAAATTTGAGCCGCTTCCAGCACATCAACCTGCAGAACGAAAGATGAATGCCCTAGATCCATCGATAAAATTGTGGTCAAAGACTCTATCGATTCCGTTAATTAGTGTCGCGAGTGGCTCAAAAACTGAAAGTTATAACCAACTTCGGTGATAAAAAATATAGGAAGGCAAGAAATATTTGACCACTTCTGCTAATATAATTTTTTAAATGTGAACATAAAATAAATGAAAATGTTTTATGTCAGAAGTAGTACATGGAAACTCTATTTGGGTTTTGTGCTTCCGTAACATTAAAACAAAATATTGAAATTTGTAAAATATCTTTGCTGTTGTTGATGCTGGAAAGGCCTTTTCCAACGATCTAGTGCTTGCAAAATCCAAAATTTCCCCTTCGTCTCATGGAATCACTTAGATAAGCAAACTTTTCGATATTGGGAACTCAACGGTTGGAATGTCTGCACCCGCAAAAATAGACTATTTCAGAGATCCTACAGCCATTATGGATTCTATTGTGATTTCATTGGTGGGGTAAGTTGAAATCTGACTATCACGTCTTTTTCATTTTCCTTTCTTCATATTAAAAAAAAAACACTTCCCAACTTCCTAAACTTCAATTTTCCTTACCAAGTGCAGAACATTCTCCTCAATATCTTTGCACGACAAGCCTCACTTCTATGTAAATATAACAAATAAAGCAGTAGCAAGATAAAACAAGATTCGCATAACATATATTTCCCCATTTTTATCCTCTTTTTTCGAAAAAAAACAGCAGTAGAAACATGACAATGACTGTATATACTGACATTATCTTGCTTGATAAACTGAGACCACACATATATACTTGCTCTAAACATGAATAAATCATACAGCCTAATCAAGAAGTTTTTGTTTTCAGTATTTCATAACTACTTTTAACTACTTCACCAGGGAAATGAAGTAATGAAATCAGTAAAACCGATGCATAATTATTCCGTAGTTGAATTCTAAAGTAACCTCATGGAAGTACAGGGAATCTCCGAAAAACAAGATGATTAGATCTCGCCTTTACATGAAAAAAATACAGGTGGGACGGGACAACGTTTTTAAAAATTTTAATTCTTAGCTCCAATGAGATCCCACTTTGCCAAGATAGGACAAAATTGTCCTGGGATAGAAATTCTTCATGTAAACAATGAAATAATTTTTATTAGAAATGTTAAGTGAAGCGTGATCTCATATTTTGTCCCATCCCGCCTCTCATATTATAAACAGCCCCTTAGACAAACTTTGTTGGACCCAAAAATTTGGTACATTACATCAAAGCTCCACTAGCTCCACTTTAATTTTTGCATAGATTTGATTCCGTGAACTACTAATAACTTATATATACACTATCCGTATGGAACAATGACTTGCAGTATATATAATGGAAATCAATAATCACAGTCGCTTCTTGACATGAAGTATATACCCATCTCCTTAAATAAACATGAACCTCCAATAAACATAGGTCTCGTATAAACACAGGCAAAGTATGAAATAACATCTGTGTCTCTTCCAGGAAATACAGTAGTATTCAAGCTGCAGTGATTGAACAAAGCCGTTACCAAGTTCTTCATTCAGCATGAACTTCTTCTTTTATTTCAGAACAATTTGTTTTACAGTTGTTAATACCCTCGTATATTTCTTTTACAATTTTTGCAAAAGTTTAAGTGGCATCAAGAACTTTAATGTTATGGGTCGTCAGTTTTATTCCCTATGGCATTACTTGTTATCGTCCTGTGTAGAAAACATCATTCACTTGGCTTCTATCTTGGCTTCTATCTTTTCTTCTTTTAATGGCAAGTCTATTTTTCATATTTCATATAATTCCGTTGAAGATTTTATGCATAATGATAATCATGATAATCATATGGTACCAATAACAATATAATTTTGAGCTGGAAATTTTGAAAAAAATGGGGATTCTTTTTGGACATGTTTTTTTGGTTGCACATCTTTTACTATTTAGAGTACATAAAAAAATCATCACTTTTTTTTACTTTTCTTTGTGTGAAAAATGAATAGGAGATCTATCAACTCTTTGTTTTATTTTCTCAGATGGATTTTTCAAGTGGTTGTCAGTGACTGCACATTTTTTGAGGGGCTTATATATGGAACACTGTTATATGTGTCAATAACTGTTATTATGCTCATGGTACAATGTTCTGCATCCTATCTAGGTGTGTGGAGGAGAGCGGAGGGGAACTTTAGGGGGTTCTTACAGCCGCTTTTTTTTCTTAAATGTGTATAGATCATGACTACATTTAGGTTTTTGAAATTATCTGAAATTTTGAAAGAAGAGGAAACTAATAACAGGAAATTTTTTTGGGAACAATCATAACTTCTGTGGGAAAGCAGTTTTTTATTCTGATTTTGATCGAGTAAAAGGATGACAATTGTTACATTATTAACTTTTGATCAGAAGATCAAAAGGTCACAAATTATATGTGAGGAATGTGTATTTTCAATTATCAAGAATTTTTTATCACATATGAAAAATAATACTTCCTTTGTACATAAAGAATAAATTAGCAAAAAAAATTTTGGGTTCCCAAATGAATGTTTAAAAATGCAAAACCAATGTCACACGATCAAGAGCAAAACTTGTTCGAATCAAGATTCATCAAGTTCAGTAAAATTATTTGTTCTATATACTTCATTTAATTTCACTAACTTTCATCGAAATCTTGGTTCTTATCACGCTGATGAGCCCTTTCATAATAACTGCTATTTCATTAAAATCATTCACTTTGAACCTGTGGTGTGCATTGTTAGAAGAACATTCAATTAAAAAATATTCATATTCAGATTAAATATTCAATTTTGTTTACCTTTTGAAGTATGATGATATCATGCAACCAAAAAAAAGCACACATCCCATTCTGTCTGTCTGGCAATCTGTCCCATTGATATAATCAAAACCATAATGGCTGCAGGATCTCTGATTTCTGTATGCATCCAACATTTCTCATCCTCCATATAATGTTAGATGATGTTGGACCTACATTGGGTTCAAAATAAATATTTTAAAGTGGTTTGTGAAAAAAAGATAAATATGTATAAAAATAATTTTTTGAGGAAATTATTTTCAAGCCAACAACGTTACTACAGCGCTTGTTAAAGGATTCTTGTAATTACTGTCGTACGATTTCTGACAGGACGGGTGGTAATAAACAACAGATGGTAATAAAAAAACAATTTCATTTCTAAAAAAATCTACTTTTATTAATAATGATTATGTACCGTAGTTACACTTTTTAATGACTATTAGTCCACCGTTGTTACACAGATTCATCAGATTTAGATTAATTAATAAATGTGATTCATTTATTAATCTGCTCTTAGTTTTGCAATTAATGAATTAATATTTTTATTCATTGATGTCATAATTTAGAATGTGTGAAAGTTCTTTCTTATGAGAAAATCTTGATTATTGAAGTATTCATGTAATTAAATATAATTAAGTAAACAATTTTCAATCGCTCACACAAATGTAGCAAAGCTAGCGTTATCTATAGCACGTGGACTGCTCACATAAGTAAATGTAATGCTAGCGATTCACTGCCCATAGTGGTTGATTTTCCTGACTGGGTCATAAATACACTACTGATAATAATAAATTTAAAAAATTACTATTATATTTTTTATTTTAGGATTAGAAATTGAAAAGCTACTGTTGATTAACTCAGTCTCAGCAATTCCCACTGCCACTTAACAGCTATATAAACCACAATAATTAGTATTTTATCACTATTAAAGGATAGGGTGGGTATAGAAGATTGCCGCTTCACTTGCGTAAGATTTCTTATTTTATTACTTGGTTTTATCTGCAATCTCAAGCTGTGAGCCTCGATCTGAATTCTTCCAATAACAGTAATAATGGTGCCAGTGATAAAATGTAAAAAATGATTTGAGTGTTTTGTTCAGGTATATCTGTTGAAAGTCTGCACAATCCTTTACAAATTTTTTATAACATGCTTAAAGCACACATAATTATAAAAAAAGATTCATTGAACCTTAATTAAATGAAAAGATGTCTTATTGTTGTGTTCAGTTTTCACGCCTAAGCGCATGGAAACTGTTTTAAATAGACTGCCGGTTTATCTGTCTATTAATGTATCTCTTCATTAACTCAATTTCAGAAACAACAACATAACTAACATTCCCACCACCAGCTATATAAACCACAAAAATAGCAGTAATAGGGTCTTCTTACTATTAAAAGATGGGGTGAGAATTGAAAATTGCCACCACATTTAGGTAAGATTTCTCCTTTCATTATTTGGTTTTATCTCCAGACTGAATTACTGAACTTTGAGCAGAACATTTTCAATAATAACAGTGGTAACAAGTGGTATAATGAAAGGATTTAACTGATAGTATAAACTTCTATCTGAAATTATTCAAGTTTACAGATTGTTAATTTTTTACTCCAGTAGCCATTCCCACTTTTTGTTTTGTTAACAACAGGGAAAACCACAATAAAAAATGTTTAAAGCAATAAACATAGCAATGAAATACATATCCTCTCATTACATTATTAATAATAAAATAATAATAAGATAATTCTCATGATCTTTCTCTTTTTAGAAGGCTCCGGTTGATTATCTGCATCTCAAGAAAAAACAGCAATACTATCATCACCACTGACAACAAGAACATCTTCATAAATAGCAGTGTTCTTAGAATTAAAAGATAGGTTGTTCGTTGCAAATTTTCCACTCCGCTTAGGTAAGTATTTTCTTTCCATGTTTTGGTTTGACTTCACAAGAACTATAAGTTATATAATGTCACAAAACATGTAATGATTTTTTCTGCTCTAGTTAAATTAAATCTGTAGACATGTTAATTATTTATGCCCATATTCATTTGAAAGTTCCTTTGTTTTGAAGCAGATTGCGAAGTTCTATTGTCATTATTTTAGTCTTAACTATTCCGACTTTAGTTTGTGTTGCATTTACTTTGATCACATGAGATTGAGTAATTACTGTGCATTGGTTGTTACTTGTCATGTCATGTTATGAATAATGTAAAATATAGGCTATTGGAGAGGTCAGAGGAAAATATCAGTTGTTATCACAGGATAATTTTTTATAAAAACTATGTTATGCCAGAGTACTCTTTGCTGCAAAATCAATGTAAACCACAGAGGAAAAAATGATTAAGAAAGTTCTTTTTCATTTAAATACATAGTTATAGTTAAGTTTAAAACCATGGCAATGGATTCTCAAATGTAGTTTATGAAAAAGTCCACAGGCTTCTTATTTCCAGGGTTCAAAACAAATATTTTAAAGTGGTTCGTGATAAAAAAGATAAATGTTATGTCGCCTCAACCTGTATGTATAAAAATAATTTTTTGAGGAAATTATTTTGAAGCCAACAACATTACTACAGTGATTACTAAAGAATTCTTGTAATTACCGTCGCACGCATCTGGCGAATCTAACGTCATTCGCGTGCTCACCTGGTTCCACAAATCTCAGATCAATTTTTTCATTAACTGCACCACACTGTGTGACAGTCTCTAGAAGATGCCGTCAAAGCTTCCATTCATTACCTTTATTCCTCAGCAATGAAAAGTCAAAAATATGCACCTAGTTGCCTCATTGGGTGAATATTCTTCTCCAATGCGAACCAGGTTGTCCAGAAGATCACGGTCAAGTCTGTTTCGCCAATCTGTTTTTATGCATGCCATTCTGGAGAATACCCATTCAACTTTTGTGTAAACACTGGCAAATCTTTTAAGTTTTGGAAGCGGTAGTCCATACAATCAGAAATACGTTCAAGACACTCGGTAGAATATCCTGAAACCGCTTCTATTGTGGCATTAAAATTCTTTAACTTTATGTTTTGATAAAAGAGATTTCCTTCCTCAATAACCTCCATTTAGCTTTGCAAACGCTTTAAGTGAGTAAGTCGGCTGTCTGGCGATTCCAAAGAATTGTCAATTAAAATCTTAATTGAGCCATTGTCCACGTGAAATCTTGGATTGGGCTGCGTATTGGGCAAAACGCATCTAGATACATGCTTATGTGAATAGGATGCTATTTTTTTGTAAATCTCTCTAATTCGGCACATTTTAAAAGTTGTTAATCAGTTTGGGCTAATGATTCTAAGTGAGCCATGTAAACGCCATAATTTTTCAAAACGTTTTTAAGACCCCTAAACTTATGGTCTATCCAGCGTGTACCATTACCTTTAGGTGGCTTAGGTACTGCACAATCCATAGCCTCGGCAAATGGTCTAACTTCTCTTAAACGCTTTGGTGATTTATTATACAAGTAATGAAGTTTTAACATTTCATCAACGTTGGCAAAGCCTGTGTTATTAAACGCATCTTTAATTGTCAACTATATTCGATAGTTAAAATAATGGATCACTTCTAACTATGGTGCTTCTTCTTTGAGCTTAGCGTCGAGGCCACTATGAACATTCAAATTTACATTATCTCCGTCTACATTAAACCCACATAATCTGTTTGTAAACAATGTAATTCCGAAATGGTTGAATGCTTCCTCTACTTTTTTTGATTCCGTTAGCAGTAGCATTGTCCACGGACTGGACATTAAGATATTTTACTACTGCTTTACATTCATGCAAAACAGTACAAAAATTATTTTTAAGTTCAATGTTCGCGGAATCGGAACTTCCATCATTTAAGCAGGCGTAATAACGAGCAATTGCTAAATCTTTCATTATCCAATGTAATCCGTAAAAGTAGCAGCAATCATTTTTATAATGTGACTTCATACCTGGTTCTTTATTCTTTACTTGAAGTCATAATGAATCCTCATAGTCACTAAATGGACGTTCTTTCTTTGCTAAATAGTATGCAGTATGAAATTTTATATTTAGCAATATTTTATCTTTCTCGTGCATTTTTTTAAAAACCTCTTCCAATTGGTGTTTTTCAACTACGTTCTGTTAGTACCCCTCTGTGCCCACTTCACTTTTAACAGTTAAGTTTTTAGCCATTTTATGTTGTTCGCTCGCTACGTGTTTTGCTACTTTCTCAACATTAGTTGTTCCTGGTCGTATCTATTTTAATGAAAAAATTGCAAGCTTATTAATACGAGCCTCCCAACGTTTGTAATCTTTACAGATTAGTTTGTGCAATTTGCCATTTGTAATGTCAAAATCAAACTGACACTTAAAGTCATTCTCCCACTTTTTTTACAGTTTTGAAGTGAGCACATTTTCCGCTCTTTCAGGAATTTGCCATTTCATAAATTGTTAAATTTATCTGAAATCTATGGATGCATATTAATAGCAGCATACTTAATAATGAAATACATATCTCACAATACATGTTAAGAAGAAATGTTTGTTTCTAGAAGCAGAAATCGTAAAGCAACTGTTCTTTACCCCATTCTCAATACCACTGCTGTCGTTCTCTTAACTCTAGTTAATCAAGGGGTTCAATAGAATGGGTTCTTTGAGGGCAATTGTCTTCTTATTTCATTTTTAACAGGATGCATATTAATAACGGGATACTTAACATTGAAATGTCTATTTCATCAATACATTATTAAAAAGATTTTTTTTTCTCGAAGCAGAAATCGTAACTCAACTGTTCTTTACCCCATTCTCAATACCGCCGCTGTCGCCGTCACCTACCGTCTCAGCATTGAAAGCTAGGGTGCCAATTGCAAATTTTCCCATCCAATTAGGTAAGATTCCTCTATCCATTATTTGGTTTTATCTGGAAACTCATGTTGCGAACCTTGACTAGTTTGTGCGAATGAGGTGTTCATGTTGTTTAACCCAATTTTCCTTCGAACGTTAATCAGGTCTGCTTGTGGTATTATCTCCACACTTGTAACAGTCCAATTTGTCCTTCTGCTACTTGTGATTTATTCTTGATTGCTCTTGAAAACTTGGAATGAGCAGTAATAAGTTGTTAAGTTCTCTAGTTAACTGAGGGCTTCAATAGAATAGGTTTTTTGAGGGCTGTTGTTGGCCATTGCAGGCAGGTGCACGGCAATTTGTTGTTCTTATTGCTTTTAATTACTCATTACTTGCCAATCAGTCAGTTTATTTAATAGTATATCAATGGCAATCCATATTTAGTATTGGAATATGAATATGTTAATAATAAGAAATAGCGTTATATTTTTGTTTGTAGGAGAAGAAATTGAAAAGCAACTATTCCTTAACTCATTCTCAATACCACCACCTCCACCAACAGCTACCTTGTCAGCATTAAAAGCAAGGGTGCCAATTGCAAGTTTTCCCATCCAAGTAGGTAAGATTCCTCTATCACCGAGCTTTAAGCAGAACATTTGCAATAATAACTATGGTATATTGAAAGTATTTTACTGATATTATTTTAGTTTTATCTGAAATTGTTCAAGTCTACCGTCTACTCATTATCTCTTTCTTTGTAGAAACTAAAACCGCAAGGCTCCGTTTTATTATCTGTATCTCAAGAACAACAATACTATCATTACCACCACCACCAATAACAACAACAAGACACAGCTACACAAATAGCAGTGATAGCATCTTCTGAACGTTGAAAGATAGAGTTCCAATTGCATATTTCTCACTCCACTTGGGTAAGATATTTCTTTCTATTTTTTTTATTGGCAAGGTGGATCCCCTGAGACTTCAGGAGAACTATTCTGTCAGTGATATAATGTCACAAGAGATGCAATGCTTTTTTCTGCTCTATTTGTTTAATCAAATGAATCTGTAGTCTGTAGACACGTTATCAGTTTTGTCCTTAATTTTGGCTGCCTTCCCATTAGTCTGGTTATTTTATTGTTTCTGCCTTTTTGGCGTTGTAGTTATTATTACAGTAAATGCAATATTTGGCACTCAGTGAGTTTTTTAGTTAATTTTGACATGGATTTATTTGCAACTCAGTGGTTCATTAGCCATATGTTGGCTTAACACGTTTTTTATTAATATCCTACGTTGTTAAACTTCTTTTGGTTGTTTGCTTAGAATATTATAGGTTGATGGGGTGCAATATGTTAGACACTGTATTTGTTGAGAGTTAGTTCAGTTGCCTGTAGTTATAAGAAACTGTCCTGGTTGACAGATTGTATCAGTAATTGAGTTTGTGTGCATCCTTCCTTAATCACCCAACTATTGTGTCTTTACTGTGCTAACCCCTCATCAGATAATTAATAATTGGAAAATAGCAATCGCAATAAAATATGTCTCCTCAATACATTATTATTAATAAAATAATAATAAGATGACTCTCATTATCTTTTTCATTTTAGCAACTGAAATTGTAAGACTCCTCTTGATTATCTGTATCTCAAGAACAACAACAATACTGTCATTACCACCAACAACAAGAAGAACAGCTACATAAATAGCGGTGCTCTTGGAATTGAAAGATAGGTTGCTGATTGCAAATTTTCCGCTCTGCTTAGGTACGATTTTTCTTTCCATTTTTTGGTTTTATTGGAATATTTGAGTTCTTTTTATTTAAATACATAGTTATAGTTAGGATTAAAACCATGGCAATGCGTGCTCAGACGTAGTTTATGAAATAGTCCATATGCTTCTTTCATTTCAATTCATTTTTAACAGGATGCATATTAATAGCAGCATACTAAACATTGAAATGCATATCTCATCAATTCGTTATTAAGAATAAATTTTTGTTTGTAGGAGAAGAAATCGAAAAGCAACTGTTCCTTAACTCATTCTCAATACCACCACCGCCTCCACCAACAGGCACCTTCTCAGCATAGGAAGATAGGGTGCCAATTTCCAATTTTCCCGTCCAATTAGGTAAGATTACTCTGTCCATTATTTGATTTTATCTGCAAACTAGATCACTGAGCTTTGAGCAGAACATTTGCAATAATAACTATGGTATATTGAAAGTATTTTACTGATATTATTTTACTTTTATCTGAAATTGTTCAAGTCTACCGTCTACTCATTATCTCTTTCTTTTTAGAAACTAAAATCGTAAGGCTCCGTTTGATTATCTGTATCTCAAGAACAACAATACTATCATTACCACCACCACCAACAACAACAACAACAAGACACAGCTACATAAATAGCAGTGATAGCATCTTCTGAACATTGAAAGATAGAGTTCCTATTGCATATTTCCCACTCCACTTGGGTAAGATATTTCTTTCTATTTTTTTTATTGGCAAGGTGGATCCTCTAAGACTTCAGGAGAACTATTCTGTCAGTGATATAATGTCACAAGAGATGCAATGCTTTTTTCTGCTCTACTTGTTTAATCAAATGAATCTGTAGTCTGTAGACACGTTATCAGTTTTGTTCTTAATTTCAGTTGACTTCCTATTGGTCAGGTTATTTTATTGTTTCTGCCTTTTTGGCGTTGTTGTTATTATTACAGTAAATGCATTATATGCCACTCAGTCAGGTTTTTAATTATTAGTTAATTTTGACATGGATTTATTTGCCACTCAGTCAGTTTTTTAGTTGTTAGTTAATTTTGACATGGATTTATTTGCAACTCAGTGGTTCATTAGCCATATGTTGGCTTAACAGGTTTTTTATTAATATCCTACGTTGTTAAACTTCTTTTGGTTGTTTGCTTAGAATATTACAGGTTGATGAGGTGCAATATGTTAGACACTGTCTTTGTTGAGAGTTAGTTCAGTTGCCTGTAGTTATAAGAAACTGTCCTGGTTGACAGATTGTCTCAGTCATAGTGTTTGTATACATCCTCCCTTAATGGCCCAACTCTCGTGTCTTTACTGTGCTAACCCCTAGCAACCGCTATAAAATGTGTATCCTCTCAATACATTATTATTAATAAAATAATAATAAAGGAGTTCTCTTTGTCTTTTTCTTTTTAGCAACTGAGATTGTAAGGCTCCTGTTTATTATCTGTATCCCAACAGAAACAACGATACTGTCATCACCACCACCACCAACAACAACAGCAACAGCTATATCAATAGTGGTGTTCTTAGTATTGAAAGATAGGTTGCTGATTACAAATTTTCTACTCTACTTAGGTAGGATTTCTCTTTCCATTCTTTGGTTTCATTGGTATCCCTGAGTTCTTTTCATTTAAATACGTAGTTATTGTTAAGATTAAAACCATGAAAATGGATGCTCAGACGTAGTTTATGAAAAGGTTCATATGCTTCTTCTTACATTGCATTTCATTTTTAACATTTTTTTTGTTTGTAGGCGAAGAAATCGGAAAGCAACTGTTCCTTAACTTATTCTCAATACCACCTCCACCAACAGCTACCTTCTCAGCATTTAAAGCTGGGGTGCTAATTCCAAATTTCCCACTTCTATTATGTAAGATTTGACCATAGTTCTCCATTATAGCATCTTACTAAACATTGAAATACATAATTATTATTGATAATTAAGAAGAATAAAATTCTCGTTATTTTTCTTTATAGCAACTGATATCGTAAAGCTCCTGTGTTGATCATCGTTATCCCAACATCAACAACAACACTATCATCACCAACATCAACTTCACCAGTTTCTTAAATAGCAGTTATATGCACTGATAGCGTCTTCTGACCATTGAAAGATAGAGTGACAACTTTAAAATTTTCCGTTCTACTAAGGTAAGAAAGAAAGTTTCGAGAGGAAAAGAATTTGCGAAATATGTGGCTTTAAGTTTCGCGAATTACAATTTTTAGCACAAATTTCGGGAAGCCAAACATTTTGACATATAATAATTAATGTTTTTGAGGTGAAAAACGATTCGCGATTTCACGTTTTAAAATATTTCTTAAGCGAAAGTTTCTAATCTTAAAGTCATAAATAATATGAACAAAATGCTTATATTTTTCTTTACAGCAGTTGACTCATAACTACAACGGTACTTATCAGTGTTAGCATCTTGTGACTATTTAAAGATGGCTTCCAATTTCCAACTTGCCGTTCCACTCACGTAAGATTTCTTATTTTAATTAAGTTTTTTCAGCAAACTCTAGCTTTAAGCAACAGTCCAGGCTCAACTGCATGCTCAACTGCAACAAAACAAACAATTAAATCGGGAACAAGACCTAACACTAAAATAAAAAGAGCAACAATGGACTTTTTGCTTGCCGATGAGAAATGTGTAATAAAAGTTTCATTAGTTGTATAAAACCCCGCGCTGTTCCACACGAACAGACAAACACGCAAGTTTTGTCTTCTCAGATTGATAGTCAACAAGCAACAAGTAAGCAACAATTCGGCCTGTAAAAAATAGGAACTTAAGCTACATTGAGTCTCAAGTTTGTTGCTTTTATAAAAACGTGTACTTCATGATGGCTTGTTAGATGCAAACACGAATCTGATAGTCACATGAAAATAGTGATGGAAATACTGAGAACCCTTTTTTGTATTGCCGACATTTTAAGCACCGTTCACTACGTAAAGAATCTATCTAGGAAAACGCTATGGAGTTAGTCCCTAAGGTTTTGCCTCCTTTTTATGGATTTTATTTTTGTTTATTTTCACATTGAGCAGTATATACTGATGTTACTTAATTGCCGTTACAAAATATTCAAATAGTTTAGAAATGCTTGACAAACATAAAAATGCAATATGAAAAGATAAAAACATAAAAACATAGTATTTCGAAAGGAAATTAAGAACATTTGTAATTGCTATGTCATACGAACAAGTGAAGATTTTTCGTTGAGTGCTGAAGTATGTTGTAAACAAATAAATCTTGAAAACATATGAAATTCCAGTATCAGCATCAGGATGCAAATAAAATATTTAATTTTGGAAGCAGGAAATTGAATTACATTCGTCCTTCTTTTCTGAACAAGGTAATCAGGGTTCTCGTAAAATGTATGTACATGGACTAATAGTCCAGGCATGTGAGTTGAAAATCCCACTTTTTTAGAGAGAAATTTCTTTTAATATGTCCATATTCTCATACCTATGACTCATTCCATAACATTTTTATAGATTTTCAGGTAAAAATGTTTTGAAACAAGTCTCGAAAGCCTTAAATGGAAGCGTAGTGTAATTTCCAGACATACAGTATTTGCTAGGGTGTAGGGTAACTGAATTTGACATAGCTCACTCAAAAATTGTTGTTAATGCTAGATACTTTGACATAATGTTTAGTATTTTATTAGTTGTTCAAAAAGTTTCGATAAAAAACTCCTGTAGTTGGTATTTTACAGACCGGAATATTCAAAAATACAAGAAAATACCAGTTTTTGGTAAAAAAAAAAAAAAAAAGGATATTATCATAATAATTCTTTCGGCGAGTTTTGTTCAACTAGTAATCACTGAGCCATTCACCTTTTCTGTTTTTTTTCCAAACCAAAAGATTCATAATAAACACGGTTGTTAGAATCCTCAATGAAAATAAAACTAAAATGTCAGTGTCGCCAGAGGTATTTCAAATAATTACTTTGCCTTCTGTTTCCACAACGGCATGATATGCATGGAGGATACATTTAGTATCAGCCTCTTCCATGTTGCTTTTCAACTGCTGGTGTTCTATCTTCAACACGTTCTTGGAAAGCCATCAAGTGAGTGGTGTTTACTGATCCACCTCCTGCTTACGAATCTATTTGAACTTCGAAATTGTTAACCCAGAAAAAGTTGGCGTGATAAATTCTAGGCTTGATGGTTTCAATGGAGGATGTCTGATTTCTTGGCTTGCTTCAAAACACTTTCAGCGATTGCAGTTTTAATATCACAAGTTGTGTTATAAGATAAACAGTGTGCCAAACTGTTGACGATATCTTAAACTTTTCTAGAGCCGGTTAGATCGTGCAGTCCAGTAGCTAACAAAAAATGTTTTAACTGTATTACTTTACCATTGGTCATACCATGCGTGAGGTCACAAGCAAATGATTTTATTCAATCTTTTTTGGAATGATGTGACGTAGTTATACTGGTATAAAGCTGGTTTCCATTCTTTGGAAATTTCTTCCGTGCTTGGTGGCCAAGACATTTCCGGACACTCTTTAAAAATTTTCGTACGTGTCATCCGCTATAATCGTTGCTGCTTTTTCTAAAGTTTCTTCAGGTGTGCAAGTAACAAAAGAATCAATACAATCTTTACTGATAACAACAGAAGAGTCATTATTTTTGGAAGACATGATCATTATAGAGTTTCCAAAACGTTTTTTCAGTCTATATCTATGTCTATGTCTCAATGTTATTTCTACATGTATTACCACCAGGAAATACCAATAGATGTTCTTCCATGTAAATTATTATAAGCACAAATTGCCATATTTTGCTTATTTTTTGCAAAAAACTTAACCGATAACCGATTATCCGATTATAGGTTAACCGATATCTTTTTTTCGAAATTTTGAATATTCCGGTCGGTAAAATACCAACTATAAAAGCTATTAACTCAAAACTTTCCAAAAACAAATATTCAGTGAGATATCGTAATTTGAATTGACCCACCCCATGCTTATTTTTCATGCTTTTTAAACATCTGGACTGAGAACCACTTGAAATTAGTTTTCCATAGGTATGAGAATATGGACATATTAAAAGAAATATCTCCCTAAAAAGGTGGGATTTTCAACTCATATGCCTGGACTACAATACACAATACCATTTTTCAAAATATAGAATATTTGAAAGTGTTCTTGAAAATTTTGTGAAAACACATTATACATAGAGCAATATTCAATGATCCTTTAAATCATTGACTAAAAGGGTGCCAAGAACCAATATACAAAATAAGAAAGGATACAATTCGTTTCAGTTCTTAAAAAAATAACTTCACCTTCATTAAAAAAACCTGTAAGTATAAAACCATGGCAACTGTTTACATTAAAGATGTATAATACTCTGGTTCTTATATAATACTCAGTCCTACCCTAAGGAAAGCTCAATTTGAGTAAAAACATCCTAGCACCACAACGTTGTTCACACTAAATTGTTTCTTCGATAAGGCAGTGATGCAGATAAAAAAAACTTAAGAAAATAATTGATTTACCTTAATGCAGTGCCTTATTGTCTTTGAGAATACGTTTTTTCCACGCTTATGATGCGATTCCTTCATTCAAAACAGAAACGTTCTTCCTGAATCTTTGAACGCTTGTAAACAGCTCTATTCATAATAATTCATAATAATGGAACACGCGAAATATGCCGAAAATGTCTAGGGACCGTAAGAAAAACAAAGTCGGTTGCTTTTACAGATATCCAAAAACTTTCAAAAATAAATACGCCATTAGAAAGACTTTTATTACATTACCTAAGAGAACTAACGAAAATGCGGAACAAAAAATTGCGAAATTAATGTTCGCCTCTCGCAATCTTTTATTCCGCTTTTATCCTATTTCCGGTCTTTTGCAATCTTCAAATTCCGTTTTTTCGAAAAATCAGTCTCATTATTGTATTTTTTTTATTTTTCAGGTCGGCTTCCTCTATCGCTGATGAAAGAATACATTTCGAATTACACAATTATGAGTGGAATATGGCAAATATGCTACGAGATTTGATGCACCAGCATATAACTAAAGATAAAGTAAAGCTTTACAAGTTGTTCAAATCCTTCGAGAAGAAACTGAAGAAGTTGAAGAAACGAGGGATAATAAAAGATGACCAATGGGACCTTCTCTTTCCCCAAAATGGAGAGACTGACTCTAATCTTTTTGACATAACCCTGATGCTTATACTGCTAAGGAATATATGTCAGTTAAGCACAGCGGAAACGGATCTAATCAACAGATGCAATAAACTCAGAAATCAGGTAGCACACGTTGGAAAAGCCATATCAAAAGCTGATCATAACAAAATTCAAAACAGCTTTGAACAGTGGTTTAAAGACATGGGAATGTCTGATGATCGGTGGAGCATTTTAAAAAACCGCATCGTTTATAACGATGTCGGCAACTTTAAATTCGGATTAAAAGAACCAATAAAAAATTTTGTTGGTAGAGAACAGGAACTAAAACAGCTACATGCCGCCCTTCAAGTTCATGATATCGTTGTCGTGAAAGGACTATCAGGAGTGGGGAAATCAGAATTGATAAGAAAGTTTTGTGGGAATTATGACAAACAGTATGAAAACATTCTATTTATCAATTCTGAATCAGAAGGAACCCTAGAAGATTTTTTTGTGGGTTTCGCAAAATATGTTGGCCTCATATCTGCAAATGAAACTAATCTGTCAATTAAGACGCTCGTAGCCAAGATTTACAATTTCATCTCAACGAAAAATTGTTTGGTTGTTTTTGACAATGGAGACAAACCAGACCTTTTAAACGATTACTTGCCAACATCCAATGGCATATGTAAAATAATTATAACGACACAATTCCAATTTTCTAAACGTGAGCAACTTGAATTGCTGCCGTTGGATTTAAATGAAGGGTTGCAATTCTTTAAAGGAGAACTTGGTGACGATATAAACTCTGCCGATTGCGAAAAGTTGATCAAGGCTCTCAGCTCGTTACCTATAGCGTTTCAATTGGCTTGTTCTTATATCAAAACCAGAAACATTAGCATTAGTGTATTCTTGAAGAATCACGAGGCCAAGTTTAACCAACTGTGGTCCAGTGTAGATCAAGACGACATGAATAAAAATACAAAAACAGTGTTAACAACATGGGAAATGGCTTTCGATCATATACGTACGGACACACTTGCAATAAGACTAATGCGGATGTTTTCCTTGATGGATGGCAAATGTATCGCTGAAGAACTTCTTGCACGTTTGGAAGGTGTCGAAGAACTTCAACTAAAAGAGTCCTTGTATAACCTCAGAAAGTATTCTCTGATTGATTTAACAACTCAACTGGCAAATGGGAATAAAAGCTTCGTCATAAATATACACAATCTGGTACAACAAGTTATAAGAGACAGGTTAACCGATAACGAACAAGTATCACTTACAAATGACTTATTTCGTATGTGTGAAAACTTGATAGACACGATTGATAAGAAGGATCACCAAACTTTTGGAGACATGTGGTTGCAACATATTTTCTCATCAATAGATAAAGTTAGTTCCAAACTCCAAACATCAAATTTAATTTACAAGGTCATACAGTGTGCAGCAGATGCCGCAGTAAACGGTGGAAAACTCAAATCAGCCACGAACTTCATAAAGCAGTGCAAGAGAATATTACCGAATGAATCATACCGTTGGACAAATATCGAAGCTATGCTGTTACAATGGAATGGAAAATACGACAAGGCTATCGAAATGTACCTGGCAGTGTTGAAATCACGAGAATCGGCACTGGGCCCCGATCACCCTGAGACGTTGAGCACGAAGCACAACATAGCATTGTCGTTGGACTCGAAAGGGAAATTCGACGAGGCTATCGAAATGTACCTGGCAGTGTTGAAATCACGAGAATCGGCACTGGGCCCCGATCACCCTGAGACGTTGAGCACGAAGCACAACATAGCATCGTCGTTGTACTCGAAAGGGAAATATGACGAGGCTATCGAAATGTACCTGGCAGTGTTGAAATCCCAAGAATCGGCACTGGGCCCCGATCACCCTCAGACGTTGAGCACGAAGCACAGCATAGCATCGTTGTTGGGCTCGAAAGGGAAATATGACGAGGCTATCGAAATGTACCTGGCAGTGTTGAAATCCCAAGAATCGGCACTGGGCCCCGATCACCCTCAGACGTTGATCACGAAGCACAACATAGCATTGTCGTTGGACTCGAAAGGGAAATTCGACGAGGCTATCGAAATGTACCTGGCAGTGTTGAAATCCCAAGAATCGGCACTGGGCCCCGATCACCCTCAGACGTTGAGCACGAAGCACAGCATAGCATCGTCGTTCTACTCGAAAGGGAAATATGACGAGGCTATCGAAATGTACCTGGCAGTGTTGAAATCCCAAGAATCGGCACTGGGCCCCGATCACCCTCAGACGTTGAGCACGAAGCACAACATAGCATTGTCCTTAGACAAGAAAGGGAAATATGACGAGGCTGTCGAAATGTACCTGGTAGTGTTGAAATCACGAGAATCGGCACTGGGCCCCGATCACCCTGAGACGTTGAGCACGAAGCACAGCATAGCATCGTCGTTGTACTCGAAAGGGAAATATGACGAGGCTATCGAAATGTGCCTGGCAGTGTTGAAATCACGAGAATCGGCACTGGGCCCCGATCACCCTCAGACGTTGAGCACGAAGCACAACATAGCATCGTCGTTGGACTCGAAAGGGAAATATGACGAGGCTATCGAAATGTACCTGGCAGTGTTGAAATCACGAGAATCGGCACTGGGCCCCGATCACCCTCAGACGTTGAGCACGAAGCACAACATAGCATTGTCCTTAGACAAGAAAGGGAAATATGACGAGGCTATCGAAATGTACCTGGCAGTGTTGAAATCACGAGAATCGGCACTGGGCCCCGATCACCCTCAGACGTTGAGCACGAAGCACAACATAGCATCGTCGTTGTACTCGAAAGGGAAATATGACGAGGCTATCGAAATGTACCTGGCAGTGTTGAAATCCCAAGAATCGGCACTGGGCCCCGATCACCCTCAGACGTTGAGCACGAAGCACAACATAGCATCGTCGTTGGACTCGAAAGGGAAATATGACGAGGCTATCGAAATGTACCTGGCAGTGTTGAAATCCCAAGAATCGGCACTGGGCCCCGATCACCCTCAGACGTTGAGCACGAAGCACAACATAGCATCGTCGTTGGACTCGAAAGGGAAATATGACGAGGCTATCGAAATGTACCTGGCAGTGTTGAAATCCCAAGAATCGGCACTGGGCCCCGATCACCCTCAGACGTTGAGCACGAAGCACAACATAGCATCGTCGTTGTACTCGAAAGGGAAATATGACGAGGCTATCGAAATGTACCTGGCAGTGTTGAAATCCCAAGAATCGGCACTGGGCCCCGATCACCCTCAGACGTTGAGCACGAAGCACAGCATAGCATCGTCGTTGTACTCGAAAGGGAAATATGACGAGGCTATCGAAATGTACCTGGCAGTGTTGAAATCCCAAGAATCGGCACTGGGCCCCGATCACCCTCAGACGTTGAGCACGAAGCACAGCATAGCATCGTCGTTGTACTCGAAAGGGAAATATGACGAGGCTATCGAAATGTACCTGGCAGTGTTGAAATCCCAAGAATCGGCACTGGGCCCCGATCACCCTCAGACGTTGAGCACGAAGCACAACATAGCATCGTCGTTGTACTCGAAAGGGAAATATGACGAGGCTATCGAAATGTACCTGGCAGTGTTGAAATCCCAAGAATCGGCACTGGGCCCCGATCACCCTCAGACGTTGAGCACGAAGCACAACATAGCATTGTCCTTAGACAAGAAAGGGAAATATGACGAGGCTATCGAAATGTACCTGGCAGTGTTGAAATCACGAGAATCGGCACTGGGCCCCGATCACCCTCAGACGTTGAGCACGAAGCACAACATAGCATCGTCGTTGGGCTTGAAAGGGAAATATGACGAGGCTATCGAAATGTACCTGGCAGTGTTGAAATCCCAAGAATCGGCACTGGGCCCCGATCACCCTCAGACGTTGATGACCGAAAAGAATTTACGGAACTGCGAAAATGCGAAAAGAAGGGGAAGTTCTTGCTGCCTTCTTTAAATCTTAAATTTCTGGAAAGATCAGTGGATGTAAATGGGAATAGGACCTAATTTCGTTCATGTGCGGAAAGTTTTAATGGTTTCTGTTTTATTTGAAAAGTTGTAATAAATGTATTCACAAAAATATGTGTTGAAGTTATTCCATCATAACAACCAATCAACCAAAAAATAGCGTTCATAGGATGTGTTCGAAAATTATTCCGTTTTTGCGGGTGTAAAAAGGATCGCTATTTTCTTAAGGCACGAAAGCTAAAGAGTGCTGAAATATAAGGCGTCCGAAATTGAGGAAAGAAATAATGTATATATTTTAATTCTGTCATGCCAAAATCTTTATTTCTACACCTTTTAGACAAGTGTAATTGTTTATACATTTCCCCTGTATATATTTTTACGAATCAATTTGGAAGAATCTCGAAAGTTTGTGCATCAAATAATTTCTCTTTTCAAGATTTTATTCAGTGTTTCACGCTCATTTCTTTTAAAGTTTCCCGTTTCCCCCTTGTGGTCATTGGGCAATGTTTACATTAAACTGTGTCACTGGCTTTTTTCTTTTCTTTCTAAATTGAATTACCTGCAGCAGAATAAAAGCTAGTGGATCAAATACAATCCAGACTAAGATTTTTTAGTTTTTTAAATTTTAATGAATTTCTGTTTTATAAAAATTTTGATGAGCAATCCGGATATTTTGATATTATGTGTTATAGTGTATGTATAATATAATGTCTATGCACAGTCAGAGATCCCTTCGGTGGTCAATGTAGATGTGCTATGCCGTGTTCGGAGCCACTGAGCATGTTGTTACGGTGGAAATTCCCTGAATCATGTTTTGTTGAATAATCGTAAACGAAGCCACTCAGGAAAGACACAGAATAAGAAAGAAACAACTTTTTAAAAAATTATGAAAGAAAAGTTAAGATGTGATAAAAAAAAAAAATATTCCTGCACACACGCCACAAGTAGAATCAAATATGTAGATGAGTTGGGTATAGCTGCGAAAGCTTGTGAAATATAAATTGAAGCGGTGAGTAAGTTGATGTCTTATACAATAGAGCTCTAGATAAGACATCAACTGTACGCTGGCCGCGTTTGGCTCCTGTGGCAGTTTGCTGCTGCAGGTAAAACAAAAAACCCTCTAGGGTTTCGTTATTCACTTGACCCTAGAGGGTTTCTCCTCCAAAAAGCAGGAGTTTTGCAGTTTTGCTTACCTAAAAAATTAATCGATACGCCTAAGGATGGTATCGAAAACATTAATGTCCCGACTTTCTCTTTTAACACCGTATTCTGGCCTCTCCGACTCGTTTTCAATAATATATTTGCTATTTTGCTATTCTCCCTGGATTTAGAATAATAGAAGATACTTGTAAGCAACATGTTATGTTATATGTTATATCACATGACTTTTTTGATATTGTACAAATAGAGTAGAGAACGTTCAGTTTGCATGTTCTAACAACTATTACAATTGCATGTAATGATGCTGACAACTAATTGTATCTATGTATGTTTCGGCGAAGTAAAGTAAAAAAGGAAATGTTCAGAAAATGCTAAATGCTAAAAAAATGCTAAAAAAATATGCGTTTTCGTGTATTATTTAAAGTTGTGTAGTCTGACTGAATGATTTATTGTTTTTAAGCAGTTCTGCATGGCCGAGTGGGTTAAGGTGTTGAATTTCTTTTCGAGAACTTGGTGGTTCAAATCCGTTCAGAGATTATTTTAATTTTTTTGCAGAATGTTACGAGAAAGTAATTGTAAGTTACACTAAACCTGATTAAAGTCATGAGTGCATGCATTTACGCAAAAGCAAAATTTGAAAATAATCCGCTATTGGATTCGAACCAGCATTGATGCATTTCACAATATTTCACAATACCGCTCACTGTATTTCTTGAATAAGCGCCCTCCCTTTTGCCGATACATTTAATCTGATGTTCAATTTTGGGCTTCCTGAAGATCTCAGAAATACCCTCTTGCGGTATAGGGTCTCACGAATGAACGTAAGGTATCTTTATCTCTTTATGGTGATGAAAATGTTAGTATGGATATTAATCGATCTGAAGGCTACTATTTCGCATCTTAAGTTGTCTGGGAGATTTGAAGTGCCCCTTATCACATGATTCTCTGCCTTGATGTTCTCTTTATTTAAATTGAATTTTTACCCAACACCTAATGCTTCCGTTTCCATTTCGTTTTCGTTTTAATTTACTGTTTCTTCTTTTCCCTCTTTTGGTTGATTTAAATGATTGAAAATGGTGAAAATGATTTAAAAGCACAGGCTGAACGTTAAAAGCAATCGTTTTCTCTAACAAACAAGTCGTCTTGATGCTTTTCACTGGTCTTTTACCGAGATCGGTGACCAAAATGGCTGCCGATTCCGATATTTTATGTCGTGACTTTCCGACTTGAAGTATAAGTTCCACATCAGAAAATATGGTGAGCAATAATGATTATGAGCACAATATTTATGTATGGCAGATATTTTTCAACCTATATGCGATTATTTGGTAGAAAATTGTCCATCGTTGCACTTATTGAAATTATTGGATCGATTTTTGTAGGTGTGAGAAACTATGGTGTGAGAAACTATTTTGTAGGTGTGAGAATTTTTTTTCCCAAAAGTAACCCTATAACACTTTTTAAAGAGTTCTCCTCCCTTCTTATTTTCATTTCAAAATCACATAGCGCTCCATTATAGAGCTTTTAGGACAGAGACGCTCAGAACTCATAAGTCATATTTTGAAACAACTCTTCGCGCGATATTAATTTACGGAATCGATACAGTCTTTGACCACAATTTCCTCGATGGATGCAAGGCATTGATCTTTCGTTTTCGTTTTTAGTATGGAAGAAATGTGTGAAAAGGCTATCTCATCAGATTTTGTGCTACCGGTTAGATTGCAGAAGCGGTTCTGAAGTTGACTGTCACATATTCTTGATATTTTCTTAGTAAATCGTTTGGCATACTAGGTGTATAAGCTAAGTATTATCTCATCAAATTATCCATACATCGTCGAGCAGAGAAGTTGTAGTGGTGATGGATATTTGCACGTGGCTAGTTTGTGGAAGTGTTTTCACCAGAATATTCAACATGGAAATATAAATAGCTAATCAGAGCTCATATTCGTTATTAAACCACCAGCTAAACATCGGGTCCCTTTTCAGTAAAAACGTAAACAATATTTACCCCGTCTATTGTATGGAAAATAGAACAGTCACGTCGATTCTTTCAGAACAGTTCTGGTGCATAGCAGTGTATCATCATCCAATTCAACCATTTTTGTATATAGTTCATTTATAGATGACTTTCTAGTGGACGTATGAATATTTGTGTTCTTTTTGCTTTAAATGCTCATTTTAGACTTTAAAACTTGCCATTAATTTCTCTCTCCAGGGGGCGTAGCTAGAGCTGAGTCAAATTTGTGGGGGAGAGTTTATTCATTTTAAGTAGAAAAGGAAAATGTGCAAGTAACCTAATCGACACTTAAGACTGAAAAGGAAGATCATAAATGTTGGACTCCTCCACTTTTTTGACTAGAATATAAGAAATTTATTTATCATTAGTAGATACAGTTGCTTCATTAATACATAAGCAAAAAAAAAGGAAAATAATATAAGAATGCTACCAATGCTACCATTACTACTAGCAAAAGCTGACCTTGAATATACATATGCTCTCTTGAGAATGAACATTAAGTAAGATTTTTTTAATAGCCATTAGCACTTGATCTGTATTTTACGCAGGGTAACCTGCAATTAACCTGATGAAAACATTTGAAAGCATTTATTAGATATAAAGGGTGTTAGCGCGTCAACTGTGTATGTGTAAACACACACACACAAAAATAAAAGATTGGAAATTATCATACATGCAGATACGACCTAATGAATTTCTTGTTGTATATAATTCTCTTGAACAAGATCTTTATTCTCTCATACAGTCATCAGAGGCAGATCCAGAGGGTCTGTCGAAATTTACCAAAAAAGAGATCCGCCGCTGGTCATGAGTAACTTAATACAAGCAGGAGTATGCATGTTTCTTCAGATTTCCTCTGAAAGCAAACAAAATTCCTATTTAACTTTGTATGTTTGATTATATGTTTTGTAAACCTTTGTCTGTTTGTTCTTTTTGTTTTACTGTTGTTTAAATGATTAATTCATTTTCTTCAACATGTGCATAATAGTGCATCTTGATTAGTATTAATTGGATTTTTTTTTCTGTTGACTTTCTGAGGAGTTATAGTGCTGTACATAAGTATGTTGAACAAAATAGACAAAATATGAACAAAACACACTTTTTGGCTGCAGTGAAAACATGGTACCATTTAAGCTCTGAAACACATTGATGAACGCATATTTGATTGCATTGGAGTAATAAAAATGCCTTTAAGTTGTGCTGCTTATGGGTGTACAAACCATAATATGATGGAAAACAAGCCCAGCTTTTACCGTTTTACCAACAACAACCCTGAACGTAGAAAGAGATGGATTGTTGCTTGTAAACGAGTAAACAAGGATGGTACCACTTGGAATCCAACGAGTAAAAATGTTTACCTTTGTGGAGAGCACTTTTTGTCCAAAAAACCCTCCACTCAGATTTCGTTCCAACTGTGTTTGTTTTCAAGGAGAACAATGGTGATGTGAAGTTAAGGAGGTATGAGTCAGCCAGAAAAAGAGCCAAATTAGAAACACCAACTACTCCAAGTACAACAAATTTGGATACTTCTTTTCTAGAAAGTACTCTGCCCAAAACTCCCCACAGTAAGATTGATTTCAATGTTTTTACCCCTCTACGCACCTGTAATGCACTCTGTGACACCACTACAGATGGACTTAAGTGCTGCTGAAACCCCATCAAGTTCAAAAGCAGCGGAGTCTCCGGATGATGTTCAGTACAGGCGTGAAATTAAAAAATTAAAACGTGAGGTCACTTCATTGAAGTTGGAGAAGCTTGATAACATTAAAACAATTGATAAAATGAAATTACATATATTATCTTACGAAACAATAAAAGGTCAACCTGACAAATTTAAATTTTACACTGGGATCAAGATTGAATGTTTTGACATAATATAACTG
The DNA here is from genome assembly GCA_039566895.2 of Turritopsis rubra. Lineage (NCBI taxonomy): Eukaryota > Metazoa > Cnidaria > Hydrozoa > Anthoathecata > Oceaniidae > Turritopsis > Turritopsis rubra. Next base: position 14,253,661 of record CM077630.1, read on the forward strand.
GACTAACTGGAATAATTGATTGTACGAAAATTTTCATTGAACGACCAAAAAAGTTAGATGCTAGGGCCAAAGTATATTCTAATTACAAGAAACACTCTACTGTTAAGATTTTAATAGCATGTACACCATATGGCGCTGTTTCTTTTTTGTCGGAAGCATATGGAGGCCGTATTAGCAATGTTGAACTGGTGAAAAATTCTGGTTTGATGCAACTCAGTGATCACCATCCTGGGCAGGATCTATTCAGAATTCCATTCTTCCAAAATTATGCTCAATTGAATCTAGTACTGGGAATGAACTTAGAGAACAGATACAAAAGCATTTATTTGTTCTTAAAGGTTTAGTTCGACATCAGTACCAACATTTTAGCCGTATTAACTGACAATCCAGAGAAATGGGTTTATTAAGATATATGTGAATTATTCTAGCTTGAATGAACTGTGTAGTAATTCAACATGGCTGGTTTTTCTTCATATAAGTTCTTTAGATTTTCCCGAGTTTAGGTCCTAGGTATGACAGTGTTTTTGTTCCATATCCAACTGTGTGAAGATATTATGGACAAGGCAATAGGTTTTTGATTTGCCTTGGTACGAAGAGATTAAGTAAGTGTCTATAATAACATCTAAAAGTTTCTCAGACTTAGAGGTCTCTATTTGCTACCCAGAGCATAGAAATACGAAAAGAGATAGAATAACAACGATGAAGTTTCTTTTGTCCCCATGCGCCTTGAATTTTCTGGTGGCCGTATATTAATCAAATTTAAATCTTCGCGCTATATATAGAATTCTATTGTTCCTCGTCTCAGAAGTCATTGACTTAAATCGCGATATCTATTATTTATTTTTTGAAGCATGTGACTTCAGCTAATATCTTTTTTATCGGTTTTGCATATTTATTAAAACTAGGAGCCTTCAGCCTTTAACAATTTACGCTAGGAACGTTACAGGTCATACTTTCCGAGTGACTTATAAATTACTTATTTTTACCGGTTGAACTTTCCCACCAAATTTTTTAACCGATAAACTAAATAACTACCGGCGGGGAAATGAAAAACAAATCACTATTTCTTTGTAAAATAAGCCTCCGCCTTTTTAAACGTATTTACAAGCTTTATATAACATAATTCAAACTCCCTCTAATTCGAACGAATTTCAATATCCCTTCACCTATTATTTCCTTGTAAATGAACCTCCGTAATTCAAACTCTCAAAATATCGAACCATAATAGTGTAAGTTTCTCCAAACAGAAAGAATGTATATCTTCTGGTAAAAAGAAGACTGTCAAACAATTATGACATTACCATGAAATTTTAAGACCGTTAGCAATAAAGTTAAACGAGGAAAGAGAAAAATTCCCTATGACTGTGGTTTATTTAAAGTACTGCATTTAAGCTGTTTAAAACAATAATAAAAAACTATTATGTTGGTGATTTTGTTGACCCTAGTTCCTGTTTATTTGCTGAATTTCATGCAGAATCAACAAAACGAATGAAACAAACAATACTGATTGAACTCAAGATAGATTCTTCACGACTACGAATTTTATTTCCTACCACCGCTTTGGGTATGGGGGTTGATGCACCCAATGTAATAAATATTATACACATTTCATAACCTGCAAATTTAGAGAGTTATATGCAAGAAATCGTCCGTGCTGGAAGAAAAGGCAAGCAAGCTACTGCAACTTTGTTTTTAATAACTCTGATATTAACCTACAAGCCAAAGTCGATGAGGATATGAGAAATTATTGTAGAGAGAGTGGATGTTTGAGGTTGTACCTTTAAAAGTATTTTGGCTTTCCAAATAATGAACAAGAAAATTGTTGTGGAAATTGCGACAATAGGGCACTTGACCCAGAAATCAAAGAAGATTCACATACCAAAGTGCGATATTCAATTAACAAAGATGAAAAAGAAAGATTGGAAACTGATTTAATTGACTTGGCAGTAAGTTTGCCTACATCTGATAATGTCCTCATACCAAGTTGTCAGTTGAGGCATTCAAACATTGAAAACATTGTAAATAACTATGAACACATTAACTCAGAAAAAGATATTCTAATTTGGGATAAGACACTGTGCACTAGAATTTTGAAAGTGATAGATAATATTGCTCCAAAAATTAAAAATTAGTAGTAGATTTCAGAGCGGTTTAAAAGTTTATATCTTGAGAGTTCAAGTAATTTCAAGTCAAAATGAAAATTGTGCAATGCTGCTGAACGCAATTGTTGTATAATAACTTGTATATTATATTACTTTTGGTGAGACAAGGCTTTTGATTGTCATCAAGTTTAAGTAAAAGTCAATTTTCCTGTTTTCCCGCTCCCTTATTAGCACAGCAACTCATCAGCAGATGAATGTTATAATAACAGCATAACTTTTTATTCAAAGGTGTTTAAAAAAAAGTCATTTCATCTACTACCAGTGCTTTTTAAAGATTATGAAATTCCATAATAGCTGAACATAATGTTATTTGAATAGTTAAATCTTTCTCTGTCTTCGTTTTCATCCCACTAATTTCTTTTATCTTTTGCCCTCTTTCATCATTCTGCTGCTCGTCTCATCATCAGCTCAGAAATTTACCAAGCTGAATTTTTCACTCGGACAATTTTTTACTCGAAAATTTCTGTGGTCGTTGTAATAGTTTTAGCCAATGAAATTCCTTATTTAAGTAGCGTTCGCCAGGGTCTTCTTTGCCGCCATCCGTATATCGAAAAGGCAAGAGACCCTGGGTACGAGGTTGGGGCTGGCCCGGTTGCGCAATCACATGAATAAATTTCAGCCCGCTTTGCCGAAGATCTTGGTTAGACAAGGCGAGATCTTGGCAAAGCGGGCTGGCTCGTTTCTCCTGTGATCACACATCTAAATTTATAAGAGTTTTTTAATGATAGCGAGATCTCGGTTTAGCGGGCTGGCTCTTGACCGGGCTGAATTTTCTCATGTGATCACCCCTAACATTTAATCATTCGATGTAGAAATGGCGCGTATTTTCTATATAGACGTCTGTATGATCATTACATACGTTGAATTGTCAGAAAAAGTATTGTCTGATAGCAGTCCAAGAAAACGTAATTTAAAATGGCCATGAATGCTCAACACAATGGGTTGTGTGGTTATTTGTGCGGCTTTTTATCTCTATATCATAAGTTTAACCATATCTTGCGGAAATTCAAAAAAATAATAATAGAAGTTCTAAAAAGATTTCCATGGTTACACAAAAACAAAAACATTATGGGTTAAACAATCAAACCAACATATTTTGTGTTTTTTGTTTAACCCACAATGTTTTTGTTTTTTTGTAACCATGAAAATTTTTTGAACTTCTATTATTATTACTAAAACTTATTGATACTTATTCTTAGCAATTATGTGATCTTATTTTTCGCCACCCCTATATTTTAAAAGAGGAAGAGCACGGGTGGTGGGGGCGACAACTAATGGGAGAAATTTACCTGTAAAATGTTTTGTTTTTTTTTCTTTTGACTATATGCACAGAAGAAGATTTCAAATGGTAGCAAATGGTTTTTAATTAACGAAGTGGCATTCAATTTTTTTTGACAGTGATTAAAAATGGTTGCTCCGTTGCCATCATTTCGACTATGTGGGAAACATTATCGACATGTTTTGAGCTAAATTATTGTTTCTAAGGGGTTTTTTTGCATGTGAAACAGTAGTAAATGAGATAAACGCTGAGGTATTCTTGCTGTTGTGTTATTGTTGTAATTTTTCAAGCGATTTTTTGTGACTGAGTCAAAAAGTTATAGCTCTTCATATTATGTATTGCCATGTATATGTTGATATTTTGGAGTTAAATGGTGTGGTTTTAATTATCCCTCTCCTCTACCCTCTACCCTCTACCCCCAACCACAACACTAACCATGTCAAGAGAATTATAACTGACCACAACACATCCCAAGATTTTTGGGATTTTCTTTCGTCCTTTAAGCTATGATATTATTGCTATTATTCCTGATTTGTTGTTTGTTTTTTCTTTTGTTAATGGGAAAGGGAGGAGGGTGTAGGGAGAACACTAAGATCTTTCCATTTTACTCTTTACCTACATTGATCATTGCTGTATCTATATCATCTTATCATATATCTTTTCATTTATTGCTGTATCTATATCATCTTATCATATATCTTTTCATTTATTGCTGTTAGTTGTTTTGGTTTGCTGTTTTTGCGTTTAGGAATTCCCCTTTTGAATTCAGGCCAAGGTGCTTATCTTGGTTCTATAGTGGAAATGTCAGAGCACATGATATTTAGTTACTTAGTACTATTTTACATTCTAAGAGATTATTTTCTGTTTCTGATGATCATGTACGTGCTTCTCCTCTGTATTCTCCTCTATATGACTATATGACTCTATATGTGCCAATCATGGTTTTACATCATGGTACAAACAATTACGATAAATCATTTAACGAATTCTTGGTGGAATGAGCCTTTGGTTGAATCCTGGGCAGGTATAATATTTTTACGATTCACATTTGATTCAGGTATCCCGTGCAAAGACAATTTTACGGTTTCACTCAATAGTGGGAAAATGTAACAGAAACACTTTTAGGTTGCATTTTATATTTCTTATCATTATTCTTGAGAGTGGAACCGTAAAATGTTTTTGCCCAGTAAATACTAGTCTCCTTATATTAATCGCGATTGTGCATCCCACATTTATTTTAGTCAGTTTGAATAAAAGAACTGGGAACGAAATGTTTCTATGAAAAATAAAATGGTGATATTTAAGATCGTGCGTAACTGAGTTGCGAGTATAATAGCGATTAGTATTATAAAAGGAGTTTGACGTCAGATGGCACATTGCATTGTACCCTAAATAGAACGCGATATTTTAGGGAAAATATCTCGATAACCATGGGAATATCTGACGTCACTTTGGGCGCGCGATATGGGCGATGGTGTGATGAAAAAATTTGGGTCTATAATTTTTGGGGACGGGTGTGAGGTCATTAGAATATTTGATCGACGACATCTTGGCATCGGTTCGTCGTACACAGACGATCATGTACATTTTCTTGATCAGCATTTTGAGTTCTATAACGTGGTTATTCTTTTGGATTGTGGGATTTTATGTTTTGGTCACCCCATTTTCTAGTCTTATTACTAATACGCGTTGTGCATCCACTTTTTAGTTCGGTCAGTGTGGATAAAAGGACTGGTGACGTCACTTTGAGAACGCGATATTGGCGATATTTTTATAAATTTTGGGGACCGGTGCGACATCATTAGACTATTTGATCGACGATATCTCGGTAACGGTACGTTGCACACCGACGATCCCATACATTCTTTTGATCAGCTGTCCAAGCTCTACAACTTAGCGATACTTACTCTTCACCATTCTGTGATTATATTTTTCGTCATTTTCATATTTTGAAGTAGGAAAAGCACAGGTGGTGGGTGCAATAACTCATGGAGAAAGTGAACCTGTAAAATGTTTTTACCCGGGATACTAGTCTATATACTAATAGCGAGGTGTGCATACCACTTTTATTTTAGAGAGTGATACATTTTCAGAAATTTCACGGTCATTTTCTCATGTGGAGCTCGTAAAACCACGATGCTGCAGACAAGTGTTTTTCGGAATTAGTATATTAGTAGTAACAAATGACGCGTCTTCATTAATTTTTAAGGGGGACATTACATTGCATCCCCAATGGAATGAACGGTTTAAGGGAAAATATCTTGAGAACCAATGGGGAGAACTGACGTTTTTGGGGTCCGCCATATTGATGATGGGATGACAAAAATAAAAATTGTGTCTAAAACTTTTTTGTGCACGGGTGTGACGTCATCGGAATCTTTGATCGACGATATTTTTATGTTTGGTAAGGCCAGTTAAAACACACGTGTTATCTTGTCTCTATATCTTTTACAACTGAAAAGCTCTAAGCACAAAAATACATAATTGCGCATGTGCACATCATAAAATATGCTAATTTATGTGTTACGTCACAACACAACATCTTCCCGTCTGCCAGAGGAAGTATTTCGATCGCAGCGTACTATCGGTGTGATGTCGGCTTCGTCTGTATCTAAAAATAATAAGACTGGCAGCAGTAAAATGTTCAATATTTTCGCCATTCACTTAAGGGCCTCTTATGCCGTTTGGGTTGAAATGAGAAATGTTACGGGTCAAAGTTCAATGTGAGTGAATATATTTCACTGTTATCATTGTTCCGTTAATGGCGATGACTTCGTAAGGGGTAACGGAAAATGGCGATGACTTCGTAAGGGGTAACGGCAAATGGCGATGACAATTTGCTTTTCTTTTGTTGTTGGATTAGCAATTGATCTCCTATATGGAAGGTGCATTTCTTTGCATGTCGTTTCGAATTCGTGTAATCGGCAGCTCTCTGTTTTGCAACACGATCTCGTTTCTTTATTGTGTCAGTTTTTGGTGCTGTTGGTATATGCGGTATATATTGTCTCGGAGAACGTCCAAACATCAGTTCTGCAGGCGGTATAGCACGGTATTGGCGTAGAAATTTGTAGCATTCGGTCTCCATATCTTCACCTTCGATGTAGGCGGCACGTTACTTTCAAAGCGGTTTGTTAAAGTTCACAGCTTGGCCGTTTGCTTGTGGCCAAACAAGCTATTTTTTATTTTATTTTTTAAATTATTTTGTGTAATAAACCCAAATTTTAAGATTTTGTCTTTGTCGTTTGCAGATGTTTTCGTTTTAAATTCATATTCAGCATAAATAAACATTAATACATAATATAATATAATATAATATAATATAATATAATATAATATAATATAATATAATATAATAACATAAAAAGAAAAATATGAATAACGTAACAAAAAATATAACAATTAAAAATAAATGAATATAAATATAAATTTTCAAAAAAAAATAGTTTAAAAAGTTTTAAATTTTACTGATGAATGGAACCACGTGATGTAGTCTTAGCTGCTATTGGACAAGATAAGGTGTTTTGCAGTATTTTTTTTTTTTTTTTGTTCATCTCTACTTTCGTTTGACCACAACTATTTTTGATTTGTTTGTTCAGCTGATCACAAACAAAATTACTTTCTCTTATAAACTTTATGAACGAAATACATCCAACAATCAAATGTAGATTTGAATACTCAAAACATCAATCAAATTTTTAGATATGCAGACAAAGAGAGAACACTAAAAACCAGACTTTACAAAAAAACCAACCTATGCTCCAGTCTACACTACAAGCAAATATGCGATTAAGCCTAGAGAAGATCTGTCTGAAATATTTTTTTCTAAAGGATAAAGTTACCTTTGCCATGTTTGTTGCATTTAAAGACACCCTTCAATGACTATTCTGTATTCCGACTTACGTCACTAATTATTTTGAAATAATTAAATCTCGCTACTTCGGCTGTCATGATGGTTCCAAATATCCTGTTGCCATGACTTCTGAATTCCCCTTTCGCACACTATTAGTTTTGTTAGCCTCAAGGGGTAATTCGGTTCATAATGCACATAATAAATAAAACAAAGCTTGTATGCTCTGTAGCTATTGATTATCCTCTAGATAGTTCCAGTTGTGACGAGACACCGGAACACTGAATAGATGATTTTAAAGAACGTTATCTTTCTAATTTTATTATCCAAAGAAACAAAAGAAAAGAAAACTGTAATTCTAATTATAATGATTTTAATGTAAAGCTTTTAAATTGTAACGGACGTGTAATAAGAGAATTGATCTATTCAAATAAAGCGTGTCTCGGTTTATTGAAATTTTTACAAGGCAGTTTTAAATTCTCTCAAGCACAGTTAAAAATACATGCTTTTATTGGCATCTGAGATTTAAACAACCAACCAGAAATGTTTTCCAAAATATTCCGTTTATTTTGGAGCCAATTTTAAAACTCTGATTCCTATGGGACTCCTACAGCCTCGGCATTGAAACTTTCAGAATTGAGGAACAAGATATTCTCCTTCCTGTCCATTTTCCGGAGTTTTTCTGGCATCAGACATCAGACTTCTTGAATACATTAAGTAGTAGTTTTTAAAGTCTAATTTCTGAGATTTTCCACAATGTGTGAAACATAAATATTCGTATAAACCAAGATCCAATGAAATGCGAGACAATCTTTATATCAAGGAAATGACCACATAAACAATTTTAGAACTATTAGTATTAAAAGACTTTAGAATTTAGTTGTAAGTCCTTCTCTTGTTATAAGTCCATGCTCACATAGAACACGGAGTTTTTAGGTCTTTCTATCTTTCCTATTAGATTTTGCCTTAAGGGAGAGTGGGGTTAAATGAAACACTTTTTGTTTATGACCCTGTTAGCACAATTGAACATGGCCAATGAAATACTTTTTTTATGTCAAAACATAGTCTATTGGTCATTCTTCAAGTTTGCATTTGCAGATTTACTAGGACGTGTAATAAGCAAGAAAACTGAACATAACAGACTGTGTTTCATTCTTCCCCGCCTTAAAAATAGTAGAGCTAGATGAAACAGATGGAACCATTCATTGTACAGCTTTTAACACGTGTCTAAACAACAAATACTTTAAAGAAAAAGTCAGTGGTAAACACAAATATCACCTATGTTTGTTCATCTACAGTTTTAGCACTTACTTTGCCAAAAAGAATATAAAAATATAATATATAATATAATATAAAACACAGCATTTCATGCCCACGCTTTGCAACGAGTACACTGAACCCATATTTCTCTTGAATGACTGTTTACCAAAAAGAATATAAAACACAGCATTTTGCCCACGCTTTGCAACGAGTACACTGAACCCATATTTCTCTTGAATGACTTGGATGTTTGTGTTGTGTTTATTAAAATCGCTTTATTCTTGAATGTTCTAGATTGACAATGTTTACTAAAAACGAAGTAGTCTATATTGCTAATGATTTCATTTTCCAGTCTAGCGCAAAAATCCTCTGTTTCAATTAGCCCCATCGTCAGTAGTCAAATAAATAAATAAATAAATATTTATGTTGTACCCAAAACGTTTATAAATAAACAAATAAACAAATAAACATATAATTTTTGAACATTAAGCAAAATTCAACTTATTATCTATTTCTATTAATTTCTATGTTAAATATTTGTTCACCAACTTTACAAAAAAAGGAAGGAAATACATTTTTTTTAACACTGATATAAATTATATTGTTCTCAAAATTGGTTAAGCCATATGTAGAGGCCTAATCTTGATGTTATTTCTTGAAAGTGCAACTCACGTCGAGATTTTAACATAAAAATGGTTAAGAAAGGAAATATGAATGAGCAGATTGATAGATTTCTGGTCTCAAAAAATGATTAAATGAACATTTTGTTTCACCAAGACAAAATAGTCATTGAATTTTGCACATAAGTCACTTTTCCAACCAGATCTCAGAATTGATCATATATTTCATATATTTGTATCGCCTACTTCCACAAGTCTATCGCATAGACCACAAGAATTTTATAGAAATTGGTCGAAATTTGATGAAATGAAATTTATGGGAGAAAAAATTTATTAAAGATCCAACCCATCCCTCCCTTAGTCCTGGACAGCCCCTAAAATTTCTAAGTCCAATAGTCAAGGAACCAATATTTTGGGACAAAATCATCTTGAAAGCCTTACACTGGAATACAGGTGGCTACTTTTACCCATCATGACTATAAGGTGACTCAAATTAATCAATTTGCTCATCTGAACAAATAACCTCGAAATGAGAATTTGGTTGGGAGGTCACTCTTGAAATTCTGATTATTTGCCAACATTTTTTGTGCAGGATGGTAGTGCAATTGCCGAAACCATCACATAATTAAACGAGTTCGTTTAATTTGAAGATTAATTAACTGCTTTGCAACAGTATTTTTGAAAGACTATTTCAGCTAATTGGAATTTCATTTGGTGAACCACAAGTAAGTCATTGTTTGACCCTCATAATTAGGGTGATTGACTGAACAGCATGTTTATTCTACTGATTCGAGGTTAAAGTTCATTCATATATTAATTTTGGAGACTGAAACAATTCGAATACAATTCACCAATAATTAACCATATTTTGATTATTAGTTTTAGAAGACGTTTGATCTAAAAAGAATACCCCTTTGTTAAAAGAAGCAGAAATCCCCTCAGCTTTTGTTTTTGTATGTGAACTTTGTACTGTTTTGTACAATGATAACTTCCATTCTATTCAATTTCTACAGTCAAATGATGGGATACTCTTCAAATAGTGTTTAATGAATTCTAGATGGTGTTGCTCTTATACACTCTTTGAACATTATGTGGGGTTAGAGTTATAAAATAAGGAGATGAATAAAGGTTACGTCTCTAAATTGGTGTTAGGTCTCTCCCTTAACTACGGTGGCTCCTATGTGCCACATACTGCAACAAAAAAAATAAAAATGTTTGTGTTTTGCAAAACTAGCAAATATGCAAGTTTGGTTCAAAAACTCGCAAATATGCAAGTTTGGTTCAATAATCACGTGATTGATCTCCTCCTCATATTAAGTAGGGATTTCTTTTGTTTTAATACTTTAATAATCTCTGGTGGAGGGTCTTTTTACCTTCAAAAACAAAATGGCTTTGACGCCTCTTGGAGTGAACACAAATTTAGTAGATAAGAAAGCTTTAGTTAAAGAATATTTTTCTCGTGGTTTCCACTACAAAGAAATTTTAGGTGCATTGAAATTACATAACGTGACTATCAGTTTAAGACAACTGCATCGGTTACTGAGAGAAGAAGGGCTTTACAGAAAACGAAATCTAAGCCAGTCAAGTGTTATCATTAATTATATCGAAAGCCTGTTAGAAGGGTCTGCTTCCTCTTTGGGATACCGTCAAATCCATAAGAGATGTATAGAAGCTGGATTGAGAGTTTCAAGAGCAACTGTAGCAGATATATTAAGATCGCTTGACCCTGTTGGTGTAGAATCACGCCGTAGAAACAGACTTCGAAGAAGAAATTACGTTTCACATGGGCCAAACTACCTTTGGCATATGGACAGATACGATAAACTTAAGCCTTAAGCAATACATGCTTGTATAGATGGATTTAGTCGTAAACTCTTATGGCTTAAAGTTTACAGTACAAACAAGGACCCAAGAATAATTTGCTTTCATTATGCCGATTTCCTACTAAAAATAGATGGTGTTCCTAGGAAAGTTGTCGCTGATAGAGGAACAGAAAATGTTAATGTAGCAGCATTTCAAAGATTTCTTCGTCGAAACGGAACAGATTTTATGGCCGGTCAACCGAGCTTTTCTTATGGACGATCTGTCAGTAACCAAAGAATTGAGGCATTTTGGTCCCAGTTGAGAAGACAGTGTACAGGCTGGTGGATAGATTTGTTCAAAGAAATGCTTGATTTAAATGAATTAGATATTACGAATGAGTTACACATTTAGTGCATTAGATTTGTTTTTGGCCCAATTTTGAAAAAAGAATTGATGCACTTTTCAGACAGTTGGAACAGCCACTATATTCGAAGAAATCCGACAACAGATCCAATTGTTCGACCCCATGGTCGACCTGATGTGCTGTATTTTACACCAAATATTAATAATCAAGGGTTACATGATTTTAAGTCTCCTCTTGATGCAAATGATTTTGAAGCAGGTGTCAATGCTACATGCTATTTAGGACAACTTGATGGTCACTTTTGCACAAACGAGTTTTTGGCAATTGCTCTTCGTTTGATGGATGAGAATAATTTACTGTTTCCTAGAAATGCAATAGCTGGAAAAGATTTATTCGTAAGACTTGTAAACCTGATATCCTAGGGAGTTGTATTCATTGTTTATTTTATATGTATTTTATATATTTCAAGAATAACAAAGGATTTACTTAGAAAAACAAAACAATTGCATTTCCCCGTAATATTTTAACACTAGGGTCGTTTATTATTCAATTATGTTGTTCAAACTTTGGTATACCGTTAATTTAGTTGATCCAACGAAATCAAAAATTTAAGCTAGAGAGATGGATAGAACCAAGAAATGTTTTGTAGAATTACACAGAACACTAGAATAGCCAGTAAATGTTTTTTACAGGTTCATTTACCCCATGAGTTACTGCCCACCCTCACCTGAGCTCCCCTCTCGGAACGATTGACGGAAAATAAAATTACACATGGAAAGTATCACTAAGTTATAGAGCTCGAAATGCTGATCCAAAAATGTATGTGATCGCATGTTGACGACCAACCATACGGAGATGACGACGTCTCCAGTTTCTTTCTGTCACATATTAGGACCCATGGACAAAATTTGACCCCAAACTACGACAGTTTTTCCCCATTGTTATCGATATTTTCATTAAATTTGGATACCTTTGGGTACACAACGTATTGGTTTCTCATTGACGTCAAACTAAAAAGTATGAGCAACATTTCTTGTGCGAACTTATGTTGCGCATCCCCAGAAAAAAATGCTTAAGCGAATGCTTTAATACGAAAGCGAAATAAGTATCATGCAACCAGGTTGCGAACTCATCGTATCAGTATAATAAGATAACCACAAATAATATATTTGAAAACGATGAAGAATTGTTGAAATAATACAAACCAGATAACTTTCCACGGTCAGGAAATTAATGAAGTAGCGATTAATAAAAATATTAAAAGTTCAAAATAAAAAAAAAGATTATTTCTGAGCCGTATAATTCACGAGCTTGAACCACACTGTGATTTGCCAGAGTATTCGCACTCAAAACTCTGGGTAGTATGCCTTTAAGCTGTTTCACTATGACCGCCCCATTCAACTTTTTGTCTGAAGCGAACATCCAGCCACGATGGGGAATTGTGCCCTTCTCTTATGACGTTATTATAAGCTTGGTACATTCAATCAACATTTCAGATTATTTAGAAATAGTATTACCGTAATAATTACCGTATTTCCTCTAATAAACGCCGCCCTCTGATAAACGCCTCCCTCTATTAAACGCCGCACTTATAGCCAAGCATTTGTAATAAACGCCGCCTTCTAATAAACGCCGCATCTTGAAAAGCGGCGTTTATTAGAAAACAGACTAAACAAGCAACAAAAAATAGTTTACACGAGTTGGACTTGTTTTCTATCAACAAATTCTTCCACAACTAAAGATAAAAACGAATATTGTTTTTCTCGTACTTCTTTTTTACCATTTACGATTGCGTGCACGTGATTACCGTCAATTTCAATGTAAAATGCTATTAGCTTAGACAGTTTTTTAGGAAGAGAAAACATTGTTGTTTAAAGTCTGTTGTTATTTGATTTTTCATTTTGTAATAAACGCCGCCCTCTGATAAACGCCGCCCTCTATCAAACGCCGCATCCAAACTCTGCAATTTGTAATAAACGCCGCGGCGTTTATTAGAGGAAATACGGTATGTCACGTTAGACTCCTTTGTTCCTTTGATTTCTCAGTTAGCCTTTATAAGCGTAATTAACTTTTATTACGTTTCTCAAAACTTTCTTCATTTCATTATGAACTTTCTGACATAAAAATATTTAAAAAAATAGACTTTGGCAATCGTGAAGTATCATTGAAAACCCAACTGGTCCGTGGTTTGTTTGTAGTGGAACCAAGCCGCGAAGTTCAGAGGTAACCTCACGAGGGACAAAATATCCAGGGAACCCGGCTATTTTTTCTCCTGGGTAAACGTATCCGTTTTCCGGAAGAACGAAAAAAGAAGAACTAAAATTTGTTCAAAAATGTGTCTTCAAAAATAGTTTCGCAAACATAAGCCATACAGACTAAAGTATTCTTCCAAACGTATTCACACAGAGAAGGAAGATGGCCGTACGAAGAATACCTATCTCAGAAGATCTTACTCGTGAATCTTCAGGTGTAGAAACCGAGAGTATTATAACAATCACTTATTTTCCCCAAATATCAGTTTACCGCCGATATTATGTCAAAAGATTGACCTTTCCCGGATTCATGTTTGGCGCATCCTGACCTTGTCCTCATTAATTCATGGTAATTACCTAGTTATATATATTGTTCATTAGCAAATCGGAGTGGGACAATCTTCTTTAATTTTCAACATAGAAACCGGCCCGTAGACACAACTGAGTCAGGATGTGACATATAAACATGAATTCTGGAAAGTTGTATTTGTGATAATGTCAGCTTGGTAAGCTATCGACATTTAAAAGAAATTCGGAAAACTTATAAATGAATAAAAAACATTGCTCGTTGCAAAGAAAATAACAACAACAAACATAAAGCTGTTTTCCAACGAAAACAAGACAGAAGAAACAGTAGGTCTCATAAAACAACAAAAACAAAACGCTAGTAATATTAACATTTTAAGCAAGCACTGAAACTGAAGTGTAAGCCATTGCCTAAGAGTAAATCTTAACAGAAAATCAACTTTCGTTCCTATCAAAATTATGTGACTGTACAACAAAAATGCTGAAATTGAAGATAAACAAAATTCATCAATCTTTTTAAGTTAACGAAAAATAACAACAAAAAAACTCGATGAAAACCGTAAAGTCGTGCACCGACCAATAAAAATATTAACAAACGGAAGAGAACCTAAAGAACATAATGAATGTTCGTATCTTATTCAATCACTATCTAAGGCAGGACTGTATTGGTCTTGTAAGGATCAAAGATTTTTTTCATTCAAGTACATTCTAATATTACAACGTAGTTCAGAAAACGATGAATACTGACGCGGCAAAAATAGAATGTGAAAACATGTTTGCGATGTGGGATGCAGATGACCTGGAGATTGATCAGTATATTCAACTTTGATCGGTGAACTCGGATGATTAGGGGACCCAGTTATGAAACGTACAAACGAAACCAATTCTTCTTCGTTACAACTTCTAATGAACCGATGTAACCATGTTATTTTTTGTTCCTTGCTCGGCAGTTACTTTAGATTTATCATACAAAGCGTCCAACATAAAACTGTCCACTTTATTCGAGAAGAACTCCATTCCTTTTATGAGGTTTCTCATAGCGAAATGAGGTGTTGTTATAAGCGCAATTTGGCCAGCTTTAAAGCACAGATCTAAAATATTTTCTTTGGACGGTCGAGCATAAATGGAATATTCACCGAGAATATCAGTAATTGAGTGGATGTTAACATTTTCTCCTCTGTAAAACATATTGATTTTTTCCGCTTCATGAGTAGTGATAAAGTTAAGGAAAGACTGGCGAACTTCCTCTTCCTCGATATCATTGAATAGCGCGTACTTTAACGCTGCTCTTGATATGCCAACTGGAAACATACCAAACTGTACATACGCATAGCTGATGATTTTTCCAATCGTCTCCAGTTCACCTTCCGGCATTGTGTTGTTAGGTATGCGTTCGGATTCGCCCTCTAACTGCCGTAACAGGGCATCAACTATCTCCAACTGCCTGCTCGCCACGGAAAGAAATTATTATTCTATGCGAAATGCTCTTTCGTTTTTTATATATTTCAAGCATTTCGTGATAAATGTTTTCTCTATTTATAGTAACATCAATGCTATCTTTAAGCTTATCTAATTCTTTTGTGCGAATTTCTCCAAGCAAATTAAAAGAGTTTTCAGGATCTTCATTAATACTGTTTTCGGTTGCGGAGTCATGTAATGGTTGCATCTCTTGGTCGATGATTTCTGACATTGAACCATAATTAATGCCAGTGGATAGATTGGTTGTGAGTTCATGGGAAGATGCCGCCTCTTGGTTGAAAATCTCTGACATTAGCGGCTCATCATAATTAACTATATTACCATCAAAGCGTTTTAAGAGGAAATATTCCGGAGAGACATACAAACCCCCTATCCAATTATAAACTGACTTGAATGAAGAATTTGTGTGAAATAAGCGCACTTTATTATCACCAGATACACACCTCACTGTTACAGTACAATGAGGCTCGGTCAATGACGGCTCCTCAGGTGTTTCTTGGATTCTGCTACTCATCACCTGTGTTAACCGTTTTTTTCTTCTTCTTCTTCTTCTTTTAGTTTTCGATCTTTCTCTCGGTCCGCAAATAAGGAAGCTTCGAATTCTTTATTTTGCTCTTTAATTAGGTTTCGGTTGGTGATTGTATGAGACTCGGCAGTTCTTCGTTCGGTCGAAATAGATCTAGTATGGTTGATTGGCGCCAATTCAATCTTTTGATCTTCAGTTGTTGTTGATCGTCGCATGTGCGGAGTTGATTTGTATTTCGTATCAATGTCAAAATCGTCAAGACTATCATCATCACTTTCACTAACTTCGTAATGTTCAAGGACAGACTTTTTTTTCGTTCTGAGAACTAAATGCGGTCTAGAACTACAATTTTTGCTGAGGAAATTAAAAACCGTGAATGGAACTGCAACTCCATTGATGTCCTCTATTTATCGTGTGATGATAATACTAGTAAGAATGACATTATAGGAATTCCTCCAACCAAACCCATTTTTCCGAGGAATTGATTTAGGCTAATACAGCTTCATACATATGTCCATAACATCATCAAGCAAACTATCTATGTTGAAAAGATAGTCTTTGCTTCCACTACCCTTTTTAGCTTGAACACGGATATACTTTTCTTCTTTCTTATCATAGTTTTCCCATGACAAGAAAATTTTCTTTTGTTGTTCTTGCCACGTTTTTTAGGAGGATGAGGACGATCATTTCTAGTTTTCATAAATTCTTGCAAATCGTTGGAAGGTTTGCACTTCAACTTAAGTTTAATGATGTCACCGTCTGCGGAAATGCCAAGTCTTCTAAGTTTGTCATCATCAGAATACCATATTGCTGTCGCATCCATCTAAGTGAAAATAGAAGCGATGATAATAAAGATTTTTTTTATTGTTTGTTTTGGTGCTTTTTTTCGTTTCAAGTTAACCCTACTGTCTGAACAAGAGATGAAAGAGTTGACAGTGGTAAAAAAACAACATCAACACAAGCTCTCCAATTAATAAGCTACAAACTCAAAGGAATCAATAATTCCACTTTTCCCTTGTTCCTTTTTACGTAATAATTGCAGAAATTAAGAATGAGCACAATCTAGGATGAAAGCACAATTACCTTTTCTCTTTTGAAATTTTGGATCACATCTCCTTTTGCATTCAGTTCTTTCAAGTAACTTTCAACCTAACAAGAAACAAACACGACTGGCGTTGGTTAAATGTTCCCTTCTAGAAGTCGATTTTCAGGAACCACACAAAAGATTTTAAATTATTATGAAGCATCAAATTCATTGGCTGAATGTCCAAGTCACATGACTTTTAACAAGACGAATAGTGTGTGGATATTAAACTGTTCTAAGCACAAAAAGTAATTATAATTGAAGGACTTTCAAAATTTTGCCAAAATATGAAAATGAACTTCTCAGTACAATTTTAATGGATATATTAAAGCAGACGGTTTGTTATTTACTTTATTTCTAGACTGGAGTCCACCAATGGTTGTAATTTTTTAAATTATTCATGCTTGATATTCCAGACTTTTGTTAGACTTTTCATTCCATGGAAAACTTTGTTTGAATCATTTTGGACAAATATTTATTTAGGTTAACTTACAGCTATTGCTAACCACACTTTTTCCTGTCAGAATGTAAAACCTGAAAAACAGTCACCAGAAGAGAAAAACCTTCAGCTTACTAATTTTCCAATTTTTTCAACTTTTGAAATTCCTCAATAACAAATTGACAAATTTCTAAACTTAAAAATATATTTCAAGATGGAATCCAAGGAGAAACAACTTATGGAGAAACCTACTTAATAAATGTTTAATGTAATTGGGACTATCTAAACAAACCCTGACAATAACAACATTTTATGAACCACATAAAATCCATAAATTTTAAATATTGCTGCGAAAGTAGAATTTTGTCAAAGTGAATATCTGTGAAATCAGAGCAAAAAAGAAATATTCCATCAGTGATCAGTAAGAAACAAACTACCTTTGATTTTAATATGAGTCAAAACATAATGAACAAGATTATCAAAGGATGATGGGACTGGGAACCTGAAAAATGTCTTAAGAACTTGAATGACATCCACTATGAATAACTAATTCATATTATGACAGACAATGTGAAATTTCTTCTTGCAAATTTAATTTGTAAAACAATAGATTGTTCAGTTGTGCATAAATAGTTATGTTTGGCTCTTTATTATACAACTATGTATGCAGAACCAGGTTGTTAGGCAAATAAGGTCAGGTTTACACTCCAGCTCAACTAAAGCTCAATTCCCACTGCAGTAAAAGAAATAACAAAGAGATCATTTGGTAACTATAACAATAACAATTATAACAACTATTGCGGACTGTAATGTTATGTTAATAAAGAAAAAATTCCATGAAGTATGTGATACATTAGCAAAGCATTTTGTGTGACCAGAACTTAGATACAGCAACAAGTGATGAGAATCATTGCCACAGTGGAAAACTAAGCATGAAGTATTATGAAAACCTAATCCAAATTGTTATTTTTAAAAATTTGCAAAATTTGCAAAATGTTTTATTGATTTAAAAAACAAACAACGTTAAAAGACTGTATTTGGATGGTTTAAAATTATATATACCCTTTTATTGGCTAAAAAACATAAACAATTTCTCACGGTGTCATGATTATAAAAGGTGCCTTCCACTATCTTACAAACCTCACTGTTATGTTTATACAAAACAAAAACAAACAACCAAAAAAAAAACACCAACAACAACAAAGAATTTGATAAAATGAACACTTTAAATTTATACTTAAAAGAAATTTTACAACTTTATAGTTATTTACAGTATGATAGGTGGTAAGTGCAGTTTGTTGTAGATACTGGCTTTCCAATTTATATATGGGGAAGTCCTCTATGTTAGCAAACTTCAAAAGAAATGAGCGTGAAAACAAACATTGGTTCCCAGAGAAAAATTAATCATACATAATGAAGTCATCAACATACAGAAAAATCAGATAAAAAAGAGGTCCTCATATAAAGTTGTCCACAGGTCTTGAACAATCTTAGATTTCATCAAATATTGCACCTTCCACTAACAAACAGAAATTTTGTTCTGCCTAAATGTGGATACATTGCAATTGTAAGGAAAGACAACAGTTAAAGTTAAAGAAAAATTAAGCAATCTTCAGAAATTTATAACAATGGAACAACAGTGGTATGTATAACAAAACTCAAAACTCAAAATATGCCTTTGCATGTGATCTATGAAAACAAAATTATATTTACTTTTAAACAAGCTAAATTATACATCAACATTAAATGGTTCACACAATTATATTTCTCTCCATTTCAAGAAGATATCTTTATAAGAACTTTATATACCATTTTAGTCCACTATAATATTTGAAATCACCAGATGACTTCCAAAGAGATACAGTAAACTCCCGATAACTTTTATGAGAGAGTATTACATCAAGGGTTTACTAAAGAAGTGTTACTGAAATTTCGAGTTATCAAGGATTCGATTTACCAGGATTCTACTGTATTATAATATAGTTGTTTGATACAGATCATCATCAGAAAACTTTACTTTTGGGCTCATATTTTCCCTGACACTGTAGTACGAACCTGAAAATATTTATTGATTAAATCAAAATAAAACTGTCTCTGCAAAAGAATTTTATCTTACAGCTGACTTGCTGGGTCATTATACAGATTTTACCAGCGTAAAGATTTATTCGAAGCTTGATTTAACTAACTAATCCCCACACAGGATCCTCTCTAATTAAATTAACAAAGTGTCTGACTTTTAATGATGGGACACTCAGGCAAACGCAGGCCTTGAGTCGGTTTAAGTTTCTTTTCGGTGAGACTGTCTGGTAGTCTCACGTTGAACACCTCCTCAAAATTAAGGAACAGAAAAAAGTTATAAGCTAGTTTTTATATGTTATAAATAGTTCGACTGTTCGAAATTTTTCGTAGTAGGTTCATTCAGTTTCAAAATACGGATAGATTGAAGGTATAATCATCCCATGTCATGAATCGAGTAATAGAGCTACCAAGTATAAACAGATAAAAGATACAAAATAGTTTTTACCTCTTTAAAATTTTCTTCGCCTCCTTCATCCGCCATGTTGTAATCTTCATAATACTACCACGAGGTTTATATCGAAACTCGCAGATTTGCTAGAACACAAACAATTTTTATTTTTTGTTTCGAAAAAAAACTTGCATATCTGCTAGTTTTTGAACAAAACTCGCAGATTTGCTGGTTGTGAAAAAAACTTTGTGCATATTTGCTGCTCTTGAAAAACACAAACATTTTTTATTTTTTTGTTTTGAAAAAAAACTTGCATATCTGCTAGTTTTTGAACAAAACTCGCAGATTTGCTGATTGTGAAAAAAAACTTTGCGCATATTTGCTAGTCTTCAAAAACACAAACAATTTTTAATTTTTTGTTTCAAAAAAACTTGCATATTTGCTAGTTTTGAAAAAACTTTGTGCGTATTTGCAAATTTTGTAAAACACAAACGTTTTCATTTTTTTCGTTACAGTATGTGGCACATAGGAGCCACCGTACTTAACCATACGTTGTTTACTTTTCAATACGTTTTTCATTCGTAAAATAATGATTTTTTGTCCGAATAGAGGAAAAGTTAGTTAGCTGTAGCGTCGGTGTTGGTGTATATTCTGCAGAATGATGTAAATCAAAAGCCATTCAAGTTATGAAGCATCATGCATAAGTTATACGAAATGAGACGTGGAAACATTTCCGAACAGGATGCCTCATAAGTTTAATATGAAAGCAATATTTTGTAAAAACTCCAATCTGGAAAAGAACACAGACTGAGAACCTTATTGTTTGGTTGGAGCTGAAACATTTACGCGTCCCTGTACAACAATGGTGCAAATGTTTAATAAATCTCAAATTTTATCAAAGTTTTCGTACATGAAAAACCTACGCTGATGAAGAAAGTTTTCCTCCAATTTTCATTAACCCTATATGAGACTACACTATTAATTGTTAAGCTATTACACTACACTATTAAGCCACATGGTTAACCATTAAAATCACGTTGTGTTGCCGTGGCCAATATCTTGTTGACGTAAGTGTACAGTTTTTTTAATTAGATATAGCTTCATTACTGCGGCAAATAGCATTCACCTTCTGACCTATAATTAAACTCAGTAACATAATAAACTAAACATTATTGGTGAAATCAGATTCATATCGGTCCCAGGGCTTTCTCCGTAAATGTCTGAGGTGCACGTAGAAACAGAAAAAGTCCTGGTGTTTAGGTTGAGCAGTGTACCTTTATAAATGCATATTCTCCAGTAGCGTTAGTTCTTCTTCAAGTGGTAGTGTACTAACTTCAAAGTGATTTTCAAACGAAAGGTACAAAACATTAATTTTTTTTTATATTATTTTTAGACTAAATAAAAGTAACATCTAAATGTCAGATGTACAATCTGTTTTCATGTTTTATCGC
This sequence comes from Turritopsis rubra, assembly GCA_039566895.2. Lineage (NCBI taxonomy): Eukaryota > Metazoa > Cnidaria > Hydrozoa > Anthoathecata > Oceaniidae > Turritopsis > Turritopsis rubra. The sequence continues at coordinate 14,275,000 of CM077630.1, forward strand.
TGATTCAATTTTTTCCGATTGAGAAAACCGGATTTAAATTGGCAGTTCCTCTTATTCATTATTTCTTTAATACATAATACAACTACCACAATGCAATGCAATAAAATCATAAAAAATGTCTCAATGGAATAATGAAATGTTTTCATGAACAAAACTGATATTCTCATTTATGGGCATGCTTAAACAAACCCGAAAGAGAGTAAATAGTGCATTGCATTGTGGTAGCCAATTAATTTAAAGAAAACAAACCCAGCAGCCAATGGTAACCCAGCAGCCATGTTTTCTATTTCTTTCACGATTAGGTAAAAGATTCAAAATGACGACATGGGGTGAAATTTTGTTCAATTATGTCAACAACTTCACAGCAGGCATCATCATCATCTTAAACACCATACAAATCATTACAATCTTCAAAACAAAAGGAAACAAACCACTGAATTCTTCCATGATCCTCATTTTAAATCTGGCATTTTCAGATCTGTTTGTTGGTATCGCCATTGCTTTGATCAAAATATTTTTTCGCATCTGGCAGGCTGAAGAAGATGAAATCTTGAAAGATATATTTCTTGGATTGAAGTTTTACCTTCTTCGCATGTCTTTACTATTGTCCGTTTTCAATTTGGTTGCTATCACATTTGGTAGGATGATATTAGTTCTACGAAGTTTAAAAGCTAAAACATTTCCAAGGAAACTTGCTATAAAAATTTCGATTTTCAATTGGGTAATTTCATTGTTTCTCATGACAATTGTTTTCATCCCTCTGAAAATGGAACACGCAAATCATAAAATGAAAGATTTCGAAAATTATGTAATCCCGTTTTTCACCATCCCAGCAACCATTGCGTTTATTTGCTGTTATTTCGTCATCATTACAAGAGTCCAATCAAATCGTGTCATTCTGGAGCCTGGTATGACTTCGATTGAGACTCCTTCCAAATCATTCAACAACAACAACAACAAAGAAGTGGAGGGAAAAGAAGAAGGTACAAGAAAGAAATTTGAACTGCAAGTTCATTGGCTAAGTTTTCGCGCCATATTAGCGTTCATAATTTGTTGGCTCCCTGTATCGATATATGCTATCATTCTGGCCACGGGATATTTTGATGACAAATCCGAAAAAGGAGATATTGAAAACACATTGATTACCCTTGCATTTTTTAATTCTATCATCGATCCGATTCTTTACTTTTCATTTATCCGAAATCACGTGAAAAACTTTTTCAATAAATTATGGGATAAAGATTATTCAAATACACAAACTAATCTGAAGATGAAGAATGATGTAGCTGCTTTTGATCACACATCTGTATCCGTGGTTGACAAATGAAAATTTTGACAAGAAACATCTAACTATTGTCAGATTTCATTTCATGTATGACTTGCAATAGAATGAAGCTTAAAAATGATTCAGTTGTTTGTCAGTGTTTTTAACAAAATTGGAAACTTACAAATATTGGAACTTTTGAATATCAATGTTAAAGTCTATTGTTATTTGTTGTGTGTATTTTATAGAAAACTGAAGTAATAATCACTCATACTTAGATTTAGATGCATGTGTCTTGTTAACCAGTGTTCAATTTTTTCTCCATATAATCCGTATATTTATATATATTTTTATATATATTTATATATATACTTTTATATATTTTTATATATATTTTTATATATATTTTTATATATATTTTATATATATTTTATATATATTTATGTATATTTTTTGTTATTTGTTGTTATTTATGTTTATGTTATTTTGTACTACTAAAAAACATCATAATAATTAATAAATAATAATTATATGAAATATATACATATAATTTGAACAGTTGAAAATTTGAAAATTTGTAACTATGACGTATTTCGAAATAAATGTATTTTAAATGTATTTTCTTATAAATAAATTCCATAATGGAAGAAAAACAAAAATTGAAAATTAACAATTGTTTGAATGGTTGCACAGACCGCTCCTGAAAAGTTTAGACGGCTGCACAGATCGGCCCCGCTGTCTTTTCAACGAAAAATACTCTAAAACTTGTTTCTGCACAGTTTTAATGAATGGGAAGGAATGTTAAACAATTCGATGACCTAAAGCCTTAAACATGAAACTTTACCAATCGAGAGGAAAAGTATTCTTCTTCCTGTACCTTTTCCAGGCGTCAATCATTTTTCTAAGTTTTTCATATCAAACCTGTATTCAGTAAATACTACATCAACATTTGCTGTAAGTCAGCCATTTTGAAAACAACATAAAGTAGTGTGGTACCGATGAGGATGGTTACCATGACAGCCTTTTTGTGATTCTCAGTAACTCCCACGGTTTTGTTCTGTGAACTTCAAAAAATAAGGTGAATAGGAAAAAACAACAAATGCGCAGCGAACCTGCTTGTAATTGATAAAACATACCTCAATAGCCTTACAGATACATAAAAACTGTTTGTTGGAGGAGGACGGGATAAAGTAGCAAAAACTTATCAGAAGGAGATGACAAAATGATTAGGTGGATATATGAGGTTTGCTTAAGTGACAAAGTACTCTTTTGGAGTTGAAAATAGAATGAGGTTAGTAGTGTTACAGAATGACTGGTGTGCATAGTATATTTCAATTTTAAGTGACGTTAAAGTTTCATGGATTAGTACGTCTGCTACTACCGTTTCGCGCCATCTGGGTCTTGTTGATTTCCTCCAGCCGAAGGGTGGAAATCTTTGGTTTACTTTCGTGAGGAATTTATTTTCGATTAACTATGTTTGAGGGTATAGTCTTCAGTTTACGAAGTTTAATGACCGCAGTTTTTAATCTAAGGAGATTTCGTGCTTCAATTTTCATGAGCATGTAGAACAATTAAATAGTGCTGGTTTCGAATTTGTGAATCGTTTTTCATATTTTGTCCAAAAAATGTCGATTCAAGCAAAATTTCATTATAAGGTTGCGTAGTGTATCTGAACACTAAGAGCAGAACATCAAGAGGAAGCTTTTCCAATTACAGCTTCGTTAAGAAAAGCTAACTTGCAGAAAGCCTTATGTGCGTCCGGGCTCTAGTTTTCTCTAAAAGGGAAGTCATTACGCCAATCATCCTTATTTGAAATTTGGCGTATTTGAAATTTGACGTATTAAGCTAAAATTTGCGTAAAGTTACAATAACTATCCTCACATACGATATACATTTCACATCTCAGCGGAGATGTTCAAGCCGGAGTCTTCTTGTTATTATTAGCTCATGTCAATCACATTATTAATTGAAAATGTCATTACGAACATACAATTTAATAATGAAAAGTATCACCAGAAGCTTAAACATTTTTTTTTGTTTTTAGAAAACAAAGATAACGAATATGTTTTTCTAAAAATTCTGTATATTCGACCAGACCTTCCACTGTTTCCACTATTTATGGTAGAGATCGAAAGAACATTGTTACCAGAATTACAAGATCACATGTTGCCATGGAAACGTTACGTAGACGACACTATTACTTTTATTAAACCTGTTTCTATCGATTATGTTATTAACAAACTTAACAATTACCATGAAAATATAACCCATGAATTAGAAAATAATGGCAAGATTTCATTCCTAGACGTTTTACTAATTAGGAATGGTACGAGCATTGAAACTACAGTTTACAGAAAGCCTACGAATAATAATGTTTATCTCCATTGGGAGTCATTTGCACCAATATCTTGGAAACGAGGTACACTAAGGACACTTATCCAAAGAGCCTATACTATTTGTTCTAATGATAATTTGAGAAACGAAGAAACAAAACATATTAAGAACGTATTTCGAAATATCAACAATTATCCCAATTGGCTAATAAATGAAGTTGTAAAACAGATGGAAGACGTTAGTACAGACACTGCTGTCAAACATCCTCCATTAGAGGTATCCAATACTGATAGGAAGTTGCCGTTACTTATCCTCCCTTATCAAGGTAAACAAGGTGAAACGATAATCAAATCATTGAAGAATACAATAAAAAGATATACACCACAAGAAGAAAAACTAAAGATGATATACACCGGTACAAAATTAGGCTCAAATTTTAATATAAAAGACAAATCTAAATTTGAAAATGAACACAACTTAGTATACAAAGCAAAATGTCCAGCTATTAACTGTGAAAAAACGGACGTAGGAGAGACAGCCAGAAGAATTGTAGAAAGGATAAAAGATCACCAAGGCAGAGACAAAAATTCGCATCTTTACAAACATTCAATAGAATCGTCCCATGAGGTCATCAATAATAAGGACATAGTAATTTTATCAAAAGGACATAAGCATTCCTATAATAGAAAAGTTTCTGAAGCATTATACATCAAAAATTACAAGCCTTCATTAAATACTCAAGAGACATCGGTTCCATTAAAACTTTTTAATTAATTTTTTATCTGTATATAGTATCCATAGCAACACTTCCAATTTTAGATTTCTGCAGTTTTTTAAAGTTTATTCGCTTTACTTGTAATAAATTTTTTACTTTGATAATGACCAGTGGAAGGTCTGGTCGAATATACAGAATTTTTAGAAAAACATATTCGTTATCTTTGTTTTCTAAAAACAAAAAAAATGTTTAAGCTTCTGGTGATACTTTACATTATTAATTATTTTACGTTTCAGGGATTTCAACCAGTTACATCTATAATAACGGGTACTGACTGTTTTGTGCATCTTTACTGAAAAATATTTTCCGTAATAACTGGTTACTCGGTCAATTAAATTCGCCCATTTGTAGTAATCGCATGGACGCGAGTGCATTTACAGTTAAAGGGGCTGCGACACGGATCGCGTGATATTATGAATTATAAAATTCGATTTGGGTCGAGAAGAAATGAACACAAAGATAAGAGAATAAAAATAGGTATATAAATAACAGAATTCTTATTTTTCATAACAAATTACCTTTATTGAAATAATAATACAAATTGTTACTCATTTTACCATAGAAATCAACAATCCACACGCCACATGTTGTACATGATGTAAAAAAAATTCAAAAATTTTCAAACGTCTTGAAAATCTTTATCTTTCCTTTTCTTGTGCTGTAAAAACACCTTCCTTCTTTTTTGTATAACTTCTGTACTTTCTTTTCGTTTTGCTTGCTAAAAACAAAATTAAATAAGGCCTTGGAGCCACGAAAACTTCGAAATTCATCTGCAGCACGAGCATCAAAACAAGCCACTTCTTCTTCTTCACGATCATTGAGTAAGGGTAAAATTTGCAGACCAGATCAAGAATTAGCAGACACGACATTTGGCCGCTTTGTGTTTTTGCTACTTTGGATTACAACAGTTACTTTTAGTTTGCCAACGATAGAAAATGGTTTTCAATGTCTATGGTTAGAGAGGAACTCGGTGGGGTACGTTTAAAAATTCCAAACATTCCTCGAAAATATTTGGTGTTTATGTTAATAATCATGTGTGGAGATATTGAATCTTGTCCGGGACCTCACAGCACAACTCACAGCAGATTTAATGACACTACCAACTTGAAAGGAGTAAAATTGATTCACCAAAACATCAGAGGATTATATGGAAAAATATTTTAGAAACTTTATTTACACCCACAAAAAGTAACATTGTCATAACATTATCGGAAAGACACATGAAATCTGAAAATTCGGAGGTGCCGGGTTTTCAGTTTATTCACAAAAACGATCTACTGGCGAAGGAGGTGGTGTAGCAATATACATATCTGACTATCTAAAATAGAAACGGCGAACAGACGTAGAAAGAGATGAATTTGAATGTTTATGGATCGAAATAGACATATTCAAAGGAAAAATCTTCCTTGCTGGATGTATTTACAGACCCCCGATTCATCGTCTTATCTACGAAAAGATTTCAATATTCAACTCAACGACATGCTGACAAAAGTTAATCAGGCGTCTATTAGAGGCGTTAATTAGAGACTTCACACTTGGGAGACATAAATGCAAACTACAGTGTGTATCAAAAAGAGTTATCCAAGAACTTTCAAAGCTTATTTTTCAGCGAATAGTTGTGATATGATTTAACTTTTTATATGAAACGAAAGCGCTGGTTGAGATCTATCCGAAAATATAACTTTTTTTCCTAATAAATCTTCAAATCAAGAGTTATTGAAGAAGAAAACATTTATCTACCTCATTAAATCCTTAAAGATCAATTAAATCAAGTTTTAATTACATAATTGCCTGTTGTTTTAGCAAGCGAAACCCTTTGATTTAATAACGATATTTTTGGGAGTTAAATTCCCCGAATAACTTGCATAAAAAATGTGTGAAAAAAGATTGCTCAGATTTAAAAGTGTAGACACACGCAGTGAAGTGTATGCATATGAAAGATGGTTCATTTAACTGTTGAACAGAGAACATTTCTGGTTACCCGTTTTTTGGAAACAAGAAATTACGATCTAGTGGCTCAAGAATTCCAGCAAAGGTTTCCTCAAAGACCAGTTCCACACAGGAAAACAATACAATGGAATGTTAGAAAATTCAAGAGAGAAGGGACGGTAAGAAATATTCATAAAGAACGTTGTGGAAGACACAGAACAGGAAGATCCGTTCCAAATGTTGCTGCTGTAAGACAGTTGGTTGCGAATAACGGAAGAGTTTCTTGCCGTAATAATACTCTTGGTCTGCCCAGTGCCACATTCAACCGGATAGTGCGGTTAGATTTGAGCTGGCACCCATACAGAATTTTTGTCCGACATGAGCTGAAACCAGGGGACCTTGCTCGTCGCTTACACTTCTGTCGCTGGTTTTGTAATTCCTTCCACAATCCACGGTTTGTTCATAATATCGTGATAGGCGACGAGTGCTCATTTGGCATGAATGGGTCAGTTTCCACCCATAACGTCCGGATGTATGCACCAAAAGGGCAACCTCCGGATTTTTATTTCGAAAAAAACAGCAATCGTCAAAAGTTGAACGTATGGGCAGGGCTTTGTGGAAACAATACAGTAATCGGGCCTTATTTCTTTCAAGGAAACGTAAATGGCCGAACTTATCTAGACATGATAAATAACTTTGTGCTTCCAAATCTAGCACAAAACTACAATCTCTTACAAATACAGAATGCCAATCATCATGGTCTGTGGTGGTTTCAGGACGGCGCAACACCCCACAGAACCAGGAATGTTAGGCGACGGATCAATGAAGTTTTTGGAGCCCGTGTTGCTGCACTAGGCCATAACATTGAATGGCCTGCACGGTCTCCGGATTTAACACCGTGCGACTTCTTTCTCTGGGGCTGTATTAAGCAAAAAGTTTTTGTGACTCCTCCAGCCAGTATTGCTGATTTGAGAAGGCGCATTCTTGACGCTTTCAACTGGTTGCGGCAGCATCCAGAAATCACAAGAAATGCAATTCGAGAAATGGACACAAGGGCTGCAAAATGTATCCAGTTAGGAGGACAGCATGTTGAAGGCCATTAGAACTTACTTTTTTTTGACACTACGCAATGGTTAGAGCGAGATTTCAATCTTTAAGTGTAGATCTAACTTTATTTTGTTAATTTGTCCATAAAAACGTTGTAACATTGTCATTGTTTTCAAAAACACTTTCTATTATGTAGTGACTTAATTAATCTTTAACAAAATAATGAGAAGAGAAAAAGTTTGTTTCTTCAATAACTCCCGATTTAAAAATTTATTTAGGAAAAAAAGTTATATTTTCGGATAGATCTCAACCAGCGCTTTCGTTTCATATAAAAAGTTAAATCATATCACAACTATTCGCTGAAAAATAAGCTTTGAAAGTTCTTGGATAACTCTTTTTGATACACACTGTACCTTGCTAAATCATCTCATAAAGAACTTAAAGAGCTATTAATTACATTTAATTACTTATTAGAGAGCCTGCACGTGTTACAAGTGAATCAAAAACAATTATCGATGTCATTTTAACAAACAAAAGTTCTAATGTAAAAAGCTCTAGAGTCATCCCATTGAGTCTGAGTGATCATGATTGCGTCATTTGTGTCCGTAAAATCAATCATAATAGAGACCTTACGCAACTGCGACAGAACGAGGACGGCGACGGGAACGAGGACGGCGACGTGAGAGTGATTTACAAATATTCAGAAATCAATGAGTCACGAAGCAATGAAAGTTTTAAGAATTTGTTTGTAATATCAAAACGTTTTATCGATAAACTGTGATAGAACGAAATCCTATAAAACAGGATAAAACCAATACGAGAGAAACATAAGTTGCTGCAACCTTCGCGTCTCCGTTTTCGGTACGACTTCAAAACATAACTTTTCATGTTGTGTGTAGAACGTGAAATCTGCTTATGATGTAATTAACTGATAATATTTTCCCAGTGGTATAATATGAAATAGATTTCTATTCTAAACAAAATCCACAAGGAAAACAAAGCTTATGTTTCACTGACGTTGCCGTCCTCGTTGTCGTCGTAATTGCGTAGGGAGCTTTAATAAGATATCGCATCGAAAATCAACCATAATAAGATACCGCATCGAACAATAACCTTCAGGGATTACATAAAATACAACCACGTTGATCTACTACAAGACCTAGAAAGACACGATTGGAAACCTTTGTATTCTGCCAAAGACGTAAACACTGCGTGGTCATTTCTTAAACAAGCGCTTTTCACCATCACAGACAAACATGCTCTAAAAATCCAAAAGCGAGTAAAAGGGAGATCCTGCCCATTGTTGTCTCAGGACATCAAGACAACAATGAACTCAAGAGACAAACTCCTTCGCAAAGCCAGGAAAACCAACTGTGAAAACGATTGGTCGAGCTATAAAAGATTAAGAGCTATAATAGAAAAATTCTTTGCAATAACAAAACGAAACAGGCCAAACAGAAATACTACAACGATTTACTGACAGAGAACAGCCGAAATCCAATGAAATTCTGCCGGTACATCAAAGAAATCTTTCCCTCGAAGGCGAAACCTACATCTTCGTTTACAAGCAACCATTACACGAAAAACATATCCAATGCAAATTCGTTCTACAGCTTTTTCACCAATGTAGCAAGTACCCTGAAAGCCAAAGCATTTCCGCTAGGAAACTTTCTATGGGAGAAATCACAACCTCCAACCACAACAACGCAAACATTCAAATTTAAAAAAAAAGAACTTAAATCCCTTAAACGAAAAAAAAGCTGCAGGTTTGACACCTTGAGTCATTCGGTATTACTCGAAAAGTTGAAATCATATGGAGTTAATGGTGTTGCACACGATTGGTTTTTACCTTTTCAACAGGAAGCAATTTTGTGTGTTTGAAAACTGTAAATCTAAATAATGAGTATTAAATGCGAAGTTCCTCAAGGGTCCATACTAGGGCCTTTGGTATTTTTGGTATACTTTAACAATTTTGAAAAACATTTGCAAAACTCACAAGTACTGAACTTCGCTGATGATACCGTAGTCTATCTGGCTGGTAAAAACAAAAATGGCATTAAAAAAGAATTGAACGACGATTTAGAAATAATGCGTTCTTATTTTACAGATAACCAACTTGTAATTAACCAAAAAAAAGACAAGACAAAATCTATGCGTTTTGGCACGACACAAAAAGTGCCTTCACGATTTTATCCTTATTTACAACGGTATTCCCATTCAACAAACCTATAGTTACAAGTATCTAGGAACTGTCCTGTACAACACATTATCGTTAAATAAACACTTTAATAGATTGTACAAAAAGACATCATCCAAGCTGAGATTAATATCCTCTCTTAAATATATGTGACGATTTACAAAGGAATGGTTTTACCTTGCATAACATTCAACTGTACCATAAACCTAAACTTAACACAAACGCAAGAAAACAAACTTGAAACACTTGATAGATTGGTAACAAAAGTACTGGTGAAAAGCAAATAGCACTGATAAACGAAATCAACAAACATTCAGTGCCACTAGTAAGGAAATGTCTAGAGGAAATTACTTGTGAAAATTTCATTAACAATTTCGAAAAATTATCATATAACAAAAGGACACGAAACAATGGACTTCTAATTAGAGTACCAAAAACCAAGCTCAAATTTGCCAAGTCGGGGTTTTTTTCTATGGGTGCTACTATTTATAATTCTTTGGCCATAGATATTAGAGAAAAGGTTTAACTGTTTTAGAAAAAGTATTTCACTGCCAAGGCGGCGTCGCTCGCCGAACATGAAAACTTTCGGTGTGCGTTCTCCCGGATGAGGAAAAAATAAAATTTCGGAAAGCTATTTGAAAGTACTACCAGCTTATAAAACTCGAAATACTGATCAAAAAAATGTATAGGATAATATGTCTACGACGAACCGTTACAGAGATATCCTTGATCAAAGATTTTAATGACGTCTGAGCGCCCCGTCCCGAACAGTTTGCCCAAATCTTTTTGTCACCCCGTCGCCAATGTCGGGGACCCCTAAAAAGCGTCAGTTATTCCTGTTCTTTTTCAAGATAATTTTCCCCTAATGTCACGTTCGATTTGGGTCGGTATGCATTAGTTTCATATTGACGTAGCACAAGAAAAAATAATTTATGTGTGATCTTACGTTGCTGACTCTCCGATCTCTCTCACTACTTGCGTTTACCATTTTGCGTGACAGATAAACAGACAAACAGACAGACAGATAGACAGACAGAGAATCGGGTATTAATATATAGGATAGGCGCCAAGGTGGCGTCGCTCGCCGCCCATATTCAGCCTGCGTCCTCAGTCACTGAGAATTCATGAAAAATTAAATCAAGGAATTAGTACCGAAAAGTATAACCATCTTGTAGAACTCGAAATGCTGATCAAGAAAATGTATAGGATCATATGTCTACGACGAACCGTTACAGAGATATCCTTGATCAAAGATTTTAATGACGTCACAGGGTCCCGTCCCTAAATTTTGCCCAAATCTTTTTGTAACCCCATCGCCAATGTCGCGGACCCCCAAAAACGTCAGTTATTCCTATTGGTTCTCGAGATAATTTTCTCTAAATCTCGCGTTCGATTTGGGTCGCAATGTATCGGTTTCATATTGGCGTAGCACAAGAAAAAATAATTTATGTGTGATCTTACGTTGCTGACTCCCCGATGTCTTTCACTACTCGCGTCTACCATTTTGCGTGACAGACAAACAGACAAACAGACAGACAGAGAGTCGGATATTAATATATAGGAGTAGCCGCCAAGGCGGCGTCGCTCGCCGCCCATCAGTATTAAGGTTGCAACAGAAATTTTTGGCTATTCTGAAATCGCAAAAATTTATTCAGAAAAAATTTCAAGTATATATGGTCTATATTCCTATTTTTGATTCCATTCACAAATAAATAAATAATTCAACAAAGCTAACCGGGTAAAAATTTTATACTGGTTCCACTGTAGTGATCTGAAATTTAAAAGCACAACCTAAAAAGTTTTATGTCAATCTGACTATTGAGTGAATCCGTAAAACTATGTTTTTACCCGGAAACTCATTCAGTAGCTTAATTCCCTTAAATAAAATTAATCGAAAAAAGAGATCTTACCTACTCAGGACATAATAGAAGTTCCACTGATCTGGCAATGAATGTACCCACTACTCAGGTTATAAATAGAAGTCCATTCTTCTGTTCATAATTCTCCAATTTTGTATACCATGATATAAAACCATGATTACCGTATTTCCTCCAATAAGCGCCGCCCTCTATTAAGCGCCGCCCTCTAATAAGCGCCGCACCTAAAATTTGAATTTCGAAATTAGCGCCGCCCTCTAATAAGCGCCGCCCTCTAATAAGCGCCGCACCTTCAAATGCGGCGCTTATTAGAAAATCAAGAGAAAATGAGACTTGAATACTTTTACTTGAACTCTATAGTTTTCTTATTAAAATAGTCGTCTACAGAAAGTTCTAGATAGCTATATTTACACTTCTTATTAACGAGTTCCTCATATAATATTTTAGAAATTTTACTGTTCGTTGAAAAGCAAAGAAATTTGGCAGGGACAACCAAGCCAAGCTCTCGCTTTCTTTTTCCTGTCACTTGTGCGACTATCGTATTGGTTTTATCAGCTTTCAAAAATTGTGTCGTTAGTTTGGAGAGTTCAATAGGTAAATGTCCGACTAAAAACTCCTCATCCTTTTCTCCCATATCGTTCGGATCTATTTCGACAACTGCTTTATTGACCTCCTCAGGTACTGGTTCGATCGCGACCTCGGTTTCTTTGTCTGCTTTACTTCCTTTTGCTGCTTTACTTCCTTTGGTTGATTTTCTTCCTTTGGCTTTGGATACTTTGTTCGTTTTGTTTGTTTCGCTTGGTTCACCTTTTTCATTTTCACCGACTGGTGTAGTGCTTGGTTCTGATTCCGTATTTTCATTTTCTTCTTTAGTTTTTTTGTCGGATTTGTCTGCATCTTTTACTGTAACCTGCGGCTTTGTTTTGTATACACCTATGGCGTATTCATCATATTCTTTGGCTTCTTCTCTTTCGTCTGGTTTGCAGTTGAGTTTCTCTCCCATCGTTGGAGTCCAAACATCTTTGTAGACATGGTGGCCTCGTATGTTTGTTTCAAACTTCACAGTAAAGGCAAAGAAAAAGCTTCTTGGAATAGTTCTAGCCATGTTTCGCCCTCTCCTTGAATGAAGAGACAGTGTGGAAGGAAGCGAAGTCATTGCAGTTTGTTTAAATTTTGAAAAGATGGAATGAAGCTATTACATTGCTTGATTTTGGAACAAAAATATGAAGTCGTTCTAATGTATAAACAAAATATTTCTGGTGCGCGAGGTGTGTGTGCAAAATATAAACATGGCTCCAACCGAGAATTCACACAAAGGAGAAAAAGTCAAATCCTATTCCTTGGATTTGAAGAAGGAAATCGTGGAATATGCCATCAAGAATTCCAATCGCCAAGCAGGAAGGCGGTACAATGTTGACGAGAAGAGAGTTCGTGAATGGAGAGCCAAAATAGACGACATCAAAGCCAGGGTTGCTGATAAAGGTGGACTGAAAAGAAGAAGACTTGATGGCGGAGGAAGAAAGCTCACGAATGAGGATTTAGAAGAAGAAGTACTTATGTGGATAATGGATCGTAGATCAGCAATGCTTAGAGTTTCTCGAAAATTAATCATGAAGAAAGCAAAGATTATCCATGACGAAAGCACCGATGACCCTGCTGTAAAAGAGAGCTTTGTAGCCAGTCGTGGATGGTTGGAGAAATTCATGAAAAGAAACGGACTCTCTCTAAGGAGAAGAACCACTACCGCTCAAAAGAATCCTAGCTGCATGGTCGACAAACTTGTCATGTATGTTTTACAGTGCCGACGATTACAAAGAAAATTTAAATACTCCGCTGGTTCGATCATTGCGATGGATGAAACTGCAGTCTGGTCTGACATGCTCTCTGGGACAACTGTAGAAAGCAAAGGAAAAAAAGACATTCCTTTAAAGACCACTGGCCACGAAAAAGTCAGAGTTTCTGTTTGCCTTACAGCAACAGCTGATGGAACACGGCTCAAACCATTCATCGTCTTTGGGGGTGCAAAGCGGGAATGTAAGGTTTTAAATGATGAATACAAATCTAAATGTGTTATCGCTTCATCTTCAAATGCTTGGATGAATGAGGAATTGACATTAGAATACATTCGAACAGTTATTGGTAAATTTTCTTTTCAAAAGCGCTTGTTAGCTTGGGATTCCTTTGAATGCCACATGATGCAACCAATCAAACAACGTTTGAAAAGTTTCAATGTTGATTCGGTTATCGTCCCCGGTGGTTGCACTCCGTACATCCAAGCCCCCGATGTTTCGTGGAATAAGCCATTCAAAGCTCATGTTACCGAAGCTTACGATACCTGGCTCAGTGAAGGGATCCACGAATATACGAACGCAGGTAATATGAAGTCACCTCCGCGAAGGAAAGTAGTCGAGTGGATCTTAGAGGGTTGGAAAAAGTTGTCAAGTGAACTCATCGTGAAGTCTTTTAAGACATGCGGTTTGAGCCTGCCAATCGATGGTAGTGAAGATGATAAGATTCATTGTTTTAAAAAGGAGGGAGCTTGTCCTGATGGAGCATCACGGTTAAGAGAATCCCTGAATATCTTGCAAGAGGAAGAGAGTCAAATAAATCCATTTAAGAATATAACAGATTCGGATGTTGAGGATGCATGCGAGCCGTTTCATTTGATTGACTCTGACCAGGAAAGCGACGAAGAAATTGATGTCTAAACTTATATTATTCTTAAACTTTGTTATATTTGATAGAAGAAGAACAGAAAACATCACGATGCATATCCGTTAATTCTTTCTCGTACGTTACTTACCCCGATAGAACCCCAAATTTTATAGCAAGAACTCTTTTTCTAAGGATATCACCCAACCAACCGATCAAATTCAAAGAATAGGCAAAAACTTCAGAAACTTGAAAATTGAAATTTCGAAATAAGCGCCGCCCTCTAATAAGCGCCGCACCTAAAATCACGAAAATTAAATAAGCGCCGCGGCGCTTATTAGAGGAAATACGGTACGCATTCCTTTTCATCGTTATTTTTATTTATACTAAATCCAATATTCTAACCTAAGAAAAAGAAATGAATCATATAGAAAAGAAGTGAACAGTCGTCACACGACACACCGTTACAGAGATATGCTTGAACAAAGATTTTAATGACGTCACAGGGTCCCGTCCCTAAATTTTGCCCAAATCTTTTTGTCACCCCATCGCCAATGTCGCGGACCCCCCAAAACGTCAGTTATTCCTGTTGGTTCTCGAGATAATTTTCCCCAAATCTCGCGTTCGATTTGGGTCGCAATGCATCGGTTTCATATTGACGTAGCAAAAGAAAAAATAATTTATGTGTGATCTTACGTTGCTGACTCCCCGATGTCTTTCACTACTCGCGTCTACCATTTTGCGTGATAGACAAACAGACAAACAAACAGACAAACAAACAGACAAACAGAGAATCGGATATTAATATATAGGATGTAGATAAATGTTTTTTTAATTCTTAGTTTCTCAAATTTAATACATACTAATTCATTTAATTAATCTTATATTTATTTAACAGCATGTATAATAATAGCAATATTTTATATTAAATACCTATGCTGTATAAAAATTCTTTATAATAATAATAATGATAATAATTATGCTTTCGCTTTTTTTCTGCAGTAAATATTCGCACTCACACTGTAATTGCACACTCTGTTAACCAATCAGAATCGAGTAATTGTGCATCTCATATGATTTCCCGTAGCAACCCTTCATAATATCCTGAGGTATAAATGATGAAAATGATGAACACAGTACACCTTTTTTTAGAAGCAACACAAAATTTAGACTGATACTCGAAGTTGCTTACAAGCTCATTTGTAAAGCATTTGTTACTTCGTTGCTTGTCGACTTTCTATATGTAGGAATACCAACTGTAGAGTTATTGAAAATGATCACAAGAAATAACCTGCAAACACTTTAAAGGAGGGATTGCTTTTTATTTAATTTACGCATTTAGAAGCAGATATGTTCCTTATATAAATATAAATATAAATTTCATAAAAACGAGGTTGGATGCACTTACTAGGTCAAAATATGGTGTTTAAACAGAAACTCGGAAAGGTAAGTGAGTAAGTAAGTAAGTAATAAATAATCGTAATTCAGATAAGTTCATAAAATGTCCGATTTTTAAAAATAGTTGAATGACCGGAATGAGTCAGCAATCTCCAATATCAATCAACAATTACACAATGATTTTCTGAAAGATGAAATGTACCGTGTCTGTGTTGCGGTATTTCAAATGATTGTTTTGGTGATTGCAACTTACAAAATTAGCAAGATCTTGTTATTTTGTTATTATTTTAATCACTGGCAAATGTTATACTTCAAGATGTACGTGACATTAACAATGGGGTCAAATTTATAGTGATTGCCTGTCCATGCACAATCGAGAGTGCCTTAAAAAAGATAACCCAATGTTCACTGAAAATCCTATACTCTTTAAATCTCTCTGTGCCATTTAATAGTTTTAACTGTAGAAAATATCAAGAAGCACAGCAGTGGTATATGCCAAGAAACTGAATAACCAAATTAATATCGGTTTAATAGTTATGGTCAAGAATTAATCCATTTTTCATGATGGCGCTAACGAAAGGTAAACAAGCGTTTCGGATAAACATTCAAACCTTTCACCCGAAACAACCCGACCGGACCTGATAAATTGCAACAGCCGTTGCGAACCGTTTTGTAATCCGAAAATATTTTTGATAATTTAATAGAACATATTTTTTTCTTCAATCCTATGTTCTTAAGAAACACAATTTAAACGTGACTTACCGAACGTCTTCCTGATGATAAAGATACAGTAAAAAAAAGACAAAGAAGAACTATAAAATTCGAAACTTTTTTTCAATTTTCAGTGTCTGTAATCAAATATCGAAATGGCGTCATATATAATGTGTTTCAAACTCAACTCAAAATATCTATTCACTATATCTTGGCTATTATGAACACCTTTCCTATTTTTTATAATGATTTCTGCAGATATTTGTGAAGTGTTTTGTGGTCTTCCATATAATAACACTTTTCAACATATTTGTAAGCAAGGGTTGCTAACAAAGAGGCTCCATTTCAATAAGAAAAAAACGGAATTTAAATTCTTATTCTTTTGCAAATTTCATTTATGATTTTCGCAATATGTCAAGGCCTGGTTCACTTCATGTTATGTATGATCTGTTTATGGTTCTCGTGTCCATATTCGGATTGAGAAGCCACTTACTCATATTGAAACATATTGTTTATTTTTCCGATAGTTTTACATACCACACGTCTTTGTAAGAATTGAAAAACTGTATTTCTGCAATTTAATTGCACATGCAAGAGTTTGGTAATCGAAGAACCACAAAAGAAACAAAATTGATACAATGACATTACCTGAAGGATACGCAGGAATGTTTATATTGCACGATTCTGCTGATTTCGCTCTTCACCGTGCTTCCCTTTTCACTTAATTGTTCACCCTCACTCGGGGAGAGAGTACACAGCCACTGAACTGTTAGATTCTGCTTCACTAAGGTTTCAAACAACTATACAATCCATTTATTTCAGTAAATGTTCACCCAGAATATCCTCTTCAGTTCTGATAGAACTGTTATCAAGAGGGTCCTGCTCAGGCGGTTCTACAGCATTTAAAGCCCCCGTCATACATCAATCCCGCTCTCAAGATAAATCATGGCCGAGTCATGCCAGCGACTAAAACAGTGTGAATCGATCCATTCAGCACTCAGCTTGAGAGTTGAGTTGATGTCTAAGGGGGTTGTCCAGTTGAACCGTGAAACAGACATGCAGCATCTGTAGCCCAAATGGGGGCAATGATAAATGCTCATAAATGCCTTAGTGGGGACCGACCTTAAACTTCGTGTTCAACGAATTCCATCAAGATTTCCGGTTACCCATTAACAAGCAATTGTTTGGTGGACCTATTAATAATTAGTGCCTACATGCTTTGTTCTTAATTATCTTTTTTATTATGTAGATTAATTAAGTTATCATATTAATTTATGATCAACCAAAACTTCACTTCATGGAATGAAACTTTAAAACAAGACGCCGAAGAATAAGCAGAGTGATTAGTGGTTTCATCCACGATCGTAAAACCTGTTATTTCAGTATTTTAAAAACGCCCTTTACTGGTCACGTGCTCTCATAGTGGGTTGTATCTTATATAAGAAGGATTTGTTGATCTTAAGAAGGATTTGTTGATCTTAAGAAGTGTTTTATAACGTGGCAGCATCTTCCAAAAGGAAAAGTAAGTAACTCAAACTTATTATAGTTTTGATTTCTTTTATATATTTCATCTTCTTGGAATTAACAGCATGATCACTCGAACATTCAATAATTAAGTTCATCATTCGATTGGAAGTTCAAGTATTCATGTAACATTACATGAAAATAATATTCTCAATATCTTGGAGATTATCATCGAAGCAAAATAAAAAAAATATAAAAATATCAAAAACACGATCATAAAACTCTTCGGTCTAAAAGTCTAAAACATATTTTGAATTAAACATTAACCTCTCTAAGGTAAACGTAAATATCAACTTTTCCCCCACCCCCAAACTAGATTGCCACTTGTTAGCGTCGGACAAAAGGAGATTTTAAAAGCGTCTTCCCGCGACACCTCGGTTGAATTTCGAAGATTAGTCAAAACTCAAAAGGTCTGTCAATTAAATAATCCAGATCTCACCATTCGACGTCATACTGACATCACATAGATTCCTCTAAACCTCTCAGTGTTTGGCTTTTAATACTCTATTTCAATTCTCTTACTGTATACAATACTTTTTATAATGATTTTATTCTTACATAGTTTTCCAGCTGAAAGATTCAATATGACGACATGGGGTGAGATTTTGTTCAATTATGTCAACAACTTCACAGCAGGCATCATCATCATCTTAAACACCATACAAATCATTGCAATCTTCAAAACAAAAGGAAACAAACCACTGAATTCTTCCATGATTCTCATTTTAAATCTGGCATTTTCAGATCTGTTTGTTGGTATCGCCATTGCTTTGATCAAAATATTTTTTCGCATCTGGCAGGCTGAAGAAGATGAAATCTTGAAAGATATATTTCTTGGATTGAAGTTTTACCTTCTTCGCATGTCTTTACTATTGTCCGTTTTCAATTTGGTTGCTATCACATTTGGTAGGATGATATTAGTTCTACGAAGTTTAAAAGCTAAAACATTTCCAAGGAAACTTGCTATAAAAATTTCGATTTTCAATTGGGTAATTTCATTGTTTCTCATGACAATTGTTTTCATCCCTCTGAAAATGGAACACGCAAATCATAAAATGAAAGATTTCGAAAATTATGTAATCCCGTTTTTCACCATCCCAGCAACCATTGCGTTTATTTGCTGTTATTTCGTCATTATTACAAGAGTCCAATCAAACACCGTCGTAAGAGAACAAAATATGGCGTCAGCCGACAACCCGACAAAGGCGGTAAAAACATTCCATATGAACACAACAAGCATGGAGAAGTCACAAGAAAACGATTATAAACATTTTGAACTGCAAGTTCATTGGCTAAGTTTTCGCGCCATATTAGCGTTCATAATTTGTTGGCTCCCTGTATCGATATATGCTATCATTCTGGCCACGGGATATTTTGATGACAAATCAGAAAAAGGAGATATTGAAAACACATTGATTACCCTTGCATTTTTTAACTCTATTATCGATCCCATTCTTTACTTTTCATTTATCCGAAATCGCTTTTTCAATAAATTATGGAATAAATTCATTCGAGGAGAATGCCATCCAAATGCTCAAAGTGATTTTAAAATGAAGGAAGTAGCTGGCGATACCACTGTGGTATCTGTTGCGGAGCAGTGAAAATGAAAGGCGTGAAGAAGAAAGTATGGTAAGGAGTGTCATTTTGACAACTGAACATTGAATAATCAAAAGAGACACTTAAAAATAATGACTTTTGTTGATATTTTTATTAAATCAGTAATCACACAATATTTTGGTAATGTAGGATTGTAAATATCTGCTGTATATTTGCAGATGTAGAAATTTTCTAGTTTTATGCTCAGCTTATTTTTCTAATTAAGAGTGACTCTTGAATACAGGGGATGTAAGCGCAATTCTAAAATGTTAGCTAATTTACACATTCTGATGTCATATATCCTATTCTACCATTGATTGCTGGCCTTCCTTTATCATGATTATGAATATTCACAGTGGGAAAAATCTTCAAAAAGTCTCTGTGGAAGAGTGTTTTTTATTGAAACAGCAGACGATATTGCTTGCCATTCCTATACAAAACACTCCTCCTCATAGGCTTTTTGTTCTTCTTTCAGCGATTGTTTTTCCTTTTGTCGAGAAAATGAAAATATTCCTTTTTCCTTATTCCCCCGCAAAAGGGCTCTTAATTTTTTAGGATTTCTGCATTTTCAAAATGAAAAAAGGGACCGAACACTAACACTATTTTAAACGTTTTAACGCTACTAAACTCTTTATTAAATAAATGTATGATAACTTGAAACACAAGAGGCAATGGACAGGAGGTACCATATGTACTTATATCATAAAAAGGGACCTGTAAAACAAGACAAATTGGCAGAAACTTTAGTTCTATCCATGCTGGAAGATACAGTGAATTTCCATGAACATCAGCTTTTTATTCCTCTTCCCTGTGAATGTCAAAACACATTGATGGGTCTGCATTAATCGCAATTAATAACCCTTACCCTTATTTAACTGAATAATCTCGGTATATGGTTCCTTGTTATGACCTCATATGATTGATGAATAGGTAAAAATAGTCTTGAAATAAAGAGTCTTATCAAACATCTGACGTGTATATGGGGTCGAGCAGTTAAGTAAACAGCGCCAAATAGTTCTCAGATATCAACTCACTCCCTACCCGATAAAAACACTTATAAAAATTAAAAAATGACGCTTTTTTTTTTTGTATTTGCCAGACAAAAGTGTCGGAAAAATCTTCACAGGTGACATAAAATTTTGTCCGATAAACCAGGGATATGTAAAGGCGTAGGTTAAAGGTATATTGTATTTTTCATCTATGCTTTTCCATTTCACTCAATTTTTATTTTTATTTTTTATTTTTATTTTTATTTTTATTTTTATTTCAATTTTTATCTCAAAATGGTCATCTAGTATAACTTACTTCGGCAATTTCCATCTCTTTGACAAGATGGCGTTTGTGGGTGGTGCATATGTGCCTGAAAACCTGAAAACTCCTAGGAAACTCATTTAGTTTTTTAAACTTGTGTTTTTTTTAATGTTAATTTTGGTCGAAATCCCTCACTCCGGAATTATATGCCACAATGAATGAATTGTGTATCTATGAAGTGTATTTCATTATCATTATTAGCGAATCTTTTCTGAGGATAAGCATTTCAGTATAATACGTACAAAAATTACTGTTATCATATCAATATATCGCTTATCTCGAACTTTTCAAAAAAATCAATTCATAGAAATCATTCCGAATTAAGTTTTTTGTTCATGACCAACGTTTGACCTGTAAGGAGCTTAACTTAAAACCAAAAAGTCTTCTCAGCCCATGGATGTCAACTGGTCTCCTTAAATCATCGAAAAGAAAAGAAAGATTGTACGAAAAATTTCTAAAAAACATAACATATATTAATGGAACTAATGATAAAATCTACAAAAATCTATTTGAAAAAGTTAAA
Organism: Turritopsis rubra; assembly: GCA_039566895.2. NCBI lineage: Eukaryota > Metazoa > Cnidaria > Hydrozoa > Anthoathecata > Oceaniidae > Turritopsis > Turritopsis rubra. The sequence goes on from CM077630.1 coordinate 14,296,138, forward strand.
CAACAATCTAAAAAAGAATATTTCTCAAAACTGTTGATAAAATATAGCGCCAATACCAAGAAAACTTTAAGCGTCATCACAGAAATTCTAGGGAAGACAAATATTTCCAAAAATAGCTTACCGAAATAATTGAAATTAATAAAAAGATTTTATACGATAAAGAGGAAATTGAAAATGCATTTAACAATTTTTACGCAACAGTGGGAGTTGATTTGGCTAATAAAATTCCTAACATCACTAAGCCAACGATATCCTCAAGGATTTTGGAAGCAAAATGCAAACAGTCCAAACTGACAGAAATCGAATTACTTGATGCTTTTAAAAGTCCTGAGTCCAGCAATTGATGATATTAGCGTAAATGTTATTACAAACTTTTTATATAATTAAATCTCTGCTACTGCATATTTCCAGACTTTCTCTCAACATAGAAATTTCCAAATAGTGTAAAGATTGCAAAGGTCATTCCTATTTGGGAGAAGAATCTAATGTCTCAAACTATAAGCCAATATCCATACTTCCTTATTTTTCAAAAATTCTAGAACGTATAATCTACAATAGATTGTTAGCAGCAACAAACTGGAACAGTTTGGGTTTCAGAAACGGCATCCTACCGATCATGCAATAATGAACCTCAGTGATGCTTTCGATATGACTCTTTACACACTAGGAGTCTTCATTGATCTTTCGAGGGCGTTTGATACCGTAGACAAAATAACAACTTCTTTTGGTTTAAAGACTATCTTACTGACCGAAAACAATGTGTTTCTTATGGAACAGAAAGAACATCTCTTAAACCTCTAAAATGTGGTGTTCCCCAAGGGTCTATCCTTGGCCCATTACTCTTTTTATTATATGTGAATGACCTCTATCTAGCATCTAATGTTCTAAACTTCGTTCTCTTTGCTGATGACACAAACCTGTTTTTCTCACACAGAAACATTAGATTTGACATCGTTAACAAAGAACTTAAAAGTATTGAAGAGTGGTTCAAAGTAATAAACTTTCTCTAAATGTTAATAAAACTAAATATGTTTTGTTTCGTAAGTCAGCAAGTGTCGATAATTTGCCATTAGAATTACTAAAACTTTCAATTAACGATAAGGAGACGAAAAGAGAATATTTCATCAAATTCCTTGGTGTTCTTCTTGATGAAAACTTGACTTATCATAAAAATGTTATCCAAAAACCATGGAATACTTCGTACAGCAAAACCATATCTCAACCTAAAATCCTCAAAACTGCTGTATTACTTATCTGTACATAGTTATCTAACCAATTGCAATATATTATGGGCAAGTACTAATCAAACTAAACTGAAAAAACTATACTGTAAACAAAAACACGCTTGCAGGATTATTTTTGGGGTAGATCGTTTTACACTCTCAAAATTGTTATTTACCATACTTCGGGCTCTAAATATCTACAAATTGAATATACACCAAGCACTAACTTTCATGTTTAAAACTAAACTTGAGATAACCCCAAAAAATTTTCATAATCAATTTTCCGTGGTCCATAAAAAATATAATACTACATATTCAACGGTCAAATTTAAAATCCCTCATAAAGTTCTTAAAATGAACACTTTCTCTATCTACACCGTGGTTCTTCCGTATGGAACAATATATTGCTAATGTGGAAAAAAATTCCCTGTCTCTCAACCATTTCAGAAGATCTATTAAATGAAATTTACTTGATATTTATTTGATATTTATTTGATATTTACTTGATATTTATTTGATATTTATTTGATATTTATTTGATATTTATTTGATATTTATTTGATATTTATTTGATATTTACTTGATATTTATTTGATATTTATTTGATATTTACTTGATATTTATTTGATATTTATTTGATATTTACTTGATATTTATTTGATATTTATTTGATATTTACTTGATATTTATTTGATATTTATTTGATATTTACTTGATATTTATTTGATATTTACTTGATATTTATTTGATATTTTTAGGTTGTTGTAATATTTAGTTCTTTCACATCTTATTTCTTATTTATTTTTTCTTCTTTTTGTTGACGTTTTATTTGTTTCCCTTATCCTTCAACTATGTTTTACTTGTAAGTATTTTTAGCTTCTGTTTCAACTTCGAACCCAGGGTCTCTTGCGTTTTCAATATACGGATGGCGGGAAAAAAATCTGGCGAACGCCGGTCACGTGACTTGAAAATTACACAAAATCTGTGTAATTTTTAAAAAAGTGGTCCGAAGAAATTTTGTCTCGCGGACATTCTACCAATGTAGAGATCAAATATGATTCGTCGAGTTATCACTCAGCAAGATCAATATTACCTTGGAACTCTATAATGCACTGCAGAACTTTAGAGAAGACTTCAACAGCATTCTGGAAAGAAGTGAGTTGTTTACAGTTGATTTTGTAAATCATTAAATTGCCACGGTAAACATCCTTGGAGGGGGAGAGTTCAGCGGTGGATTTAGAGGGTAGTCGCAATTTTTGGAGGAGCACATTAACATAACTTCTGATTTCTTTTATACTTTAATAGCTAACATTCTCCTCCACAAATTTCGAATACCCTCTAGATCCGCCGTTGGAGTTGATGCTGTTTTACCTTCCTTTGGTTAGCGTGTAATAATGTATTAGCCATAGGCGTATTCAGGGTCAGTCAAAAAAAGTGAAGGAGTCCATAATCTTATGATATTTCTTTTCAGTCTTAAGTGTCGATTAGGTTACTTGCACGTTTTTCTTTTCTACTTTAAAAGATTAAACTCTCCTCCACTAATTTTGATTGAGGTTTAGCTACGCCTCTGTTAGCTATGATGTATCAAATCACATTGCTCTGTGGTTTAGAGATCAGATCATCAGCAGCCAGTATATAGTATGGACAAAAGTAAAAGACGGAATGAAAATTAAAAATGGACTGGATGAAAAAAGTTATATTTTCTCACCTTGTGAACTCAGATTTGTGTATATTGATGTGCGATATTCAAGAGAAAAAAAACAGAGAAAGATAACGAAAGCTCTATTACTAAATTACGTGTGTACATCTGACGACCAGCCTGATCGCGTCATTACCTATACTAAGTTGTCAGTTATAAATGAATCAGACAATAAAGATGCCTTGTGACGTATGTTTATAAACATTGGTGTTCTCTGCTCGATAATTACTGAATGTTTCAACATAGAGTATTCATGATCAAGTCATTGTCTAAAAATATGTGCACACATCTCCACAGGTTACTCCAATGTTCTTTATACACTTTGAAAAAATTTCCCTCCAGGGCTCACGAATGAAAATTAAAATAGCATTGTTTTTAAAAGACATTAGCATTTTTATCTGTATTTTCATCAATTTTGCCAACAATATAAAACTAGCTGTTTTGCTTCAAAGTCCTCTATCTGAGATTGACAAAACCTTTGCGATGTTGAACGAACTTTGATTCACCAGAAGTCGCAAGAATTGAAGTTTATTGAATCCAAAAATTGTTTTATGATTTATCGATAGTAATTTAAAATTTATTTAAATATTCAAAATATCGATCAATCTGTAAAAGTTCTTAGAAACTGTCTTCTTATAAAAAATACTTTATCACTGTTGACTCCACTTTGTATTTTAGTTAAAGGTTCATCATAGTAATGAAACTTTTTTTTCTTCATTGGTTGACTTCATAAAGAACTTTGTGTGAAGTTAGATATACTACAAAAATAGAAAATGGATATGCTACCATAATAATACAAGAGCATTTTGAAAAATATAAAATTTATTGATGGCTATAATAATGTTATTTTGGATAGTTAAATATTTTCTTCGGGCGGGCTTCTCCTTCATTTTCTTCCTCAGCAATATTTTGTAACTTTTTCACTCGAATGATTTCTTTTTGTTCGAAAATTCCTGTGGTCGTTGTAATATTTTCAGCCAATAGAATTTCTTATTTCAACAGCATTCACCAGGGTCTTCTTTGCCTCCATCCGTATATCGAAAAGGCAAAAGACCCTGGGTTCGAGGTTGCTTCTGTTTTACTTGTAAGTATTTTGTAATATTGTAGTATATTAGTATTAATAGTAAACTATATATACACATAATAACATGGGGTTTGGTGATAAGGCACTCTAGCTTTCTGCTTGCTCCAGCCACAATGTACAATATGATATGTATGATTTGTTTTTTGTGTTGGCAAATAAATAAATAAATAAATAAATAAATAAATAAATAAATAAATAAATAAATAAATAAATAAATAAATAAATAAATAAATAAATAAATAAATAAATAAATAAATAAATAAATAAATAAATAAATAAATAAATAAATAAATAAATAAATAAATAAATAAATAAATAAATAAATAAATAAATAAAATTTCGAATGTTTCGAATTTGTTGTGTGATCAATATCACGGTACGTTTGGAGGAAAGCAGCTAGAGAGGATGTCGAAAAGAAAATTGAACGCTTAGACTCCATAACTTTAGAAGCCAGTCCGGACAATGGCAATTTGAAATATTGAATTTATTCGCTAACTCGAACTTTTTTCTCGGTCCTTTGACTGAAGCGGGATTTTCACTTCACTTTTTTTGATACGCGTATCAGCACAAAATACGGTACGGTATGTTCGATGCAATACGCGTGTTAATATCCATTCAAAAAATGTGTTCGTATTTTTTTACAGAATATTCATGCAAAACTGCAGACGTTGCAAGATTTTAGTAGTTTGGCTGGTTACCTCTTTCAGTGATACGCATATTGCAAAAAAAAAAAGTTGAATCCAATTCAACTATATTTTTTGGTGTGACAAGAGAATTATTGATACGCGTATTTCCAAATTACAATCAACGCGCATGCTCAATGATACGGTACGTGCTTATATGCGCATTATTTTTTGAAGTGGAAATCCCGCTTGCGAGTTAGTTCGACTTCGAGACACACAGGAGTGGACTGCTGTGTGTATGCATGTGCATCATGACGTCATAAGGTAAAGACATCATGTTCGCTCTGAGGAAAAAAATATGCTTCGTCACTGAATATATATAGAAGATTCTTACAAAATGAAAACGATTATTTTTATTTGGTTGTTAGCATCATCCTCTGAGAAAGTCAGCACACGCCACGTAAACGAAAACACGAAAACATGATTGCTTGAAAAAGCCGGGAAAAAGAAAATCTCCGTTCATAGCGTGTTTGCCACGACCGAAAGCAAGATGGCGGTAAGAACTGTGGATACTTTTCTGTTGGTTAAAAATGAGTTTTTTTAATTTTATTTTATTTTATTTTTACTTTTATAACATCATCTAAAGTTTTTTCTTTTTGCTGAAGGTTAATGTTATGACTACAATAAATACGGATCATGAAGATATGATTGTAAGTTTCAATTTTTAACTCAACAAGCTTTGTCCCTCCTCCCCTGCCATCCCCCCTCGTCCAGTCAGCCGAAACAACTTCCATCTATATTTTTTACATACACATAGCAGATTTCGACCGAAAGAAAGCCCGAAAGAAACTTTACTTTTCCGCATGAGATAATTAGCAAAGAGTCTCCATCATTTTTAGAAGTTAAGGTCTTTTTTGTTTATCTTATGTGGAATTTCATAAAATATCACGTTGAAAACATAATGACATCATGTATAACAGATGTTTTGTGTGTTCATGTAAAAATTCATTCCTTTTCGAACACGTAAAGTTTCTTTCGAGCTGTAATGTATATCATATAAGGTAGTTTCATCTATGCTCAACAAAACAATTTTAGTATCCAATCAATATATGAAAAAGTAAACTTAATTCACGTTTAAAAGGATATAAAATATCAAATACAATATCAAAACAACATTAGTAATAAAAATTATAAAAACATTTCTGTCCAAGAGAACGGGAGGACAGTCCATGTTCAACCCTATTATTGTTTTCTCAACAAAATTTTCAAAACAATTTAGAGATAAAACACGGAACAGTAGAATAACAAAGTAGATACCGTACAAACCACATCCCAAAGGAAACACTAGAGATGATATTTCTTTTCTTTACCACTAATTACCCTTAAAGCTGCTCGTAACATTTTCATAACTATTACATCACAATATAAACGAACTCTGGTAATCCGCTGGTTATTAAGCATGTCGAGAACATAACAATCGCACCAGGGAAGGGACCCTATGGAAATCTGCTTTCAAACGGGGATTTGAATTCCCATGGCCAATCTTTCCGTTCCAGCAGTAAACAATATGTGGCGATAACAGGCGCGTGAATATCAACAACTTCATTCCGGTCGTGTTTTTGGTGTTTGGATTTGTTTAAAGAGGTTTTAGACTCATCTTGAATTTACTCCCAATTATTAAGCAATATTTCAAATTTAAACTATTGGGTCAAAAGTACATGACAAGTATATATGAAACTACCTTAATCAAGAAGCCTATATATATAAAATATGTACCTTTACAAAATATGAGAGAACTATGCATTTTAAAGGAATCCTACCATCTAAAATGAAAATTTGTAATTTGTTTATAAACCAGGAAAAAACAAGATTGACGTCTGACTTTTTTGACAGAAATGAATCACTGCTATGCAACACAGCCTCAATTATAGCCTTTCCCTTCATTCCTTTCTCCAATGAAATCCTAATCCACTTAAAAAAACAAACACATTTATTTATATTTATCAGAATTGACTAACAATATAGAAATTTTATTTGTAAAACAGCTTTATCCAAAAAAACTTTTACTTAATGTCTTTTTAAAAATGAAAAATTATTTTCACCTGGCTTACAGGTATATATATATACCAAAAATTGTTATAAGAAATTGTTGTTGCAACATGTGCAGTATATATACCAAAAATTTGCATTGCTCACAACATAACATAACCATTATGAATCTCGGTTTGGATATACTACTTTTAGGTTAGCAATGTCCATCTGAAAGTTGCTAAGAGTGCTAATTTTTGTCATAAAATAGGCATAAAATATGCACAAACTGAGTAATACTCTTGAAACCTGAACACATACAATCTAGGCCTTTCTACGGATCGTGTCAGTGACTAAACTTGCATCACAGTAGAATTTAGCTTCATAATGGTAATCCCCAAGTTTAAGAGCCGATTTTCCTAGTGCATATTTTATAGACTCCTTGACTATATCTGTAACCATGACATTTTAAGATGGGTGCAATCATCGGATCAATGATGTTTATCTTCAAGCAACAGACTGATTTAATATAATAATATGATAAATATACCTTTAGTATATCTGATTTGATCATTTAGCATGATGCACAAATGGATTATTATTGCCGTAAATTAGCGACTTGTTCATCTGATGCTTCTGTTAAAATATATGAAGTAGCTGGTGAAAATTACAAACTCGTGGCAGATTTGAGAGGGTAATGATATATGCTTCCCAGTGGGGAAAATTGTCCAAAAGTCTCTGCAGAGGAGTGCTTTTTTATTAAAACAGCAGGCAATATTGCTTGCCATTCCTATAGAAAACACACCTCCACAGAGACTTTTTGAAGATTTTGCCCACTGTATTAGAAATACAATACTTATAATCTCTTATTATGAATATATGGAGAATATTATAATAATTTTATTTCATTTACTTTTTGAATTTGGTACATCATCACTTAATTGTTAAACTTGTGTGCATCTTTTTTCAGGCATGAAGGCCCTGTTTGGCAAGTTGCTTGGGCACATCCTATGTATGGCATACTTCTGGCTTCTTGTTCATATGACCGAAAGGTCTGCATATATGTTTTTGTTGATTTTATACAGTGTATCAAACAACATATATTTCCTGTTTTTTATTATTCATGTACAATAGGTTATCATTTGGAAGGAAGCTGGTAATAATTATCAAACTTTGTTTGAAACGCAACACCATGACTCATCAGGTACTTACCAATTACAGAAGTATAGCTCAAACATTTGTGTGATCCAGACTATCCTATGGATGCTCCTAATGTGTAATTCTTGACACTGTTCCATTAAGTGAAGGGGCTCTAGGACCTCCTAAACAGGACCCACATTGATAATAGTTCAATCAGAACTGAATCCTGGGCAAATAATAATAATGGTTCTTTAAGTGAGTTTTTTTAAATTACAGTAAACTCAATATGCTGGGCACCAAATGAATATGGTTTGATGTTAGTTTGCGGCGCATCTGATGGAGCATGCTCTATTGTTTATCTTAAAGGTAATTGTAGTATATGTTGTCACTATCAACATTAAGCTTTTTATTAAATTTTGTCAAGTCCTGTTCTCTAGTATAATGGATTGTTTGTTTGTTTTCACTGTAAGCCACTGTAAACCAAACTAAAGCATTTGAATTTCTTGTTGTTTAGATGGCCAGTGGGAGGTTGAAAAAATTCCTGATGCTCATTCCTGTGTAAGCGTTTTCTATCATGAATGCAGATGTGCCATTAGACTCTAGGGGCAGGGCAGGTTTTGAAAGCCTCCTCCCCCCCCTATACAATTATTTTAGTGTTCAGAAAAATTATTTTTAGTAAATGTTCAAATTGTTTTTTATTGTCCAGGTTGATTTCTCTTCTAGATTGGTTGTAATGCTGTTAGTTGGGCTCCACCAGTACAATATCAAAAATTAGACCAGGTTTGTTTGTTTCAAGTTTTTTTTTTTTATGGTGACAAGTACATTAGTCACATTATTTTGGTGTTTGCGAACATTATTGTACGTAGTTAAAAATAACCTTTATTATTGCAGGTATCCAGTAGTGGCAGTTTTACATACAAAAAAAGATTTGTGTCTGGAGGTTGTGATAACCTAGTCAAGATATGGTGTTACAGGTATCAAAGTTTCGTTAACACCAACTACATGTTTCAGTTCACAAGATCTTTACACAGTTTTGTACGTTTGATGATATAGGACAAAATGAACATTTTTGTCTTTCTGTATGGAAGAATACCTCACACAAATGAAAATATTGTATAACATTTTTTATCACAGTGAAACCGAGAACAAATGGGTAGAAGAGGACACGCTAGATGCACACAGTGATTGGGTACGCGATGTAGCATTTGCACCAAATTGTGGTCTGGAAAGCTCAATACTTGCTAGTTGTTCTTTGGTAAGCTTTTTGCGTTCTTTATTGTTTGTTTGTTTGTTTGTTGTTTGTTTGTTTTTGGGTAATTTGTAATTTGTGGGTTTGGGTTTTTTGTTTGTTGTTTTCTTGTTTTTTTGTGGGGTTGACTTGTTTTGGGCATAAGAAATTGAGATGTATGATATTTATTCCCCTTTTTATGTCTTATCATCTTCACGAGTTTACACTGATGGCGTTTTTCCTTCTTTACAGGATTGCAGGGTTATCATATGGCGTAAAAATGAAAAGGAGGGTGGCACTTGGACGCCCCAGACATTACATAAATTCGAGCATGCAGTCTGGCACGTCAGTTGGTCGATTGCTGGGAACATCTTAGCTGTATCTGGAGCTGATAACAAGGTTAGTGTTTGGTTTCTTTGCATAAACTTCTGGTTGGAGATCTAAAGTGTTCTCTCTATAATTACGTTCTTTGTTATATCTGCCATTACATACGGATTCAAAATCTAATAGAAAGTTCATGATTTTGTAATTATGATGGGAACACGCTGAAGTGAGTTTGTCTAACAAGGTGCGATCATAAAATCTTTTGGTTGACAGTCTCGTATCTTCGTTTAAAAGAGTGAGGCATTACACAAAATGTTCTTGTTTACCCAGACAGAAATAAACAAGTTTTAAAATAAACAACCGCAAACTAGTGAGACAAACCTATAGATAGAAGATGGTAACTATGGCAACTATTTTCATGTAAACCTCAATTTTTGCCTTTGTTACAAATTATGGACATGCATTATATTACTACTTAAAGTATTTACCGTTTCAATATGCTTTTAAGGAGATAAGCAACCTTTTTTTATTGTTTGTCTCTTCTTGTCGTTGTTTAGGTTTCTTTATGGAAGGAAGAACTAGACAGTAGCTGGGTTTGTGTTAGTGATGTGGAAAAAGGACAAGGTCAACCAGTAGAAAAATAAGATTCATTTTGAAATTGTAATATATTATTTGATAGCTCGCAACTTGCGGCTAATTGAATGTGAATCTTGAATTATGATACAATATTGACGGCATCATCATCAACTATTCCCGTCGTCGTCGTCGTCGACATCGGCAACTTAGACTATAAAGACAGATGGTAAATTGGTTGTTCCTTTGAAGAGGAATATACATGTTTACAATCGATTGGAATTATAATTGTGAATTATATGTGAATTATTGATTTTAAACCCACTGCATCATGAATTGTGTTGCCTTGTTTTGTACGAAATGTAAAAAAGCTTTAAACAAGCTAATTTTTGCACTATTAACTTCAAAGGTTTTTAAGATATGTAGCTCTCTGTTTCACATCTTAGTTTTATTTTATAGAGCTCAAAAGTTCAAATTGTTGATCAAATTAAGAATTCTTGATTTTGTATGGACTGGTGTTCTGTGAATGAACTAAATTTCAATTTGCGTCTCTTCAGTTGTCCGTGCACTGTTTGATCTTCTACCAGGTTTCAAAGGATAATAACAATACCTGTTGATCTATGAGGGTATGGGAACTAAGTGCTTAGCGTTGGCCTATGAGTACTGTCATTTTCAAATTTGTATTTTATATGTGTTTTTTTGTTGAAGATATGAGGATAGTATAATTTCTTCTCTTAATAATTGTTCACTTTCCATGGCTGATAGAAACGTGACGACACACCTATAATCACTTGTTTCAACGTGACGACACACCTATAATCACTTGTTTCAAGCTACTTTTTGGAATCCCTCTAATAAGCGCTCACCCTCTTTAAAGCGCTTCTTTAAGAAGCGTTCGGGCGCTTATTAGAGAAATATTAGTTATATGTTTCGATGAAGGAGTTGCATTTACATAATACCATGTTTACATTAGGAAGTTTTAGTCCGATGAAGCTTTTTGATGCGCCACAATTTTTTTTCAAATTTCAAAATCATCACTGAAGAATCCCGGTTTAATAAAGTTCAAGTAATATATATATATATAATAAATAAATATATAGCAAATTTCGCCTTCACTGTTTAACCAACAAGACAATGGTTTTTCACTAGTGTTGATTCTGCAAAACTCTTCCACGAATAACAGTAAAAACTTTCTGGTCAACAGTATGGTGGTATGATTGAACGTCTTTCATCCAACCAGAAAGGAAACGATCATAACATTCCTAACTTTTATAAGTTTTAAAATCTTTCATGTTATAAAAAGTGCTTTTGATCCAAGAACCAAAGAATTAACGATGTCGATACATAAAATGGGTAGAAAACTTTAAGTAAACACCAAATCTTAAAATCAAAAACTTACAAAAAGTTTTTTACAAATACCAATATGGCGGGTTTTCGGTATTGCATTGCATTATGGTCCAAATCGTAAAATGTATTTATTGCTGGTGAGTATATTACAGAATGATCACACGTGACCGAAGTGTTATAATGCAGAATAAAGGACGTTGAGCGCTAGTTGTTGTCGTAGTTGACGTAGTTGTTGTCGTAGTTGTCGTAGTTGACGTCGTAGTTGACGCAGTTGTTGTCGTAGTTGACGTAGTTGTTGTCGTAGTTGACGTAGTTGTTGTCGTGAGATGCAACCGCTGACCCGTTCTTTTGTTATTTGTATGTAATTTATTTTAATTTGTACGTTATGCAACCTCAAACCCAGGTCGCTCGCCTTTTAAATAAACTGGATCACCGTCGTCAATTCGTGGGAAAAGCAAGAGATCCTGGGTTCGTAGTTGATACACACTAGACTGTTTAACATGCACTGCTTTTTACGAAATATTGGGATATTCAGCTATGTTAACAAAGTGTGTGTATAATGTATTCTGACGTCATAAGCATTCAATCTGCCTATTCAAAATAACATAAATTATGCGTATAGATTATTGGTTTATAATTCGAATTCATAATTAATGAATTTCCTGATTTTTTCGATTTGATGATTTTATGAATACGCTTATGAAAGAAAACACAGAATTATCACAGAAATATCAGAAATATACAGAAATATCAACTTTTGATGGGAACGCAATTTATTTTATTGGCAATATTTTTACTGTTCTTCTTATCAAACAAGAGTCCTGTATTCACAACATCCATATTGAATCACACATCCTATCCAACCATCAACATTCAACCATCAATATCATCATTCAATAGAGAAGAAGAAAAATTAACAACAACGAAAATTAATCACGTTAAACATACGAAACAGTCAAGCAAAATCGAAACAACGAAAATTAATCACGTTATAAAAACGAAACAGTCAAGCAAAACCGAAACATTGTCCACTATTACGTCACAATTGTCGATATTATTGCCCACGAAATTCTCAGTAAAGACACCAAAATTCTCAGCCATCACCAAACAGTCAAGTAAAACCGAAACAACCTTCCCTGTTACGTCAAATATTTCGACATCATTGCCCACGAAATTCTCAGTAAAGACTTCAAAATTCTCAGTCGTCAGGACACCTGTTGGAACTTCAACATCAAATGGAAAGCCAAAACCATCAGCTACCACAACCGTGATCTCATCAAAAGTGGTTTACGCACCAACTTCGACCATCTTTTATTCGTTCACATATAACATAACAAATTCAACTAACACAACAAATTTGACAACATTACTCCAAGTTAGCAATTATACTGTCAATTGTTCTCTTCCTCATAACGCAACATTATATGATAATGCTACATCATACAACATCACGTATCAACTCCTATGTCGTAATCATGGTGAGTGTTATGCTTGATGAAATGTTGGACTTACATGTTCCACTTGCTTTCCCAGGCCTCAACAGTGCGTCAAACTAAGAATTTGAAAGCATTCTACATTCACGGTCAAAACTCTTTAAGTAAAGTTTGAATGAACGAGGCATCTCTCCAAACTTCTCTGAAGAATGAAGAAGACTTATCTTATCAAAAAAGAAATTTTTTCATATTCCAGTTAGTTAAGGAATAGTAAACCTAAGCTTGGTTTCCAATAACTGAAATTTGTCTTGCGAATATGACGCTTTCTGTCACTACTTGTCGCACAACACTTTGTTTCCAATAAATAAAATTGTTTCTATAATGCAAATATTTTTTCTTCTTTAAACTGCGAACATATGGCTGCACTTCAAGCATATAATTTTCTTTGGAAATCGGTTTTATGTCTAATACAACCATCATTTTATTTTTAATGGTTATTTTGTTGAACAAACACGACAATTAGTCGCGTAGTCGCACAACAAGATGTTTCGAATGTCGCGTAAGACTTGTTTCCTGTTGTGTGATAGGTCGCAGGAGAAATTTCAGTTATTGGAAACCAAGCCTTAGAATAATATGTAAAAGACCCTTCCCCGTATTGTTTTTATACACCGTATAATGTCAACAAGTTTTGTCTCACTGAATTTTATTGTTTGATTGATTTCATAACTTTATTATTTCGTAATAATCACTTCCTTATAAAAATTGACCAGTAGAGGAGTTTAAAGCAATGATGATATTGGAAACGAGGCGGAACATGTTGACACAGGGTTTAAAACGCCAATTCGGGAAAAGTCAAGTAATTTTAATTATTATAGACGGCGGAGATGAGTATCTTTGGTATAAAGATCCACAAATCTATATGATAGCTGGTGGAACTGTGGTTGGACTGTTCCTATTATTTTTGCTAAAACTTCTTGTTGGTTATTGTAGGTAAGTTTGTAAAAATTGTAAGATGTATCTGCTTAGTTTTACTCCTCAATAATTGTGTTGTTTACTAGCGCGGAAATGATTATATTACTCATTGGGTAAGCTTATTGGAACTTTCTGGTAATAATAGGATGCTAGTGTAACCCGTACTTTAGGAGGCCGTTTTTATATATCATTTCCAGACCAGCAAACGGTGAAAACTCTTGTAGTGTATAGACGATAGCGAGTTATCGGCAGTCTATATTTATAGGCTAGGGAGCTTCCTACTTCTTAAGGCTTTGTATACTGTTGGCTTGGCAACTGACTCTTGCTTATGCAGACCTAATCTTCCTGGTTGCAAGTCGGCAGGAAGAACATCCAACCACTACGGATGTAAGCCCAAGGACTTTAAACTTCCCGGTACTTAGTTACCTTATATATTGATCACTTAATAATATGGTCTCTGTTATTCCAATTCTCAGAAGAGTAGTTCAAAGTATTTCTGATATTGAAAACGAGGCAAAAAATATGGTTACTAGGTCCATAATACGGTGTTTTCACAGACGTGAGAAACGTCTATTCAACTACTAATGTAACATTACATTATCTTATCATCGAGACATATCAAAACAGTATACGTCCCCACAGAATCCATCAATAAAAATTTGAGTTTTTATTCCTAGCAAATACTCAGAAGAATACCTGGTACCGAGATGGAAACTACCACGCAGGAAGAAAGGTAAAGAAGCTTGGGTTCTCAGACAGATCGACTTCATGCCGACAATAAGCGACGTGGAGCCACCTGCCAAGCAAAAAGTGCCGTCGGAAATCCAATGACGGAGCTAATTCAACACTTGATCTAGGAAGAACTGATCCCGACGCCGAGTAATTATTTATGACGTTACTGTAAGGAATAGAGAGAGAGAAAATGGAATAATTTTTCTAAATTTTTTTTTTGCAAAACAATTTCATTGTTATACACTATTGCAAAAGCAACAAATTGACTATACCAGATTTAGTATCGTTCAACGTTTTAATCGTTAAACTAGAAATTTGAAAATTTGAAACTTGAAATCGAGACTTGGTTTTCTATTGTTTTATCTTCTAATTAAGATATTCATTATCAGAAAACCAAACATAAGTTATTTGAAGGAGAAGATATATATATATATATACATAAAGATACTAACTAACATACATAAAGATACTATCTAACATACATATAATATATATAATATATATATATAATATATATATAATAAAATAGATTGATATAAAGATAGATATTTGCAGTAAATCTATGAATAATAACGCCCAGTGGCGCAAAATGGGCCTAAGAAATTCAAACAATGCCCTAAAAAAAGATATTTGTAATAACCTAACAAATGATTATTTTATTGCTTTACATTGAGGGAAAACAACAGGCCTACCTACATCCTAAAACGGAATCCTTCAAGAAAACCCGATTATAAGTATGTTCCCCGAAGTTTGGAGGAGATTTCAGTGAAATAAAATGGAAAAGTTTAAAAAATCTCCAAAAATATATTTACTTTATAAAGGATTTTATAAAAATAAGTCAGAAACAACTTATTTCAAATTAGTAAAAAGATATTGAATTGACATCCACCTGCCAGCAGGTTTAAATGTGCTATCCAGCAGCACCTCATTTCTTGCATCAAAACATGGATGTCAACAAGAATAATATAAAGAGATTTGAAACATCAGAACATTTTGAAGAAACACAAAGTAGTTTGTTTAGATGTTACTATGGAAACTTTAGAAATTCAGAAAAAGTAGTTCCTGGTTGCAAAAATGCTACCTCGTCCCCAGGGCTTCTTGTCGGTTTCTCGAAAAGGCAAGGAGCCCTAGGGACGAGGTTGGCTGCTAAGATGCGATGAAGGAAGTTAATCCATCGCCACGTTTCCAAGAAGAATATTTTATGAAGCCTAAATATTTTACACTATTTACAATGGGTTTTTTCGTTTTCTGGAAGTTGAAGGTATACTTTCTAAAACGAAAAATAAATAAATTAAAACCATAAATTAAAAGAACAAATCGCTAGGTCAGCAGTTTTTCTATTCACACATGAATTCGTGTCCTCGTCGTATTTATTTCATCATGTAAAAGCTTGATTTCCACCAGTAACAATTACAATTTCAGAATTATAGAATTATCTATTTTGATATTTTTCTCACTGAAATTCACACCGAAATAAGTGAGAAATTTTGAGAATTATGAATTTCTGAGAATTACTATTCGTTTCCACCAGTGAGAATTTTTGAAATTCTTATGAGAATTCCAGTGACAATTTGTATTTCTCGCTGGTGGAAACCAAGCTTAATGATCTGTGGTTCAACAGCTTGATGGTGTTGTGTATGTGGTTTTAGTTTATGACTTTGAGTTATATAGAGGGTTGCAATGAAAACGTGCTTGGGAACGGACGTATCTTATTTATATGCTTAGAAATAACAGATGGTAAAAAAAGACTTCCGGGAGAGAGCTTACCTATAATAGCCTGTGGTCACCTTGACGATGTCTTCACGATTTCAACCTTCAGACCATTGTAAAAACTAGGTGAACACATGCCGCAATAACCACCACATTTGCCATATATCACTTGCCCATTCTATAAACGCGGGTTATAAAATATATTAAAGATACATTCAATCAAACAAGTCAATCTGCTTATGTAGGAATTAGAAACGCAAAGCTGAAGTGTTTTTGCAAATCATAATGCAACCACGAACCCAGGGTCTCTCCGGGATCCCGTATATCGCAAATCCTGGGTTTCATCTTGTAGGTTATGTAGCTTACTGGTTGTGCACGATATTATAGCTTTCATATTTTGTTCCCTTGAAATTCATCTGTTTCATAAATAAAACGGGACTTACTTTTCGATTTCTTATTTTTTGAGAGGTGTGATATCCCCGAGTAGTCCATTTAACATCATCAGGAACACGTAGACTTGTTCCCTGCAGATTCACCATGAATCTTCCTTGTGGACACTTAGCAGCGCTGTAGCAATCTCCGGCACTTGCAAATCCTGGCGGATTACGTCCAAAGCGATCAGCAAAGGTTTTGTCTTCAGCTAAAAGGAATTAAATGAACGTTGTTACGCGATTATACGATACATTGCGATACATTGCGATAATACACGATAATATACGATATCACACGATCATACAATTTCAAATAATACTCGATAATACAACCTTAAACACTCTGTTTTGCTTCTTAAGTTTCTTTCAAAGTGAGTCGAATCAGTACTTACAAACTATTGCTAATCTTTTAATATCGAGTCGAACTTTTTTGAAAAACGTCACCCCAGATGCGCTGTAGTCCACACAGTCGTTACACGGGATTTGACGTCTGCCATTTTGAGGACACTGGCTAGCGTCGCTCAGCCTCTTGCCGTAGATTTCAGCGTAATTCTCTTTCGGATCTGCTTTGAGTGTTATGTACTCCTTTGGATTGCTTCGATGCATTCCTTCGCAATACACGGTCAGAGTTTCATTTTTAACTTGTATTTTCTGCTCACCATCAAATTTGACACCCAGTTTAACTTGTATGTCGCGACATGAGAGAAATGGACAGTTGTGAGTATTGCATACTTTCATATTGGATGGTCTGTTTTCTGTGATGCAGTTAGCCTCCTCGTGCATTTCATTCTTTTCATCATAACAGTACACATCACGTTTCGCTTCTCCAATTCCACAAGAGCGTGAACACTATAAAGAATAAAGAAAAATTCCATTATGGAAAGATCTGATATTAGAATAATACCTATTAGATTACCGTTACTGCTCCATAAAAAAGCCCAGTCTCTTTTTAAACGCCTCTCTCCGATAAACGCCCCTAAAATCTAATAAATGCCCGTCCTAATGAAGGGGCGTTTATTAGATTTTACTTTATAAAGTAAATTTTTAATTTAAATATTATAAACGTACAGTGAAGTTCATATTTAATAAGTTTTTGTTTTTTTTGCTAAAAAATTAACTTTTCAATAAACGCCAAGTTTATATGTAAATACTCTAGGACCTCCTACGCAGGACCCTCATTGATAACAGTTCTATCAGAACTGAAGAGGCTATCCTGGGTAAACATTAATAATAATAACCTCTCTAACAAACGCCCCACCCCTAGAATGTCAAAAATTTAAAAAAACGCCTCAAATTAAGGTATATACACATACCTGCGCCCAGACTCCAGTTACCCATCTATATTGAGCACCACACTGACCATTCGAACAGTCTTTTTTCGTTTCTGGTTTCTTCGTAAGAGCACAAGAAGTATATTGCAATTTGTCACCGTTTGGTCCTTGACATTGTACTGACCTCGTTTTAATCCCAACACCACATGTGACCGAGCACTAAGGAAAACAAAAATATGTTAAGAAGGGAGTTTATCTAGTCTATTTAAAATATTGTTTAACAGCAACACGAGAACTTTCTATCATTACCTCAGTCCACGGTTCTGAAAACCATTGGGGTGGGCAAAGGCCTTCAAAACATTGTTCTACATTTTTCGGCATAGTGACTGTACTGTCACAAAATGAGTTTTTCACCATTCTACCAATGTCATTGATGCAACCAATGTCTCTTGAGCGTAATGAATATCCACACGTGGCAGCACATTGCGACCATGTACCGATTCTCCATCGATAAGTTGGCTCCTTCACGCAGTTCTCATTTGAGCATTCCTTTTCTTCTACAGGCTTTAGGTTCAACTTACATAAATTATTATCAAGTATTTCACTGCCTCGTTTGCATTCAACAACTCGACGATGATGGCAGGTGGAATCGCACTGAGTAAATATAAATATAGTAATTTAGAAGTTGCTAATACAAAAATATACAAGTATAAATGTTAAATATATAATAGATATATAAGCAATTAAAAAAGAGAACATACAAAATCCCAATCACCAGCGACCCATTCTGGACACAACTCTCTTATGCATGATTTCTTCTGCTTAGGACGAGGAGCAATAGGAAGGCAACGCGTATCTGGTAATTCATCACCATTGGAATCTTCACATGAGATATAGCGATACTGAGTTCCTTCTCCACATGCTACATTACACTGTACATAAACAAATATTATCAAGAAAAGTTAGAGAATTATTGTCGGATATTGGACTCGTTTGCGCTATTTATTTCTCAAATAAAACAAATAAATACCGGTTGCCATGGAGTTATAGTCCATTTCGCATATTGTTTACACGGTTCCATGTCACAAGTGCGATTAGCAACAGGTTTGTATCTGAGGTCACAAGCTGTGTTCGCCAATATACTTCCATCGTCCAACTGACAAACAACAAGTCTTGCTTGCCATCCTCGTCCACAGCCTTTCTTTGTGTAACACTATGTAAAAAACATCTAATTCAGAGCAAACCGTTCTGTATTTTCTCATTGCTGTTTAATGTTTGGAAGCAATGTACGTTACATGGTAAAAATGAGGGGGGAGTGGTGAGAATACCATACTTACTGGTGTCCATTGCCCATAATTCCAACCAGGACATGTTCCACTGTTACAAGTTATCACGTCTCTTGGCTTAACTTCTGGTCTGCATTTTCCAGATGCGCAGTTTACTTGTCTTCTTCGTACACCGGCCCCGCATGTTGTTGAACACTAAGAGAGTTTGATGGTCCTATATTACTGATGTACAAAACACGTCGGTCTCATTGGCGTTATTTTTGAAAAGTACACGGTAAAATTTTCACAGACAAACATCTAACGCCCTTCTTTTTAACGCCAGGTCATAAAAATTAACGCCACTAAAGGCTGGATTAAAAAGTTCCGACAAGATATTTTAAGAAGACTTTGCCTTACACACCACACAAGTCACATGCGCCACACAAGTCACATGCGCCACACAAGTCCACTCAAAATTTCGAAGTAAATTAAACAGGGTGTCAGCACATGAGGAGTTTACCTTTGACCAATCTCCAGTTTTCCAGTTGCTAGAAGATTGTGGTGAATCTAGGAGTGAGACACTGAAACCAAACGGCTTACAATCTTGAACATTGCAGTATCTACGTTCTTGTGGTTTAGATTGGCTGATACACCATTTGTCTGACACTATTGTGCCGTTGTAGCCACATAAAACCAGCCGCGTTTGTGAGCCTTTATCGCATAATTTCGTGCACTTAAATAAAGAAGAAGAACACATTCATCAACTTTGTTGTTTTATTTCTGATTGGTGGAATAAGTATCTTTAACCTTCACAAGACATCATTTAAGAGTTCGAATACTAGTTTGTCCTCACACCCGTATTTCATAAAACAACTTTTTCGCTTATCGCGTTTATAATAGACCTTTCATAAATTACGTTGTTACATCCATCGCCTCGTTTTCGCCCTGAATATTAACGACGCTTGGGTGGTTTACAAAGGGAAACGATACCTCATGGGAAAATATTTCACCTTGTTCTTTTATTACGCTTAAGTACGGAGTAATTATAAGATTAGAAACGTGGCGATGGATGTTGTGACGTTATTTATGAAAAGGTCTATTGTTCTTAAATCTTGGATCCAAAACAAGAGAATTGAAAGCATATTTTAAATAATTGAAAGGCAGATACAAATATTTCATACTTTACTCCAAGCTCCATGCCTCCAGAATGGACACGAGAAAACATTACAGATTTCTTTATTTACGGGTTTTTTCGTAGCCACACAGTTTGTGTCAGGCCACTATCACGTTATCAGATACACACGCAACGACACGTTCACGAAAACCACCGCCACACGATCCCGAACACTAAAGTAAAAAAATCATTTTCCACACAGAAACGCTACATAAGAACTCAAATGCAACTCAAAAGCAGCAGATTTCAAGTAATTTACCTCGCTCCAGACTCCATTCAACCAGCGAACATTGCTTAACGAGTTGGAAAACGAGGGATCGTTAAACGTTAATTTTGCTTTCAGTTCGCACGCTTTTTCAAAACATTTTCTTCGATCTATAGGTACATAAGTAGGGTTGCATTCAACGTCTGGAACTTTTTCCCCAGCACTGGTTTCGCAATACACTTCTCTAACTTGATGGCCCGGTCCACACGATTCGGAACACTAAATTGAATCAATTATCATTTATCCATGGCTACACACTCTCACCTTGAATAATGACCAAAAAAAAGCTGCGTAAATTCATTACCTTACTCCAAGCACGAACTTTCCATGATGCGCATGCGCTCATTATGCATGGTCTTGTTTTGTCTGGTTTAATATCTGCATTGCACTGACTGTCTGGAACTGTTTTCCCAGCAATGAGACAACTGACAATGCGTTCTACAACTCCATGCCCACAGGTTACAGAACACTAAAGAAATATTTCAATAACAACTGTTCCATTCCTCAGATCATTCTCATTTGTACCTTCTCATATGAGTACTTAGTGGAAATGCTATTCTTCAGGTCGGAAAGTCATGTGACTTGCCTTTTAGACAATGAGATTGGCGTATTGTTGGGGTGGGGGGAAACAGCGTGATCAAACGTTCCAAAACATTTTTCTATGAAGTCATAGAAAATAAATTCAGGTGAGTGTTCTCTTTTCCCACAAATGTGACGTCATCCCGACCTGAAGAATTGCGGAATAGAAGGAAGTGTTTGAGAAAAGTACTCAATTAAATGTTTTTTTATGTACGCAATATTACTTCTTGGAATAAGTTCACTTACAACTCCAGCCCAAGCTCCAGTGTGCCACTTTGGGCAAGGGTCAGTATTGCACGGTCTGTGAAGGAGTCCTATCGGCGATCTGTTACAACTGCTCGTTGGTTGAGTAGAATTTGTTTCTTGATCAACACATAAAGCTTTTCTGTATTGAATACCTCCCCCACACGTTTGATTACACTGAAACGCAGAAGGTTGTGAACAATGGAGAGACGAGTCTTTAAATTAAAGAGCCGTGGCTTTAACAGCCTCCAATGGCAATTTATGTTGAACTGTGGCTTATAGAGAAAAATTTTAATAGAGAGAATAGGCTTAACAAGAATGTGCTAAATTGTTGATATCCAAATGTGTGATTGACTAGCTTAAGGAGGATACTTAAGTATTCTTTAAACTATATAAAAAGGTTTTCATTTTTATTTCAACCCTTGATCTTGCACAGTTGGAATTGTTAAAAGCAGAAACAGCAAGAAAGCTAACAAATCAACAGGAGAGTATTAAGTGGAAACCCATGGATGAAAAAGAACTATGTGGAAAATATGTTAGCTTAGTCTGTTCCGATTAAAACGTGTTTATGTTAAAGTTTGGTTACGTACAATTTGTTTGCGTTACAGTTTGTTTACGTTACGGATGAAATAGAAACCTGAAGGGAAATGTTTATTCGCTACGATTTGTGTCAGATGTGTAACAAGTTATACATAAAATTTTTGTTTAAGTATAGAATTAAAGACGTCTTCATTCTCTGTAAACAAAAATAAACTTGGAGATGAAGGGATGAAAGAACGTCGAAAGAACGTCAGGGGGGATGGAGTTATAATTCAACAACTGCAAACAAGCCTCTTGTTTTAAATACACCCTCCCCCCCCCCCTCCTAATTTGAATGACCCCTTTTGTTATCAGTATAATAAGCTTGAAAGAACACACTACCTTGCTCCACGGAGTGTAAAACCATCGCACTCTTGTGCAAGGTGCATTACAAGGGATCTGTTTCGGAGGTCTTTTACCAATTTTGGCTTTGTGGCAATCTTTGTTTGGTAGTATCTTGTCTTCTTCGGATGGATCAGTGAACGTCATCTTGCAAACCACATCTTGTTGTTGGATACCAGCACCACATGAATTGATCGGAATACATTCATCGCGAAAGATGTCCCACCTAATCAAACATTTTAATGTTTATATGAGAAAAAGACGTCATAATTCTGACTTCGCTACAGTCGAGATTCTCCTTAACGGCGACGTTCATTTTCCATAAAAAACAAAAACTTAAAGAAACACGTTTGTTTCTCAGAAGTACACATCCTCTATAAGTCCTCTAAAAACATCTTCCAGATCACCATATTCTTACCTAAGAGTACAATCCAAATTACACATACGATATTTGGCCGGTGGTCGTGCACCTGTGCACTTCGACAGCGCAACTACCTGGGAATCGATTTCACGTTGACATTCAAACTCTCTGACTTGATGACCTGAATAGAAATGTTAAAATACGGACTTTATATCAAATTGGTTGATCGAGTTTTCTTCTAAGTTCAATATAATGGTGAATGACGTCACAAGACCCTCCTTATATCATCGGCCCTCCTACCTTGACAAGCTGGATAACATTCACTCCATTGGCTGCGCAAAGTCCATTTATATTTTTGGGCGCCACGAACTGGAAATTTGTAGGAATATTTAATATTGGCATTGCTACTTGCTGCAATACTGAGAACCTGTATCAACAACAAAAGTAGGTTCCATAAAATTATACACTCAAGCCTCTCAAAAATTGTACACTCAAGCCTCTCTAAAATGGACATCCCATATAGTCCGGACAACTCGTTATAGCGGACACTCCTTGGAGTCCAAACCTCTACTTAAAGGATACCTTCTTATGGCCGACTGTTCTTTTGGTCCCGATGGTATAGAGAGATTACTATACAAAAATGGAAACACGCCACCACAAGCTTACCTTTATAAGATTACTTTTGAGGTTCAGAGACCATACATCACATAAGGACAAATAAAAAGATGGTTGAAACCATCACTTGTACCTACCCTAATTTCTATGGCAGTTCTTAAAATTCCTGGAACCCGAATCATCTCTAGTACTTCATTAGGACCAGAGTAATACACCATTGTCCCATACGTTGTGTATCTTCTTTTCCCTAGTGACACACGCCATTGACCGTTAAAAACATATTGTCTTCTGGCGTCCAACAAAGCTTAATTGAAGAAAACGTTTCGAGATTAGATTATATAGTAATGTATGTAGACCTGGTCGTTGCAAGGGAACTGTGCTCCCTGTTAACAGGAAGACTTCCGCTCATTTGAAATAGATGTTTTACGATTTTTTTGTTGCTGAATATAAGGTAGCTTGTAAAACTATGAGCGCAGAATTGTTGATATCATTGGACGTATTGCCTTCAAAGTGTTGTGACATTGCGATGAAACTGATTTAGGGTGTGGATAAACGAGAAATGTTCTGTTAGCCCTATATATAACACTGTGTTAGTTATTGCAATCAACATTTTTCGCGAAGGTTCGTAATACCCTCTATTATCAAATATTGTCATATTACGGATTTTACAGCATACCTTATTTGTCCGTTTTTCCCGGCCCTTAATGGCGTTTATTTTCATGACTTAGCGTTGTTAAAAGTGCCGGCGTTATATGTTTGTCCATAACAAAGTTAACGCCAATAAAGGCGGGCATAAAAAGGTCCAATAAAGTAGGGTATTCAAGGATCGTTTCGTCTGGATCGTTTCATCTGCAAAGTCACAGAATCACAATCAATGGGATCATTTCGTTTACGTATTCTGTTCCCTAACCGAAACATGAATATTTCGCATATCCTTGAAAATTGTCCAAAATATTAAACAACAGTGGTTTCATTGATCCTCCGTCAAAACATGCATTTGTCCGCTAAACCGATATGTCAATAATCGATCGAGTAAATACGACTCCAATATTTGATAATTGTCTATGTATACACGATAAAACACACAAACTTAATTAGTCAAGTCAAAACCGAATATAAACATCGGTCGAAACAAATCGGTAGGCTCTGCCCACGACATATTTATCCAATGACTTTGGCGCGTATATCTCGTTTCAAGAGACCGACAAAACTTTGTGTACATTTTTTTATATAAAAAAAGAAAAATCATTGATTATTTATTGATTATTTTAGTTCAAAGATTGACTGAAAACCTTTAGAGATTTTAATAAGATAACTTGACCTCTTTGTTAAAATCGTTTAGAGAAAAATTATGTTTTGTCTCTCTTCATTTCAACTTTAAACAATAAAGAAAAATACATAAAAAAAGTTACCTAAAAAGTTGCTGTCATGTTTTCCTGGATTAATCGACTTTTGCACAACCTCTATTTGGCTTGCTCCCCGTGGAATATGGACGACAAAATTGTACCCTAAAATTAAACCAATGCTACTTCAAAATATGGATAGTTTCCTTCTAAAAATCTATAATTTCTTTGAAAAAATAATAAAACGAAATGTTTGTGTTTCCAATTTATTATCCTCACCTAAGTGTGTTTCGTTCTTGTATCCGTAGTAAGTCCGACAAGTTGAGTTATCACCGTTACAAACGCCACAATTATCAAGTTTCGCGTTGGAATCTAACACATTATCACAACCTGCCCGCTAAATAAACATCCGTAAAACTATATCCATTGCTGGGTGAGAAGAAAATACTTTATTCAGAGAAACTTTCGCGAGTCCAAAAATTCGCGAATTTTATAAACTTTTGTGAATTTTGAAAATTTTGAATTCTTTAACCAAAACATGCTTTACTTTTCTGAGAGCTCTAAAACTGAATTCCACTTCAAAAAATAATACGCGTATCAGCACGTGTCGTTTGCAGTTTTGCATGAATTTTCTGTAAAAAAAATTACGAACACATTTTTTGAATGGATATTAACACGCGTATGGTATCGAACCGTACCTTATTTTGTGTTGATACGCGTATCAAACGCGGGAGATTTTCTCACTACGTTTCTTCATTTAAATAACTGCAACAAGAAACAAAAACAATCTGTGGCCATTCTTACCCTACATTCTCCATCAACGCAGATATCGTTCGAATTTTTTCTACACTTGGTTCCATCAATTACTTTCGGTGCTAGCTCATAAAATATTTCATAACCAGATATTTTGCAAAACAATTTGCACGGTTCTTCCTCGACAGTATATTTTGGTTTCCACGTCACAGTAGCGTGTACACCAGGTATACCTAGATTTTTGCCGTTGAAAGCTTCGCATTGCTGCGCACGAAATGATTTACTTCGCGAATTCCTTTCCCTACATCTTTGAATACTGCACGATTTGTATTTATGCCGATGTCCAATGCAGTAGTTTCCACCGTAAGCAGATTTGGGGTGGTTACATTCTCTTGAAGCGAACTTTACCCCTCCACCGCAGCTCCGCGAACATTTGCTATATGGACCCCATTTGCCCCACTCTCCATCAACCGACTTTAGTTTTTCTTTGCGATGACAATGACCGTGAATACACCACTAAAGAAACATTATAAACTAATTAAAATAAATGAAAAAATGTAAGTACTTCAATAACTAATATCAACACACACCTTATCAGCTCCACACCTTGTACCATCAGCCCATGGCATGTTATTGGAATGACAAGATTGTCTGCCATCGTAAGATCGAATGCACCAAATACGATCACACCTGTTCTAGAATTTCATATAAACAACACAAATACCATTATTCGGAAACGAGGCTACTATATGACATTATTTACAAAAACAAAAAAACTTACAACAAACGGACAAGAGAGTGATCTTTTGCCATACACAAACTGGCACTGTTCGTCTTTCGAAAATAACTCGCCGGGAAGCTTCAACGGAAGTGGATGCTCGAATTTCGGCGAGGGTTTATCAAGTAGACAGGATGCAGAAGAAGATTCCAAAAAATTGGTGATAGCTTTTCTACTACATGGAGACCAACTCCAAGAATTCAAGTTAACACTAAATGTCGGCGTCATGATATTGACTTTACCGTAAGTATCTTCCATGCAGTCGTTGTTTTCGCCGTCATGTGGCGCGTTTATTAAATGTCCAATCTCGTGAGCTATCGTAAAAGCAACGCTTAAACCATTATCTTCAACAATAGCACAACTACGAATTGGTTCGCAGACACTGCCAAGTTCAGCTAGTCCAAGAGTATCACACTTTTCACTTGAGGAACACAAATTCTTTCTGGTGATCAAGATGGCAGCATCAAAATGTTCTGCATCGTCATCATCGGGTTTGTTCTCCAGTTTCTGCCATTTGCAGAAGCGTCTGAGAGATAGAGAAGCATCGCTTGTTATGTGTAAATTGCTCTGAAAAATGAGATTAACATTGCTAGATTTGTGAGCATTATAAGATCAATGGAGGTTTGTGAAAAAAAAAGAAAATTTCCGTCGTTCTACAATTTTTTGGGTGGATTTTATCACCTATTTTATTTACCTTTGTTCAAACATACGTCGAAACATACGTCGAAACATACGTAAAAACATACGTCGAAACATACGTCGAAACATAGAACTGAAAAAGACGACTTAAAATATACTTACCGGATTTCTCTTTAAAATGACGAGTTTTATTACCGATACGTCAATGAAATTCCCGATGGAATGATCTTTCATAATACTTGTAACCTGTAGCAACCCCCAAAAAACATTCATCACAAAAGATATTACAGGTGTGAATTAAAAGCAGCACTAGCTAATAGGTTGAATAACTTGCCAGCAGGCATACGATGTCAGTTAAACGTTATATGGACGTCGTTACGACGTCTGAACGTCGTTTGGACCTGACGTCGTTTGCCTGCTAAGGAAAAGACAAACTCGATGTCAATTGATAAAAATCGCAGAAACTGAAATATAATCTGTAAATGGATTCCGAATATCGGACATGACCCGAATATCGGACATGACCCGGATATAGGACAAGAAATTCAGTAGAGGCAAGAAAACTTACGATGGCCATTATTGATAGAAGATATCTCCGAAGTTCGAATTCCTTTCGACCATAATATTCAAACATAGATTCATCAGCTACAACCATCGTTTCAATGTAACGCTTCCGTGAAACGGCCCTTCTTTGACGAGATCTCAGTAACACAGCATCCAACGTACCAGAACTGTTAAACTGTAGTTTGTAGTTATGGAAAATTCGTCTTTGTTTGGAATGGTCTAAAATTTACGTAAACTCATAAAATTATAAAAATGTAATGTTTAATCATGATAACCATTTCCTGAACGTAATTTTAAACACTAAAAGGGAGGTTTGTTTATAACTTAGCACCCACCGAGGGCGCACCATGGTTCGAAGGGTCTTTCTCGAGGGGGCCAGTATCACTCGAAGATTCAAAACAGGATTTCTATATAAAATATTGAAATCGGTTTTTCATTTCCCCGGGAAAGCGGAAAAACAGTTAGAAGTCCGGATGGATATTTTCATTCAAAAGTGGAAAGTTAGAACATATGTGTTATCCACAACAAACAGCGTATAAATTATCGGCAACCACGTGTAAATTATCGGCAACCACGTGTATGTTATCGACAAAATAGTCGGTTAGGAAATAAAAAGAATTCTAACCATTTTTATAACCAATTAGTTGTTGAAAAAAATTGCACAAAATCGGAAATTTTATGTACATAAGTTTTGGATGTTAAGCAGGTTTAATCTGTAACCTCCTCGTCCATCAGATGGATGAACATTTTTTTCACCTCCTCGTCCATCAGATGGATGAACATTTTTTTCACCTCACTGGAATTGGATGGAAAATCCAGGAAGTATCAGTTTAGAATGAAATATTTAATATTCTGAATTCAAAATTCCAGCCACGTTGAATTAATTCCCATCTCTCAAGGTGAAATAAGATTCTCATTTCAGACTGAATACCCTTCGAGACATCGAGACATCGAGACATCGAGACAGCCTTCACAGCTACATAAGGTTCAGTTTTTCTCATGAACATTTGTCATCACGCATTTTTTCGTCGTCGAGGATAACAAATAAACTGATCTAAAAACTTGACGAATGTTTAAAAAAAATCATAACAATAATAAAAGATTGAACCCCCGTGTAATATATATCATTCCGAGGAAACCCCCAGAAAGTTAAAATTTCGTTTCCTCTGCAAAACATTAGACAACACATGAAGTTTACCTTGAATTCCACAATTCACGGATGTATGAGGAGATTTTTGAAGTAATCGATCCGGTTTATATATCGTGTGTTCAACCACAACGGATGTCCCGTTATTTTTGGCCGGCGTAATGAGATATTCTCCGGTTGATCTTCTAATAATTCCTTGCTTAAATAAACCAATAAAAATCAGATTTGAATAAATATGAATGAAAAACTTCTACTCAATAGGTTCAAATATGAAGCTAATTTTCGCTACCTTTCTTCGAATTGAAAAGGACTCAACTTGCTTACCAGGCCTCCGCACACATCTAGAGTAACATTAGATAGAGGTTCTTCCACCACGTGGCCTTCATAATAACAACTATTGGTTGAAATGTTCGCACTAGATTCAACATACAAATCACCAATTCTATTTTCAATTTGAAAATTTGGCGCCAAGAAATCATTATTCAATTCTTCTAAGAATAAATGAAACGTAGAGTTCTGCGTGTTTATCTCATAAAACCTCGTTTTTCTGAGGGGTTCTGATGAGCAACTTAAGTGATATTGTAAGTTAGTAAATCTGATTTTCTCTTGTAACGTTGCACATGTTATTTCTGTAGGTATCGCTGTCTCTACGGAATGAAGCATCGTTGAGGAGATACTTACATCTAAAAAAGAAAAACATGATTTGTTTACATTGTTGTGCGTAACAGATCGTTATACTTAAAAATTTAATTCTTAAGCTTTGTCACTGACAGAAAACGTTGGCAAAACTCGTAGTTTATTTCTAGAAGTCAAAATATCTAACGGCTCGTGCATAAAACTGTTCTATCAGCCATTTTAATGAATTATCAGAAGGAAGCGAATAAAAAAAGGTTTTTTTTGGCAGCAAACTACAGAAAGGTATTATTTTTTTTTTCCATTCTTTGTTTTGTCGATTTTTGAATTGTTAGATACTCGTGCTATCTTTTTTATCGAGCGAGGTGGATAATCTTCCAGTTGTAAATTTAAGTTCTTAACCTTCTTAGGCAATTATGAAAAATCAACAGAAATACCACATCATATCGCGCACCTTTAAAAAAACTCGAAAAATAATTTTAGGTTTTTTCCATCTCGAGTTAATAACTGGAAAGGGAATTATTTTTTTTCGCATTTTGAGTTTAGAAACTCGAAAATTAATTTTCATTTTCCTAATGGCAATAACAAGTTGTGACGTCATGATCGCTAACTCGGAATTTTTAACTCGAAGTAGTAACTCAAAGATTATGCAGCCTCATTTTTATCAGGGGAACACAGACATAATATCTTCTTTCTGTTGAGTTGAGTTTGAAATCGGTTTCGTTTTCATGAGAGATGCATTCGAAAATACCTTCGAAAATAACTGGCTAATACTTACAGCTCGTGCTCCATATTAAAAGCTGCAACATTGTAACAGGTAAACATTTTAAAACAGCTTCATGCATTGTTTGTGACAACTCCATTATAATCTCGATCAGTAAATAAATATATGTAAATAAAAGATCTTGTATTGTATCTTCATTAATTAAAATTGATAATCTTGACAAACGCTCTTTTTGATTTATAAAGCTTTTCCACAGATGAATATCAAAACAATCTAAAACATTTATCCATCACAAACGGTCCAAACAAAACTTCCAATTTAGTTTTATTTTTGCTGATCGGAACGACAATATAATATACGATTTTTTCAGCTGAAGGGTTTTGGCTGTATATTACTTGCTCTAACACAATATCAATTTGACTGAAAGACGAAGGCAGGAAATATTCTCTCTGGAAATAATTTCCTTGTCATTCGGCAGGTAGTGAGGTTATAGAAAAAAATAATCGCCACTTAGTTTCCCTCTATACAAGTTGTTTTTTCTTCTTCCATGGAACACCCCAAGTAATAATCGTACAGCCAATTGTTCTTAGTGTCTATTGAGAGAAGGAACAATAAGTATTGAAATAAAATATAATTTTTGTATTAAACATATTATATACTTAACATGACACCCCCTGTCAAAAACGTTATTTAAACAAAAAATTTAGTAAATTCTTATCACATCAACCGGGAGTTATTTATTTTCCAAAATAATATTAAAATGGAAGTCTCCTTGCTTCGCCTATCTGTTTTTAAGGGAGCAATTTTTTTGAATTTCAATATTTACTTGTTTCAACATAGCAACAGCGAGATGTGGAATAAAGTTATATATACAACGGTATCAAATGGAGAGATTTTTTTTTAAAAAACAACGAACAAATTTTTCTTCTGTTTTTCATAAAAAGAATTTTTTATAAAATAATTTCCGGGCACAAATTTCAAACATTTTTCTAGAAGTTAGGAATGACAGCTTCATTCACAAACTGTAGAAGAAACATTGGCATGCCACGATGACGTCGGGTAAACAATCAACTTCAAAAGTTTGTTACAAAAACACAGGCGTAAATACCGTTGCTGCCGAAGATCACGAGTATTTGGAAATATAGAAAATAATTTCTCTAAAATTTGTGCTGTGTTATTCGACTATTCTACATTACTTTTAGAATGAAAATCAACTGCAAAGAAACAAATTTTCCAATAACCTGTAAAAAATGGAATACATTAGAATTAGCAATTCATAGAGTGAAGATAGATATTATCTGTCATTCAGGAGAATCTAAAGAAAGGTGCATACACATCGAAACAGCTAACTGAAAGAGAAAAATAGTGATTGTTTTTGTATGTTATATGATTTTTATGTATCTTTTTCATTTGAACCATTCCAGAACCATCGCCATCATATAATCAGGTCTGCTTGTACATTCACTTTTCCATCCAGTGTTGTGTGTGAACTATAATAACAATAATTTGAAAACAAATAACTGTTAACATGATGTCGTGATGTAACAGACATTATAAAAAATGCTTTTTTACCGACCGTCAAATATAATAAGAAATGTAAACACACACAGGAATTCTCAAAGACAAGCCCCATAGTAGTATTAAAGTTTTCGTGTGAAAAACATGACAACCCAAACGAATTTAAAGGATAAAATCGACTAGTTATAAAAAGAGACATAGAAATAGATTGATAAAAAATAATCCTTTGTTGATTTACCTTGGTGAAACTCTGTCCTTAAAAGGTATTTAAAATCTTTTCTGCAATAACTTTTTAACAATATTTGATCTATAAACGTTCTCGGTAAAATGCCATGTGAGAGAGCTGTTCAATCGTAGTTCGCATGGCCTTTTACGAACACCTTGGGTATTGATGAAAGTCAAACAAATGAGTTGTGTAACCCAATTCTTCGTTTTGTTCGTCTGAAACCCACATGCACACACACAACACACACATAGCGCACATGCAAAGGTTGATGAAAAAGTGGTTTGATATTTGCATGAAGGAAAGTCTTTTTGAAAACAGTATATTAGATTAGGTCAGAAAACAAATTACTATTATTGTTATTAGATATAGATATATAAAAAAACAAATAAAAGAAGCAACGACAAAGGGAAAGGAAAATTCGATTATGTTAGATGAAACCCTTATATCAGTTTACCACGACCTCCATTTTCGATGTGATTTTGTTACCGAGTTAAAAAAAAAGAAAATATTGTAGAAACCGGATAATTTTAATCATATGTTACGTTACGTTCGGATATGAACAAACATGAGCCATAAAACTTTGTGGTTTCCGGATGAATAACCATTGAAGATGGTACCGTTTCTATGGACTTTGCTTATTCAAATAAAAGAAATCAATTAACACTTCCTTCCAGGGTATTTCGTGTTCAATTTTACTTCTACCAACGCTGAGAACTTTATTTTATTTAATCCCGAATATGAAATCCCGATCTCCAAATGTCTGAAAACGTATGAAAACGTTTAACATTCCGTTAAATATCGGTTTACATAAATAAACCTTCCGTATACCCCATTTTTAAAAGAATTTAAATCAATGATGTACTGTGTTTCGTTTCTATTTCTCTTTCATCGAATTTATTAACGCTTCAACCGCAAGTTATAAGCGTTTATTTCCGCAAAGCTCTTCAAGGTGACTCAATCCAAGCCAATTATAGAAAACTACACAATTCATGATGATTTTTTTTCTTACCTTTGATAGGACAATGATGGTCAAAGTTATTTTTGATGATATTCGTAAGATTCAGAGAGAAGTGTCGGAACAAACTAACAAATTTTCACGGTCAAACTCTATTAATATTAAAGTTTAATAGACATCAAGACATCTCCCCAAACCTGTCTCCTTCAGTCAAATAAAATTAAGAGACTTCCCTATCAAAGAATAATTGCTTTTAAGTTGTTCCCAGTGAAATCGAGACAAAGAAAACGTCTTTATGTTCACTGGGTTAGTTATGTTCTTATTTATTTATTTATCAAACACCTTTCCGGAATTCATGTTTCTATGTCGCAACCCGAGTCAGTTGTCCATACAAAATTAACGAAAATTGACCCACTGCGATTTGCTAACGAGCAAATTATATAGCTAAAGAATTACCGTGAAACGATGTAAAGCATCAAACTCGTCCCGTATGGACAAAGTCACGATGCGACATATAAACATGAATTCGGGAAAGGTGTATACGTTATCCACCGGTTATTTGTGAGGATCGTGTGATTGATCAGATATACGATTGTCTTGTGTCTTAACAAAACAACATTTTCGATAAAAAAAGAAAGCTTAAAAAATGATAGGGAAGGGATTGTTATCATAACTGAACACTCCTTCCGAGAACCACTTCCCCACAACAGAAAAAACACGAAATGAAAACAACCAATTAATGTCCTCACGTATAAACAGGATTGGTAAAACCCACGCACAGCGTAGTCAGAAAGTAGTTCATTGATTTTCATTCATGTTCAGAAAATTCATTTTCTATCGCAATAGCCCGACCGAGCGAAGAAACCGACTTAAACGTGGTGTCCGACTTAACGGTAATATTATGCTTCCTTCGAACCATTTGTTAGTACTTCTTTTTTTATGTAACTTGAGTAGAAACACGTCAACATTTCCCCTTAATATTCTAACTATTTGTTAACAAAAGAAATATTGGATGATTGGATGACAAGGGCATGGTTTGGATGATTGGATGACAAGAGCGTGATTTGGATAATTGGATGCTGATGATTGGATGACAAGGGCATGATTAGGTTTCACAGACAATTTCTCCTCAGTATAAAGTTACGAAGAAAAATCTTATAAAAGTGTTTGAAAGAAAGAGGCATAACCTGAGCCTTACCTCACTAACCCAGACAAAACTTATAAGGTTTACACCATGATGATATTATAAGGAGTTCAGATTTAAATTGTCACGTGACTGATAAAGATAGTAAAACGAATTTGATGATGACGCATAAATTTGCATAAATTTGCATGTTCAACAATTAGTGATTTATTGTCTGTTCACTTTTTCTTTATGCCATCCAGGAAATGCAAGCAAGCTTTAGTTCGATTATTGAAATTGGATAAGCTGAGAAAGGAAGGCTGTGTGTGCTGTGTGTGCTACGTGAAGTGATGCACATAAATAGCTGAAAAAAATATTCATTATCAGGATATACAAAAAAGGTAAAAGGTTGTCAGCACCAAAATAAGAGGAAAGGAAAGGTCAAAAGTACAAAAAAGGGAAAACCTTTGCAGCCTTATATTACACCGTGGACGCACATGCATTTACAAATTGGAGAGAGAGGCTCAATAATAGAACAGTTTGTCTTCATGGTAACAAAGGCCAAGCATCCAGCTGGAAGATAGATATATCTAAAATTACCTTTCCTTGAGATTTCCAATACAATTTCAATATAAATCCTCTATCACCACCATCAACAACAACAATAAATGTATGGAATACACGTTGAACAGGCATCTGATTTTAATTCATCTAAATTATAAGTTATAATATGTTTAGGGCTGACCGAAATTAATTAATTGTACATTTCTCGTTAACTTCCGATAAATGATGTTGATAAGGTCATTAAGACATAATTGTAAACAATAATTATCTATTGTTTTTTTTTCTAATTGTGTAATCCTTTGCAGAAAGTATGTCGGTGTTGAGTGACGTCATCATCCCATAATACAAACCACCGCTGATGGCGAAGAAGACAGGTGCTTCAACGTTAAACTACCTTCGAAATCTTCTTAATTTTTTTTTTATTGACTGTTCATTACATTTTTATTAGCGGTGTTTGTGTGGATTTCATACCTGGTATAAGTCTGCACTTTAGTTCATACCTGGTACGTGTCTGCACTTTGTTCATACCTGGTATGTGTCGGCACTTTGTTCTTACATTGTTTAAATCCTGTGGAAACAAATGAGACATAACTACTTGTAGAATTATTCAAAATGGCCGGTAGCATCATCATTTCAAATAAATATAATAGTTTTGTTGTTATGGAAACAGGGGTTGAACACACCTATCCCACAATATGTTTCCGCAATAGCAAGTGAATATAAATACAACAAATAAATAAATAAATAAATAAATAAATAAATAAATAAATAAATAAATAAATAAATAAATAAATAAATAAATAAATAAATAAATAAATAAATAAATAAAAAACAAAGAAACTAACATGATTAAGTAAAAGTATCAATATTTTTGTGTCGGAAATTCGCAACAATTTCATAAGGAAACAATTTAATTGAGTCAAAGAAGAGCGATTATTAAAGTTACATGAATTTCTGTAAATGCTCAAACTCACCAAACATTGAAGTCAAGAAGGAAAGAAAATTATATAGTAGTGAGATTGACCGTGTAATATATATCTGTATGTCATGAGAGAGAAATTATGTATTTTTCAACGCTGAAATACTTGAAACCGAGCCTAAATTCCATTAGTGAATTAGTCGAGTGAACAAGAAAACATAATCTAGGGCAGAATGACCACGGTGCCCTACCAAACCAGTTCTACAAGCTACTACTAGTGTTACTACTGTTCACTACTGCCAAAGATATCAGAATCACCAAAATAAAATAATTCCTCTCAACAGGTTTAATTATACGGTAGATAATTAGCAAGTCAACCACTCATTTTCATGTTTTTTGCAAAACACAGGAGCAAGGTGTAGACAGTCTAGATTCGAAGTAATTGCAGCTGTTATATGACGCCATATGTATTTCCAGCGTATTGTCAGAAAACATAAATATCTTTAAAACATAACGATTTATAAAGCACACGAAGAACAAATTCCTGGAATACCAGAAAAAATAGTTGAAATGGACAATTTCTCCTAAGTTAATGGTGCGAATGGTGAGTCATTTTGTGCCTCGTTCGTTCAAACATTTATAAGAGACCTGCTGAAAATGCCAGAAATTCGAATCATTTGAAAATGAAATCCAATCAAAACTAGAAACTTGAATCAATACCTCGCCTATTCAAACGCAAGAAAAATTTTGTTTGGAGCAGTTTTTGTGTTTATCAAGAAAAATATGCAAAATATTTATTTTTGATATCCAAACTCTTTGGGAGATGAAAAAGCTTCTTTTGTTTCTCCGTAAATAATAGTGATGTTGTTTCGCTTAATGACGTGACAAACAGGAATAAATATTGCGGTCATGGCGCTCAATGTAAATAATATTGCGGTCAAGGCGCTCAATGTAAATAAGTAAACGATATTCAGCAGAAACTATATCGGGATAAATAACATTATATGACGTCATAAAAATGAAGAAAAACAAAATAATAATAATAACAATAACAATGAAGTATTATAAAAATACTCAAATAAAAACAACGTGCTGTTATATATACCAATTTAAGCTACTAATTTTGTTTCAAATTATACAGTCATGGAGTAGAATCGAGTAAAACTCGTTCAGCGGGTGATAAAAATGCCTCTACTTACGTTCTAACAGTTCTATCAGTACTCTTAAAAGCAGAAAAGCTTTGATCACATGACTTATTACAACCAATGCAAAGTGTGATCAAAATGGGTGCAAAATAAAGTAAATTGTCCATATCCCAGCGAATTTTTCAAATAGTTATGATAAAAGTAAAGCGTTGATGTATGAGCGACAAACATTCGACGTATTAACTTTTGTTGATAGTAAACATTTACAGAATAATTGAAGTTCTAAACGAACACGCAAGAGGCCGATATCTTCATCTAATATAACTCTTTCCTTGATTTGAACTTGACCATTGCATTTGAACGGTTCTTGCTAATTTTTCAATTTAATATGGAAAAGGTTGGACAAAAATCGAATTGTAACTTGTCATTTATACAGAATCTTAAATACAGTAACCCTCGAATTTCTGTTTATATGTCAAATTTTGGCTGGATCGTTCATACGGAGCTTGTTTATGTGTTGAAAGTTACCTAAAATGGTCCCACTGTCATTTGTAGTTTTGCAACTTATAAAACTCAATAGCTTACTGTGAAATACTACATCACGATGATGCTTGTTTTAAGAAGGCTAGGCAAAAACACGTCATTTAAACGGAATTCGAGAAAGGTGAACTATCGTGTATACACTCGGTTTTCAACTTATAAAACCTTTTCTATTTTATAGATTAGTTTTTCCTCGCACACACAGTAGATAATAGAGTCAATTATATACGCGCAAATGCATGATGTACGAACTATGATCAAACTATAAATCGTGCTTAAAGCTTTTCCAGAAGACAGACTACAGTTGTAAAGTATAAAGATTTTTTGTGGAGTATTTACTGCGAAAGTTGTTCAATAACTGTGGATCAAAACTTTGACCAACGAACAACAAATGTCAAACCCAGTAGGTCTTAAAACTATCGTAAACAAAACGTTTTTGTGCCCAGTCTCTCGAAGTCTAGCTTCACTTTCACACATTTAATTTGTTATTTTCATCTATCGATTTTTCACTTCGAGCTGGTGCCGAGGCTTGTTGCTTTCTAATTGTTTGACTGCATGAGTCCTAAACCCTTACCGCCTTTATTCAAGCAAAATTTACTAGGTTCACAACAGGAAATTTTGAAGATTAGAGATTAGAAGATGAACGACAAAGAAGAGCGTTAAAAAAACAATATAGATATTAAAACCAAGACATAACTAAAGGTGAGTCTCTACTTGGTGGAAAATGTCGCAGCGGGCTTTCATTGTTTCGAAGGCGGAAAAAATCGTCCGCTGCGACATTTTTTGCCTATTGGAGATTCGGCTTTAGACACTCTGGCGTACGTACGACAACCACAGTAAATAAAGAGTAATAAGCCTTGATTTTAAACTGCATGTTATTTAAGTCTATAATGTAAACCTTCTAAATGAACTTATTGATACGGATTTAGTATTCTAGTAGAATAAAGAATTGAATTGGCTTATAGGAGCTCCAGCTGGTAGGAAATACATGGTCACATACACATACTGGAATGTTAGTTCAGTTTGTCAATGAAGATAGAAGGGAGGTAAATACTTCAAACAGCTTTTAGTAATATTTCCATAATGGAAAACAATTGGGTGCTGGGCTTATTTTTGACATTCTGTTTTCTCTTTGAAGGTTTGTTGGTTTGGAAATGCGTAATAAAACATCACTTACGATACAAACAAGGCTGCTGTAAAATCTTAATCCAACACCACAGAGAACCAATACTCCAATCCAAACTACTACAATATCTTGATAAACACATAAGCTAATTTATAGCCCGATAACGTATTCTAGAATTACAAAAAGATGCTAAAATTCAATGAAAGAGGCGATTCATTATCAAGGGTTTTCAGTTGTTAAACGATAGGGCGTCAATAGATGACCTTAATCTACAAAATAGCAAAGCATCGCTATAAAGCATCAAAGACGTATTGTATAAACTGATTATAACATATCTTTAAGTGATTGCAATTTTCGTACCCAGGATCTTGTGATATCAGACCAACGTGAATATAGAAATACCTTCAAGGATCTGGTACCGAGGTTAAATGCTTTGTAATATGGAATCCGGATATTTATAGTAAATCATACAGGGTTTTGTCTCTGGTCGAACTTGTAATCCCCTAGTCTTAACTTCTTTTACAGATTTCTCAGGTTAGCGTGAAAGCTCGCATTACATCAAGCATATAGTGACTCATGTAAGCATCACGCCAAACAAGACTAATTTCTGAAAAGAAAAGAAGCAAATATTCACATAGATCATTTCTCATACACGATGACAACTTTTTACTACGTAAAACCGCTTTTATTTACAATGTGTAAACTTTAATACTTAAGGGCATAATACACTATGCAATTTGCATACATTTTTTTGTATTGGAGAAATCGAATATCATTCGATTGTCTCCTGAACCAATAGAAAACTTTATTTCCTGACGGACTGACGGACGAGAAGATGTCTTTGAAATGAAAAACAGAGGCTTTTATAGAAACCTGTCATAAGGAGGAAATACTAATATAAAAAGTATTGCTGAGACCCCCACCCCCTCATTACATTTTTTTTTCTTTGTTCCCTTAAAAAAATGTAAACATTCGATCAATGTTCGAATTCAAATTCGAATACAAAAAAATGTACGTGTGTATTTCAAATGAATCTTACTTATGACAGCACTAATTGTTTACAAAAAATCATATGCAAAAAATTGGGTCCTTTCTTTATCTATTACTATACACCACAGAAGAAGATAATAAAATAATTCTATACATTGCTCTATTAAATGTATCTTATGCGCTTTAGTTAGGTTTTAAAGGTTTTGCATGTATGCATGTTTGCACGTATTATGCATGTTGAACAAAACTGGAGACTCGTAAAAAGTTTTGAAAAAGGCTCAAAAGAACAGTAACGAATATTTGACAAATTTAAAATCCCACGAATAGAACTTTACTTTCCTAGGTGACGGTTGTTCTCTTATTCTCTATGATCAGCTGGTATAAACAGAAATCCAGTTTAAAAAATAGGCTTGAGAAAGCAACCGCAAACCCTCTTGCCTTAACAAGAATGGTTCATCGCTAGTATATACGTTGGAAACATTGTTATTTCTGCCTCGATTATTCAAGACAAGGTAACGTCATGCCTTGTTCTTTCAAACAAAAAAAGAGACTTCCAACCAAAAAGTATTATGATCGCATCTTGTTAGCTTTACACACTCGTAACATAGAACTTAAAAGATGTAATTTCGCTTTCCTCCACAAATTTCTAATAACCACAAAGTTTTTTCATTGATTTATAACCAATGTTCTGTTTCACGACATTCTGAAACATGTGTTTCAATACTTCCCTACAAAATGAGATAACGTAGGAGTCCTTCGTATCATAATTTAATCAAAAAACAAGTAGAGATTGATTGATCATAGATAGATAGTTCATTGCGCAAACGTTGGTGTGACCACAGATACACCCCTAATATTGCGAATGGAAACATTTTGAAAATGTATTTAAAAAACGGGGAATATGATTATAGGATTGAGGTCGTTATTTCTGCATATCGCATTATGTGGGACATAATATTGCGGTAATGTTATAAAGAAATATCTTGACCGGAGCGGGATGGAACAGTTTGACCTTACCATTGAAATACAGAGAGCAAATGTGGTTTAGATAACTATATAAGTTTTTACTTTCAGATGAAAGAAAGTCAAAACAAAACGGAACCACAAAACGTTCAAATTTTGAAGTGGATTCGAAAATCGAAAAATTCCGGAAACTCACTCCCTGAAATAAATACTTAAATATGATTTACAGTTTAACGGAAGAAAAAAAGGGAACGGCAAGAAAGTATTCGTTGATTGTTAATAAGTTGTTTGTTTTCTTATATCTTGTTTATTTTAGTTTATTTAGGTGAAGGAAGTGTTTTTTTAATCATAGAATCAGCTCACAAGTTGTTTCCAGAGTAACTTTTATCACCTCGTCAACTTTCATGAACCACTCAAAAACAATGGTAGCTTTATTCAAAGGCGTCAAAGTAAATAATCGTCAGTCGGCTTAATTGACTCAGTGTGATTAATGATATTCTGGGAGGGTCAGTTTATCATATGATTCATCTGCCTTAGCCTGAACCCAGGGTGTATTCAGCTATTTATTCAGCTGAAAAATCTACCAAAATCTCTTATGGGTATGTTAATTCGTGGATTCATGGTATATCTGCCAACTTAAAAACACTTAAAACACTATTAACTGCTCGAACGCTCAAAAATGCAACCCAAAAGGTTTTCAAGAGTCACCCGCCAAGATTTTACTTTTTTGCATGTTTTGAAGCTTATTGTGACATCTTACATCGAGATATCCGTACTTTTTACTTTGGGGCCGTTAATAGGGAGTTTAGCAACCACGACGACAACGAGAACCGCAACGTGAGTGAACCAAAAACATTGTGACTTTTGCGAATATTAATAAAACATGGCAAAGCATTAAAAGTTTGGAGAACTTCCTTGATATAACTAAACATGTGATTGATGAATTGAGAAAAAACAAGAAAGTAAATCGTAGTCTTAGTTGCTAAAATTCCCTAATATGGAAGACAGGGACGGGGCGGGACGGGAAGGAAAAACGAGATGAATACATCTCGCTTTTACATGAAAAAAGTACAGGTGATACGGGACAAAATCGTTTTATATTTTTTAATTGTTTTAAATTCAAAGGTTTTCCAGCTATTTAATCATTTTAGTAAGAATTGTTTCGGGACGGACCGTTTACATGGGAAAAAGCGTCGTGGCTGAGGCTGGACAGAAATTCTTTATATAAACACAGAAGTAATTTTTAGTAGAAATGTTAAGGGAAGCATGATCCCGTTTTGTGTCCCATCCCCCCGGTATTTGTTTGTTTTTTATTTATTTTTTGCTTGTACTCTTTTGAACAAATTGGTGAAATATACATGGATGCATATCCATGTATCAATGGTGCGCCGTATATAACATAATGGATGAGTAACCGTGGAAAGTTGAACGTAGGGGAGACATCATCTCAATTTCACCCATATGGGCGTCATTTAAGGTGTGAACCCATACCAAAGAACGACGTTTAGATAAAATGGAGGATTGTCTCCCCTTCGTACAATTCCCTTGAAATCATCCAACTGTTGATTAACACTACCATAGATGACCCCCTGGTTTCCCTTCAAGTCGGATATTTTCAATGAGAGTTATGCTAGTGATCCTGGATTAGTTAAAATGCATTTTTACCGAGTTGATAGTATCAACCAAAACCAAACATTTGGTAGGAGGACCTTAGTGATATCCTCCATACCAAGGAAGGTTTACACAAAACTAAAGGTCGGAGCAAACTGTTCAAACTTGTTATATAACATTGTTTTATAACAAGTTCGAACATGTTAGAAAGCTTGTCAAACGTGTTAAGTGAAATTTGCCATGTTTAATGTCATATAGGATGAGTTGTTCAAACCGTTTAAACATGTATATAAACAACCGTATACCATGTTATATGACAGGGGCCATACATTTATGACATCCCGTAAATAATGTTGACCCCCTCTTGTCTACAAGCTTCCTAAAAAGTAGACAAAATGATATCAATATATTTGAAATTGATTTTTATTTAAACGAGACATCATATTGAGCGTAACAAGATGAAGCATTTATACATTTAGTTTAACATTTCAGATTAAGGATTTTGTCAGTCAAAAATATGTGAATGGGATGTCCCAATGACACCTACCTCCTCCCTTCCTCTTGTTGTGGGATGTCTGGTCACTTAACGCATTTTTTCTAGAATTTATTGATCTTCATAATCTTATCTCCAACCTCCCCGGACTAAAGTTTTTTTTCCTGAATTTTACTTAATTAGACCGGTGCGAAACGACAGCTCTAATGACGTCACGATCATTAAAATGAATTTATTTTTTTTCGATTTCCGTTTTGTTTTATTACAAAGAAAATTAGAACATGAACCTTTTCAATTAACCGTTAATTGGAGGATTAATATCCGTTTTTCATATCCGATTATCTGACATTATACATAAGCAATTAGTCTTTGTTTACCTGTAAGCTTACTGTTAATTCGTGTTACTGTTCGTTCGAATCGTGGCGAAACTCACAACACTTATTAATAATAATTTTTGAGTGACTAGAAAAATATTCTTAAAAAGACCAAATTTAGAGGCTAGTCAACTTCTGAGGCTTCGGCCTAGACCCTTTTTCACTCAAGCTGTTAAATTTTTCACAACTTAACACTTGAATGACAATCACTTAAAAATACCTCACAAACAAACAAACAAACAAAGAGAGAAACAACAAACCTCGATGAATCTTTAATCTAAATCGTGCAGAAAACCAGAACAAAACTGTATTGGATTGAGTGGACTGTAGTTTAAGTAGTGCCACTATCGGTTTGATGGTTCACCTTTTTATTTTATTTTAATGAAACTATAGGTGTATAATAATTATTGTATATCATAATTAACACCATATTGACATAATTAACATCATTAACATCATTAACACGAAAGGGCTTTCGAATCGTTTGATTGACACGCTCTTAATGGTTGTCAGTTACACATTTTCATATGAATCTAGTAAAGTTGAGCCTCTGCGACAATTCAATTTTATGCCAATGAGGCATGAATGATGTTTCCAGCAATGATTATTCTATTTTGACTAAAAGCTTGTGCCTGAATGTGATACTAAATCCAGACTTTTGGCACATGAAGAAGTCTCGAAAATTTTCCGCGGACAGGTCCTACTTAAAGGAGCTACGACACGAATCACCCGATTCTTGTGTTTGTTTAGTAGCCCCTTTAAGGATGATGCTAATAAAAAACGTTTATATGTTTGATAAAATCAAGAGAAGCATTTTTGACTTACTGAACCAACTAGAATCCTTATAAAAACGTCTTTGATTATTCCGTAATAAACAAGGCAAAATTCATTTTTTTGTTATTAAACCCTTTCCTCTTTGATATGATGAAATGAATAACACAGATTGAAGAAAGTTTAGAGGGTCAACCGAAAAAATAGGGAGGAAATGAATGTTGTGAACGTATATTTTTGTATCATTTGTCAAAATAACTTCTCTCAATTTGATGAAATTAGAAAAAACATCACAACACCGTTAGAAAAGAAAAACAATATTGATAATTAATACATGGAATTTATTATTTATTTATTTATTTTTCGATTAAGAAAACAAACAAATTCAAAATAGGTTTTTTCACATGTCTAACGGACTGACGTGGAAACAACTAGATGCGTTAAAATGGCGATGAACGAAGAAGTCATATTTTGAAACAACGTTGTTCCATGTAATGAAAACAATCGTGATTATTTCCCACTGCTTGTGAAACAAAAACGGAGTTTTTGGAGAGAATTTCTGACGTCAATGAAACGCTTTTCAAGATAATACATTCGTCATACGTCACTTTGCCACCCGTCACTTCGTCATTCAACACTTTGACAGCCGTCATTTTAACGTGCCTTCTTTAAACACAAAATTATTAAAAATTACCATGGTAATCAAGTTGATTGTTTGGCTTCGCGTTAACCCTGCATTATCTCATTTGCTTGGCGCTAACCCTCCAATATCTCATTTGCTTCACACCCCTTCCATTTAAACCCAATGTTTATGTAAAATTCTCTCCTCTTCAAACGAGGTTTCCAGCACGAATTAAAATTGAATTCAAAATGACACAGGAAACGTAATAATTACTTTAAGGGTTTTTCTTGTTTTGTCTGAACACAAGTGACATCAAACTTTTCTACAAGAGAGAAAACAGAAAAAGATGATTATTGAATATGGACTTTTACCTTGTACCAGACGCATATTTAGGTTACTTGCGCTTGCGCTATCCTTATCCACCTCCCCAGTCTTT
Organism: Turritopsis rubra; assembly: GCA_039566895.2. Classification (NCBI taxonomy): domain Eukaryota; kingdom Metazoa; phylum Cnidaria; class Hydrozoa; order Anthoathecata; family Oceaniidae; genus Turritopsis; species Turritopsis rubra. The sequence goes on from CM077630.1 coordinate 14,340,336, forward strand.
TATACTTGCAAATGTAGCACTTAAGTCCGCCGTTAAATTCATAAGATTTCGTATAAAATTAATTCTTCCAAATTTTTAACGTATCTAAAAAAACTCGTGTATATACTCCCATCAGAAGGAAACAGACACTTAATTCAAAAAATTTCGTCAATTTTTGTCAATATTTGCAGATAGGATGAGAAAGATAAATGAGCCGGGATTCTGTCAAACACCTACTTTTTACTTCAAACAAAGCAGCTGTTCCGAAGATTTAGTTTAGTGATATTGATAGAGGAATACTTCGATTTTATCAAAACCGAAATCTCAACCAAGTTGTTTCTTACCTCGAGTTCAACATCCTCTCAAAGTCGAACTGCCCAAAATCCAAGGAGCCAACGGAAGATTTGAAAGTGGTAAAAAATTTGTTTTCTTATTGTATCAGAAATATATATAAATATCGTATTAAAAATCTATCTTGCTTTTATTTATAGTTTCAAGAAATTCTCAGCTGATTAATATTGGATTTAAGCTTAACTGTTTCTCACTTCAACTTTTACAACTATTTTTAGTGAAGCATTTTTTCTGTCATCCAAATGATTGCAGACCTTGCATTCATAAAAACTAAAGATTTGAGTTATTAAATTCTTAAAGTAATGTAAACCGTGCCTTAGTCACAAAGGAGGGTGATTCAAACACATGTTTTATTTCTATGAATCACAGTCGCGTCAATCTGCCAATCTGTCGGCACAACAACGTCAAAAAAAGAACGTCAAAAGGTTCAATCGTCTTATTGTCAATATACGACCGCTTACTTATTCTTTTGTTGTCGGAATGTTTATGAATGGATCTGTGTTATGAGAAAGTTGCTCCCGATCAAGGAAACAACTATTTGGAAAAGAAAATCACAGACATCTGTGATGTAACATAGTTGAGGATAGTCCTTCCATCGGTTGCTGTAATAATATATAAAACCTCCTTGGGCGGCTCATGAATAAATAATTGTTTTTACAAAAACCACATCACCTGGATTTCCCATCACATTTCACTGTACTTATGAACCTGTTCACTGCATTTGGTGTACATCGTTGGTATCAACGCGCACCATAAACCGTTCTGCATTTGCCAGTACATTTCACTTCTCTTCTTTGCATCATTCTCTTTGCAATAACAGTAAATATGTGTTAAAAAACAATTTTCACAATGATGTCAAGCTCTAAAGTTTATTTCGAAGTGACTTCCGATGTATTTGTTAGATTTTCTCCATCAAATTAAACACACAACAAAAAACCTTTTTATCAAAATTTAATTCATTCTGACAACACTGCAAAAGATAAAAATTGCAATAAAAAAGCTGAGTTTAAATGACGATATTATTCAAAGCTTTATTGAAAATTAATAATTTTGATTTTACATATTCACGATATAGTATCGAATTTTCAAAGAGGTGACAGAGAGATCGTGGGAATCTACGGCAACCCTTACTTGTCGGTTAATTTGTTTTACCGATTACACGAAATGTGTGATTGACGTGTTATTGACGTGTTTTATGATTCCTCATCGACGTCATGTTTATAGTAAAGTTTAGTAGAAAGATTTTAAAGTCCTTCCTGGGCGTACCTCATCGCCCTTTTTACGCCTGCCCTTAATGACGCTAATTTTTAAGAGTTGGCGTTAAAAGCACTCGATGTTTGTCTCTGTTAGTTTAACTGCGGTGGGCGTTATAAAAAATAACGCCAATAAAGACTGACGTAAAAAGAACTGGCGTTAAATTTGGGGCGGCGCAAAAAAGGATCGACAAGGTAATTGATGGGTATTTCATTTGTATTTCCATGGCGATAGATTTGGTGGTTCAGATTAAATTTTAACACGTAAAAATTTTCTTATTGAGGTTTCTTGTATCTCTTATAGAAAAGAAATACAAAGATTTTAAATTAAAAGATTTTCCCGTAATGAATTGAATTGAGACCGTTAGCACAACACGGATAATCAGAAGCTAATTCATCTTGAGAAAGATAATGAATATTGTTAAAATCTTGTCACTTGCCCATTAATACGTTTATAAAAGGCAATTTACTATAACAAAACCTCATGCCATTGCAAAGTGTAAGCTGAAGAGGGATTGTAAGAATTAAGAGATTTTTCCCGGTTTTTTTGCTGACGCTATGGATGTATGGTCTAAATATCACAGATGATTAAATATCACAGATGATTAAAGATCCTTTACATTTGTAAGCTGGTTTACATTGTCCGCTTTCACGTTTGAATAATTGCCACATGAATTTATAGGAAAATAAAAAGATAAACCATTCTCCATTCCAGTTGCATAAATTACGATTTACACGATCAATTTTCATGGAGTATAAAGACGTACCACCTTTTTCAGAATTGCCAGTAACTTATCTGTAGGGGATTTGTAAATGAAGAAACTGAGGTATACCTGGTATATAGGTCTCCTTTTATACGAAAAGTGTTTTCGACGCCATCACTTTTGCAGTTTCAAATCGCTTCTTCAATAATCTTGAGGATTATTTCTTCACTCAGTAGTTTCTAAATCGCAAGTAAAACCTTTAAATCCTTTTCGTTAAATAAATTTTATCTCCACTTCAAAAAAATGATTTAAAAAAATCTATGCAATTTTACCTTCCACAGGCCTGCAATGACTGCTCAATAAAAACTGTTTCGGTAATTAGTTAAGGATTACTCAGATCTCAATCAAAGATCGGATGGATACGAAAGATAAAATTCCAACAAAGGTACTGTTAATCCGCGCATGCGAATTGAACTTAATTCGCAAGCATTCTACTATAAATCATTTTATGTAAACAATCCGTCATTTTTCTCTTGACATTTTCGATTCGACTTGTAAGCGGATTTATTTCTTGTTGAACACAAGATCACGTTCTGATCACTCTTATTTTGTATTTCATTTATTTCATTTATTTATCGTTGGTGCAATACATAAATTGTGTAAAAATCTAATTCATACTAACGTAGACAAGAAAACAAAAAAAGGAAGAAAAAGAAAAATGATATATAATTATGCCGAAGTTCTGCATATCCTCTAAATACCAAAGTCAGAGAGCTTCAATTTAGAAATTTTAGTTTTAAGCTTGGAAAGATACCCTGAGTTCTTTTATCGCATCCGGCAGTTTATTTCTTTGAAGAGAAAAATTTTTAGCCTGACTATAAAGACCGATGTAATTGGTCGAAATCGCTTTTTTGTTAAAGACTGGTTGGTCGATAGAAAAATGCAGACAAATGATTGGGTAATTCAGAACACGTGCGTATGGTTGTCTCGAAAGATAGTAGTTTTCATGTTTGGTGAAATGAACCAACATCTTCATAACTGTGAATATACATGGGGTTGGTGTAAGTGTACAAAATCGAACTAATGTTAAGCCAAGAAGATTTTAGAATTTATCGCGCTCCATTCTTCACTTTATGTTTCCAACCTACTACACTTTCTTCAACGTTCTCACCATCCTCTCGCCATAAGATTTTCGAGTAGAAATGTTTGAGTAATTCACTCGACTAAAAATCCCTCATTTTGGATCCCTACTGTAAATGCCACACGAACGAAAAAGGTTACAAAGAGCGGCTATCAACTATTTTTGGAAGCAAAGAAATTATATCCCTCCATAACTCAAACACAAATAAAATAAAATGAATGAGCATGGTTAGCGTAGACATTTTTAAAAGTGTAGAAATGTTATCAAACCATTTAAGACAGATAAGAATGAAATCTACCTAAGGGTTAGTTTAATCGCAGGAAATTTAATTCAATAAAACGAACTAAAAGTTTTATAAGCTAACCGTTACCTTTAATTATTTTTTCAATACTTGAATTTAAATCTGCCTGATGTTCTTCAGAACGGCATCACCTTATAACGGCTGCTTTCTTTACAACATTTTGGTTAACTAACATTTTTCGTTCGGATTTTTTCCGACAGTCGCTATTTTTCGTTCGTTGCGTCGTATAATCAGACACGGCAACAACAATTAGACACTGGAACACCTTATGACAAAATGTCGGATGTAAGAAAGTAACACTCTGTCGGAGGGTGAAACTTTGTCGGAGAGTATACTGTGTAGGAGAGCAACGCTGTGTCGGTCCCTCCTCACGATCTCCTACCACGTATTAAAAGCAAAAGAAAGAAAAAATGATACCTCAATATAATGTCCATAAGATATTTCCAATTCCTTGTACAACAATTCAAAAGACGAACCACTTCGATCGAGATGTGCGTCCCAGGACATCAAAAAATGACATGGCTTAATAGATGCCAGCTTTGTGAACAATCTTTGTTATAACTTTCTGCTCTTTTGTGGTTGGTTTGTTTAATATGATTACTTACGTATTCATCCGCTTAATTTCTGAGGATCATTGGTTTTTTTCTCGTTTACTGTCAAAGTAGTTAACTGTTCGCTTATAAATTATCTCAAAGACCGTGGCAACAGTCTAAATACACCATTATAAGATAAAGCAAACCCTTGCCATCGGTTTGCAAAACTTTAAGCAATTGTGATTTCCGCGTCTTTAATATGTGCAAAGCGCCTTCAAATCGTCTTTGATTAGTTGAATTGAGTATTGTAATATTCCGCACAGCGTTGTAAATTTAATTTTCATTTATTTATTTATCTCGTGCTGAGTTATCTGACACCCCACTTTTCTCATAAGAACTTATATTCAGGAAAATCGCTAGTGTCTAAGGGAGCGCTTTTGGTGTACATAGAATCCGGTTTTCCGGTTCTTGTATCACGGAAAATGGAGAATAATAAAAGAGAATAATGCTTAGTAAATTAATTTTTTGTCCGAAAAGTTTTCAAATCAAAATTTATAAATTTTGTTCGGATTTTTTTAAGGAAAACCTTCCGTTGTTCAGTTTATTTCTTGGACTTTTAACAGTTGGTTACCATAGATACTAAATTGGGATCATCGCTAGTTTGCAGTCAAAACTTTGTTATTTCTGTCTGGGTCAGCAAGAACATTATTGCGTATTGTCTCGTTCTTTCAAACGAAAATAAGAGAGTTTCCACCAAAAGGTTTCCACCAAAAGGTAATTGCAAAATATAGATTTAAATATTTAGATTGCGAATGTACAAACTTTGACGTTGATAACGTAAACTTTATGAAATTTTTGCGGAACGATCAAAAGAGGAGCGAAATTTACAATTTACAAAAAGAAAACGTGATGTAACAAATCTCGAAATCTAACCGGCATACAAAGATCACCGAGTAAAGAATACATAAGAATTATTGTCATTTTTAAACAAATTGACCGCATAACATTTACCTTTCCAAGTTCAAGGGTATACGCCTTTTTCGTTTCCAAGTTCCCTTACTGGTTTCAAGTAGCCGCCATTTTTCTTGAACACGCCAGTTGAAATTGCCCAAGAATCGTATTGTATCCAAATAGTTTTGTCAATCGCCAGAATTATTGAGAATGTTTAAAGCTCAAAATTTACGGAATCCAGAAATTATCCTGGGCTGATCAAGAATTTTTACCCTGCTAAACCATACATGTCAACAAACAAACTGCTGTTTGGCCTTACAAATCAACTTGATGGGATTATCAGAGGAAGGATTTACAGTGCCTTTCTTTTAAAAAATAGGATGCAGCTAGCCATTATTTGCAGAAACCAAAAACAAAAAAAGATTACTTTTCTGATCTTGTAATAGTTTAATTTCCTTTCTAAGAAGACCTCAAATTGGATGAAAGAATCACACAGAATAAAACAAAAAAATGAAGAAGAACTTTCATTAACACATATGTACAAATCTAATATGTCATAAGCCTTCATAGAAATACATTACTTCAACACATTTCCTCTTTAGACGGATTATGGGTTTTCAAGAATTTCAGATCAAAAGAGTATACTTATAAAGAGGTAACAAGTCGAATGCACTTGAGATTACATATCTAGATCATTCTAACTTTTTTTAATTCCCGAGACGATTATCATGTGTTGATTGTTAATTATATATATATATATATATTTTTTAATTTTTAAATCAAACATACCGTTGATAATTGTCCGGACAGTTAAATCGTTTCCCTGAGAACGAGGCTATATAGTTCATTGATGGACGCGTTCACGAGAGTGTGTCTCAACAAAAGAGGATATAGTGCATAGGATATAGTTAAATAGAAAAGACGGTTTTCAAATGGAAGAAGAGCTCCTGTGGGCTGACGGTCAGCGCGTTTTGACATAATAGTGAAGTTCGAATGTTTGCCATGAACATGAGAAACGGATGAAAAAAGAATAAAGTAAATAGCGATCTAATCGTTCACTTCTGAAAGTTAATATAAGAGCCACCAAGCCGTACGCTTGATTAATTTTTGAAAATTCGCGACCTTTTCGTGAATTTTTTTACAGTGTTTCCCTGGTGAATTGAACTTTACTAATTTTACAAAGAATTACCGGTTGGGGATTAGTTTCAATATGCAAAAAAATATATTTCCAAAATAATTGTTTTTCTTGAGAAATTCAACAAAATGGAAATCATTCGAACATCTTAAAAAGCTGATAACACTAATCATATAATGGTAAAATCATAAAAAGGTATTAATAGATGGTCCTGATACCAACAAATTATGTTATGAGGGTGAGAAAATTCGATTAAACCGAGTTTCTGAAAAAGTCTGACAAAGCAACCAATATCCAGGTATCGAATACCTGATAATAATACCTCCAACCATTGACCAAAAAAAATTATAAAAAATATACAAGTAAGAAGAAAACAAAAAACAGGTTTAAAAAAATGGATATTAAAATCTTACTGATTAATTTATTATGAAGAGACATCAAAAAGGGCGCAATGCACATTTTTATTTATTTATTTTATTTTTATTTTATTTTAATGTCTTTTTACATTTAGGTGAAAAATTAGTCAGTTAATCAAGTTTTTACATGAAAAAATGCTTGAGAAAAATAGTTTTATTCAGCAAAAATTTATTTTAAAAACTGAAATAAATAAATAAGTTTTTGAGAAGAAAGGGTCTTCAAAATTTGGGGTAAAAGTGACATTGACTAAAAATATTGACATTAGTCATAATCCATTCACTGACACTATTGCTTAGCAAACATTGTTTCGATTTGGAAATCCGCTTAATGACAAAATCAGTAAAATACAGCTACAAGCTTATAAGGGGAACCAAATTTTCCACAAAAAATAGTTCACAGAATTACACCATGTGAAATCAATGTGGATTAGATTAAAAATAAGAAGTGTCTTCATGGCTGACAGTTTATGTGGTCATTTATATACAGTACAACCCGAAAAAAAATTTATGTATTCGCGAAGAAATGAATTTTTACATGAATACTTTAAAAAACGGACCGGACCTTTAAAAAAACCCGGACCCTATCTCTTTTTAGAACTTTGACCTAAAACAAACATCAATAATGCCTCTTTTGGTATGAAATATTATATGTAGGCTAAGAAAGGCATTCGTTTAATGATTTCGAGCCCCAAAAATACCCTTTTTGGGCACAATTAGCCCAAAAATGTAAGATACTCTGTTTGCGATGAAATTTGGTGAGCAAAGTAATTCAAGTATGCTGATGACTTTATCTTCCCCAAACGTTCAAGAGTCTTCTCTGTTTGACACATTATATACATACTGGTTATACCTGTATTTTTTATTCACCAAAAGAAAATTTATGAAAATCTTTTGTCCAAAATTTGTATTTTCATCACTATGGAATACACCTTATCGGAAAGTCGCGTGTTATGAGAATGTAACTGAAACACGTCGTAGAGGTTGGAGGTAAAAAAATATTTTTTAGAGAACTTTGACCGGGACGAAAATAGAATTAACTTGCAAAATGGAAATGAAATAAGAAACTGGACAAATGGTTTATTTTATAATCTAAACCTTCGGCCGAATATCTTGGTAGTAGGTTTCGACATATCTGGTCTTTAAAATGAACACAAATTTTAAATGGAATATCGAGGAATTTAATAAATAGAAAGTCAAGGTAGAAAATCTTTGTTTTTCCGTTAGTATTTCCGAACGAAACAGCCGTGTAGACAAGGTAAATTCGTTGCATGGAACATTAAGGCTTGTAAGCTACATGCAAAAGCTTAAATAAACATTCACCTATTCAATCAATCACCCTAATCAATTCACCCTAACTAATTGAATAAGTAACACATACCTTCGAATACTGGGATACTGCTGCACAAGTGACTCAAGATCTGCCATCTTGAGTTTCTTCTGTGGCCAAGTATTCCTACTTTTGTTTCCAAACATTTTGAAAAATGTTCAGCCGAATGTTCCATTTAATATTCGGCCAAACGTTTAGATTATAAAATAAACCATCGTCGAATGGAGAAGGTTTTGCTCATCAAAACAGTTTGTTTGTTTTAACAAAAAAATTCATTTTCACCCTAAAAACCTTCATAAAACATGCTTGTTTGTATTTAAACGCTGTGAAGGAGCACACATTTTTAAACGCTGTGAAGGAGCACACATTTTTCATCTTGAGTGTTGCAGATTGACGGATTGAGCACGTTTTTCTTCATTTTAGGCCGCACTTACACTAATTAAACTACTCAAACTATGAAGAAATGCACCATTCGAAACGCAACCACGGTTGAAAAATTAGCCTCTATTCCAAGGTTAATGCGGAATCAGCCTACCATTGGGATCAAAAATCTTGGAATTGCGGACGTACAAACGTCAATGAAAGATCGCCTGTTTTCCGCTGACCAATAAGAAGACTGTAATAACAATGGGACAGTTTGGGAACTGGTAAAAGATGTCACTTTCTATGAAAATAGAGTAATTTCAATAATTTTGAATCAACAGTTTGAAAAAACAACTAATTGCAAAACCTGTTGTAGCGAAGAAAGCATTCACAATCTATACAATTCATCTTTACGATTTGTAACCAGCTAAGTTCGTAGTGTAAACTTGTTTAATTTATCTGAGTAAGTGAGCGTAAGATTCATGCTATCCCTCGTTCTTTCAGACGATTTAAAGAAGCTTTTAGCCAAGAAGTTTAGCTGGTTAGAAATCGGGTATATGTATACGCTCAATCACGTGTTATATCACGTGTTATATCATTTCGATGTGAACGGTTGCTGCTCATTAACTAACTAGTGAAAATCGGATGAAAATCGGATGAAAATCGGATGGAATTTTTATTATAATAAAGCTAGAACTTTGATTTCGCGAGAGAAATAATATTAGAAATTTTTGCTCCTTTCAATCTTCATATAGAATAAGTTTCTGAAAATGATCATTTCCAAGTCGTTTTTTAAAAACAAAGAAACTTTTTCACCAGAAACCGTTTCATATGAATTGAAAATGCATTTCAAAACAAGAGAATTCGTTCACCGTGAAAATCAATTATAACAAAGATTGCGCCAGGAGGGGAAATATTCTGTTTACCACCATACGTAGAGAATTAGTGACGCTTAAAACGCTTAAACTTGACAATGACAGGAAAGATATTAAAACCATAGGAGGAGAGGACATGTTTTCTCTGAAGTTAAGACATCATATACAATTTAATGTTCACACATATTTTAGTTATAATTCAAAGGAGAATAAATTGTTAGAATGTTGTACGTTTATATTTTTACGGAGATACAAAAAACCGACAAGAAGGAAGTTTTGGAAGAAATGGATTTTATATTGATACGAATTGATGAGTGTGGTGAGGGCTTAAGACATAAGCAAAACATTAACACAAACCAAAAACTTCACTGAAAAATTTTTAGAAATTAATAAGCTACTACTGGATATTAACTACGTCATCTTAACCGACGGCCGACATGATGACTTCACTGACGGTTGGATCGGCACTTCGAACGGTCAACTGCATTGTGACGCCGTCCTTTAAGGCTAGTTTCGAGCGTACCATAACATCCAAACCACCACGGTATACACCAGCCAGTAAAAGTGTGTGAGCACTTTTATCGGATGGCACACGGTCGGTTCTCTCACAGGGTTGAAGGCCCATAAACTGTGTAATTTTATTGACAGCTTCTATAACGAAATATTCGAAGTAAAGGGTTACACCTTACCCAAACAAAAGGAAAAAACCTTTTAAAAGCTACTACAGTAGATTCGAACATTTGGATGGTACAAAAGCGACCATACAAAAATGGTTCAATTTATAGAAGGTTACAATTGCGGAGGTTCACTTACATAGATATCATTTCAAATTAAACTACAGAACTGTTAAAGTTGAACTGCATCACAGGGAAGTAATCGACTAACCTTCCAAACTTGTCATTGTACTTAATGCAAATGTATCTTCCATTTCGTTCTCTTCACCAATCTCATCCCATGAAGCTAAGAAATTCGTTCGAACAACACCTTGGACGTGATCAGCTACAACCATTTCCACATCTTCAAGCTAACACAAAAAAGAAGATGAAAAATGAAAATCAAAAGAAAATCAAAAGAAAAAAAGGTAAAAGAAAATAATGTAAAGAAAAAGAAAAGAAAAATAACAAGTATTGTGACTTAGTTACTGCTTAGTTACCGCTAAATTCAAATTGTGTATATTAATGAAGAAATTTCTTTTTGTTTGGACGTATTTCTTTTTTGTTCAGAAATTCCTATCGCTATCATAAAAAGTTTTCGAAATATTCGAATGTAAGGAAATGTTGAAAGAAGGCAATGTAACATGTTTTTTGTTAAAAAGTCACTTATTCATTCGTATTGGTATATCGGGATTATCGGAACGCTACGGAAAATTCAATTATATTAGCTACACCAAAACATTTTGAAAAATTGAGAAACAAACTTTTCAACGTTTCCTTGATAGAAAAAAACATATATGTTCTCACCACATACTCATCTTCGTATCCATCATCATCATCTGGTTCACCAGTGTTCGGATCACAATCCTTCACAATAAACTTTAATGTGCATGAGAACGAGGCAGCCACTGAAAAATTTAAAATATTATGTTACTGACTGTAAAAATTAAGTTAGATGAATTTAGGGCCTTTGACGCTCCATCAAACGCTGACTAATTTATATGAATTTTAGGGGTTTTGGCACTGCATTCAAAGCTTGCAGAGACATTTGAATAACTGACAAATGAGATAAAATATTACAAACTTCCATTAGAACACGTACCTTGCGTAGCGTCTTCAGAGAATCCAACACATGTGTATGCAGTGCCGGGAGTGCCATACATTAACTTGGAGCATGGTACATACGAAAGAATTTCCGCGTCATCTCCGGTCTCCATTTGAACAGTGACGTTTTCAAGTAACTGGTCGTTTAAAGTGTTCGTACAGTTGAACTAAGAGAAAATAAAATGTTTATACAAGAAAAACAGAAAACTTGAAACATATCATATCATCTGCCCTCATAGAACAACCCTATAATTAAGTAAGCAAGACAAAAGTAGAAAACAACCATTGATATGAAATGTATAAGTAAGAAATATCAGTAAGAAATAAAAATAATAATAAAAATTGATAAAATTCTTCTACCTGGAACACCATATGATTGCCAAAAGTATGTTTGACACAATTCACAACATATTCTGTTTCAGATTCAGTCAGCTGGATTGGCTTTGTTGATGATTTGAATAATGGACCAAGCGATGCAAAATCTGAAATCTGTGCAAGTTGTTCTAAGATTCACGAAATTGACAGAATTTTAAAACAAATGCAAGAAACCGGTAGAAAAACATAATATGAACTGCAATTCGATACTCAAGAGAGTTCTTGGCATCTCAGAACATCAAGTAGTAATAGAATACATCACTTTACCTGCATATACATCTTGTCTTGTCGCAGCAGGAGCTGGTTTGGAAGTTTGACTTGTAACTTCACCGGCTACAAAAACAATAGCATGCATGTTCCGTATACAAATTGAGAGGAAGCCATTCGTATTTATTTATTTTCATTATTTATGGTCGTTACACTGGAATACTGATAAAAACAGCCAAAATAAGAAAAAAAGCAAATCCATTAACAGGTTATTTTGGGTAGTTATGGTATTGCATTTTCCTTACTTGTTTTGATGGAATTTTGCTCGTGCATGGGAACCGTGGCAACAGGAACAGTCTTCATATCGAACGGTGTAGCAGTCGGTTCCTTAAGATATGCAGCTAGTGCTCTTTCCAGCCCAACAACCGATACATTCAAAGCTGTAATAAAGAACAGTTTGTTTCAAAATTCAGTCTTCATCACAAAGATAGCTTTACAGTTATAATGATGGATGTTTAACGATACTGGAAAAATAACCATACTGTTCAGAATGTATCCAGATGATAACTGCTTGTCTTGCTTATTCAAAATATGGTAATAAAATGTTGCACGATCTCGTACTTCATCATCACCATCCATCATGCACCTTAAAAATAAGCCGATTTTACATCTGAGTTGATTTAATTTTCCACATCTGTTTATCCTATTTTTTAATTGGACACCATAAAACTTATTATAGTTCTAGTAACTAAAATTTCAAATAATTTGAGTAATTTACCTGGACAACAACACAAGAATGCTTGGCAACAATGAATCACAATGTGCACCAAACTTAGCAAGTGACGTAACAGCAGCTAAAAAAACACATAGTATCAATTAATCCATGTAAACTATCTGTTACAAAGAATTTAAAAATAATTCTTTGTTCTTTGAACTTATTATAACGGTATTTACCTGCTCGGACCTCAGCGTTCTCCAAAATCACCCGATTGTAAATGAAACGAATATATTTGGATGGAGTTTGAGTTCGTGGACCCTCTTGTCCAAGTAAGTACAGAATCTTAGTTGCCAATGTTGTGTGCTCACAATCTTCAATAAATTCACAGAGATGTGCAAGGCCGCTATCTTTGGCATCATTGTTTTCCTCAATGATTGTGATGATGGCATCAACAATTGCCTTTTTGTACTCAAAACCTCCCTGCAGAAAAAATCACAAATATTTAAATAGAGATAAATATATTTAAATATATACAAATAAATAGTCTCTGTTGTTAGTACATTAAAAAATACCAACAATGTTAGCAAATGTCTTCAGTTACATGGTTTCATAAGTTTTGCGGCAAAATACTTTAATAAGGAAAGAATACTTACTTCTTCCCGAAGCATTGAAGAAAGGAAATTCATCATGATAAGATGTTTACGAGGAAATTTCATACACAATGCCCTACCATGAAAAAACAGAATAAACTCAAAATAAAATATCAAAATTTAAAATCTAAATAAAAATTGCCAATGTCAGAAAAAACTTTTCTTTTCTTAAAAATGAATTTTTTACCTAATAGCTTCAACCACAACTATCTTGAATTCATCAGAAATTTCTGACATAAAAGTTGAGATTTGTTTCATCAAGCGATCAACACTGTTTTCACTACCAGTCTAGAGTGATTCAAATATCAATAAGTTTCCAAGTGGAAGTAAAGTACAACAGGGTTCGTAGCAGTTTTTTCATAAATATTTACCAGACTTTAGCCAAAATTATTATACTTTTTCCCTGGAATTTTTATTAAAATCCGTACAATTTTCCCTGAGTGAAACAATAAAATGGAAGCTTTTCCTGAGTCCAGAAAATTAAAAATCACGAAGTCAATTTTATTTTACTGTTTGCTAAAGCTTGATTTCCACTAGGTAAATAATCTGTGCATAGCAAACTCCCTTACACAATAGCTGTATCCTGGTTGCTTAAAAAAAATTGTCAGGAAATTTGCACCAAGAAAAAAGAAAAAATCCGCCACTTTCACATTTCCCACTAATCAGCCTCATCAGACTTCAAGTTTTCCCATGTTTTCTAGGGTAAATAAGACGACGAAAGGCTTTCGGACGGTAGCTGGAAGTGGTAAATCGCTCCTGGGTTTGGAGGTCCGAGCAAGGGGATATGAGAAAGTGACCGACCGTCTATGGCAATTTCAAACGTAATGCATGTATGTATTAACAATATTTAAAGATGTGTGTGGTCTGTTTGTTATAAACTAAAAGTTTGATTAATGGACTTAAGTCTCAAATGTCAGATCATTAGACGATACAGGCGATTCCAATATACCTTTGTCAAACGAGCATCCTGCTTGATCACTTACAACGTATGTGAAAAACATGCGAAATGTTTTCTCAAGTTTTACATTTGATTACATTATGAACCCTGTGCAAAGAAAACATACAGAACTAACATAACATTGCCACGGTTACCTTCAACAATGTAGTAATTGCTAAAGTGGCAATGCTTCTGTTGACATCTGTAATGAGATTTTCCAAATCTAGGTTACATGTCATGACGGACTGTGGTTGCATGATGGCTACTTTGTTCAGTGTGCGAACAGCCGCAAATCTTAATGTTGGACGTGGTGAACTTAAAAACAGCTGCAGTACTATAACAAAATTAGAGCAGAAATCAGAAAAGCCATAAAATGAGAAGTTGAGAAGAGTTTTGATGATTTTATAATGTTTGACTATTCATTCATAGTGTTAAAAATGTTAAATGTTTATTACATGTTTAATGTTGTGTATCAATTTCTCTTGTTCTTTGTTAATGTTTTTAGATTGTTTGATTGTTTGTAATTTTTTTGTATTATGTTCAGTTGAGACAAGTGAGGTACAAGTTTTATAGTGTTGGACATAATAGTAAGACTACCACTTACCAGATACAGCTGGTTGCAAGTCCTTCGTCTTTACATTTCGTAAGTTAACTAATGCTCTTGCTGCTTCGTATATTACCAATTCACTCTTATGACGCAAACAACTTTCAAGGAACTCATATAAAGGCGTATTTTCAGGACTGAATAAAATCAATTAAATTCAATAATAACCATAAAAGGTAGATGAAATGTTCACTGGACAAACTTATTTAGCAATCAAACATTATACCTTTCAGGATCTTCATCTAAATACTTTGCTGCAATTCGAACAAGCAGACAATATGCATACGGAGATCGAAGTGATTGCCGAGCTTGTTTTGTTATCAATTTTGAAACAGCCAATCTATCATTCTGCTTGATATGGTAAAGAAGACCAAGTCCATGATACTAAAGGAACAAAAATTCAGTGTTTCTTCACAAAAAAATATTCATTTTATCACAACACAAACATTCAATTTGCAAAAAGAAGATAATCAAAATGTAAATCATACTAAACGTTATGAAATTTTGTTGGCAACAAATTGTAAAATTTAATTTAGTATCTTCCTCACCTGCACCATCACATTCTCACTGCTTATTGCTTCTTGTGCTTCATTAACCCACCTCTTTACAACGTCATAATTTGGTTTTAATAGATGCTAAAAATAACAACATGCTAAAAAAATAAATAGCAAATGACCATCTATAGACCATTTCTACCCAAGCACAAATGTGAAATACAATATACAATCAGGAATTTTTACATCTTCAGCATAAAATTTATTAATGGAAACAAAATTTCTATGATTGGCAAAACTGCTCATACCAAAGATGAGACGAGTGCAGCACTTGAAACATTAGGGTTTTTATCAACAATGGCTTGCTTCAAGTATCTTTCTATCCCAGCTAACATCTGCGAATCAGTGATTTTACAAAGAGCTCGGATTGCACTTGCACGAAACATGTCCTCTTTACCAGTCATATCTTTAGTCAAACTGCTTGTGACAATGATAACATCTTCCGCAACATTAGCCAATTCTTTAATTGCTAAATAACACATCCGACGAAGAGTAACCTGTATAAAAACAACACCATTTATCATCATATTTCGACTGGTATATATGCAATAGATTATGCAATAGATTAAAACCAAACTTTTTTTAAAAGCTGTGAATTTAAAGTAAGTTCTCATCCTTACATCTTTTGATTGAAAAAGTTTCGTCATAGCAAAGAAAGTTTCTGTTGCTTCTGTTGTACCAAAATGGGTTCCCTAAGTAACAGAATAAAGAAATAAGGAACCATGAAATTCACTAGTGTTTACATATTATCAGTGGCAAAACTTAATGCTTGCTTAATAGCCCAATAAGGCAACCAATGTCAGTGTTTGGCATATAAAACTATAGAAGCAGCCACTTGCCTGAAGTTCAAGTAAATTATTTTAATAAAAAAAACGTGAAAATATCAATGCACAAGCTCCATCAAAGAGGCACTATTCCCCTGTAGGAAATTTAAGGCAGTTTTACCACTGATTATAGCAGTCTGTAAATACTGTATGTATCAGGTAAACCATAACTCATACATTACTCAGAAAATAGGTCAAATACCTGGTTCATGAGATAAAGAACTTTGGACAAAGTTTGAATACATTTTCTTGTATTTATTGGAGTGTCATTAAAACTTCGAGACTGAAATCAAAAACAAATATATTTCAGGTGAAAGCATATGAAATCAATTTGATTTGTAAGTTTTACAAGAACAAAATACCCACTTCTTGAAGAACTGTACTTTTATCAAGACCTTGAAATGGGTTACCAACACCTAAAATAGATATATAAATATTTATTATATTTATTTATTGATGCAATCCGTACAAATTCGCCAAAATTCAATAAAGAGTGTTGTGGAATGTTAAAGGATTGTTTGTGGTTGTTTGAAGGTTGTTTCCATAGTCCTTTATATTTTTTTTGTCAATTCATTATGGTTGGGTGACATCAGGGTAGCTAAATCATATTTTGTTATGATATGAAGATGTTAAGGGAACCGCTCAACCATTCCATCTTTTCAACTTTTAGAGGAAGACCAGCTGGAAGATGATTTAGCATTTTTACTTGTACATTTTATGGATCTTCATCGAAAAAAATCTATAACTGTGACTTAAAATTGATTTTGTAAATCAATGCCTGTGCTCCAATGAACCAATGAATTTCCTCCATTATAGACTTTGCTTCTATTCAAAATCAACCAATCATAGAAAAATCCAAAGATTTGGTGATTTGGGTACTTTTTGCACCGAATTGAATTGTTGATACAACGTGTCTACATGTCAATAATTTTAAAATACTAGATGTCGGGCAGTCAAAAATCTCTAAAATTTCCAATCCTTTTTTCTCCCATCCAATCATCCAGTCGTTGTTGAATAACAAAAGATGTGCACAAAATAAGGCTAAGTTGCAGTTCAGTCCCCGTCCGTAAACTGTTGACCCGTTCCCTAAACCTGTTATGGTTTCAAAAAATGTTCTGACTCGTTCTTTGCAGGACAAGATAATCGTTACATGACTAACTGCAGCTTATAAAAACCCAAAATAAAATAAAAAAACAGAATTGTTTTTTCGTTTTTGACTATATATATATATATATATACTGATCAAGAAGTTCCTTCTCAATTTTAAACTTCCCGATCAGGAGGGGTAGCAGGACTTCCTGGACGAGAAATAACAGCGCATTGTGCTAGTGAACTCTCTGAGAGCTGAGGTAGGGAAACACTTGTTGTTGTGGTGTAGGCGCTCTATCTATAGACTAGATTATTATCAACAGTGTATTTTTATTCTCGTTTATGACAAATCATGAATTTCTTGAAATAAACAATTTACCTGCTTCCTCATCTTTTTTATCTCTTTTCAGAATATTCATCCTTTAAACCAAAAACCATGAAACGCAGTAGCGAAGTTTTTTTCTCAAGGTCGCCAAAAATCTTTTAAAATGACACGTTCGTAAATAACCCTGGGTGCGGTAATTTTAAGGCTATGGAAATTAGTTGAAAAGCTTAGTCGATATTACTGTTTGGTGAATTCTCATAAGTAAAACAACTTTGCTTCATAATATCCTGTAGAATGACATGAAGAAACCAATTTCCAGCTTTTGTAACAATCGAAACAAAATGGCGATGTTTTTGTTTGGGCTTTTGAGCACAATCGCTACTGTTCAAACTGTATTATCTATCGCATTTATTTGTGGTTTGCTATATCGACTAAAAAAAAAGAAGAACAATGTATGCATCGTCGTACTGGGTGACATTGGTCGTAGTCCCAGAATGCAATACCACGCGGTTTCATATCTGAAAGAAGGCTTTTCAGTTAATATTGTTGGGTATCGAGGATCATCTCCCGTATCATTGTTACGTCATAATAAAAATATAACCTTTACATACTTGATAGGATCATTCCGCAAACCAAAATTGTTACCTGGTATTCTTTTCTATATCTTTAAAGCTGGCTTCCAGGCAATGCAGTTACTATTTGTCTTACTATTTATTGTTGACAAACCAGGACATTTTCTGATTCAAAATCCACCTTCTATTCCGACGATGGCCATTGTTTGGATTGTATGCTGTATAAAGGGTAGTTTTTCTATAATTGATTGGCATAACTATGCATACACTATAATGGCATTAAATTTGAAAGGAAATAAATCACATATTCTTGTAAAGTTTTCCAAATGGTTTGAAAACACCTTTGGCAGGCTTGCTGATAGGAATATATGTGTCACCGCTGCTATGAAAGATGATTTAAAAAGAAATTGGAATGTTGATGCTGCAGTTCTTTATGATCGACCACCTGAATATTTCCATAGAACCAGCTTGAATGATATGCATTATTTGTTCAAACAACTTTCAGACGAGGGATTGACCCTTTTTAAAGGGGATGATGGATCAACAATATTTTCTTATGAAGAAAATGGTGAGATTTTTGAAAAGAAAAGTAGACCAGCTATAATCATCAGCAGTACCAGTTGGACAGAGGATGAAGATTTTTCTTTATTACTAAAGGCATTAGAAATTTATGAAAACCAGGTATCATCTGGCAAGCTATTATTACCTAAACTAATTTGTATCATTACTGGAAAAGGTCCACTAAAGTCTTACTACAATGAAGTCATTGCAGAAAAGAATTTCAAATATATTTCAATTGTAACACCTTGGTTGTCGCCTGATGATTACCCAAAAATCATTGGAAGTGGGGATGTTGGTGTATGTTTACACACTTCATCGTCTGGTCTGGATCTCCCCATGAAAGTTGTAGACATGTTTGGTTGCAGCCTTCCTGTTTGTGCTGTTGGGTATCAATGCTTGAATGAACTTGTTAAACATGATGTCAATGGATTGATTTTTAATACATCTGATGAACTAGCCTCGCAGTTGGTTGAAATTCTTGAAGGATTTCCTTCTTGTGCAAAGTTGAAAGAATACCGAACAAATTTGCAAAGCTCTCAAAAGGTCAAATGGCATGAAAACTGGGAAAATGTTGTTCTCCCTTTGGTCAAGCAGTAGTTGCTGCTGTTAAGTTCCATCATTGTATTTAGAATTTGACATGAAAAAAATTATATATTTTCCAAATAGTTGCCATCATCATAAAAGTACTTTGAATAAACTCTAACGAATTCCCATTTTAATTGAAAGAACAACCATTTCTAAGAGTTGATTGCATTTTGAATATTGGTGAATGATATTTCTAGATGGTTGTTTTTAAAGGACTCCTCCTGATTCCCAAGTTAGTTTTACAAGATCTTGCACTTGCAGGTCATATTTGGCTATGTAGTAACATAAAAATATAAACATATAAAAATATTAACGTATAAAAATATTAACGTATAAGAATATTAATGTATAAGAATTAAAAAGCTTCAGTTTTATTTTTCTTAAAAAGTATGGTGTATATTTACCATGTATGATATTTAATCACATTTTGTGAATTGCACATACATGTTTTTAAATAAAAAACTGTTTTTCCCTCATATTGTTATTCTCTGACCCAAGGTCCTCAACATATCAAATTAATTCCATCTTCATCTTTTCATAGCAGATATAGAGGTATGTTGAAATGCTGAGAATGTTAGCTTTTAAAGCATAAAAGAAAAATGTACGAATAAGCTCATATGGTGATATAGACTGAAAACAGTAATTATGTTAAGGATACGGTAACCCAATTCCCTTGGGGTTTTTTTAAATATGTAGTAATTATAATATAAGTTTTTAAAAATATATATATGAAATAGTGTCTGGAAGTAGCACAAAAAGGATTCTTATAGTTTTGATATCTAATTTTATTTAATCCTTTGATGTTGTTGAGTACATTTTTTTGTGAAGCTAGAAGTGTGTAAATTTCTTCTTTCTAATCAAATATTCATGTTGACATAATGCGATAGAAGTGTCTCTATGTTTTTTATTATACTGCAAGCATTATTGTTACTTCAACTGGTAAAGATCAAAATCTCAAGTTGCGTTTTTCTCATAAAAGAAAATATCACAATAGCCACTGCTATGAATGACTCCAACTTCCCTCCATTTACAGCAATTTGACAATTTTGATTTTTTTCAAAAGAAGAAAGCTGTGGGAACAATCAACTGTCACAATTTTGCTTTCAAACGAAGCGTTTGATAATTTTTTACTCTAAATCGAAAAATAGTTATAAAATGAAAGTTATATCATAGACAATTTATCTGGCTTTCAGAAAATAAATACTTGAAAATCTTCATGAAAGCTTGAGTTTTTTTATTTATACTGAACACTTCATCATTAACTATTAAATATTTAATTTGCTATTTAATTTTGTTAACCAACATTTTTAATGCCCTTACCCAACATATTCTAACCTTCTGTAGGCCTAAGTAAAAATTTGAAAATTTACATCATTGCTTTACTACGTATCTTAAATTTCTTTTTGCATATCTGCAAATTTTCTTCTTTACCCTTTGTATATAGATTTTATAGTATTTTATACGGTGTGTATAATATTTGTTTTGTAGCATTTTTATATATAGTATAGATAATAATATTGTAATAATGAACATATCCTATCAACCTTCACCCTTTTCTTTCAAAGGTGAATAATGCTTCTTCTAAATTCCCAAATTTCTAACAGCACAAATTCCCACATGCATTCATATTCTTTCACTGGCAGGATTTGACTTTTACCCGTGTGGTTTTAAGTACGTTTCCTACCATTTAAAGTAATTACAAATTTTTGTTAGTTTAAAAAATTATATTTTGTAGGTCCACATCAGTTTTTCACAAAATAAATTATGAATGAATGAATGAAGGGTTACCGTATCCTGCTGAAAAGTTTACAGTTTCCTTTTCAGTTTCCCTTTTTTGGTTCTTTCTCTTTGATTTTCAGTTATGCAAGCTAAACATTTTTTTCTGAATCAACTGCTCAAATGTCTCGAACTTTTTGGTCATCAATTCTGTGTTCGGACTTACATCACTAATTATTTTGAAATAATCTACGTTATCTATGTTTCAGAACATTAATAATATTATGGAAGATACAAATAGCCATGAAACTAAAAATACTGATAAACAAGAGGATTCAAACATAATTGATGATAAAAAGAATCAGATGGAAAATGACGAAAGGAAAAATGGCGACATTGACGTCACTAGTCCCAACTCTGAATTTATTGAGCCATTAATAAACAATCGTGATCAAGTTGAAGAAAAAGATAAAGAAAATGAAGATGAAGTTAAAAAAGAAGAGGAAGAAGAAGAAGAAGAGATTGAAGAAAATGATGATGATGGTGATGATGATAATGTTGATAGTGAAGAAGAATTATATTGCATTTGCAGATCTACTGATATTGATAGGTTCATGATGTGAGTTCTCAAAGTTATCTACTGAATGATTATCTGATCAAGGTTTTTTTGGAATAATTCTCAAATAAATTATATTAAAGATTGTAATGGTATAAGCCTATATATGTTTTCATTATATTTTATTGGTAATTGCAGTGCTTGTGATAAATGCATGGAGTGGTTTCATGGCGATTGTGTCGGTATCAACAATAAAAAAGCTGCCAAGAAGATAGTGGAATGGTACTGCGAGAAATGTCTAAGTAAGAAATCAAAGATATGTTTTGGTGGGATCTTATAAAAGCATTACTTGGTTTGATTAGATTAGGTACTATCGTGGAGTTCTTTTGTATTTATTTATTTATTTATTTATCTAGACACACATCAACAGTTGGAAATAATTTTCAAAGAGAAAAAAAACGAAATTCGCCAACATGAAGGGGGGACAAAGTCACAACATGTAAGATTTTTTTGAACAATGTAACCTGATAAACTGATTTGTTTCCATTTTGGGTTAGTTTACACACACCTTTTTAATTATCTTCATTAAAACAAGAAAATATTTTCTCCTTCAGAAACGATCATCACGTCAGTGTGGAGAATGTCCAGCATGCATTTGTAAAACTGATTGTGGATCATGTGATTTTTGCAGGGTAAGCATGACAACTAAAGTTTTTGACTTCAATGATTAAACCAATTTTCTTTAATGTTATATATATATTTATTTTCTTACAGGACATGAAAAAATTTGGAGGTCCTGGAAGACTTCGTCAAAAATGCAGAATGAGACAGTGTTACTTTCTTTCTCGTGTCCGAAAAAGGGTTTGTAGTTATCAGTTGAAATGTTATTAATGTCACTACAGAAGACTCTTTCTACATGCGGTGAACTCTCGTTGAAATGAAAAAACTATTTGAGTAGGTGCAATGATAAAGTTTAGCAACTGAACCCTCTAGCAATTGTTGAGAATGCATGTTAAACAATTTAATACTATTAATGATGTATTTCTGTGGAAAACAATAGATTTGTGACCTTTAATTTCAGCATGACTCAGATACAACACCAAAAGAAAGATACGAAAAAACCAAGAAGACTGACGAAGAACTCGTTACAACCATAAAAACTGAACACCAATATACAAAATCAAATAACATGGTGAGCAGAGAGATTTTGAACTTCTATTCGATAGTCAGGCGACTAGAGTGTGTTTACATGAGAACTGTTACATGGAATCAAACCAGTTTGAAAAACCATAGTTTCTGTTTTCATGTTTCTGTTTACATGTTTCTGTTTACATTTATAAACCAAATGGTTTGCTTTTGCTTCAGAGCTTTTGATTAATAGTTTCTAATGGTCTGATGCATGACGGGGTGCATTTGAAAAACGCCACTAAATCTGTTTATTTTATTGTTTCTTTGTTTATTGTGTTGGTCCACAATGTTTTTGGCTTATCCGTTTATTTATTTTTTTATTTATTTTAATTACTTAATTTATTTCATGAACGTCTTGTGATGTTGCTTATACAGAAACATAGATGAAAAATATAAAGATACTTTTTATTCTTCCTACTAAAGTTTCTTTATCTTTAGCCTCCCCATGCTACCACTAGTAGCATGTCTTCGAATAGGCCTTCAACAGTTTCAGTTAAACCAAACATAAATAGTTTGCTTGAAGCAATCAACGAAGAGGAATCTAAACAGGTTTGTAAGGAAGATTTATCTCATGGGTCATTGCTTGACACTTCTATGTTGAACACCAAGTACCAGCACTACTAGTTACACTACGAGTATGTTATTATGTTATTTTCAGAGCGCACCGTATATACCTGATCACTGTTATACCAGTCACATTCCTCCAAGGCAAAACTTTAAACCTGAAACTGATGACACCAATAAACAAACAGAATTACCAACAGAAAGATTTAAAAAGAAAACACTTAAAGTAAAACGAGCTACAGGGAGCAAGGTAGAAATGTTGCTCAAGAACACATTGAAACTAAACTAAGTTTGGAATGAATACCAAAGAATGGAATTTAATTTAATGTTTTCGTTCTGTGTTCTATTTTTTGTTCTCTTTAATTTGTTTTGTTTGTTTGGTTTACTTTTATTTACAATGCTTACAGAATACACCAAATTACCGAAGAGGAAAATCAAATGAAAAATCAAACGTAACTCTTCAAAAACAAAAGCTCATGCAGAAGAAGCAAAAGGTAAATCGAAAAAATAAACAAAATATACCATCTAGTCTCCGCCTTCTGGAACAACTCGGTACAAATCGTGTCACAAGATCTAGCAGATTTCCTAAAGAAAAAGACAGTCTACCACAGCAATGTTTGGGACCTGGTTGTGTAAATGCTGCAAGAAGCGATTCCAAATATTGTAGCAGTGAATGCGGAGTTCAACTCCAAATAAGGTTTGATGCGGGGTTTTTTCTCCATATTTCATCCCTTATTTCTATGAGAACGTTTTTGTTTTGAAAAGACATAATTATAATGACTGGCTTTATAGGAGATTGCAAGTTATTTTACCAACAAGAAAGCATCAGAAAAGTCCTTATCATGCAAATATACTAAGTGAACAAAAGATTACGGAGCTTCGAGAAACTCAACAAGTAAGATTACCAAGTTTTCGGAATAATCCACCAGTTCCCAGTAAATGTTGTTGTGTTTTTAATTAAAAAAAACAATCATTAAACAACAACAATTGTTGTTGGCCAATTTAACCAGGAATCCACACAATTATCCTGGATCCACCCAGATATTAAAGCCTGGTTTATACTAGTAGGAAAGTCCCAGATATTAAAAACTGGTTTATACTAGTAGGAAAGTCCTTAACCCAATGGTGTAAACTGTGCTTCAGAATGACAGTCAAAAACTCTCACATTAATTTACAATCTTGACATTAAAAAGAATCAAATTATGTCTGTCTTAGAAATGTCAAGCAAAGTTATTAGAGTTAGACAACGAATGCAAAGCACTAGAAGAACTGTTAGACAAATCCAAAGGTTTATCACCACTCGAAGAAGAGGTAAATTCAATCCATTATGGCTTTAATCTAACATGTGAATGTGAAAAAAAGGCTTTATGGAAATGACGTTATTTTTCATATTTATATTTTTGTAGCAAAATGAAGAGGAGAAGGACAGTGAATTGGACCTTACTACATATTGCGTGTCTTGTGGAATTCCGCTTGCTCCAAGAATTGCGCTCCGACACATGGAAAAATGCTGGGCCAAGGTAGACACATTTCATTCGGAAATTTTTGCAAAAATGACATTTGAGCCACATGGAAGGAATTTGTTTTCATACGTTTGTAATTGTATAACACGACAAATTACAGACTTGTATTGTTTTATAAGTTCAAAGGATTGGTTCGGTAAAAATGCCCTATTTAATATCAAAGTTTTCTTATAAAAAATGAAATCAGCGTATTTTGATTACTCAAAAAATATATTTTCTTTTTTGAGAATTTTTTTCATTGTTTACAGAAAGCCCCTTCTTTTTAAACTGATTTAATATTCGTGACGTCACTTCGGCAGATGGCTATCTAACAAGAGAAATTTTCAAACAAAAATCAGTGAAGAGAGAGGAGAGGTAAAGAAACGTATATTTATAAAGTGAATATTTTTTTATGAGAAGTTCTATCGTTTACAATTTTTTGAATCAAAATGCCCTGGTGTATAGCAGTTAATTGTAATAGTAACACTTTTATGGCAAACAGAGTCAAAAACATCAGTTTTTATGGACTACCTAAAGATGAAAATCTCAAGAAAAGATGGTTGCAAAATATAAAAAGGGAAAATTTACCAAAAGATAAGAAGTTATGCCATTTACATTTTGACGAAGATAGTTTCGAAAGAGATTTAAAGGTAATAAAATTGTTCTATGTTTTCTTCCACGTTTTATCTTTGCTTCAATAAGGTTTCTCAGTTTGATTTCGGGTTCATTTTGATTATTGATAGACTTTCTATTTTTTCGATTCTTTGATTTGTTTTTTTAGAACGAACTCCTTGGGTTGCCACCACGACGCTTGCTGAAGGCTGAAGCTGTTCCTACATTGTTTGACTACAACAAGAATAAACAACCACAAAAGCGAAAATCGAGTGAATCAAGGGTAAAAGCAAGGGCGAAACGTCAACTTTGTGAAGATGCTGTTCAACATCATGAGTTGGTTCAAAGTTTCGATTTCGAATGCAACACTAAGGAAACACAAACAGACGCTGAAATCACACCTCTCAAGGTCGACATCGGAGTACAATGCAACATCGAATTGGCCCAACACGAAGAACAATTTGTACCAATTTCATCTTCAGACTCAGAAACAGAGGACAAAGATGAGAGTGGTGTAAGCGATGATGAATATAATGAAGAAAATAAGAGTGATCAGGAATACCCTCAAGACATATATAACACCATCAAAAACTGCTTTTATTGTTTATTGGACTTCGTTGCTAGTTTTATTAAAACATTTTCTTTTTCCTTCTTGCATCTTAACGACTATCATCACAAACATAGCTTACAAAGGATTACAATTAGTTGTCAAAATGAAGTGTCCAGAAGGGCATAAAATGACATGGAAATCGCAACCGATTATTCCATTATTCCAATTATTCCATTGGAAATCTCACCAGTGCAGCTTCTGTTCTTTTTAGTGCGAACACTTATAAGAGACTTGCTAATTTTTTTGACTTTTTTGTATTCAGTGGCTATCAAAGACAAGTTATTATGCCATTCAAAAACGTTATCTATTTGGCGTGGTCAACAGGAATTACAACAAGGGATCAAATGAAATTTATGACGACATGAAAAAGCACGATGTTTACGACTTGAGTGGTGATGGGAGATGCGATAGTCCTGGTCACAATGCAAAATATCTAACCTATTCATTTATGGATAAAATCACTAACAGGATTTTTGCATTTTCGTTGACTCAAGTCACAGAGGCTGGTAATTCGAATAGGATGGAGAAATTTGGTTTTAAGAAGTTATTGTCAAAAATTAAAGGCGAAGAAATAATACTCACCCAAATCACCACCGATCGACATACAGGAAGAAGAACCTGATATTGACCATCAATTTGATGTATGCCATTTCGCAAAGAACATAAAGAAAAGATTAACTGCAGCAGCCAAAAAAGCATCCTGCAAAATTATCGCAAAGTGAATCAAATCTATTGGGAACCATTTCTGGTGGTGTTGTGCTACCTGTGAAGGTGATGCAGAGTTGTTTTGTGAAAAATGGATAAGCGTTCTTTTTCATGTCCAAAACAAACATAGATGGACAGGTCATAAGAAATTCAAAAAGTGCATACATCCACGGTTAACAAAAAAGGAGACAAAGGCCAAAGAATGGATTTTGCCGAATACCGAGGCCTTTGAAGTTTTGCAGAGTATCGTTTTGGATCCTAAAATATTGAACGATTTAACTTATGTTACGAAATTTTGTCATACTGGGGTTTTGGAAGTTTACCACTAACTTTACAACAAATGGGCACCAAAACGACAGCACTTTTCATATACAGGAATGCTAGCATGCAGTCAACTCGCTGTTATGGATTTTAACCAAGGCAGTAAATTAAAGCAGGCTAAGACAAAAGATGGAGTAGATCGATACAATGTGTTGTAATCAAAGATTACAAATAATTGGACCGCAAAAGCCATCAAAGAGGGAAAAGATCGTACCTATTTGGACAATATGGTCCGTGAAACAATCCAGCTAGCGCGTGACAAGAAGACTCTACCACTACCCGTTATCCCAGCTATTCCAAAAAATATTGCCTCAACACCGAAGCCAGACAAAATGGAAGTGATCAAAAACCAAAAATCAAGATTTGGGGATTTGAAATGATACTTTTTCTTATTTACTTTTTTTTTTTCATACATCATTTTTTTTACATTACTTGTATCTTAACATTATAGCGATTAATCTTTATGTCCGTCAGAGTATAACGTATATTGTCCGTCAGGTTCGGGATAGGTATTTCTTATTTTCCAAAGAGCGCATGAAGGAATAACTCTTCTATTTCCTTTCCCCAAACTTTTGAAAATCCACCATACAAATTGTTTATAAGAAGCATATCTCAACGAACGATTCGTGCATTGATTTTCCAAATGGTCCCCTCTTGAAACATGCAGTCCTGTTCGTTCAAACAAAGTGTTGCAAATTCAGGTAAAGTAACGATACAATTAATTTCCTCAGTGTCAAATTTAGAATTTAATGCAGCTACTTCTTGGCAACACAAACAATCGATTTCCCTCTTCTCCTCCTTACATTTGTGGCACTTACACCATTCAAGATTTCCAATTCTGCTAGTTAAAGCATCTTCGGAATAATAAGATTCTGAAGAAGCTGATTTGTCCGATGAGCTCGTACTTGAAACTTCTTTTTCAGGTTCATACGTATATGGATGAAAATTTTCATTTTTTCGATCATTTCGTCTATATCTTTTTGACTTAGAGCTTTTTCACCTTCCGAATCTGCTTCATTCCCACTGCTTACATATTCACTACTTGTATAAATACTGCTCTCAGAATCAGATTGCATTTTTAAAAACTTTCTAAATAAAATTTCGACTCGATTCGTATGTATGTTTCAACTTTTAATCTTTTAACAACTAAAACTACTTTCAAGTTTTCACATCTGCCGAAGTGACGTAAGCAAAAAGGTTCGTTTAAAAAGCCATACAAAAGAGAGCAAGTTCTGAACGTTATGAATAATTTATTTTGTTAAATATATATATCATTAGGTTTGTTTTTTGAAGGAGAATTTTATTAGACTCCTTTTAAAAAAATCATTTTTTAACCGAACCAATCCTTTAAGACTGGATATAAACATAAATATGTTTCCATAAAAATATTATGTTCTTCGTAATACTTTGTACTTGAAATGTTTTTAGGTGGCTCCCTCCATCCAATTTTTGAACAAAGATTTTAATGTTATCAACTTTTCTTCATAGCTTGAATGTTTAATGTCATTTGGCGCGTTAATGCGAAGTGCAGGGTAGGTAAACCTGTTTATTTTTATTGTGAGGAGTGGACTCATCTACCCAGGTAAATTCTTGGTTAAAATACTTCTAAAAATCGTTTGAAAGGTGATTGCAAAACCTTATCTTTACTCTCACTGACTCAAATAAACTTTTAAAATGTTAACACCACAAGCTTAAGCTGGTTAGAAACTGCTTTAAACTGGTTTAAACTGGTTAGAAAAAGGGGAGCATATCCTTAACTCGTCCTTCTTTTCGCGTGATTTCTATCTGCGAATAAAATGTAAACAAGATCAACATTGTTGATTAAAAGGATTTCCCTAGACAGTGTGTCCCAGAATACTCGTTTTATCACTCTATGATAATATTAACTCCAGAGGAAATAGAAGCTTTATTTAGCCTGGGTGTCTCAATGTATTTTTTAAATACGGTCCTAAATGGCCAAATCATGATTTTTGCCTTGGCTTAATGAGGGCCGGCCAAAAGTGCCAATATTGTATATATAGTATTGTAAAAACTCATTGTATCAATCAATATAGTGGTTCAAATCCGATGGCGGATTATTTCAATTATATTTATTGTTTAGCACTAAATCTGTCTCTAATCATGTTTACTGTAACCTAGGAGGATAGCTGTAACCTACATTTACTTATTGTAACTTATTCTCATAATAAAACGAAAAACGCCTATCATCGGATTTGAACCGCTATGTTCTCGAAAAGAAATGTAAAGCTTTATGTCACTCGGCCATCTACGCTTACATTGCAATGTATTTTTAAAAATAAATAAGAGCCAGATGGCGCAAAACGGTAGCAGCAAACGTACTTGAAGTCACAAAAACTTGAAATATACTATGCACACCAGTCATTCTGTAACACAGAAACTGTTTTAGAAAATTTACCAAACGTCAGCGAGCACAACAAAAATTTCATCTAAGGCGGCAAAAAGTTTTAAAGCCATTTCAAACCATCGTCTTCCAAAAAGTCTTAGTTACACTGACAACACAATTTATTTAAAAATGATTTGGTGTGATAGGTTTAATTAAGAAACGCCAGAAACTTATTGTTTAAAACAAAAGAAATATACATGCATGAGCTGTTAGATACATTAGATACATAAAATATTTTTTTAAATCGAAAAAAAAAATATCTAAGGAGAAAAACACGCGTCTTCTTCAAAAAAAATAATGATTTCATATACGAAAAATTGAACGACTGCTTTATGAAATACTGCTTTTTAAACTAGATCTTTACAAATACAAGTAAACGAAACATGCAAATAACAAACGAGAAAGGTAATAAGAAGGTTTGAAAGAGTTAAGTTGAAAACTGATGAAATTTCTTACTAACTGGTTGTTGATGGGCTTCTACAGACTATGGAAGCACGAGGCAATACTAACAGCAAAATCATGGCTTAATTTCAAATGTTCAAGTGATATTTCTAGTTAAAGTAACTGTAGTAGTAGTAGTAGTCCAAGGGTGTTTTAACCGGTATCCGCTTTCGCTGCTGCCGTAATAAAAGATAAACAATTCAAAAGCTGTTGGAAGACGACCAACTGCTCCATATCAAATGTACACACTTAAATAATACAAGAAAATACTTCTTCAGATTTCTGAAAGCTTTTTTAAAATTTAACGTCATTTTACACATCATCATCGAAACCATGGATATAAAAAAACATTATCGGAAAAAAATACGCTTCTCCTCGACACCGACTTCTGCCATTTAAAAACTGATAACCGATTCGGAATGGGCAGAAAAACGGGTGCAGCGCAACTCTTAGTCGATAGACAGAAAGCCTAAATAAATAAAATTTCTCCCTAAACGGGGAAATCTTAATTAGCCTGACAAATTTGATATTCTAAAAAGTAACATCTGACGTCACAATATGAACTTACCATTGAAACTCTATAGAGTTGTTTGTACTCTACATAAGAGTCTATATCCTTACATCTCGTTGTTTCGTTTCAGAAACTTGTTTTGTGATGCTTATATGACGGCTCAAGGGACATACTGTAAACGCTTAAAGGTCATGTGTCCTGAACATTATAAAGAAAAAAAGGTAAACCTCTTCCTTTTTCATTACATCCTCTATTGGTCAAGCATCTGGGATTGTTGAGAATACAATTTTGTTGACGCTTCATGTTCCCGCCATTGAAGTTTCAAGCACCACGGTAAATGACGTTATCCATTAGGCGGAATCATCTCCGCAGAGTTGCAAGGATTTTCCCATACTCTTTTCTCTTAAAATACCTTTTTTTGAGCATGCGGCCATTTCGGCCAAAGTCAAGTGTGCGTGGGCAATGGAATGGAAAACGGAATGGAAAACGACCTTAATGTATGAAAAAGAGTATTACAAAAAAAAGTACCGATCATAAATATATTGATTGCTGTGAGTGTAATTGCAGGACTTCATTGACCTTCCCCAATTTCTGTTAAAACGCGGCTGTGTTGTCATAGCTGCGTCAACAAGTTTCGACTCGTTTCCAATATTATAATTTCTTTTAACTACTCCGTCCGGTAATAAACGACCATAACTATCTAATCAAAAAATCAGTAAAACAATAAAATGCATAGAAACGAGGTGAAATTTGATAATACAGCTATAATGCGGTGTATAAACAGAATTTCCAGAAAGGTTTATTGAATGAAGAGAGAGAAACGGAATGTCAAATACGCTTTTCGGATGTTTCCTGATCTCTATCTTCTGAACGAATACGGGATAACTTTAATTTTCGCATTGTGTAAGAAACTTTCTTTTAAGTTTTATGAAGTAACCATTTCTTCTTGACGGGGATTCCATCAAGAAAACAAAACTTATTTTGCCGTCCTTTTATGCTGCCGTTGTTTGAAAGTCGTTCAACGGGTCCTTATAAACTGAGATGTGTTTTTATCCAGGTGGAACTTGGAGATATTTGTGGTTGTCCGATAGATAATGGCAAATCATCAGAACCAGAGAACTTTTGCCGTACCCCAAGGAAGAAATGTACAAGACATGTGTCGTGGGAACGTTTGAGGAGAGGAGAAATCGATCTGAAGAGGGTTCACCAGGTATTCTAAATCTCTTCTTACTGGTTATAAAAATTCTCAAGTCGTTGTGCTCTCCCTCGTGGATGTCATTTAGATTTGTTATTCAGAGTGTGCTTGTCTATCAAGATGCGATCATGTTCTCGTTAACCCAGACAGAAATAACAAAGTTTTGACAGCAATAATCGCAGCTTGTGAGACCAACCTATAGTTCAGCTTTACGTTCCAATCTCATTATTTTTTTAGTTACCAGTTCTCCTGCTCATTAATGAATGGCGGATGTATGTTTACTTGAACTGAACATCATCACGCTGTTTTCATTTTTTAACGCCCTCTTTTCGTTTTAGTGGTGGAAGTTAGAAGAGGCGTATGAACAAGAGAGACAATTACGAATCGAAATATCAAAAAGAAACAATGTTCTTGGTGTTTTGTTAAATGAAACAATAGATCATGCAATAAATAAAGGAACAAAAGAGGCTGACCAATCAAATGATACTTGTCGTGATTCTAACCTATCACATGATACTATAAGTAATTCTGACCAATCAAATGGTCCGAATAAAATTTCAGATAACACAGATACATTGAGCTTAGTCCCTGCCAATACTTGATGTGACGTGTCTAATAAAAGTTGTTGCATCATAGGTAACGTGCAATGGTGATCTGGCTACTCAGAACCTGTAGTTTACAGTCATGTCTTTTAATTGGGTTGGTGGGCAAAATTGCATGATGGGCTTTCCATTATTACCTACACTTGATTACCTACAACTCGCATACCATTCTTGTTTTGTTTTGTAATCCGATCGATTGTTTTTGTTTACTACGACCGCTTCGTTATACTTGAAAACTGAAGATACAAAATTTTGTTTTCGAAGAAACATCGTGAGCCCTGTGCGAAAAACATGTTTCTTAGAATGAGTTATTTTAGTACGATTGACAATTACGTTAGGATCAGAAAATATTTTCACCTACTGGTCTCCTTGTTATTAGTTCTGAAACTATGGTTACATAAACAGGCCTTTGATTATATTAAAGAAAATAAATAAGCCTTCGTTCAAGATCTCTACAATACTTGATCAATACTTGATCAGCAAAACACTGCTTTTTCCTTTGTTTGTAAAGCAACATTAAGGCTTCACCAATATCAAAGTCTGGTTATCCAGATTGAGTTAATCTTGTGAAGTTTACTGAAGTATGGAGTATTGAACGAAGACTTTTAGAAAGGAACCTCTTGTACTTATGTATATATTGATACCAATCTGCAAATAGACGATTGGTGCGTCAACTACATGATTCTTTTTTATTTTTAAGGAAGGATATAGACTGCAGACCGATTTTTATATTCAGTTTTGATTGGTTCAACGGAAGAACTTTTATGTTGTTTGGAAACATGTACTGAAATGCTCCATTTAGCGCCCTCTCTCGATAAAACGCCACCTTTTTAAGTCAAACGTTTAAATAAGTGCACCCCTTAATTACATAACTTTTCTGAACCAAAAGGGGTGCTTATTCGAATTACCTGGGGAAAACATCTTTGCTCCGAAAAATGTTTTCTTTTTGAACGTAAGAACAGTTTTTTTTTGAACGTAAGAACAGTTTTCTTTTTGAACGTAAGAACAGTTTTTTTTCATCCTATTTTGTTGCTTTAAGAAAATCTTCAGTTCAGAGTTTTTATTAAGCGCCCCTCTCGGTTAAGCTAAATAAGCGCCTCGGGTGTCAAATAGAGCATTTTCGTTCTTTGAAAATGGTTTGCGAGCACAAAGTTGTTAATTTTAAAAAAGATTTTAATTTCAGAACTCGTTCTTTTTTTTGTTTAAAAGTTTCCCAATTACATGATTCTCAGATTAGATTCCCTTCTTGCTTTAGTATCACCGTTTCAAGACGAAAAGATATCCGATTTCCCGAATATTACCCGTTTCAACGCCCGACATTGACTTTAGATGAAAAAAAGAACTAGTCGGTATATCGGACTTTTCACTAATTCATGGAAAGTAAGTCTGTAAGTAACCCGGTGTTTTGAGTTCTTAGGTTCCATCCGTAACGTTTGGTTCTTACGCCCGCCGCCGACTTGAACTGGGAAGTTGACTTACCGCCAGAGATACGTATAATATTATTGCTTCTAACCTGCACGATGACCAATGTGCAGTCAGTCGATGGCTCCAAATGGGATGATACGCTGCTTTTAAAGCGCATTTTGGAGTGAAGTAACGAGATATGCGACATGGCTGAGACTCGAACATTTGAATATTTTGACTATCTGCCGCAGTGGGTGATGAAGCGAGGATTGTAGATGTCCCAGGTCGCTCCATTTCTTATCTCTACGTTGAAAAATAGTAGATGATCGTTTTTAGTGGTCAAATGTGAAAAGTAAAAAAAAAAATTCAAAAAACGAACGATGATTGTATTGTTTCTATGTACAAATGCTTGTGTGCTAATAAATTATGGGTTCACAGATAAATAAATAAATACACGAATCTACACAACTTTAAGTTGTTCTATCGAGATCACCTGTCCAGACCAAATTGCAGTTGGGTTTTAAGTTTAACCCACGAATTGCATTGATGATTAAAACATGAAAAAAGTTCTCAATAAATGCAGTAGATATTCTAATAAACGCCAGAGCGCTGATCCACTTTGTGCACTTCAAAGGGCGTTTCAAAAGTGTGTGTTAATAGACTATAAACCGAGTCAAGATCATGTTTAGGATATAGGCTGATACTACTAATGCGCTCCGCTCAGATTTTACGCTCTTCCGAATCCAAACAGCGTAAATCCCACGTTATTTTAGTGTATCTACTAGATGGGAAGCATATTTCACTACGTGGTATACAAACACGCGAGAACCCTAATATATATCTCATCTCTTTGTTACATCTTGTTACGTAACTGCTACGCAAATTTTGGTAGAGGGTTAACTTCGCCTTTTAAAAGCTTACTATATTGTTTGTTCCAACGTTGGAGCAAGTTTGACAACACTTTTTTGTAAAGTTTCTTATTGTTATTATTATTATGGACAGAATTTCTTTGTTGCCCATTGTGATCTTTGGAAAGTTTTCGTAATGTTTGTTGTATTGACTGAGACGATTTTAGAAAATTAACGAAGCTTGTAACACCTGGTTTTTGAAGAATTCTCGTATAGTTAGTTTGGGCTCTCGATGGATGTTGGAGCCCATTCTTTTTTTCGACTGACTCACGCTCAGCTATTTTAGTCAACTTTAACAACTCTCTTATATCAGATACACTAAGTTCATCAGAGCTCAGTTTACTTGTGGTTTCATGAGGCGGTGACGCTTGTGAACTGTTCATTACCGGATTATCCCCGAAAATCCCGGATTGTAATTTCGCCATGTCGTTTTGTAGCGTTTCTTCTAGACGTCCCTTCTCCTTGCCTGTTAAAGAATTGATAATATCTCCATCGTTGCTAGAAGTACCATCTTGATCATCATTAGAAACTGTATCTTCTGAACGTAGCATATGTTTGAGCCTCTCTGATTTTATTTCGTCGTTTTTATTGTTAGACTTGACTACAGTATTGGCAGTTGCAAACGTCTGTCGGTCTTCTTCATCTTGTAAGTACTGGTCTGCGTCTTCAATGTCTTTTTCGGCTGCCTTGTTTTCGGGAGCTTTATTTTTCAAATCCTCATTCAACTCCTGGTCTAGATTTGGCTGTTCGGAAAAGTTTGGAAGCCTAAAATTGAAGATAAAGATAAGAGAGATAAAAACTTCATCTTTGGTGAAAGAGATGTATCTGTTGAACAAAGATTTATTCCATTTGAACTGTGTGTGTTTTAACCAAAATAATAGAATCTACTTACCTGGTATTCTGAATGCGTAAGGAAAGTATTTTATTCCCTGGTGAATGTTGATACAGTTTCGATATAGAGTCGATTTTCTGTTTCATACTAAGATCCTTTTCAATAATAGACTGAACATTTTCGGCATCTTCCCGATACGGATTGTCAGGGCGAGCGTCGACTTTGGGCAAGTTCTTAGTATATTCATTCTCCTTTGGATGCAAAATATTTGTGGGAATTTGATTGGTTGATATATCTTGGTTGGTCTTTTTGTTTTGTATGTAATTTGAACCAATGAAATTGGCTCTTGCCTCTGGATCATAAGGATTTGATGGAGGAAGCAACATTTTAGTTTTTGCGACGGTCAATTTATTTGGTTCATAGTTAGGAACTATATTAAAGCTTCCTTCTTTATGTATTATAGTTTGAGTGGCTGACTTGGTTTCAACCCTCTTTGTAGGTGAGACAGTTGTTCCCACGGTTGGTTCTAATGACTTTTGAGGCTGCCCTCCATCATTTTGCCATATTTGAGATTGCTCTCCATCCTTAAGTATATTTGGGTTACTTAATTTTGGGACAACAGGATAATTCACTTGGGCTTTGAATGGATTTTCAGTTTCCTGTTTTCTACTATTCATTGCTGGTGTTGGAGTTGTTTCTGATTTTGTTTCATATGGTGAACTTGGATAATGAGCTTGTAGTATACTTTCCTCGTTCTCATTCCACAATTTTTTTGTCGGATTGTATGGTGTTCTTGACTCAGTTTGACTTGATGACCCAGATTCACTTGATGATCCAGATTGAGCTTGGCTCCATGCTTCAGAATAACTTGATGACCCAGATTTACTTGATGACCCAGACTTACTGTCTAATCCAACTTGACTTGATGATCCAGATTCATCTGTATTGGATGGATTTGAAACTTGCTTATCCGTTTCACTTGACCCATACGGTGAAGGAGTAACCGAGAACAATCTGCTACTTTCTGAGTTGGCAATATTGTCACTTTTCGAATCCGCGACATT
Source organism: Turritopsis rubra (assembly GCA_039566895.2). Classification (NCBI taxonomy): domain Eukaryota; kingdom Metazoa; phylum Cnidaria; class Hydrozoa; order Anthoathecata; family Oceaniidae; genus Turritopsis; species Turritopsis rubra. The sequence continues at coordinate 14,376,558 of CM077630.1, forward strand.
TGCGTCACCATACGTCGGGATATAAGGAGTGGGAGATACATTTGAGGAGCCTGAGAACTGGTCATATGGGATTTGACCTATCGGTACGTAAGTGTTAAAGCCATCGTGTTTATATTTTATTGTTCCCTGCGGTAAATTGCTTGTTGTCGTGATTGCTAAGTATTTCTCCCCATCCCAGTAATATAATTGGTCTTTATCAGAACTGTCTGTACTGTCTGGAGAAAGTTGTGGCGGAGGTTCAGTGGACAGTGGCGTACTAGCATCACTTGCTGTGTTTTTGCTGTAATCCCATGTCGGAGATGAATTTTTGGTCGGGTTACCAGAATCAGAATTTTTAAGCATTTGCTTTGACAGGCCGCCATTCCACATATCCAAGATGGCTTGCACGTCTTTGTTTGTGACGTCATCAGGAAAATTCTTCTTACTCTCCTCCTCTGTGTTGGGAACAAACGTTGCTCCATTCCATTTGTATTTACTTTTTGGCGACAACCCTCCCCCCTCGTTAGTATGTAAATACGAATCAGGTTCCGTATTATCATCAAGTTTGATGTATGTAGCCCCGTTCCATACATATTGTCTCGAGCTTGGGTTCACTTCTCGCAATTTCGTGCGTTTTGGTGACACGTTCTTCAACCCAGACAAGAAAGGATTAATGTTTTCGTGAAACTTGTAGCCATTATTTTTGTTCACTTGAGACATGATGAATCGAGCCAACGATGTGTCTCTATAAGCCAGCTGTTTCCTAGTAGCCATCTGAGGCTTTTTGAGTAGTCCTTTGTCGTGTTTCGCTGCAAGACTTAACATTTTGCCCCACATTGATGAATACGAACGCCGAAGCTCCGATCGCTTCGAATTTGTGTACATGCCAGCAACCATGTGACGTAACAAACTTAAATCTTTCTCTGAGAACACGGGCACTAATGGAGGTGTCATTGAGAAGAGAAAATTTCTGGATTTTTTTGTCCCTTCTTTCTCCACTTTCTTTGAATTCCTCAGTGGTCCCATCATGTTATTATTACGTAATTCCTTGGTCGCATCCGCAGTTGTGTTTTCGACATTAGTGTTGTGATCTTCACGTTGTTTCGATTTTTCGTTTTCGTGACTTATTGAAGTGTTATTTTTCTCAATTGTCAACTGTTTTTCAGAACTTGCTTCCCTGGTCACATTACCATTGATTTGTTTAGTAGCATTTTCATTCCTTTGTTCCTGGTCAGTTGGAGTATTACTTTTAGATTCATGCGATCCAATAGTCTCGTATGCGAGGGTATCATTCATTTCTGTGAGGGAATCATTCTTTTCTGCGAGGGTACCATTCTTTTGTGTGAGGGAATCATTCTTCTTTGGAGTGACATTTTCAGTTTTGCTTTCGTTCTTTAAAACGACAATTTCGCGCTCCATAGGAATATTTGATATGTTGTTGACCAACGATTGATTTTCTGCCATGCTTATGTCTGTGGTATTCAGCGAGGAATAAGATCTGTTGTTGGTTGGTTGGGCCGTCGCACCATGTATTAAAGTAGAGTTAGCCGGCATAGTCATGTTTTCTGTATTTTCTTTTTGTTGCGTAAAACTTATAGTCTGTGTGGTTGCAGTGTTATTTGCAACCGCGGTTTCATTTGATTTCATCGGAATTTTTTCATGAATTGGCTGAGTGTTCGTTTCATTCGAAAGTGGATTTTTTTGGCTTACAGTGTTATTGACAATGGCGCCTTGTACGTATACAGAATTGTCAATCAAACTGGAATTATTATTCAAATTTATTGTTTCATCGTCAGTTTCCTCCTGTATTTTGGTTTGATTGGTATCAATAATGTTTACAGGTGGATTTTCTGTGCTTTCTGTCACTGGAATATAAGTTTTCTGGATGATAGTCGATTCTTTTACAGGGGTCACTTCTATTTTATTGTCATTGGCTTTTATAACAAAAATCGCAGCCTTGCTTGTGGGCTTCGCGTTGTCTTCCATCTGAGCAAAATCTTCAAAAATTGGTTTCTTTTTTAGGCTGCCTTGTGATGTGAGGCCATGAAAAGCGATAGAGCTGGACTGATTCATACCCACCTTTTTCTTCTTGTATTTATTCAATCGCATGGCGTTCTGTTTTCCTTTAGTAATAGTTTTTTTTCTTTCTACTTGTGGTGCTGTGTTTCTAGCTATGTTTGGTATCTGTGTTCTAGAAGCTGTTATAGTGACGTTTGCTACATCAATAACATTGCTGTGATCATGACTAGCGTATGTTACATTTTGTAAATCCACTTTGTTGGTTCTTGTTCTGTTATTTTGATGTTCTTCTATAACTTGATATGACAAAGTATTTGAAGAATTCTCAAATAGAGTTGAGGAAAGTGATTTCAAATCGGATTTAACCGTTTGATTTTGGAGCTTGCTTTCGTTTTTGTGATGCAATGATTCCGGCACAGCTTTGGTACGTTTTGCTAGATCCTTCCCTGCTACTCCTGTGGTTTTGCTTGTATTTCCTTGAATACTGTTGATAATGTTTCGCAGTGTTATTCTTCCCTCGTTAGGGTTGTTGTTGGAAAATGAAACCCTTGTCTGGTTCTTTTTCGAGCTAGTGAAAAAAACAAAAGACGGTTATCATTCATGCGTTAGAACTGTTGTATTTGGTTACCATGGAAACATTTTTTAGTCGGATGATATTTAAAGAACACGTGCCCTGTACATGTTCCTTATACGTATACATGTAGGCAAGTAAGGCTTTATTTAATCAGATTGTTGATGAAAACGGAGAATCTCTTCTCTTGTCTAGTAATTTACCTTGAATCAAATATTTTTACCTCTGAATTTTTACACAGTCTGGCCATGGCAGCGGATACGCCTCCGGATACGTCATCCAACGCTTTGTAGCCGGGTTACAAACATACGCCCATGCAGGTAAAGATGCTGATTCGTAACCAGGGTCACATGAAGGGGTGCAATATTGACCTAGCAGATGGTCGCATATCATACGACCATTCTTGGGTGGTGGATAGTGAGGACACGCATCCCATGTACCTTAGAGATTAAATATGTTCGATATACGAAATATTCGCGATGTTAAGCAAACACCCGGTTACCTTTTTAATGGAACATACAGATTCCATAACACAATGAAATTTAACTTACGGTCAGTTCTTGTTAAGGTGAATAACAAGCTAGTAAGACAACATAAAAACGCCTTCATGTGTAATCTTTGCGGTAACTTTCTTTTTAGTAATCATTGGATGGAAGATTTTGTTCCGACCTAAAATTTAAATTTTTAATCAAATTTTTAAATAAGCTTGAAACAAACTAACCAAACCCTACAATTCTATCTATTTATCGATACCAAATCAATACAGTGAAGTGTATTGGAATCGGAAGGAATCGTATTATACTGAGTTTACCCGAAAAGTTTTTACTTATGCTGCATGAGAACAAGTTCGTCCCCAGGGCTTCATACCTTTTCGATATACTTCGCCAGTATAGTATATTGAAAAGGCAAGAGGCCCTGGGAACACGGTTAGCATGAGAAAACAAAATAAGGAAGTATGATTTGTTTCTTGTTTTGTCATGGAAACACTGCCTATATTAAACCAAGTATATTAATATGTTTGCCTTTCTTTCCATACAGTGCATATAATTTATGTTTTCAAAATTTCAACGCTGTGGAGAAATTAACGCGAAATAAATTGGCGTTATTTACAGTGTGTATTTTAGCGAGCCAACCTAACATAAAAGATTCAGACTATGTTTTTCACATGCCTAACTATCCTCTCTGCAAACTCCCGCCATGCCGAAATCTGTTTCAAACTCATATTGAAGATACTTTCAGTCAACAAGCAAAACAAATATATTATTTACCTTGTTTACTTTTGTTGACATTAGTCCATTTAGGAGCGGGAACAACAATTTTCCGTATTATTTGTTTTTAACCTTTCCAGTTTCGTTTTTCGGTCAACACACAACAAACATTTCTAATACATCTTCTCGAGATGCTTCCAAATTCACAATGTTTTTATTCAAAATCAACAGAGCGTAACAAACATAATTAGAACGCTATTTTTATTTTTTCGATGTATTTTGTGCGGCTTTCAAAACACTTGGTGCAGTGGTATGGCCGTTACACATGGCTAGGTATTTCCTACATTAGCAAACCCTTCGTATTATCATATGCGTTCCCCCCGACCACAGTGTATCGGGAATTTCTATCGTCGATAACGCGTTTTGTTTATGAAAGTAGAGTAAAGTGTATTGTAGCTCAAATTATGAAGTCAATCATATCGAACATTTTGGAAGTAGTTGTGAGAACTTCACACGTGCAAATTGCTTTCACAATTGGAAGCATGTTGTTAGGTTACTGTAGAATGGAATAACTACCATCTCGTACGTTAGAGAAAGGAAGATAAGATAAGCCAAGGATTTATTTACAGGATTTCCAAATAAATACATTTGGCTCTTCACCTGGAAATGCGTATGATATAAGTGTTTGCATCGCGTCAACATAAAAAATTAAAATAGTATAAGTGTATACATCTTTGTTCAGTTATGGATTCCCAGCTAACGAATTGAGTGTAGGTTGAAATTGGACAAATTTCAAAACACAACAAGATATCGGACTAGGGTATTGACATATTGTGGAGATAACACGACGTTGCAACGTTCAGACGTTGTAAAGACGTCAATATAATATGATTGTGTTATGGCATAACAATGGCATAAAGAAACGCATTGTGGGTAGTTCCACCTTAAGATCACAAGAAATCTTTCAAGTCTTTCAAGAATGGAGAAATAATTTTACTGAATGGCTCGCGATAACCTGACAGTCAACTCCCGTGATCTCAAACTCTCAAGCGTCCGAGTAAAATGTTCGAGTAAAATGTTCGAGTAGAATGCTCGAGATCAAAGAGGCTTCTTTGAAGAATAAATATAAAAAGGATTTGGTGTTATCGCAGTTCCAAATGCACTGAAATTAGACGATGATAAAATTTCAAATATTATCACTTTGTAATTCCAGTGCGTTAAAAGGTTATTCTTATTGTTATTCATACAATACACCTTTCTCGAATTTCTGTTTAAAGACCGCGTTTTGAGCTAGTCAGTACATCCAACCTCGTTTTTATGAAATTTATTATTTCAATAATGTTTTAACTTTATTACTTAATAATAATCTCTATTACTAAAACTCCCAGTAGAATGATTTGAGGCTATTTATATATCTGAAACGAGGTTGGATGTACTAACTACGCCAAAACACGTGTACAACCTTATACCCAGGGTCTCTTGAAGTTGACGACGTGTAAACAGAAATTCGGGAAAGGTGTATTGGTTTCCATATAATACATGGTCCTTCTCTCTATAAATAAAAAATGGAAATGACAATTGAAAAGTTAAAAATAAAGTGAAATTTTGTCTTAACAAATGTGTCCGCTATTCGGAGGTCCGCTATATAGAGGTTTTTCAAAACTTCGAATTTATATGCGCTTTTTGGCTGTTATATGGAATTGCGTTATTTAATCGTTTTAGGGAGCACAAGGCAAACAAGTAATGGTTCGGGACTTCATATTGTTGGGAATGCAAGAACTTACAACTAACCTCTAAAGCCTTAACTATCGAGCTAAGTGGCGGAGACAGTTATAAGTGGCGGCGCGTGTTATAAGTTATAACGATCGTGTCAACAGTTTTTCATATATTAAACTATCATCCATAACATTTCACTCCAGTGCCACGGCAGAATTCACACATTTTGGAAAATCAAAGATATTGGAAGAGATGTGAATATAAGACTTGTCCACAAGTTGCCAATAGATCTCATTCCGGAACGGTTTTCATATCGGATAGGCGTTCCATGCATACGAGGACCATCCTATCCGATATGCGAAACGGAATGACGGAATGATGCCAAAAGTGAAATGATCTCGCTCCGATAGAATTAACCGCAACGTGTGAACAGAAGAAAAGCGAAATGATTTCGTTCCCATAGCCCTTTCCGCAACATGTGAACAGATATATCGTTTTAATGTTCACATAATTTATTACGTTCATCGTGATAACCCAAACATAAATTACAGATAATATTTGTCTTTGTTTTGAGTTAGCAAGTCAAGAGGAAAATAGAATACGTGTGAACGATTCAATCCGATACAACAGATACAATCCGATACAACAGACAGCATATGTGTACAGCACGTTCCGAAATGAATGAATCTGTGGCCGGAATGAAAAGTATCCGCAACGTGTGGACATGTTCTATATCTGCGACTTTCATTAGCACTTTCAAAACTATTGCTTTATTGGGTTTATTACGAATAAAATAAGAATAAACCCAATAAACCCACAGTGGAAACATTAAAATTGTAATTTCATAATTGCAATAAGTTCAATAAATTTTATGAACCCTTGGTTTTAAATATCAAAACTTTTTGATATTAAAACCTGCAGGATTAACTTAAGCTAAGGCGCCACTAGAGCTTTTTTTCATGCGCATGCAATGCAACATGTCCCATAGCATGCGCATGAAACTCTTGTTAGTGACGCCGGTAGTAAATTGTTGCAAAGAAAATTCGATATATAGATAGAATCGAACGTGGTTTTGAATGAGAAGATGGCCGCGTACGAAGAAATGGTGTTAGCTCTGCTTCTTTTAGAGGAAGATGAAAATGTAAAAAAGTCAACAGAGAGACAATGTTGGGTTAAGCCATGGCCGTTAAAACGAGAAGACCTTGGATTATATCACACAATTTTTCAAGAAGTAAGATACGATCCAAAGAAATGCAGAGATTTTATCCGTATGAACAACACGCAGTTTATGTTTTTAGTCGACCTTCTTTCGGAAGATCTACAAAAGGAGGACACTCTTATGAGAAAATCTGTATCTCCTCCGGAGTTAATTTGTCTTACATTGAGATACCTAGCCACGGGTGAAACGTTTCGATCGCTGGAATTTCAATTCAGAATATCACGAAAACGGATATCAGAGGCAGTTGCAGAAGTATGCGATATCATTATCAAAAAACTTGGCCTCAAGTACCTAAAGACACCAAAAACTGAGACTCAGTGGATTGAAATATCTCACAAGTTTAACGAGCGTTGGAATTTTCCAAATGGATGCGGTGCACTTGACGGAAAACACATCGTAATTCAACAACCTCATAATTCGGGTTCACGTCATAGAAATTATAAAGGGAGCGACAGCGTTGTTTTAATGGCTTTAGTTGGCCCAGAATATGAATTTTTGTATGCTGAAGCAGGTGTAAACGGCAGGAACTCAGATGGAAGAATATGGGACCAGTGTAAGCTAAAGAAAGCCTTGGAAAATGGAACACTGAACATGCCATTTCCACAAAACCTTCCAGGACGTGCTAATGATGTTCCGTTTGTTATAACTGGTGACGATGCATTTCCGCTTAAAAGATATTTGATGAAACCATATCCACAAAAAGGTTTAACTTTAGAAAAACGCATTTTCAACTATCGCCTGTCAAGAATGCGAAGGATATCTGAAAATGGTTTTGGTATACTGGCCAACAGATGGCGTGTATTTCGACGTCCAATAGCACTTGAACCAGAAAAGGTGACCAATATAACAATGGCAGCTATTGCTTTACATAACTGGCAAAGGAGTAACAGCTCCGTAGGAAAAGTTGATTTGCCTCCAGGTCTTGTTGATCAAGAAAGTGATAGAGGAGAAATCACAGAAGGAGCTTGGAGGAGCGATACTACAAGTGACACCTGGTTTCCAATTGCAAATGATATTTTTGGCAATCGATCAAGCAATCAAGCGAAGGCTATTAGAGAGGAATTTACTGAGTATTTCAATATGGAAGGGGCAGTTACATGGCAATGGCGCAGCGCACGAGTTGACATTTGAACAGGAAAATGATTTACAAAATACAAAGGACATTTGATAACCAAAAGAAGCAGCATGCGAAAATGCTGATTCCTGCTTATGCACTTCATAATCATAAAAAAGGTCCATAACCTTTTTCTTTAAAAGTGGCCAATCTTTTTGATCACACTGCATCAAACTATCAGCTACCATTTTACCAAATAAGTGGGCTCGCTTTTCAAGAGGTGTCATCTGGTTTGACGAATCTTGGCTTGGAATTTCATTGCTTGTACTTTTTTGAGCAATCGATGTGGCAAGGGTTTTCCACAATTCTGTTTTAGCTTCTTGTTCCTCTGAAACCTTTGGTTCTTTTTTTTTCTTTTGGGGTGGCTGATTTGAGACTTCTTCTCCTAGCGTGCTGGTTGCTTCATCCATTCCAGCTGTAATATCTGTGAATTCCATTTGATTGTAATGTTCCCAAGTTGAAAAATACAGCTCTGATGTTCCTGATCCGGAAGCTCTTGAACCTTCTTCTCGTTGTTTTTCTCTTTTGTATTTGGTGAGGATATCATGCCAGCATGTCTTCAGCTCAGGAACGGTAAATTTTCCGGAAAAATGCTCACCTAGTTTCTCCATCAGAGCCTCTCGTAAAGTACGATCTCTATAATCTTGAGAATTGAAATTCCACAGAGAGGGGTTCTCGTGGTAATAATCAATGATATCTTCAATGTCCTCGAAGGAAAACTCGGGGCTTTTCTTTTTCTCTTTAGTTAATTCACCTTTGATGAATTCCATGTGCGAGTAGAACTTCCATTTTGAAGACGGTACATCAGATCCCTCATTTCTCTTAACTTCTCTCAGCATAGAAGATCGTAATGAATGAAATACTTTTTCTAAAGCTTCAACGGTGTACGTGTGATTGAAAAGTTCTTGTAACTTCAACTTTATGGGCTTTTTTGCTTTATCATTTTTGTGATAAAGGTTATCACTGTCCCACAAAGCAGAATTGTTTTTATAAAATTCAATTAATGTAATTTTTCTTTGTCGTTGAGTCGCTTCTTTTCAGACATCTTTTCTTTGCGCAAGCCTGTCTTCTTAACAAGAAAGTGATTTGTTTACTCTCTTAACTGCAATGGAACTTCAAGAGCATTCGATCGAATTTCAAATCGAATGTAAAATGACGTCACAATAAAAATTTTGTCCCGCAACATTATCTAAAGCATGGGCCACTATGAAAAAATGTCCCACAACAAAAATATTGTCGAATTTTGTCCCGGGCGCAATGGAGCAAAATAGATTCAGATCTATTTTGCTCCATTGCTCCGGGGACAAAATTTTTGCTCCATTGCGTAATTTTTGTCCCACGGAAAAATAAAAAGTGATATGGGACACGTGCAACATTTTTCATGCGCATGCAATGCAGCAATGTTGCATTGCATGCGCATGAAAAAAAGCTCTAGTGGCGCCTTAGCTTTAGTGTAATTCATTCTTTTGTTTTAAATTTGTGAAGGAATTCTATGCTTTGTAAATGACGAAACAGAGTGTTATGCAACGAGCAGAGTGTTACGTATATTCGCCAGCTGATCTTTCATTAGCGTTTGTCCGTCCGTCCGTCCATACGTTATTCCGATATTTTTTGTCCTGTGTCGATGGCTGATTCCATTATACGTTAGAGTAGAGGCTGAAAGGAATGATCGTAATAAACCCAAAACGAATATAAGTATCTCAAAAAACGATGACTCCACAACTAGTTGCCCAAATAAGAAGAAAATGTAACCGTTCGCGATCCCTTCCAGCGGCTGCTGAGCTAGCAGTATTAACGGCACGGGCATCAAGACAAAGTCTTATCTTTCCATTTTTTCGATAATTTACGACCATATTCGATACCCAATCAGACGGACCGTTTGCTTTTTCGATAAAATAAATTTTTTTTTAAACGATCAATTTCGGCATTTCTATAGTGCTGACAGGCTTTTCAAGATGTCCGATGGGAGTTTGCAGCGAATTTTAATGAGTTATGTAGTATTTAACTTGATACACATTTTACGAAAAATTCGCAACTTAGAAAGATGCCGAAAAATCTACAGAAGGAGAATATATTGTCCCTCAATTCTGAAAGTTTCAAGGTTGAGGCTGTAGGAGTTCCTAAGGAATCAGAGTTTTAACATTGGCTACGAAATAAACAGAATATCTTGAAAAACACTGGTTAGTTGTTAAAATCTCAGAACCCGATACACCTTTCCCGAATTCACGTTTATATGTCGCATCCTGAGCCAGTTGTCCATATGGGCCTCGTTTTGATGCTTTACATTGTTTTACGATAATTATTTAGCTATATATTTTGCTAATTAGCAAATTGCAGTGGGACAATTTTCGTTAATTTTTAACACAGAATCGAGGCCCGTATAGACAACTGACTCAGGATGCGAAACATTCCTTTAGATGCCTGCATATAACACAAAGTCCTGTCTCGACCGAATACAAATATTTTCCATAAGATTTACATTTTTACGGCACTGATGATCGGTTTTTAACCGGAAAGCTTTTGCTTATTTTAAAATTGTTGTTTTTAATCGTTTTACTTTATAAATCATGCCGAATATATCACAAACTCCATAAGATTTGTTTCATTGTTTTATGACGTCAGGGAGGAAATTTCTATGATGGTGAAGATAAGAAGTTGTAAGTCCTTCTCTTATTACACGTCCATGATTTAAGTATGTGTTGAAGGAAAACGAGTAAATCATGGTGCCGGATATGGCTTGAAAGCGATAGCAAAGGTTGATGAAGAAAGAGTTTGCTCAACTTTTGTTTTGATTTTCATTTTGAGTTTTTTTACCGGATGTAATTTTCATTGGGAAAGCTCAGGACGTAAACTTTTGCATCCGCTAATGAGAGGTATCCGCTATTACTGTCCGCTATTTAGAGAGGGTTTTCTATAAGGGTTTTATGGTAGAAATTCCTGCTCTTTGATGTTTTGTCTGTTATTTGTAGGTGCCCGCTACTTGGCATGTCCGCTATTCACTGTAGTAAAACATATCACTATATTTAGCAGAGGCGTAGCTAGAGCTCAGTCAAAATTTGTGGAGGAGAGTTTAGTTATTTAAAGTAGAAAAGGAAAACGTGCAAGTAATCTAATCGACACTAACGACTGAAATAAAAATCATAACGTTGGACTCCTCCACTTTTTTTTGACTGACGCCTATGTTAAGGTTTGCGTAAGGAAGAGCTGGTTGCGTCTAGATAAGCAAGAGAAACAATGAGGCTGGAACGGAACTATATTTTCACTGAGTAAATTCGTATTTATACTCACAAAAATACATAGAACAGAATAGTGAAATGAAAGTCAGTACAATGAAAGAGAGCTGAAAAAGTTGATCAACAAAATTATGGGATCACATGCTTACGGCGAACCGTTACCAAGATATGAATGTGATAAAATTTTACTGGAAATTACGATGGACCTGAGGGTCACAAATTGCTTTACAAAATGTTTTCACTTTTTCTTATTTTCGTGCGAATTTTCTTATTACGGGTTTTTTTTTGGTTTTTTCTTCGTTTTTTTTTTCTATATTTTTTCCAAGAATTTTTTTCTGAGAATTATTTTACTGAACATTTATTGTAACTGTAAGAAATAATTAGAACATATTGTTTCTGTGTGCAAAACAGTATAACAACATCATGGATGCAGTGATAAAACAATATGTTTCTGATAGTTTTACATACTTGGAAGTTATCGAGCTTCTTAAACACCAGCATAATTACTATATGAGTTTATCAACAAGGGATCTTGGAATCAAAAGAGGTTCAAAGTGCTAGGAGTTCACTCCAAGATGAAAAAATTGCGGTCCGGAACGAATTATCTAGCAGTGGTTCTAATATTGGATATCGTCGTGTGCATCGGTCATTGATTTCTCAAGGGTATATATGTCGGCAAGCAGATATTAGAATGATTATAAAGGATATTGATCCTGAGGGCGTTAATAATAGGAGGCGCAGAAGGTTACATTGAAGAAAGTATGTGTCTCCTGGACCAAACTTTTCTTGGCATATTGATGGCCATGATAAGCTGAAACCATTTGGTTTCAGATGGCTTCTCAAGAAAAATATTATGGTTGCAGGTTGGTCCTACCAACAAAAAGCCTGAAGTTATTGCAAAGTATTATTTGGATACGGTGAAAATTCAGGTGGGGTTCCAGTTAAAGTTAAAGCTGATGATGGCACAGAGCACTCACTGATTGAGTCAATACATGTATTTTTACGAAGTTTAAACGGTGACGACGAAGATTCACTTGAGTCTTTTAGCATAATAACGTCGCCCCAAAACCAAAGGATAGAAGCTTATTGGTCGATATTTCAGAGAGATAGAATAGGCTGGTGGAAAAGATTTTTTCAGGACATAGTTGACTAATTTACTAACGAAGCCCGTTAACGTTGATTGTATTCGATTCTGTTATATATCATTAATTCGCAACGACTTGGAGTCTATCACGAGCCAGTGGAACTCACACATCATCTCTAAAAGCCGGAACTCAGGACCAAGGGGAAGACCAGATAGCATGTTTTATCTACCTCGTTTATTCAATGCTGAGGATCACATGATACACGTTGATTTTAGCGAGATAGATGAAATGTATCCTAACGTTATTTCAAATGTTTCAGATTATTCAAATGAATTTCAAGAATTTGCTTCAACAATCATGGACAAATCTGGCAGAGTCATGCCTACAAATGCATTGGAAGCTTTAGACTTATATCTATATCTGCTGGAAAAGATTAATATATACTCTTAAACTTGTACTTGTATTCAACAGCACGTATTTTAGTAGAAAATAGTGGCAAAAGAACCAGTTTTTGTTTAACACCCTCCACCCTGACCCCACCTCCTAAACTAGCCGTTCATGGATTTCTGACATTCTTTCAGGAATAAACTTCAACACAAACAGTTAACAGAATAAATATTTAGCAGATAAAATAAATACAAATAAATAAAATTTTGTTGTGTGAAAAACAAAAGTGGAACAACTGTAAGAAATAGTTTCAAACTGTCCAAATCCAAATAACACAACCCAAGCAGAAGGGATATTAAATACCAACAAAATGAATGTAAAGAAATTGAGGTGGTGAACAATCCACAATTTTAAACAAAATTCAAAATAAAAGATATAAGTTTCTCACTATTGTTCATACCACATGGGGAAAAAAACAGAAAATGCAAAACAAAATTCAAAACATACCTTAATGGTACTAATTTTCATCGGTATGAATCGAGCTCTTGTGGAAACAAGGAAGCGAGGCTCAGTGTTTCCCTGGGTGGAGCAACTTCGATAAGCGGACATATATCGCCAAATGGGCAAGTGCTGGAAGTTTACTTGAGCCTAATGTAATCGCATCATAAATGCCTGATCTTTTCCATCCGTTAGCAATGACTTCTTGCCCCTTCGTGGTAGTCATATAATTGTAGAAAGTTATGAGTCATTTTGCGAGAAGGGGCTTCAGAACACTCAACCTATAGTCGATTTCAATATCATCTAGTTCCTGGCCATTTTCCAAACCTGTGTTGATCTGCCTGGTAAACCAATCTGAGAACTTTTGCTTTGTGTAATCTTTTGCCGCCTTGTTAACAGTAAGGTCTAACGGTTGAAATAGGTGTGTCGTGTTGGCTGGGTTGTCTTTCAGAACTTTAAAGATTTTATCGATTGTTTGACCCCGAAAAACGTCGAAGATAAGTAAGGCTTTTTAATCTTCGCATCCCAGCTTGGCACGCTATTTTCGGACGTGCGTTAAAATAATTTCTTCGACGAATTTCAATGATTCTTCTTCATTACTGTAATGAGTTTTATTTGCGCATAGTGAAAAACCGTCCGGAAAATCCACTTTTGGCAAACTTTGATTAGTTTTGCCTTTGTAAATCAGCTGCATAGGGAGAAACGTATTGTCGAATGCAATGGAAAAGGTAGCAGTAATAGATATTTAACCATTTATGCCTGCAATCGGAACATTGGTTTTTCCACGTTTTGTCACGGTCATCGATGAAACTTGAACATATTTTGATGGAGTTTGATCAAAATAAATGATTAAATTCGGAATTCAATATTTTTCAACGTGATTAACGATTTGATGTAAGAATCCTTTTGAGCCCCGACCAGAATATGCACCTTCCCAGTGGTTTTAGTACGGCGAACAAAGCCAAGACGTCGGAAAAGACTTTGGGCCCAGGGTCTTCCTATTTTTTTAAATTTTCTTTTTCTAGACGTGGGTATCGCTTCAGTAATGCTTTTGCAGTTGCTATTGCCACCAAAGAATTGACAACCCCTCCTTTATATCTAGTCTCTTGAGATAATTTCTAGCGGTGAGTTAACTAACAAGTTGATTGTCGGAGGGGATGAAGAGCCATCGAGATAAATGGATACGCCCCGAGGGCGTTAAAACTGCCCGTTACTTACTTACTATACTTTTGAACGAGTGGGTCCATTTTGTCACCCAGAAGACAAGGGCGCCCTCTCAGCTTATTTACGATGACTTTCTGGAGATTTCTTTTTGCGATGTGCATCTTTGATTTGAGCCTCGTAACGCTTTCTAAATCCACGAACCGTACTTTCATTCAGGTTTGGGTAAGTGTTTTTCCATTTTCTGGTCGCTGAAGCAGGGCCATAAATACTTTAGAATTTATTTTTTGACACGTGACCAAGTTTATATAAAGGGTTTTCTCAGCCAAAATGATTCACAAGTCTATTAGCTCTGTTACCGTCGAGAACCCACCCATCCCCCCTTTAAATATATAACCTTTGTCGATGATGTTCTAGTTAATAATTGCCTTCGTTGATGTAATTTTAATAGCGTTGTAACGGTATTTGAGTTAAGATGACTCCACTACTATCAAAGTTGTTGATCATTCTTCACCAATCTGTCCTACCTGAGTTTTTCATAGAAAATAAATGAAGTTATTTTCAAAATAAAATAAGCAAATATATTTTTCTTCTCATATCTCAACAGTTTTCAAACAAAAAAATGGCGAACAACAAGAACATCGTTTTTAGTGCAACAGTAAGGGGTTTCCACGTTTACAAAGCGAGTTGGAAGCCCAAAGAGGATGAGTTATCGGAATGTTCCCATGAAGCAGACAATCCGTATGACTCCTTTTCTATTAAAGTATTCAAATCAGATTCCCCTACTGAAATTGTAGGGCATTTGCCTATGGAGATAAGCCGAATCACGAAATTCATCATCGATAGAGGGAGGCATTACAGAAGAAGCCCTCTCGTTCAATGTGGACTTGAAGTGCCCTGTGAGATAAAAATAACGATGATTGGAAGCATTATAAATCACCTCCCTCTAGTTCGATACGAATCGCTGTTAAAGGAACTGTATATTGAACCAAAAGATAAAAAAATGATCGGTACATTTCTTTCAATAAGGAACGAACAAGAAAATGTAAATCAAGAGATAGAAATTCAGTTTGAAGCAGTGCAAAGAGAGCCACCTAAAAAAACTAAATAGAAGAAGAAAACAGAGGTAAAATCAAAGGACATCCGTGACAACCCGCGCCAAAACCCTCGTCAAGATTCGAGAAGAGAAACGCGAAAAGTCATTGTAATTGATTAATAAAAAGATGAAGAAAATAACAGTATATTGTTACTAAATTAATTTGTATTTTTTGTCCCTAAGTTGCTATTGACATAAGGGTGGAAAATTCTTAGAAATTCAGGGTTTTTTTCAAGTTTTTTTCGCCGGTATTAATTTTCGCGGATTAAACAAAATAGAATTTTTCGCGGGTACAAATTTTTGCGGTTTCGGGCAAAAACCGCGTAAATTAATACCCGCGAAAATTAGTACCATTAAGGTAATCAAACTCAGCAGCGGATCTAAAGTTATGTTGAAATTTGTACATCACAAAAAAACTTGCAAATAAGCCCATTTAATGATGCAGATTGAAATAAGATGATGCCTCCTTCACACGACATACCACTTTATCCGCCACTGAAACTAGTCACCTATTCCATACAAAAAAGAAAACTAAATTATGTTCATTTCCCATGTGCTTTCACTTAAAATATTAGCAAATTCCTCTCTTAATTCACAAAAGTTGTTATACGTAGCAGGTAGTTCCAACATTGGAGCACAAGTGTGTGCAATTGGGCGTCTTTCAAACTCCGATATGTTTGAGTTAAAGGCCACTTCAATTTTTTCAACAATAATCAAGTCTGATCCAGTTAAAAACTTTAGCAATTTTTTCAACTCCATCATTGAAAGTCCTTTAATGTAGCGCTTAAAATAAGCAAATGATTCTTTCTGTGCCTCTGTAACAGGGTTTGCATCAAGCATACTAATGACTCTTTTGGTGGTTGGTTCCATTTGATCATACAAACATTTAACCCAGCTAGAATCACAAAATTCTTTTTTCATCTCCATAAATGAATCTTTCCAACAGGATGCCATGTGGGGTTTCTGAATTAATTCTTGCCTCGCAATTTCTCAAATAATGGTATTGATATTATATGCTTACTATTGTACGGCATTTGAAAACATCAAGAAAATCTTGTAAGTCCTCATTTTCATCCAGATCTTCTATTAAATCCAAGGATAATATCTCGCTAATCAAAGCACATTCATCAGGTGATAAATATTTTTTAAAGGACTTGAGTCCTTTAAGTTCCTCATCAGTGACACTACCAAACATACAATCATTTATGAAACAAAGGCTGAGAATAGTTGGAAAGTAACCAATATCGAGATATCCTTTTGTTAAAATCATTCCAATGGCTGACCATTCTGCTTTATACATATCGTGCCTTACAAATGGTACTCGTTCTAACTCTCCAATTAAATAACTATTAGAGGTTTCCTGCCAGAAAGCAGAATACACATTTCTTGTTACACCACTGCCAACATCTATTTCTTCTTTTCCCTGTGGATCAATGAATATGTAATTAATTTCATCATTTACGTCAACCTGAAGAAAACAAAAGACAAGATTGGTGTTACAATCAGACACTGATGTCTGTATAATATTAATTATTATTAAAGGTAGTCTTATATGTCGTCATTATGATAATAATAAAGTCAATAAGAAAATATCCATTACCATATGCACGATAAAATATACCTAACCTTATTTTCGATGAAGTATTTGACCAAATCACTAGAAACTTTAATACGATGGATTCGAATTATATGTTGTCTTTTCCTGAAGTTTTCAACTCTCAACTCTCTCAGCTGCTCAGGAGATACAATATGATCTTCCTCTGTCTCTTCCTCATTGAAATCTTGAACTGTATTAGATGTATTTGCAGATTCAACCAGATCATTACTTGTCATATCTGATAATACACGAGGTAAATCTTCAAACAAATCATATGAATCAAAGACAGGTTCATTTTGTATGACTGCTCCTTTTTCATTTGATCATTTGTTAAAGAGTCATTTAACTCACCATTTTGTATGCAAATGAGGCAATCATTTACATATGTGCAACCACGTTTTAGACAAATTCGCCTCTTTGTGCCAACAGAATAATCACATAGACGGGTTTCGTATGACGTATCATGTTGTCGTTCCCAGTCTCATGCGCGGTTCTAAAACATTAATAAACACGGAAAATGTATGAGAAATACTAAAATATAATCATATAAGCCTCTAAATATACACATAAAACTCAGCCATCTTTGTTTTTTGAAATTGTAAGAACAACAAAGCGTTAAGTAAAATGTTGTTTTTCTTGCTCTCGAAAAAAACTCTGCTACGAAAAAATTTGGCATTCATAAAAATATAGTTGATCGAGAAAAAATATTGTTTGATTGACAATTTTAATTCTCCCAATCAGATTTAAGTATAACTAAACAACACGTGAACATCACAAAAGCTTTGCAATGTTTTTCAATCATGTTTTGAAAGCGTGATTAAAAAAATTGAAAATCTTCCATTTCCAAACACGTGTGTTCTTTTTCAATATTCACTAAAATGGTGTGGGAAACGTACTCCGCATATTATAAAAGTTTGGAAAATGGTGATAAAGCACAGTATGTTAAGAAATTGACCCTCAGCAATGATGAACTACTTCCAGACCCATACAACATTTCAGAAGGTTGGGTTTCTGATGTTGCTCGATTGCCGGACGTTACTTGGCCAGTTATTACCTTATCGAAACACCCAGCGAGTTTACGAAAGACAAATTAAAGGTATATAAGACATTAGAGGCTTATAACTTCTTTATATCTGGTCACGTTCAAGATATTTATATATGTGATATTAAAAACCTAAGCAAATTCTGCTGTGTTAAAACGTCTGTATTGCCGAGCCAAAGGCAAGGACAAACCCAGTCACTTTATGATGTTTGGGTCGTAATACACATGGAGGGATGGATATTGTGTAGTAACTGCACTTGTATGGCAGTTCTGGTCTTTTGGAACTTCTGTTAGCACAATTTACAGCACAACAAGAACTTGGCATTATAATTTATCTGTTTTTCTAAAGCTAAGATGTTCTATCTTCACTGTTTTCTTTACGACTGAATCGCAATGTTTTGCCGCCGAGTTTTAGCGCATGCGCGTGTCGCTATCTAAAACGTAAACATTGAAACCGGTTTATACATAAAGCTTCACTTTCAGTATCAGAATCATTATGGTGCTCAGTAAGCACAAAAAATGTTTTGCTGAGTTGAAAACCTTTCTTTCTCACATATTCAAATATGTTGGATGTTTCATCTAATTCATTCAATGTAGCATCACAATATATATTGTACAGTCCAAGACGTTTTCTCCATAAGCATTTTAAAATGAATCAACAAAAAACAAATCAGTAGCTTCTTGGAAAAAATTCTCAGAAAAAAAATTCTTGGAAAAAATATAGAAACATAGTCTGTAGAAAAAAACCTTTTTTCTAAACACTATAATAGAAAAAATGCATAAAATTTAAAAACGACCAAGAAAAATTAGAAAATTCGCACGAAAATAAGAAAAAGTGATTTTTTTTAAAGCAGTTGTGACCCTTCAGGTCCATCATAGGAAATAATTATTATTTTCAAAAATAGGACATTCGAAAATGTATCAAACTTTTTTTAAAAGAAAGTTGCAAACTTTTTTTGGAACAGAGTTTACATTTTCATTTCATACATTTTCTCACTACAATTTGAATGACCAAACAAGATAAGAAAAATTTTCGTGACTCGATGAAAAATCTCAAGAAACTTTTTTCAAAATTACACCATGGTCTGGAATACTCGAAGCAATGGTCAGTTTGCCGCATATTTGGGAGATGTCGAAGCGGATCAAAATCGGCACAAAAAGCGATCCATCTAAAAAAAAAACAGCCCTGGTATATAGAAATTTCTATGACGTCGTAATATTTGATCTTGTCAAAGGAGCTCCAGTTGCAAAGGAACTCGCTACGCGCACGCTCACAAAATTGAGATTTGAACGAAGAAAGGGTAAAAGTTAGGGTAAGGGTTGCTAATATGGAAAATAGACAAGTAAATTGTACACAAATCTGGCTTAGCTCGATTAAGGGATAAATTTGTGTCTGGCTCTCTTCTTCTCCTCAAAGTAGAAAACAAACTCACCAAAAGACTGTTGGAAAACAAGCTTTTAAAAGATCTATTTCATGAATTTTGTGTCATTCATAATTCTCCTAAATTAATATAATAACAACCCGTTCATTCAAGATTAGGGTTGGAGTAAAACAGATGCGCTCTCGTGTGAACGGAGTCATAGAGTAACTGATAAAACAATTTGAGACCATCAAAACTCCATGGTGTAAACCTTGTTAAGTTTGTTGAGTCAGTGAGCATCAGGTCACACGAGACGCCTCGTTCTTCCAAACTCTTCCAAAGATGGTCTGAAATTGTTAGATAAACACACTCGTTAAAGTGTTAAACTATCCTCTCCATTTTCAATAGGAAGACGCGCCCAACCTCGAACCCGTCGCTGCGGTCCCGTATATTGAAAAGGTAAGATGGTTGTCGTGTTGATAATGATATACAAGGTCCAAAGAAATAGCCCTCGCAAATAAACCAAAAAAAATGTGTTCGAAATAAAACTGTTTTTGTGGTATTTGTTCACCCCCTGTGCGCTAATCAAAAAGTAATTCCTACTCTAGGAGAGAAGTTCGTTTTGCGCAAAAAATGTTTTCCGTTATTCAGAGTGTCCGCTTTTGTGTCAGGTTTTGACCATGATTCTGTTGGTGTAATGAGATTTGTCAATGAATTAGATTCCGTTAGTATCCGTTAATTGGAGAGTTTACTGTAAATAAATCGACACCGTTTTGTACGGTGTCCCTATGTTCGAATAACAGAGTGTCTACTGCAAGGACTCTATCGTTACGGTAAAGTAAAGTATTCCAGAACTAAATCCTATTCGGTTCAAATAGATTATTTCTCCCCACAAGTGGTTATTCATTTTCAAAGTCATTTCTTTTGGCTAACACACAAGGGAAAATCCAGAAAATCCGGACCCCTATTCTCCACCGCAGCGGGCATTGGTGTGTGTCTTGTCTCGTGACCCTACTTCTGTAAATGACACTATAGGCATCATATTATAGCAGTAAAACTCTCTCCTCCAATTGAAAACATCGCTCAAGAAAATTTTACTGATAAATTCTACATTATCTCCATTATACAATGATTAGGCATGGATTACAGCGGCCATTTTTTTTCTCATTTGGCAACACTGGAAGTGTCCTAGAAATTGCGTCTCATCTTATCTTATGCTGAACAAGAGTCGAAATATTTATTCATCCCTTTGAATTGTAGGTAAGTTGTTGTTGTCATTACATTAGATTCTTCCTCTTCTCAATTTAGAGTTCTTCCAATATCCAGAACTTCGTTGATTTGTGCGAGGGCGTTTTTTAAAAAAACTTTCGATCGTCTTGGCTATTATAAAAAGATTAAAATTATAGCTGTGATTGTTTTTATTTATTACCTGCAGCTTTTGAATATCGAGTAAACTATCTTGTAAAAGAATATATTTGCAACTTTTTTCTGCGACACAAATTAGAACTTCATTTTGCACTGAATTAAGGTAGTTTCATCTATGCTCGACAAAACAACTTTAGAATCCAATAAATGAAAAAGACTCATCTTGAATTTACCCCCAATTATTAAGCAATATTTCAAATTTAAACTATATATTGGGTCAAAAATACTTACTGTAAACTTCCTTTTTAAATGTTTTTCATTTTTTTTCGTTGAATAATCGCTTCAATATTATCGTATGTCTAGAATGGAAGCATGTCGAGCATAGATGAAACTACCTTAATTATAAGGCAGTTTGTGTTGTGTAAACCACTTGTATGCTCCTCAAACTATTGACCGGTTCCATTAACCTTATTTTATTATTACATAGTCAATGTTGAATCAAGCCAACACGAACACAACACATACAAAAGCAAGTGTGAGGAAATAATTATGTAGGAGTGTGCATGTTGCAGGTACACATCTCCCGATGAGTTTTAAGTTTAACAATCAGGACTTTCATTTTAACTACATGTTTTTTATAAGAAATCACTTGACAAGAAACATCAGTACTAGACCCGCACATAGTACCTCAATACTGGGCCTAATTTTATTAATAACCATGATCAAATTTAAGAAAAGCATTAAAGAAAACCGTGCAAATAAAGTCCATTGGTGATACAGACTGAAAACAGAAATTATGTAAATGCGCTTCTCCACAATTTCAAGCAGCGTATCAGCCCACTGGCCTTTGCACAAGTTAGACCAATGCTATACATATCTCTGGCAGTAAGTGAACTTCCCATTTGCAAGTGGGTGGTGGAAGAACCTACCAATATATATGGAAGCCCAAGGACTCAAAACTCTGGGTTATTTACTTACTCACTGATGTTGATATTGCTGGCATTAAAAAATGTTGTACACAAGATTAAATATTCTGTAGAATAGTTGACATTTTGTATTATTCCAAATTAGTGTGTAGTGTTGTTTCTTCTTGAATCCTTCAGTAAATTTCTGTCTATAATAATCTCGTATCTTTGGAATTTAGACTTTGATCTCTTTTGATTTTTTC
Organism: Turritopsis rubra; assembly: GCA_039566895.2. NCBI lineage: Eukaryota > Metazoa > Cnidaria > Hydrozoa > Anthoathecata > Oceaniidae > Turritopsis > Turritopsis rubra. Next base: position 14,398,377 of record CM077630.1, read on the forward strand.
CAAAGTCATTTCCATGAAATTGACCTTGCATCTGTCTATGCAACTCCTCCTTGAATATTTTGTGACTTCATTCCAATTCTTAAATAACTTTTTTTCTACTGTCATGTGCATGTAGTCATAACTAATTTACAGTAAAATATACTTTGATTATCCCCCTTGGTATCTCCTCTCTTTAGATTTTTTCTATTAAGACCTTTAAGAGGCCTTGCACAAACTTATGTAAGCAACATTTATCTCTGCAATGGGTATTGGTGGAGAAATGCAGAATATGCCCCCCTTCAATGTTTTTTTTCTTAAAGAAAGGTTAATCCTAACTCTAATTTCAATTGATGACTGTCTGTCTTTTTAATGGTGATGTGACACAAATAATAAGTTGATAGAAAGTCAAAGTAATGAAAAAGCAAATTCAAACAAATACCTAAAAATGAATTATATACCCTGGCCTGAATGGATGAGGCTCTGCTGCCCATCCAGAGCTGTAAAGGCTTCTTACACCAAGCACTACAGCCCACTATACAGATCTCTTTAAAATTCCTGTAATGTTCATAAAATTAAATGTTTACCTTTTCAGAGTCTTTTTTTCTTTCTTTTAACATTCAGTGGAAAAGTTCTCCACCAAAATGTAAAAGGAAGTACTTGATACAGTTAAACAAAACAAAACATTTCTCTTGAACAGTTATCAACTTTGATAAAAAGGATGTGATTGTAGAAACAAATATCACCATGTGATGTTGAGGATATTATTTATAATATCTCTGTTTCATTGAAAATGTGATAAATGCCCACTAAAATTTACGGTACATGTAGTTGGTTGCATGATCTAAAATCACAAATGTAAAAACTTTTGCAACAGGAATGTTTAAACATTAGTATAATTTCATCACTCAGATAAAATTCTAAATATATGTGTGCGGGTTGTAAGATGATGTAAAGGTAGTAAAACTACCGTGGCTGATTTGGACACTTAAGTTGACTTGACCGCTTATTTTCGGGTAACCGCTTATCTTTACTCTTAGTCAGCAATTTATTATTCTCAATGAAGCTGCACTTGAGAAAGAAAAGAACTTTGAAAAGATAAAACTAAAACTCCACCCATGAAGTTCCCATTAATTACTTAATTACATTAAGACACTTATAAAAAAGCAAAATTACTTCATTCAAAACATATATTTCATATATATAGTGAAAGACATTACACATGCTCATCGTGTAATGGAAGAACATATGGGGAAAAAAGTACTTTCAGAGATGGACAAAACTATTTTTACCGATGATGAAAATAATGAAAAATACGAACACTGTTTAATCTTGTTTTAGCTCCCTGAATGACAAGCCCTCTTTAATTTTTGAATTTATAGAGTGGAAAAATTTCTATCTATCAAAAATTTTGGACGTTAATATTTTCAGACATAAGGTATATGAGCTCACGAGTAGGAGTTTTTTTTTAATATGGAAAATGTAATCATTGATTTTGACATTGTGGTAATGGTAGAATTCATTGAAGTTACCTTATCAGTGAGTCTTTCAATAAGTTGAGATCCCAAGCTGTTGACTAATACCAAACCTTATACATCATTTACATTTAATAAGTAATTAGTTATCTTTAGAATTATCAAGTGACATTATTGAATGTGTAATATGAACATGGATTAAGATATTATGTTTGGATCTATTGGATTTTGTTGTTTGTTGTTTCCAACAAAAGTCTGAAAAAATAGGATCAGGTTCAAATTTTCTCCTAGCCAATCAAATGGCTCAATTATACATATTGATTACATGAAAAAACAACAATAGCAGTTCCATGCTGAATATTCAGTCTTGTAGAAAACTGGCTTAGTATGCAGAAAAATGCATGCTTGTTAAAATTCTTGAAGTTGTATTGTCATCCTCTTGAGTCCACTCATAGACATTGTTCTATGGTTGTCACAGAATACAATCCATTACATTTATTCCACTCATTTCTAATTATGCAAATTTTTATTTCAATGGCATCCCAAAACATTCACTTTTACAATTTCTTGTTTTTTTATCTTTTTGTCTTGAATAGACTTAAAGGCTTTGAGTTCTCCAGATTTTGAATGAGTTGCCTATTTTGGATAATAACTGCATAACTCATGGGTTGGAAAAGAATGTCATGAACTCCATATTTGTTCCCTTTATTTCCTAAAAGGTTGTAATTCACTGGGAACATTTAAAACATTTTTATTTAAATCATCAACAAAAAATAGAATTCTACTCAAAATGAAATCCAACTAAAAATGTACTTTCTTTTCTTTCTTATCTTTCAGTATATAAATAAAAATGTCATCAAGAAAGAAGGTTTTGTTGAAAGTTATCATCCTTGGTGATAGTGGGTAAGCACTATGCCTTATTATTATTATTATCTAATTTTTGTTGTCATTAACTAAACAGATTTTTTAAAGTTATGTTTTTATACGAGGGTTTCTTAAACTTTGTTATTTATAGAGTTGGTAAAACATCACTAATGAACCAATACGTTAACAAGAAATTCAGTAATCAATACAAGGCTACCATAGGTGCTGATTTTTTAACAAAAGAAGTAATGGTTGATGATCGATTAGTCACAATGCAGGTTAATGAAATCTTTAAATGTTTAAATAGGTTGTACATAGTTTGAATAAGAGCATATTTATTATTGATGCATATTGGTACTTTCCTTCAAAAAACAGTATTCAGAGTTTTCAGCGCTTCCTCAGTTATTTTTTTGAATAACATAAAACTGCCTGTTGAAATTCGCATGGAATTAGAAAATCCTCTATGATGCTTTATTATAACATGTTTTGTGACATGTAGTCTTTTGTTCAATGTTGTAACAACCTGAAAACAATTAAGAACTTCAGTGACAACAGAAATTGTGCAAAACTTGTCTAACTCCTTCCCCTCATGTTTGAAGTATTGCTATATTATCTAATGCTTATCGTCCTGGTAGAGAGCTTTATTTTACCACCTTTAGATTTGGGATACGGCTGGTCAAGAGAGGTTTCAAAGTTTAGGTGTTGCATTCTATCGTGGAGCTGATTGTTGTGTACTGGTATTTGATGTAACAGCACCTAATTCTTTTAAAACTTTGGATAGTTGGCGTGACGAATTCCTCATCCAGGCTAGTCCTCGGGATCCAGAAAATTTTCCCTTTGTTGTTCTTGGAAATAAAGTTGATTTAGAAAATAGAGCGGTATGTTGTTTTAATGTTTTTTTAATGTTTTTTTAAGCAGTAACCTGATAACCTGATTTTATTTGAAGTGGTTAGAGGTAATATTACCTGTTAACAGTATTGTGATATCGCTTATTTCGTCTGAAACTTTTCAGGTATCTGCAAAACGAGCGCAACAATGGTGTCACAGTAAAAACGAGATTCCATATTTTGAAACCAGTGCCAAAGAAGGCATCAATGTCGAACATGCATTCCAAACGATCGCACGCAAAGCGTTAGCACAGGAAGCTGAAGTCGAACTTTATAATGAATTCCCAGATCAAATTAAATTGTCGAATGAAAATAAACCGAGATCGAGTGATTGTGCATGTTAAAATTCATTTTTTATGGCTAGCCTACTTGTTAATTTCAGGGGATTTTTTTCTCTATTATGGGATTGCGTCACTAATTCGTTCTTCCAATTCTTCAGAACTATCCCCCGTGACTTTTTTCGCTAAGTAAATATGTTAACGTGGGAACTCATTGTTTTATTACATTTTCAGATCATAATTTTGTTTTTCATATGAACCTTTCTATTGTCTGGGTAAACTGTGTGCAGAACTTCGTCAGTTATTTGTTTACTGGAGAAACACTTTCTTGAAGAATCTCAACAATTTCGATTTGTTTGTTTTTTTACCATATTGCAAACAGCTTCGTGACAACAAAAGTAATTGGTGTATTTTGTTTTTTCTTTTCTTTTTTGTTACTATATTGACGTCGAATTAGTAAATTGAATATTCATGCTGAGCACTTCTTGCATGTTCGCTATTGCGAAAAGTTCTTAGTGTGATTTTGTGCCCAATATGTTGAAATGAAAAAATAAAAGACGAATAGATATTTGTCTTCAAACAATAATATCTTTTATAGTTGACACTGGATGCTGTTTTTCTTTTCCATCCGTTTTTTGGAGCCCTGCATAATATACCCCAAGTTAGATGTTCCATACTTCTACATAGCCTATCTTATTAATGGCTGTCAAGCATATTTTGGAAATTAAAATCCAGTTTTTGAAACTATTAAGCAATATTATCGTGTATTGAAGCGCTTTCGAGAATTCCAGTTCTAGTTTTAGGAGTCTCCCAACAGCCAGCTTTTCCGAACAAAGTTAATTTATGACTAAATTCTAAGATGCTTGACCCATGCGATCGATGAAGTGGGTAGGTTAGAGGTATTGCCAGTTTAAATTTACTATTTGATGCTTTTGCGAAATTGTTCCAACAAGTTTCGCTGAATTTGCTAAATAGAAGTTCATTAAAATTTCTAGTATAGAATTATTTATACTTTGCGCATGCCTGCAGTTTTGAATGCTTTTAATTTTTCCGGGGGTAGCTATATCTCTAATCGAATGATTATATATGCCTTCTTCAAAAGCCAAGGGTAAAAATCAAAATTATAGACACTGTAATGTTCATAAACGAAAATTTATTGCCACATTTACTTTGTTTAATGCAAAGTACTGCGATAATGTTATCATCACCGAGAAATATGGATAGCCCTGGCCATATAGATTTTTTATTTTTTGAAAAATTGATTGACAGGGCAGCTGATATTATGAAACAAGCTGGCCAATCAATCTAAAACGTTTGCGACTTCGAAGAGGTAGCATACAGTGTGCGAATGCCACTGTTTTTACACGTCGTACAGGTGCCAACTATGTATGAGTGGTAAGGCGCTAGTGACTTGTAATAAAGAAGATGGAGGATATACAATACGATCCCATATTGATCACATACATTGCTGGTGTTTTAGTATTGGGAAATCATGGCCGAAATTATTTGCATTAAAACATTTAAGGTTAAGAATATTGATTTGGAATCTGATTATTCAGTATTTCATTTGGAATCTATAAGAAATCATGGTTATTTTGGGTTTGCGTAAATGTCCTTTCCTTCTCTGTTTTAAGAAACCTTTTATATTGTGTTTGCCTTAAAAATGAAACGCCTAAATGATATGTACGACACTGTTGGGACATCAAGCTTATCTTTGTTGATGTAGTTTCTGAGTATTTAATTTAATTCATACTTGTTTTGCAGCTCTTTTCTTCAGTTGTCTTTCTTTTACACACCTGATTCGAGCAAACTTTATGTTTGATGCAGTTTCTTTGATAATCAACTGATAATTCTGGATTGGTACTTAAAGTGATTCCTGTGTCATAAATGACAAATTATGATGGATAATAGATCTCTTTAGTTGTCTAAGATGTCTTGAGAGTAGATATATCTCAAATTTAAAGTCACCAAATTATGTAACACATATTTTTTGTTATGTATAACAATAGTACTACTATTGATGTGGGTTACTTTTGAACTATTTAATATTGTAGCAAAATTATACTGATGTAAAATGTCAGCAACGATCTTATTATATCAGAATTATTTACTACATAAATTAAATCTACGATTTTATATACAGAATATCTAAAAAAACTGCATGAATTAGGATTTGAACCCTTATCTCCTGCTCAGGAGACGATCAGACATTTTGATGGCGTTTCCTGGAGCGATGCCTCCCAATCGTCTCAAGTCAAGCTGAAACATACTTTCATGTTTTCTCTCTGTCCACCCGCTAGATTAAACTAGGCCACCAATCAGTAATATTATGCTTGAGTAAAGCCAATTTTCATTTTTCACTGAATTTTCATAATAACTATCAGGGAGGAAGAGATTTTTCAGTCCATCAAAAATTTATCAAGTTAGAAACAAAAGTAGCTACTCAAATTTGGAACTGAAAATTAAGGACAAGTCAACACTTTCTAACTATTAAAGATGTAAATATTATTCAGGTTTACTAAAAGCATTTTGTGGTCACCTTATTTCAACTTACAGTGTTGGGCCCAATTTAGCATGTAAAGATTTTTTAGCATGTATAATGAATGATATATAAGTTTGGATTCAAGTGGAAATCACAAATAATATTTGTTTATTATTAAATTTGATATCTTCAATTTTGGTTATACCATTTTGTACATCAAGTAAGTATGTATGTATTTTTTAACAATCAAAACTTAGATATAAATACATAACGATTTAAATGAGTACATATAACAGTAAATATAACATATGAAAAAAAAATGCAAATTAGTCCAAAGCAAACCCACAGGCAACACATAGAATTATAAATAATGAGTTGGATTAGCTCAAAGAAACTAGTGTTCCAAGGACTAAACTTCAATTGAGGGAAAAACCCCAGAGATTAGCAAGCTAGGGTGAACTATGGAAAAGCACAATATTGCTATACTGGGATCATAAGTATTGATGATAATATAGAATGGTGAACTTTTTAAGTTATATATTTAAACCACATAAACCATTTTCAATAAACTTATAATTGAATTATTTCTATATACTTCCAATGTTTTCATTACACATTTTATTTTTTTAAGAATCTTACTTGCATAAAATCAAAATAATGGAAATGGTGTATATATTCAATCATGTCTCCTGCGCTTGTGTGTGAAATATTAAAATATGATAAAAATGATATCGTTACATATCATATCATTGAGGATGGGCACTTCATGAAAATTCCGAAATGCGAATATTGGAAAATGAATTGTGCACACAAGCAAGTTGACATCAATATAACTTTTTTTGTACTACACGTATCACTAGACAAATTAACCAATCAGCGTCCTTTTCTTGTACTTTTGCAAGCTCGGCATAAATAATTGAAACCTGTTTGATTATACTCGTACTTGCCAATATTCTTGATTATACTTACCCAGTCTAATGGAAGGTGAGCAACAGACTATATCACGATACGTGTGCCAATGTATGTATCATTTTTTTATTGGAAAATCAGCTTCACATTGTTATGTATACAATGTTTGCTACTTTGTGCAATATTATTCCTTTATTCAAATTTGCTCAATAGGTAATTTTTTTAATATATCTATTGAATTGATATCTATTTTGGAGACCTGAAATATATACAAGAAAAATGAATAAATTGCAAACAAAATTTCTTATTTCATAATTCAAAATTCTAATCTAAGAAATTTCTATTCTAGAGGAAAAATTGATAATTATTCCGTTGTCAAACACAAATGTAAATCCAGCAGCCTGTATTGAAATGGACCTTACATGGTGACAAGAATACATAAATTTTATGATTCTGGTCCCAATTATAAATATATTTATTGAACCACAAGCATGGTGATGTTTATGGTAAATTGTTCTCATCCTATCAATTTTTCCTTTGCAAACTTACTGAATATTATTGCAAATGCCGATTTCAAGTTACAAACTGCCACAAAAAATGAGAATGAGTTTTTCTTCACAGCAACTTTTACAAGAATTAGCATTGAAAGCAAGTTGTGACTATAATCCTGACAAACAGTAAGTTCATTCTTTCTGTTTCCTTAAATAATAATGATGTAATTGTTTCAGCTTTTGTATAGTATAGTTTTTATAGCATCTGTTTTCTACTCTTTTGTTTATCCTCTGGTAAAAAGCATGTGTTTTTGTGTAAAAGAGAAAAAATGCTTTTAACTGTGTCATTTGCTTAAGTATATGTTAAATGAGCTTATTCTCTATATATTTTCATAAAAAAGAGAAGTAACAAATTGAAAGTTTTTTAGATGTTTTCGAAGTTTCTGGAAATAAAAGAACTTTTTTCTATTAAGTCATTGAAATTTTTGGTATGCTGTAGTAAAACAATATTGTTGTTACATAATCATTCCTATATAATATATCACAGAAAATATAAAATCTTCTCTGAAGGTAAAAAAAAACCTATATTTTTCCAGATAATGGTCATTGACATTATATAAATCTTTTTTTAATGTGAAAAGTCATGGATCTTTTTCCAATTTTTCTTATTTTTTTGGCAGGTGTGATAAATTTATTTCCTTAAAGTATACTTGAAGGGAATTGACTTATGCTAGAATCGGTTTTTGCGAACTGAGTGTGTCATGGTCATATGTGTGAAAAATAATTCATGCAAAATTTAATTCTTTTATACGTCAATAAATCAACCATATTGGTTACTTCAGTTTCTTTCTATCAATCCCAACCCGTGATTATTTGCATCTTTCAAGGATTGTGAAGATCTCATTATAAAGTAAGATTTCCCAGCAGCACAATAAACACCTTTAATCAAAGCTGTCCGAAAGTTAATAGCTCAAATTTTCCAAAATTTGTCTGAAATTTTATTGTCTGAAGTTTTTTTGACGAAACTTTATTCTCCAAAAGTTTTTGTTCTTAATGTATCAGATGTTGGCTTCTGATTTTGTTAATGTTTCTTCTTTTTAGAGATATCAAAGAACTTTCTGAAAATAGTATGCAATGTTTGACTAACAATGTAACCGATAAGGAAGACATAACTAACAAATCCATTACGAAGTTTGAAGAAAAGAAGAAGCTTGACCAGATAATCACAGAACACAAAACGACTCAAAACAACATTTTAGGTTTAAGCAGTATACAAAGAAATCATATACCATACCCAGTATGTAATTGTTTTTGTATTGTGGTAGGTATCTCAAATAAGATGACTGGAACAAGTTAAAGAAATATATATTTGTTTAGGATCACAATTACGGTCAACCGCCGCCATTGACTCCACCTGCAGAAGGTATTAAAATCCTCTCTGAGGTTGCTCTTCAAAGTAAACTGAAAAATGTTTCGACTAATCAGCCTAGTAAACATACAACTTCTAATAATACTGATGAAGAACAAGGTGTTACCAGGTGCATATGGTGAGTATGATGAATCTCTAGTAGATATATTTTTTTCATTTTTCATTTCATTCCCATGAGAAATGATTTGTACTGTTTTGTTTTCTTGTTTTACTTATATGAAAATTAAAATTTATTTTTTTATGAGGAGAAACCTAGTAGTTGGTAGTCTCAGTCCTTTTTTGAAGTATGCCCGAAATACTTTATAGTCTTTGGTGGTTGAACTTCACTGGATCAGCTTAAATAACCTATACCCAAGGCATAAGCTTGTTTACTAAAAAAAACTATGTTATTCATAAATGTTTCATAGAATTACTAACAGAAGTATAATACATTCATTCATTTAAAAGTTTTGATGTATTGATCTCATCTCCTGATAACTTGATGAAATATTTCCTGTTCCTTCGAATTTTTCTTGGAATACTTGTTGAGAGAAAGGAATGACAACAATATTTCAGTTAAATGTTTCCTTTTTAAAGTATTTAGTGAAGCCCAAATTATTTCAGACTTCGTAAAACATAAAAAAGCGTTGCTGCTGGATACATTTTCAGGAGTTGATCTTCCAAATGACAACTTGTATTGTTTGTTTATCATAATACAACCACAAAATATTTTCTAATGACTTTTGGGAAGGATGAATTTCTGAATGAGGAAAATTAAATATGTTTTAATGAGTTTGTGTAATCAATGACAGCTTACATAATTTCTGATAGTTGTGATAACAACTTTAACAGGCACAATGATGAAGTTTTGTGTGTGTATTTTAAACAAAAGGTTTTATGTTTTTTGTAGTGTATTATGTTCTTTTCTCTTTATTTAAGAAAACAGAGCTCTCTTAAAATTGAATAATTGCTTTAAAAAAAATGAAAAGAAGCTATTCATGTATTGATGTCTTGTGTAATCTGATAAAAATAACCAGAAGAGTGTTAATAACAACATTGAAATCATTTTTTGATTTTTAATTTTTTGATTTTTTAAAAATTCTGACAATTGATACATTGCAGGCTTATAAACCATGCATGCAAATATTATGTCATACAGCTAAATCTGAACTCAAAAATTTGCTGTTGCTCTGTACTTTAAGAAAGGTTAATTAATCCTGTTATGATTGAAAAACATCTCATATTTTTGTAAATAAGGCTTTGGTTACACAATGTCTATATATCTTCAAAATTATTGCCTTTTGTGAATTTTGTCTGACATAAGTTAACCCTTAAACTCTTCTGACACTAGCTCTGTGTATTTTCTAATGAACTGGTGGCATGTAAAAATGTTTTACGTTTTTGCTCCATAAGATGTCTCCCCATTTGATATTTTAGTGGATTTGAGCATGATGATGGGTATATGATATGCTGTGATGATTGCAGGTACAATACTGTTTCACTTTATCCTTTTGTGAACATGCGGGCATTTTCTTAAAGAACCATTTTCGGGATAGAATAGAATTAAGTATTGCTGGATATTGTGTGAAATCTTCATGTGTCATCTCTTTCAAAACCAAACATAATTGCAGGTATCAGCAACTAAATCCAAGCAAATTATTTATACCTCCAATTACGGCAATATTTCTCATGGTTTGATTATGAAGCCATAAAACTCTTTGATGTTAATAACTTTTGTTATTAGAAGACTGTTAATGTATATAAGATTTTCAGACATACTAACTTCTCCCTTATAACAGTATTTGGACACAAACAAATTTTACAAGTTTTATACTATGAAGTTAGAAGGAAATTATACATTAACATTATGTTATGTTATGTGAGATATTTTCATCTAAAGCTTGATTTTTTATTATTATTATTTTTTTATTTTTTTTTTATCAATTCTGTTTTCTTTGATATTTGATAGTTATAAATATTTTTATGGTTATCTTATTGCAGTTCTTGGCAACATATTGATTGTATGGGTATCGAGTCTAATAAAGTTCCAGAGACATATTCCTGTCACAAGTGCAATCCAAGAGTGTTAGATATTGAACGTGCAAAAGCTCTTCAAAAGAAGAAAAGAGAAAATATGTCTGGTACCATTATGTTTTTTCTCAATGAACTATTTTTCCTTTAAATCGTTTAGCAATGTGAAAGATAAATGGTTTTTTATATAATATTGGTTTATTCGAAAACATCATTTATTTATGAAAGTATATGACGATATGTATATTTCATGTCATGTGATTTTAACCATTTTTTTAGAAGGTGATGATGATGATGATGATGAAGAAGAACATGAAACTGCTTCAGAAGATGAAAGTGGAAAAACAATGTACACAGCCATTTCAAATACACCAACAAGAATCACTCTCTTATCAAACAGTCATAATCCTTTGGCAAGCTTGAAACAGAAAAATAAGAAAGGTTCACGTGTACAGAAAAGGAAGGTAAGGAGTTACAACCAAATATATATTTAGCTACAATGTGTCTCGGAATGAGGTTTGTTTAGATATATCAATGGAAAAATCTTTAGTATGTTTTTACATACCACAGGCTATCCTGATGTGATATTATATTATATTATATATTATTTCTTTTATACTAAAAGTTAATTTTTTAATCAATTTAATGTTATGTTTTTAATCAACCAGAAAAATCTAACCTTCAATAAATATTATCTGCTTCTTACAATTTGACTATAATCAGGAGTAAATAATTAATTGAACATTCTTTTGAATATTTTCAAATACAATTTAAATAATAATAGTCTGTATTGATTGAGTTGTGTTCCTATAGGCAGTTGTCATACAAGCTAAAACTTCAAAACTAATCATGAAAAGAGAGAATTCTGTTCAAGTTTCTGTTGATAATATTTTATCAAGAAAGTTAATTTATAAAATAGTGGACATTTATGTAATAAAAAACTGAATGGTTAAACATTTAATTTTAATTTGTCATGTTATAATACATTCAACAGAGATTAATAAGAGAGAGAAAGTGTGAACTGAGATATCACATTTTTCAATAAGACTATATCTTCTATACATTTTAAGAGGGAGTTTATTTAAATAATACTTTTTCTTAAGCAAGATTCAAGTTTAGTTTTTCACTCCCTATTTATTCTTTCTTCTTGAATGATCTTTTACATTTACTTCTAACAACTCTCTATTTGGTTTGTGTAAATCGAAACTTGTTAGAATTGTTCATTGTTTAGTGTAAGTGCTGACATTAGAATTTGATAATTTGAATATATCTTTATCTTTTAATCAGCTTGAATTTGTGGTATTTATTTGTCTGTAATTCTACTTATTTTGTGTGTGATAGTGATAGTGATATCTAATGATGTGGAAAGTTTTTTTCATGGAGCACCTTATGATTAATATAGATATAGATAATATAATAGATAATATACAATGAATTATGAAAAAAGACTTGTTATGCGAAAAAACTGAATATCTTTTATTTGAATTTCAAAGTGTCAGGAAGGTATAATGTTTCTTGTTTTTTGTCTGTTTGAGTAAAAATATGTGTGTATGACCAGTATGCTTTACTGTTTTATTGTCCTCTTCTTAGCTCTCCGATCAACGCCATCCAAGGTCCAAAAAAGTAAAGAAACGAGAGAGGAATGACGAGATTACTGGTATGTCTACTCCTTTCAATAGATTTTGATATCAATCATAATAATTCCAATAATTGTACACAAGTTAAACATTTTCTGCAGGAAAGACAAATAGCTTCTCAAAAGTTTATGAACTAAAAGGAGATTTACACTAGGTGAATAATGGACATGTGAAATTGCTAGCAGATATTTAAGTTATTAATTTTTGCCGATTGTAAAAGTTGTTATTTTTTAAGAACCTTAAAAACACTTTGTGAAATGTGTGTCAGTAATTCGTACCCTGAACATGTTGTAAAAGAACAATTTCATAAATGCTGATGTTTTGATTTCTAGGTATAAATGATGATCTGGATGTGACGTTCATTGATAGTGAAGCTTATTCCAACTTTTTCAGGTATTAACAAACAGATATAATCGAACGGTCATGTTCTCTTGAATAATTGGATATGTTTCTTCTATGTAAACTTACGTTATTTAACATTATTATAAATTCGAATAAATTTTATTGTTTATATGTAATAGATCAGAAGCTATTTTTTGTTTGTTCTTATAGCTCTTATAAACTATATGAAGAAATTAACGAAAATAAATATGATAAAGAGTTTCAGAATATGCATTTTAAATTACCAGAGGTAACACAACAGTTTTATTATCATATCAAATTTATTATCATATTATCATATCATACCTCTGCAATTTTATTTTTCTCTTCTATTAGGCAATTCACTCCATCGACTTCAAGAGGATGGAGAGATGTCATACAGTCTCTGATATAACACCCAACAGAAAAGGATTGTTCGCATCCTCTTTTATTCCACCTGGAGTTTGTGTCATAGAATATAAAGGAACCTTATTATCAAAACAGAAATTTGAGACCCTGAATCCCATGCTAAATAAATGCTGTCCATATGTAGCTAGTTACAACAAAATTGATACCCTGCCGTTGGTCGTTGATGCGCGTGTGTATGGTAATGATGCTCGATTTGTGAGAAGATCATGTACACCGAATGCTGATGTATGTATATTATATGGATGTTACATTTATGTGTTAACCACTCATTTGTGAGGCCTATAAATCACTTATAAGATATTTTAACATAGTTGTTAATGCAATTAAATGAGGTGTTCCCATTTTTTCTGTAGTTGAGACATATTACATCAAGTGGATCGCTACATATTATGATGATCAGTTGCCATGACATTGTTAAAGACTCGGAGATCACTATACCATTTGACTACCCAATAGAGAGTTACAAAGGTTACATTGAGTGTGCTTGTGGTGATGAATTGTGCACTGTTCAACAGCATAATAATGAATGGAAAAAAAATTCCATTACCGAGAATGATGTTTCGCTTATCCAAATTATGAACACTGATTCACTGACAATGAATAAAACTGAAAACGAGACAATGGTGGAAAGTGAAAGTGAATTGAATAGTCTAGAAAGTAAACATGAAAAGCTTTCTCGAGAGGAACGAAAGCTTCAAGCAGTGATTAAACAATTTGAGAAGCTAGAGAAGAGGAAGATTAAAGAACCAAAAACTCCTGGTAACAGGTAAGTAAGTTGGTTGTTTTTTTTTTTTGAGGGGGTTAACAAATTCAACAAACAACCCCTGGCAAATGTTTTGGTAAACATCTCGGTTGCTGCAGAAGTTTTTCAAGGTTTTAATAGAGCAGAGTGTATTGGAAATTTTCAACAAAGTATAGATTTAAAACAAAGTAAAACAAAAGTAAAAGTGAAAATTGTATCAGTATATAATTCATGTAACTCGGCATATAAGTAACTGACAGTTTTCGCTTTCAATATGACATAATTATTTTTCCCCAAGGGTCAGTCTTTACTTTGATTATACAGGAGTGGAATTGTGACAGGTGTGTTACAGTTTCTCATCATCTGTTACACAGTACTTACTTAAATTTACCGGGGTGTATATTGTAGTATAACATGTAATTTCTATTTCCAATTTATTGTTTATATTTATGTTAGATTAAGTACAGAAGAGAATATATCATTGGGTAATGGAACAGTGACAAAACCTCTCCTTATCAAGTAAGTTATCAATATGACAGTGACCAGTGTTTTAGGTAGGATATCAAAGGTCGCATTGTGGCCAAGTTCGCATCAAAGATTCCCCAAAAAAGCCTCTCGGCAAGGAAATTATTGAGGTGGGGACTGAAACCAGAGTAGCGGCCTCCCTGCTAGAACACTGGTGTGGAAAAGTGAATCTTTGACATACATGAAACTCAAACATGTTCTTTGATATGTTAATGTAAATTTTATATCTTTTCTAAGGAAAATATCTGGGAGCAAACGAAAGATGAGTTTTAGTGGCAAAAGGTTCGTATACCTTCCTCTTTTTATACTGTGTTTTTTAATAATTTGTTGAATAAATCAGTTTGTTGTTTTAGACGTACGCGACAGTCAAGTTGCTCATCTGAACCAGTATCACCGATTGAAAATGAAAGCAACGGAGTGTCATCTACTCCCACAACTCCATTGAGTAGCTCTCATCCACAGACACTTTTTGACCCACATGTCGTCGCAAAAATAAGAGGCAGGCGTGAAAAGGTTAGATGTGCATTTTTTTAAATAAAACAGTTTTTTGAGGTCAAAAATCTTTTGATATAATCAACAGGACCGAAATGTTGTACAAAAGGCCTTTTTATACTGTTGAAAGTTACAGCAGTCAATACTACCTAGGAGGATAGAAAGAGAAGGAGACGAAACTCTTTTGATTCTATTGAAATAAGGCTCGTTACGATAGCTGGTGGCATAACAAAACTGAATTTTAAAATTAGCAGTTAATTACATAAATTATTTTGAACAGCATATGTATTCAGTCTGATTTGCTCTTCTTAACAATAACTGCTGCATATTGATTGGTTTTCCAAATTCTCATAACATAATTAAAAATCAATGAAAAAAAGTAAACATTCTACATATTTACCGTGCTTTTAGTAGGAATTTTATTTCCAAATTGTTAATTTTCAATATTCATCAACTGCAAGGATGTTTTTCTACACTGTTTTTATAAGCATACACTTCAGGATTGTGAGGCTGAAATTCTGATATTTTCAAGCATAAAGGGAAAGTTGGGTTTTCAAGACAATTTTCTTTGGTTAACATTTCCTTCAAAATGTAAAAACATATACAAGGAAAAACTGTGAAGGTGTAAGAAATTCTGAGAGAATCATGAGAGAATCTTATGCATTGTCATTATGCCTTCTCTAAAAAGCTTTAGCATAACTGAGGCTCAAAAATTTTTGACGTGGTCATAAGAAAAAAGTGAAATTCCCCAGTTGGTTTATTTTTTCCAGTTTCTTTTTCTATTAAAGTTTGTTCCATTTAATTTATTCATGGAAGATCAGAAATTCAGTTTGGAAAACAAAACAACAACATTCATATATTCACAAGCATCAGGTTAAATTACCTGTGAAAAAAATTGTGCTACGTGAACAAAGTAAACTGATCCCAAATGAATGTTAATCTTTCAATTTATACTAATTGTTATCAAGTCAATATCTTGATATCGTTCATGCATCAACTTTTTGGTACACAACAAATGAGATCTATTATGCATATCACACAAGTCCCACATCTGTTACTGATTTTTCTAAATAAATACTTTCAATAATTATGCACATATTCTGCTGTGATATATTCTACCATCATTATCCCCTATCAACATTGTTGAGTCAATAAATTGTTTGGATCTTATAGCAACAGCATAATCATGTTTTGAGATTCAGGTAATCTTTGTCATGAACAACTATATTCCACCACAAGTTTGACAAAAGTAACCAAGGATTTAACATGATCCTTTTAATTAATCTTTTTACAATGTTCACAAATTAAAAAAAGTATATAGCCATAGCAGACATTTTCGATGGTTCACAAAATAATCTATAACTAAGGGAACCCTGCATGTCCAAAGCTCAAATTTCGTCAAATGTAACATTGAAGTATGCTTGTATACATATCTTTCAGACTTTTATCAGACCAAAGTATTTCTTTGAATTTTTTGTGATCAGTTTGAGTCTTTCCTCTCAGTGCAACTGATCTAAAAAAATCTCGTTTCTCCATAAATAATTCGCGCTATTTCCGAAGCACAGAACAAGTTTAACACCCATATCCAGATCATTTTCAATAAGTTTATTCTCAAATTTTACTGAATAATGTGGCATAAATAAAGATAAAATTCTCATGAAGGTTATACGAGAAAATAGTTAATCAAACCGCGCAGAAAAAAACTGTCGTGGGGTTCTTTCAATTTTAATTCAATGGAAAATTTGAATAGAATTGAAAAGCCTTTCAATTCGAGTTTCTTCTCTTCTCTTTCTATCCTACTAGATACTACATAACAACCTTATCCGGTATGTGACAGCGCTGTAGTGTTATATACCTGTGTATTCAAAAAATAATGGATAGTATGTTTTTTTTTCAGGAACCCTTGACTCTGTCCTTACCTATTCATCGCAAATTGAAGCACGAAACTTCCCTGACGAGCCCAACTCCACCCAGTACCCCTGTTCACCATCTTAGTCCATCCAAAGCGTTAAACGAGTCATCAACGTTCGCCTTGTCATTAGACACTCAAAGTTTACTTGAATCAACACCATTGAAACGCGGGTTTGGAAATGGTTTATTACAGATCGCTACGATTACGCCATCATCCATGTCTGTTTGCTCATCTCATGGGTTATCAACTGCTGAAGAAAAGATGGGCGACCTCACAACAAGATTGGGCGATATTCAACCATTCTCCCCTATAAAGGAATCTCGGACACAGCGCAAATATTACGGTTCCTTAAAAAAAGTAAGACATTTTCATAGTCATTTTTTGTTTGTTAGTTCGGTTAATGAACGTTAATTTTATTTGAAATTCTACATGGTACAAACAAGCTGGTGCTTCTTGAAATGCTGTAGGATTACTAGTTTTCTTTGTAACATAAGTATCGCGGGGTTTTAATGAACTATATATTAGGGCACATTTTTATTGTGATTAATGGATTTGTTTACATATAGTCACCATCGTCAATCATTATTTTACTATATATTATATTAAAGGCATTAAACGATTATAAGTATCTCAAAAAAATGATGACTCGACAATTAGGTGCCCAAATAAGAAGAAAATGTGACCATTGTAAATGTAGGTGCCCATATAAGATAAAAATGTAACCGTTCGTGATCCCTGTCAGTGGCTGCTGAGTCAGCAGAGTACTGACAGTCTCTGCTTATATACTCATTTATTTCCTTTAATTTTTCTGATTTTAATAGTATATATATTTCGCTTTTTTCTGTCAACAGCATTGGTTAAATAAACATTCTAAGAAGAAGACTTGTTCATTGAAAGAACAATTTAATGGCTCCTCTGCACAGCTTTCGATTGCGGCATTAATAGCTTCGTTAAGTCAACAGCAGCACTTGCAAAACATATCAGCATTGAGTCCAGCTACAGTCTTCAAAAGACCACAAAGTAAGCTTGTTAGTCTTGTGAATTTTCTACTGCAGTTTATCTGACCTGAATATCTATCTACATCCATTTTCACTCTTTCTTCTTTTTGACCAACTTTTGACATCTTTTCTTTGAACGGTTACTTGTTTCAGGTTTTATTCCAATAAAAAAGAGACATCTTCAAAACATGATAAAATCTGTAAATAGTTACAAAGGTAACAAACAACCTGTCGACTTGTACCCATCACAAAATGATATTTGTCGTACAAATTCAACGCAGGCAGTAAAAAATTCAAATGTTGAACTGAAAACCGAAAATTCTCAATCTATTATCGATAATTCGTTATCTTCAGTTTGTGACATCAAAAGTAGTAACACATCAAAGAGTAATGAGACATTTATAAAGGAAATTCATGAAAATCCATTCAAGAATCCGAGTCCAACAACGAAGGAACCGCAAATTCTTCAGATGTCCAAAGATGAACAATACTCTCACCAAGAAAATGTGTCTTCTATACAGACTACTGATAGAATGGAGGAGAGGAAGAACTGCGATGAAACATGTCACACACCAAATATTAAAAGTGTTTTGAAGAGATCATATGTTAAAAACAAGCATGGTAGTGTCACGAATGAACCTGAAGTAAAACAAGCTCGTACAGACTCTTCCGATGAATCCAGTTCTGATACAGGAGGTTTAAAAATAGTGATATCCGAAGCTTCCCCTATAAAACTTCCTTTTAAATCGTCTTCCACTTTGCACGAGGTTACCGCAAAGGTTGAAAATACCACAATAGATGTACCTAAACAACAGGCTACAGTTAGTAGTGTAACAGACATTTCAAATACATGCCATTCGAGAAGTGTTCCGACGTCACCGAGAAGCAGTGTTGATAGTAATGCAGACAGCGAACATTCAGTTAATACTACTGTTGATGACCATTCAAGTAGTGGAAAGAAAAAGGTAAGTACTTTATTTGTTGTTGTTGTTGTTATTATTATTATTGTTTTTGTTGTCTTTTTAATCTAACTTTTCGTTTTACACTTTTAGTTGTCGTTCAAAGAATATCGGAATCGACGAAATCAACGTAATGTTAACAATACATCACAACATTCGACGAACAATGACGAGTCGTTGTCTTCCAACACGACCATTTCTAACGTGAAAGCCAACCAACCGGCCATAAGCAACGCTGAAGATTTGTTACTACCAAGGACTTTATCTTTACGAGAAACTGAAATCAATGCTAAAATTAAACTTCCCGAATATTCACGTGCCCAACTTAAACTGCCCGAATATTCACGTACCCAAACTAAACCCGAGCCGATTAACGGAGTTGGAAAACTTGATTCGATAAAGAGAAATTCATATGAGAGAACGGTATCCGTGAGCAGTAATAACAGTGTGTTCGAACCTGTTAGTCCTGGCAATGAGTCGACATCCGGAAGCCCATCTCAAGATGATACAGGTAGAGAAGTGCTAGCTTTGTTACTATTCTAACATGACACATTTTCGTGTTTTTTTAACATTCAGTGATTGTGTACAACCTCGTAAGTTACTCTTCTTGTTTCAAAATGGTTCTATCTTTATAATTAATAACATTTTCCTCTTCAAAAGGGGGGTGATTTTCATGTGAGTGGAGCTCTCATTCCATATAGGGAGCGCAATCGATAAGCAAGTGCTCTTTCGAGAAAATGCTAAAAAGTTTTAATTTTTAACTTTTAGAAAAAGTTTTATCATTACTAAATTGTATGTCAAATTGATTATGTCAATAATAATCTGAGGTGCAATTCCAAATAATTATTTTTTTTGACAGCATTCAATAATATTCATACTGAAATAACGAAGAGTCAGCTCAATATTCCCGATGATATCCCGAAACACCAGTTAGGGGAAAAAACGAATCCGTCTGGTCCTGGTGAGTTTTTTAAAAAACTAAATTCGTTACTCCGTACGTTCAAGCACATGCTATGATTCCTTTTTTAATTCGGTTTTTTTTTTGTTTTTTTTTTTTTGTTGTTGTTGTTTTTTTCAGGCCTCCTGCAACTTTTATCAGCACAAAAATATCCGCATTTAGCCTCTATCACAAACACGCAAAGCATAGTTAACAGTACACAGTCAATACAAACGCAGGCTAGTGGCGGTTCATTTCGTCATCAACTTCCCAGTGAGTGTAAGTTGCATATCGCTTACTCTGACCAGAGTGTGCTTAGGGAAAACAACAAAGACTGATTACTGATTACTTCAAACCTTTCTGTCCCTACAACGGGACCAAGAAAGTGTCCGTTTTTTTGTCCGTATTGTATCAAATTCCACGTTTTGCATTTTTGTATTTGTTTAGATCGAAGTAATGACACTGTTGATAATGATGACGACACGTCTAGCACACATTCCAGCGTTTCATCAACGTCCTATGGAAGTATATCGGATGTTAATCATGATCGTTCTTCTTTCATCAATCATCGAACGTCGTACGCAAGAGAATATGGATCACGTGATCACACATTTTATCACAGTCAGCCGGTAAGATATTTTTTGCACTAATATTATTAGTAGTATTATTAGTAGTATTAGTATTCTTATTATTAATGTTTACTCAGGATAGCCTCATCAGTTCTGATAGAACTGTTATCAATGAGGGTCCTGTGTAGGAGGTCATGGAGCATTTAAAGTCCCCATTTGGGGTACGGAAGCGGCAAGTATGCTTCAACCTCTCAACCCCTTAGAAATCCAGCTAAGTGCTAAGCTGAGTGAGTCGATTCACACTGTTGTAGTCGTTGGCATTACTCGGCAAGGATTTGAACCCTGACTTCCCGCACTGGAGGCCACCAGTCAGTTTTTGTCTGTTTTGTGTGCAGTTCGGATTATCAGATTGTTCCAGATTTCAAAATTAAGCTTTTCAAATTTCTTGAATTTTTACACAGCCTCAGTTTTTCCAACCTAGGCTTGTTTTTTTTAAATGGATTATTGTTATTGATGTGATAAATAACTTTCCCGATTTATTCTTTAAACGTTGTGTTTGACCGAGTGTACCGTTTAAACAGAAATTACCTTATCATTTTTAGATTGTTCATTGTTCTTCTTTAAGGTTTCGACTAACTTCAGTCCTCATCAACCGTACTATTCGCCCTTTAGTCAACATATGCATCCGACCAACTCTCGCCCAGCCAACAATCAAAGGAATATGGTATTCAATAGTTATCAGCAGCCATCGAGACATAGACAGAATAATCGCACATATCCACCTTTTCAATAATTTTTTAAGTATGTTCCAATGTGAAGAGAGATGTACGAGATCTTACCAGCTGCTGTTCAAACCTTAATGTTTTACATAATATGAAAACTTTCCTGTGATTTAAGGTTCCATTATCTTCCATGCACTTCAGTGAAATTATCCGAAATGTTCTTTTTATACACGTTTGACAATTTTATATTTAACTTGCGTCTATCAGCCCCTTTTTTGAATGGGTACATTTTGGGCTCCTTCGTTTCTTTGTTCTCCTTCGCAGATAATAAAATTTAAATGATTGAGATTTCCTCCTGCACGCACCCAACAGAAAGCGGTTGCGATACCATACACCTATGTTCTAGTAGGCATTAAGAATTGCTCCAAGAACGACAGGTCAAGGTTCAATTGTATGGTCACACGTTCCTACAACGGGTGACAGTGTAAATATGATTTTATTCTTTCGGTAATGGACTTATTGTGACATATACGTTCATTATATTTGGGGAATACATATGTATATAAGCTCCTGATTTCGTGTTTGCTCAATTCCTCAGGAATCCATTAGAAAAATATAACTCCATTTTGTGTTGTGTTTTTCTTATTGTTTGCCAGTCTCAATTTGAGAATAGTTGAATTTTTTCTGGCCGATTCGTGGAAGTTTTTATAAATAAGGAAAAAAAATACGTTTTTTAAATAAGCGGAATATACTAGTCACCGGACTGAATAATAGAGTCGAAGTTAGATAGTAAGTAAGTAAAGCATTTATTTGGAAATCATTAATAAATAATGAATTACAAGAAGAAATAGTTCGTAAAGAAAAAATCTCATTTATCAGGAAGAGTCCAGGAGACCTAAACTTTATCGTTGTAAGACATCAAGAAACAAATACAAACCACAGACGCAACATATAGATAAAAACACGCATAATACACAAGAACTGAAGAGGCTATCTTTAATAAAAAAGGTCTTGCACAACATCTTTTCGTTTTTACTTAAAGGGACTACGACATGAGTCGTGTTTGTTGGTGCTGTACCATAAATGTTAAGATCACGGTGATTCGTGTCGTAGCCCCTTTAACATATTCAATGTGAGATTAGTTAGCGTGTCTTTACAACAAAACATGAAATCAAACATCTTACCAAAGAAAGGAATGCTTATGAGGAGTGTGTTAAGCTAACAAGATGCGATCGTTCAACTTTTTGGTTGAAAGTCCCTTGAAAGAAGACGTAACTGTTTTCCCAGACAGGAATTTTTCTCCGCAAACTACTGATAATATCCCATCTTCAGGCCAGGATCTCAAAAAAGCATTCGACACCGTGTTGATAACAACATTTGATTGAAAAAGTTATGGCATTCGTGGTATTTCCCTTTCTTGGTTCAAATCCTTTTTATCGTCCCGCTCTCGATGTGTTTCTGTTTCTAAAACTTCGTCTAATTCTCGTCTTGGTGTACCTCAAGGTCTGTCTTAGGTCCTTTTTTTCTTTTTAGTTATATATCAATGATCTGCGCAATGCCATATATTATTCTACTGTCAATCTCTTTGCGGATAATACTTATATTTTACACTTCTCTAAAATCTCTAAAATTATTAACAAAAAAAAGTTAACATCGATCTTAAATGCTTGTCTCAATGGTTAAATGCTAACAAAATCCCTTTGAACGCTTTCAAAACTGAAAATATTATTTTTCGCCACCAGACTCAAGATTAATGGACACACACATTTCCCTAGTCCTTTTGTAAAATATCTTGGTGTCGATTTGGATGAGTCCCATTGGAATTTTTTTGCCAAAAAATTAAGACTTTAATTCGTCGTTATATCAATAAACCTATACTTGTTTCATTGTACTACTCATAATTTCATTCTCATATGTCATATGCATGTCAGGTCTGGGTCAAAGGTCCCCTGTTCACACTCATAAATGGATAGATAGTTTATTTTCCACTTTACTACTGTTACAACCGCTGATGACATATATAATTCTGACGTGTACTTGTTAAAATAAGATAACTGTTTAAATACAGTTGACTCTCTCTCTAATTCGAATCCCCGTAATTCGAATATTTCTATAATTCGAACAATTTCAAAGTCACCGTGAAATTTTCTTAGGAAACCCATATAATTTACTTTCCGTAATTCGAATCTCTGTAATTCGAAAACCTCTATAATTCGAACAAATTTTCAGGTCCCTACGGCAAAATTCTCTCTGTTATTCGAATTTTCGAAGTGTAAACTAGCTGTTATCACTTTCGAATTTTCCTTTCGAATGTTTTGATTTTTTGATTGAATTTCCTTGACATATGGGGTGAACTGCTGATTGGAAAGTGGCAAAAAGACTGCATAAAGAACAAAAGTTGGAAATAGTACCGTTAGTACTATGTATTGATACTTACGAAAAAGAAAAGAAAAACGAAGTTAAAACTCGAATTTTTTCGTAATTCACATCTCTGACTAATTTTTCTCATTTTTGTTTAAATCCGAATTTCTCTCTCTAATTCGAACTTTAAGTCCAGAGAATCGAATTAGAGAGACTTTCTATAATTCGAATCTTTCCTTTATTTCAACGAATTAGAGAGAGTCAACTGTAACTGTTTTGTAAGTACACTAAAGTTCTATAGTATCGTGTAGGTGTAGAGAAAGTTCGGGTAACTCGAAGAAGACTTTGAATAGTCTTGTCACCGAGAACCGACGATTGATATTCTATTTTCTTTCGAGCGATTTCAGTCGAGTGATAAGAGAAATTTTTTCTTCTTATTATTATTATTTTTCATAGATAAAATTAAAAATACGAATCAATTTCATTTTAATTTTCAATCTTATCTTTGACTTTATTCATAAAAACGGCAAAAGAGTCTATTTCAGTACTCTCTAAAAGTAGATAGAGGTGTAGTTTTGTTCCATAGGTGTGGTGTGTCGTATCTTAGGACTACAAAAGATAGCCCTTCGCATTTTAACTTTCTCAGATTATAACGCGATCATTTCCTTTATACCGTGGCGGATTTGGACAAAATGGTTTATTTTATAATCTACGTTCGGCCGAACGTTTAGAAGCAGTTTCGATTATTTGCTCAAATCTGGTCCGCAGAATCGTGGCTAGAAATATTCGGCCGAATATTTTCACAAACTTTTTCACTCAAATGTTCGACCGAATGTTTAGATATTCGGCTATGTTCCATATAATATTTGTGTTCATTTTAAAGACCAGAAATGTTTATAGATTATAAAATAAACCATTTTGTCCAAATCCGCTACGGTAGACTTTGTCAAATTTTTTAATATTTTATTTACTTATAGAGTTATTAATTTTATAACTTGTCCTAACCTTAATGGAACTTTTAAATTCACATTTTCAGCAAACAACCGAATATCTAATAGAATGCAGCATGGTATATTGAACTTCCCTCGTATATTTACTGTGTCCTTATGGTACGTATTCACTTCGCTACCCAATGCACAGCTTCTTGGAATGAACTTCAACGTTATTATCTTACTGTGACATTTCATCTCATTCATTTTACCCTCTGAAATCTTTAAACTACCTCCTCTCATTTCACAGCGAATTTAATATATGAATACCTTTTTTTAGTATTGTGTTTTAAATAAATGTATGTTATATTTATTGTGTATTTGCTTGTAATTGGGTTAAATATGGGGGCCGCTTTCCTAATTAGATATTTATTAACTATTGGTGGTCTCCTTCTGTTATTGGTGAAATAAATACTTACTTACATCTTGTTATTTAGTGACTAAATTAAATTTTCCCCCGATTTTTTCCCAGGTGTAAGGTACTTATTAAATAAGACTATTTTGGATGGTTTAGAATGCTTTTCCACTTATTCTTTTATGAAAAGGTTGAGCATTCATCCATTTATCAATTAAGCATCTAATGTGAACCTCGCCGCCGTCCGTATATCGAAAAGGCAAGAGACACTGGGTTCGAGGTTGCACCTGATGTTACCAGCAGGCTCTATGGTAACGTAATGCAAACTTGTTATTTTTAAAAAATTAACGGCCACAAACGATACCTACTTAGACTATTTCGATGTTATTTTGGTCAATGCAATCATAGTCGGTTATAAAAAACTATTCAAGTTAAAGGCCCTGTTACACGGTTACATATTCACGTTAAATTTCGCTGGCGCCACCTTCTGATAAGATGCCGCCGAATCTTATAAGATACCGGCAAACTAATTTTTTGTTAAGCTAATAAGTTCTCGTAATTAATAATCAACTTATTTTTCAGATGAAGAGTAAGTCACAACATCCATACTACAGGGAGCGAAGTTACACGAAGAATTTAAGCGAGAATCGTTTGTTAAACTTGACGAAGAAGAGATCTGGGTTGAATGAGTAATCTGTGAATTTTTCAAATATTTCTGCATTCTCAAGAGATATATACTATTAAGTTTGGGTTTCCTGTACCTTGAACAAACTTGAAAATTATTGGAAATTATTAGAACAGGGAAAAGATTTTGCAGGTGAATTATAGCGAAAATGGTTCATAAACAAATTCGTTAATAAAATTTGAACCACCTAGAGTTTCTATCGGCTGTTTGTGATGTTTTATTTCATGTATATTAGTATTTCTCTTATTACAAAAGAGTAAAGATTCTTTAATGTCTCTGAAGAACATTTTAATAAATAAAGAGAATAAGTCATGTTTGATTTTGCATTGTTTGTATATACACGTGACAGAGTCTAGCCAATAAAATCGTAGAATGATATTCAACTGTCGTTGAATGGTAAATTTTATAAAATCATGACTTACTATCGTTATATCTAACTGCCATTTCTGTACAAAAACGTGTATAAAGAAAATGTTTTTGGTATCTCATACGTAGGGTTTAAATTTTCATAGTTTTGTGAAGTCTTTGATATAAATTTAATAGCATAATTCATGGCTGAATTGTTTATATTTTACGCCTGTAATTTGTTATTCGTGTATCAAACCCTAGGATTTATTTGAAGTATAATTTCAAAACCTCGGGTCATGAAACATTAAAACTATGCATTATAAAACTGCTGGTAATTTCATTTTTATTTTGTAGTATATTATTCCTGAATTGGTTTTGATAGATGAATCATTAAGGTTCATTGCTTATTAACTACTTTGTCTTTTTCGTTTCCATTTTCTGTTTGGATGCGATGTGTAGAGCATTTTGGTTTGTCACGCACACAACACGTTTAAAACGTTTACCATTTGTATCCAAGACGGAATTCGTGAGTAACATTTTTATTTTGATAATTGTATCAGATATTTTATTCTTCTTTATAGCGAGATGGTACACATAAAGCGCATCGAAACCTTTCAAACGCCATCCAGAAATGGGATTGTTATTATATTGTTATTTCTTGGACAATTTTTGTGTGCATCATTGGAAAATGATGTTAAAACTTTTCATGAATATGAAGTAGCAGATCTTGGCGAAATTATACCAGGATGGACTTATTACAGTAAAAATGAAGAAAAATCACCACACTCAAAATTTTCTGTTACGCAGCAGCACTTCTTAAGGTTCAGTAAAAAAAGTGTATGTGAAGAAAATCGCCTATTGTTTATAGATACTCTAGTAATATTAGAGGAAAGTATATATTTTAAAGGTCACTTCCGTCTGAAGCCAAAGTTAGGTAAATGTTTTGGTGATAATGAACTCCAAAGTTATAAAGTTACTCCTGGAACATACGAGTTATACCTTCCATTATTACAGAAGAGGACTACAACTCTATCTATCAGTCGTCAGATGTTCCCTAAGAATTTTTATTTGTCATCGATACATTGTGAGAATGTTCCACAAGCATCTCTTATTTCTATAAATAAGGACAGAAAATTAAGGATTGATGGAAAGTTGATGAAAGGTCTATTTCGAAATGAACTTCATTGCATTGTTTATGGAAAAAGTATTGCTGGCGAGAAAGAAAAAAGAATGTTAATTGTGCAGTTTCCTCCTATTGTGCAAGTGCTATCCAGACATCGAAGATCATCAGCAATTTCATTTGAAAAAGATATGTTCTATGTGAAAGTCAATGAAAGTGCAAGTGTTGGTAGTACAATACTAAAATTGAAGGCATCGGGAGGCTCTGGTTCGTATTTGTATTCTAAGAATGCTGATTCAAAAACTGATCGCTTGTTTTCTTTAAATGCCAAAAGTGGTGAACTTCAAATTCTCAACCAATTAAATAGAGAAGATGGTGCTACAAGATTTACAATTGATATCGCTGCAAAAGATAAGGCTAATAACGATCTAATAGCACGGACATCCGTTCAAATAACAATACTAGACATGAATGATAATCGACCCATATTTGAGAAGTTAAAGTACGAAGCTGATGTAATAGAGGAGCAATCAGGTAGGTACATCACAAGTGTAAAGGCAGTTGATGCAGATGAAGGGAAAAACCAACATATTGTGTACTCAATTGTGAAAAGTTCAGTTGATGAATTTTGCCCATTCAAAATAGTTCCAGATACTGGTGTGATTTCTAGCACAGAGCCTCTAGATCGTGAAAAAATGCAATACTATGTTATAACTGTTAAAGCACAAGATGGAGGTGAACCACCACTCTCATCCACTGTTTTAGTTAATATCTCCTTGATTGATATAAACGACAATGACCCAGAATTTGAGAAAGCAAAATACCAGGTTACTATTTTTGAAAACACAACTGTTGGCTCTGTAATTGTTACAGTGGTAGCTCATGATGAAGATTCAGGCTCAAATGGTGAAATTCGTTATCAGCCGTTAGATGAACGTGCTTTTACCATCAATAGTAGAACTGGTGAAATAAGTCTCACTGAAGAATTGGATTATGATCGATATCAGCTATCATTTGTTTTCACTGTGGTGGCTTTTGATGATGGTTCACCTCCTGGTCATTCAAACACACAAGTTAAGGTATGTGTTTACTTACATGATAAACTTGTGATTCCTTAAACAATACGAATTGATCTTAACAACTCATGTTGTGTCACCAAAGGTAGCAAGGGATATGATAATACCATGAGCAAGTGAAAAAAATACAAAAAAGTCTAGTCTCTTAGTCAATTGTCAAATGATTTTGTATTTCATAATTTTATCCTTACACTTCTTCTAGGTGTTGGTTGAGGATGTTAATGATAATGCTCCGCGTTTCACACGAGAGGTATTCAAACCTTCTCGAGATATTTCTGAAACCACTCGTGTTGGTGAAATCATATTTAAACTTAGTGCAAGAGATCGTGATTCTGGAGTGTTTGGTCAAATAACATACAAATTGGGTGATTCCATACCTAGTAACTTTCCATTCTCTTTGGATTCCTCAAGTGGTGAGATAAAGTTGATCAAAAAGTTAGATTATGAAATTCAAAGGGAATACAAGTTTCAAGTGATTGTTAGTGATGGCGGATCACCTCCGAAAACTGATACTGCTCAGGTTGATTTCAAAGTTGGGAATGTAAACGATAACCCGCCACAGTTTGTAGAATCCACATACAGGTTGGATATTTCCGAAGATACACGAAAAGGGGCTCCAATTTTGACAGTGACTGCAAAGGATCCTGACCAATTGAGCTCAGATAATTTTGGGTACTCCATTGTTGAAGGTGATCCAAGTGGCTGTTTTAATATAGATGCATTTTCAGGGACCATCCAGTTAAGGAATTGCAAATTAGATTATAAAGACAAAAAACAGTTCAAATTAAAGTTGAAAGTTGTGGATGAAGATGAAAAAGCTGGCTTTGCCTGGTTGATAATCAATATATTTGATGCAAATAACAACGCGCCAAAGTAGGTATTTCTGTTTTAAGCAGTAATGGTGTTTAGAATATTCAGGGGTGCATACCTTATGATTCAACTTTAAACCCTAAAAGACACTCCATTACAACTTTAAACCTTAAATGACACTTCATCACAGACACTCCATCTTTTTGTTGTTTTCCCTAGGTTTGCTAGTACTGTCAACACACTTTCAGTATATGAAAACGCTCTTGTTGGTTTTTCAATTGGTAAAGTTACAGCTACTGACGATGACAGTGGAGAGAATGCAAGGATTACGTATTCACTCCAGGTTCCTGATGAGATGTTTTATTTGAACAGTACTACAGGTAAAAAATTTTCAATCCTTGTTAAATTTGTGTTTTTTTTATTTCTTCTTTTTTGAAACTAAGAGGTGGAAAGACACGACTTTTCATTGACAAGTCAATAATGAAAGAATTTTAAACTGATTTTCCTCTAACCAGAATACTGTAAAATCACAGATTATAAAGTTTCAAATTTGATGGGCTCATAACCAGGGCCTTATAACCAGGATTTTACAGAATTAACCAGGATTTTACAGAATTCCACTTGTAATGGCTTTTGTTTTTAAATAAATTCTGCTAAAAGCAAAAGCGTAAAAGTAGGATCAAGTTCAGCTTTTCCAAGCAAATGGCTCAATTAGTGATCACATGGAGAAAGCAATAGGCTCTCTGTGCTGAATATTCCGTCTAGTGGAAAACTGGCTTACTTTAAGCAGGACACTTCAAACCAGACTGATGTAACTTATGATTTTGGTTAATTTTGAAAAAACGCCCATTCCTTTCAAGTTGTTGATTAAATCAAGTGACAATCTGTTCCCCATATTTAACACATGAACTCTTTTGAGAATTGTTTCATAGAAGTTACTGTAATTCAAATAATTTTAGGGGACATAACAATAAAGAAAGCTCTTGATCGTGAAAAGAAACTTTCATATCAACTATCCATCAAAGCTCAAGATCACGGAAAACCTTATCCAAAATCAAGCACAACAATGGTGATTATAACAGTCCTTGATATCAATGATGAAAGACCAGAGTTTTTGCAGGTAATTAGTACTAGTAATAGTAAGGACCTTGAGGGGACTTTGGGATTAATATTCCAAGTTTCATTGCATTCCAAGATAAAGAAATAAACTCAATTTGGTGGAGTTTTGAGATGGCTGTTTTTTGTATATTCAACCTTATTTCTCTGTAACATATAGATTTTGTTTTCTTAGAAATTGTACACATTTAAAGTAAGCGAAGATGAAGATGTTGGTTATCTTGTTGGGACCGTGAAAGCTGTCGATAAAGACGATGGTCTCAATAAGGAGATAAGATATTCAATGCTAGGTAAGTACAACATGTTTCCTTATTTTGACATCATTCAATCATGAATTTGAATATTCAATGATGATTCATTTACTGTCATCAGTTTAAACAACCTAACGAACTGAATATAGCACATATATATATATATATATAAAGGCTGTTTTTATCACATTGATATCATATTAAACATTTCCTTTTATATATTGTTCTGTATTCCTTCTCTACTGTGCTTTTGTTTGAAATTTGTTTGAACATTTATATTGGAATTTATAGTAAACACAAAAGCAAATGAATTATTCAAAATTTTATCCATTGATTTTACCTAAATTAATGCATGTTGAGCTATTCAACAATTTATTATGATAAAATTTCAATATCTAAAAAAACTTTCAATAAATCCTGTTTTGCTATTCAGTTCTTATTTATGTGGTGTAGTTTGGAAATGAATCAACAAGAAATTGAACGGGTTTCATTATTGTTAATATATATCGTCATCGTCACAAGAAAAGTGAGAAAACACCAATACAAAGTCATTACTAATGGTTATTCCCCATTTGTTTTGGTGAATCTCCTTTTTGGAAACCATCCATCGACAGGAATTCTAAACTTTAACCCATCGTCATCATACCCAACTAAATGTCCATTTACCATACTTGCATGGGTTGGAAGGCATATTATCCGGAATTAAACATATTCCAATATAACGTATTTCCAATGTTTTGTAATACATCACTGGTGTGCTTCCTTGAACAAATTATGATATTTTTGATAAAAATGATTCATGTTCAACTGAGGAATAATCTTAAGCAGTGTATGCACAGGTCTCTCGTTGACACCAGTTCATATATGTAAGGCATATATTTTACTGAAGAGACTAACCTGTATAAAGATGAATAATAATAATATAGATAACATTTATTAGTAACATACGAATTTGTACGAAGTTTTCTATGTCTTACTTTTTAGGCCCTGGTACAGATGTTTTCTCTATCGCATATGACAGTGGTCACATTAAAACAAATCAGAAATTAGATCGTGAAAAGGTAGCGTCGTATCAACTGATTGTTGTCGCAACAGATCAAGGTGCCGTTCAACTCAATGGAACTGCTACAGTGTTCATTATCTTGGAGGATGTTCAAGATAGTGTCCCATACTTCATGCAAACAGAGTATAACTTCACTATTGACGAGAATGTTAATGCACAACTTGGTCAAGTGAAAGCATATCTGGCTGATACAAAGTTTCAAGATGAGATGACTTACAGTATTTTGGGCGATAATGACAGAATGTTTGGTATTGATCGCCGACGTGGCCTAATTCAAGTTACAAAGCCATTGGATTATGAAAAAAAGCATGAATACCACTTGAAAATAAGGGTCCGTACAAATGAGGGTTTCTCTAACACGACCAATATGAATATATATGTGAATGACTTAAATGACCACAGCCCTGAATTTAAAGACTTCTACATTTTTTTGAATATCATCAATGGGAAATTCAATCCAGTGTTTCAAATACCTGCCACAGATAAAGATGTTTCTAGTCAGTTAAAGTACAGCATATTGTCCGGGAATACACACAAATTTGTGAGTTTAAATGGGAACACTGGTAAACTGCATCTTCAGAAAAGCATTGTAAATACTGTAACGGAAGTCAAAATAAAATTTGAAGTGCGAGATAGCGATTTTACAGTAACTGCATTTGGCAGAATTTCAATATCTGAAGTTTCATCAGAAATGGTTAATAACAGTATATTTATTTTACTGAGTAATATAACCAGAGAATCATTCTTACAAGCTGATGTTTTGAAAAAATTCAAGTATGCCTTAGCACAAGCATTTAGCTGTGATTCTGGAAGAATATTTATACTAAGTATTGAGAAACATATACAATCAAGTGAAGTTGTTCCTATATTAGAAGTGGCAATAGCTGTGCGTGAACAGAGATCAGACAACTTTTTAACAGCAGGGAGCTTAAAGAACCTCTTGTATCTCAATCAAAAGGCTTTTATAAATTTGTTTGGAATAAAAATGGTATCTTTTGACTTTGGCAACGACATCTTCTGTGGTATAGAAAGTTGTGAAAATTTTGAGAATTGTTCAATGATGGTAGACTCTGAGGATGACGAAATTGAAGACAATACTATCAAATCACAATATGTTATATTCCGAGGTTTGAAAATCAACCAACAGCCAACCTGTGTGTGTAATGGTACACTTGGTTATCGAAATGGACCTAAACAAACAGAACGATGTATTGAAAAATATAGTCTTTGTTATCAGAACCCTTGTGGAGAGAATGGAAAATGTTTCAGTACAGATAATGGTTATGCTTGTGAATGTGAATCAGGCTATTCTGGTACAATTGATGTTTTCTTTTCCAAACTTCATTCTTGTTGACATTATCATGTTACCTAATCCTGATAATGTGTTCATTTTGTTTCAGGTAAAAATTGCAAAATCAAACGTTGTCAAAGTGAAGATGAACAAGACAGTGATTACTGCACAAAATATACCAGACATTTCGACCAAGATTCCTATTTGTGTTTAGATGGTTTAAAGCAACGTTGGAATTTAACTTTATCATTTGAATTTTCAACTTATGATGCAAATGCTGTGTTGTTGTACAACAGTCGATATAATGACGAAAAAGATTTCATTCGTTTACAAATTGTAAATGGCCAAGTGGAATTATCAGTATCATTAGGCAGTGTTCCAGGAGAAAGTAACAAAGTACACACAGTAAAAAGTTTTATCCCTGGAGGGGTGAACAATGGTGATTGGTTTATTGTGAAAACAGTTTATAACAGCAAGGTAATATTTTTTGTTCTAATTGTGTTCCTGCTAGATTGAACCTTTCAACATTTTAACCACAACTAAAGCACTTACTGGTTATGTCTTTATTATTGTACTTATGTCTGTTATTTATTGTTCTTCACAAGATGCTTAAAATTGCTGTTGGATCTGATTGTGATGTTGAAACAGCTCACATGATCAATCCTGAGGGAAAGCTAGATTATTGCAGCGCATCAAAAAAAATTGTTGACAAAATGAGGCAAGCAATTCTTAATTGTTGTATATGGTTCACAAGTTTTTGACTTGTAATCCATTCTTGTTTGATACTTATTTTCCTTTGTTGGTATTATTATGTTCTTGATATTTTTGTAATATATCACTACTACTTGAGAATCAGAGAGAAGGGATGTTCCATGCAGAATAGAATAACTATGTAAGATAACAATTTGAAAGGAATGGGTATGAATTCTTGCTTCAAAAATGTCTTTGTGACTTCTATACTTTTTTTAAAGTTCGCTGGATTTGACTTCTCCACTAAGTATTGGTGGTTTACGTGACATTGGTCGAGAATATGCCGTCTCTTCAACTCAATTTACTGGATGCATGCGGAATATTAAAATTGACCATGTTTTATTGGATTTAGCGAATCCAATAGAGAGCTATAATGTTAATAAAAAATGTCCAATGAAAGCTCGTAAAATTTGTGAATTGAAAAACCCCTGCGTTCAAGGTAAATGTTTAGAAGGGTTTGGAGAAGCAATCTGTGAGTGTCCTGATTCTCGAATTGGTCAATTTTGCCAAACAGGTGGGTTTTGTTCATATTCTTCATTACAATATATGGACCATAGTTCAGAGTTAGTTATCATAATCGTAAAACAAAATAAAATACAAAATGTTCTGCTTTGAATAAGCTGGCCCTGATAATAAGACTTTACAAAACAGCAACTTTATTAAAGATGCCTTTCAATATAGTTATCAGGGCACTGTTAGTTAACAGCTCGTTCATCCTCTAGAAAATATTACGGTTCTGTTTGTGCTTTATTTTTATTATTTATTCAGACATGATTTTTCCAGTGGAAACGCAGAAATACGTGATTTTTTCTTAAATTTTTTTTTCACTCTTCGGATTCCTGAAAAATTGAAGTGACCTTGAACATTATTGCAATATCACGTCTTTGGAAAGGCAAGGTGTGTAAAGTGTTTAATGATCTGACATAAGTAAATATTTGGTTATATTTATCTTAAAACATCAAAATGCTTAAAACAGGACCTGTTCTTATTTCTTTTTGTACTTCATTAACGTCTCTCGTTATTCATGATTTAAAATAAATAAAAGCACTCTTCATATTTTATCTTTGTTTAAAAAGTTGGAACCAGGTCTCAGAGATGCTGGAAATCGATTGGGACAAGGTTGTCCATAGATGCTGGAAAGTGACAATATGGCTTATTGAACATTTTTAGAAAAAATTGGGTTCTATATTTCAGTTCAATCTAGCTTTAAACATGTTTTTCAAAAAAGTAAAACAGGAGTTATTGTAATTAACAGGAAAAATGAACACTTTGGAAAATAGTGTTCATAATAAACTTTCATGTTTTATTATTATCATATTTCGTGACCATGCAACATTTAAGGATGAACGAACTATTAACTTAAAGCGACCTCATCATCAGTGCTTACAAAGATATTAATTGATATCTACATCATTATATTTATTTCTCATGTACTTTGTGTCAGTCAGATCCTCTGAATATTGCAGTGAGTGAAATCTCTACATGTACATTGACAATAATAAGGCACTGTTTACTTTAAGATATCTCCATGTCATCACCCTCTGTGCATTTCGCTAACAACAGTAAAGTTATGCTTGATCGGGTTAATGGAAATGGTATTTGGGAATTATCTTTAACACTGAAAACCACTGCATTGAATTCAATTGTTTTGGAAGACGAGATCAATGGTGTGAAAGGAAATTTACAGGTATGTTGATGTCTGTATATGTGTCATTTTTTGAGATACTTTAATCGTGATTACTATGACTGTGCTTACAAAACTGATACATAAGCAGAAATTTAACTAGAACTGACAACTTTCCATTTTGTTGTACATTTGGAAACGAATTATATCATTCTTGATGTCGAATAATCATTTGGTTTATTCCTTTTGGATTTCAATAACATCCAAAACATTCGGAAATTAAGTTACATACTACCCATTTCTTTTCACATTTGGAAACCATGGATTATTAAATGTTTTATGATGTATTTGGTTTCGATGTGGGTCATGTTTGTCAATGTGGGTCATGTTTGTTTAGATATTGGATGGTTATTTACGCTACTCCAGAGATTCATTAGTGTTAAAACTGCCATTGCTCTACATTTCTAATGGAAAATGGCATGATGTCAAGTTGAAATGGCAAAACAACGAGCTGATTTTGTCTTCTAAATATGGCAAAATTACCACCAAGCAACCTCTCAGCATTCAAGTGAAGTCGATATTTTTAACGAGTATTGGAGACAACACGGTGAATGGATTCCTTGGTTGTTTGAAAGGTCAGTCATTCAAATAGGATTTTCCTCAATGTTGATTTTTGTATATATTTTTCTTAATAATAGAATATTATCATAAATTTTTATACTGAGTCATAAATGCTACTTAGTCATAAATGCTACTCTGAGTAGATAAGATTGTTTTGCATCTTTCAGGTTTGAAATTTGGACCAAACTATGTACCAATAGCATCCTCAAAAAATGTTAACTTAGTAAAAGGTTGTTCTGATTTGACATCATGTCCTGCCAGCAATGTTTGTGATACCAATGGTGATTGTCAACTCATCTATGGTTTACCAAAGTGTCATTGTAAAC
Source organism: Turritopsis rubra (assembly GCA_039566895.2). Classification (NCBI taxonomy): domain Eukaryota; kingdom Metazoa; phylum Cnidaria; class Hydrozoa; order Anthoathecata; family Oceaniidae; genus Turritopsis; species Turritopsis rubra. The sequence continues at coordinate 14,434,246 of CM077630.1, forward strand.
CTGGTTTTGTTGGCCCGATGTGTATAGACATTTGTTCGGCAAACCCATGCTTGAATAAGGGGATATGTTTAAAAGTAAACATGACATTGACGGGGTTTAAGTGCCAATGTGTCAATAACTTCACTGGTTAGTTCTTTATAAAATTATTATTCTTCCTTATAATTATTATTCTTCCTTATAATTCTTTTATTTACCATAAAATTATATTGATGTTTATAATTATAATTATTATATGACATGCCTTCGGTACAAGCAGGCATCTAAACAGAACTATAAATCATCTCTCGCACATTGATGTATGGTCTTTTCTTTTGAAGCAATGTGAAATTTCTGATAGTCTCCATCTTATTTCAGGTGGATATTGTGAAACAAAAATTAAATCGGATTGTGATGAAGGTTATTATACTTCTCCTGATTCAAATTTGTGTGGTCCCTGCAAATGTGAAACCAACGAAGATTTCAACTCAACTTGTGTGAAGAATGGGAAATTTGCTGGCAAATGCTTTTGCAAGGTTTGTTGATATTATGTTTTCCTCCATCAACTCTTCCCCTTAAGCTTGGCACAATGAAGAAGTACCAATGTAATTCAAGAATAGTTGAATTCAGTTTTAAATAAGTTGAAATAATTGTGATGCTGCGTGAGATTTTATGAGACATTTTGTTTCTTGTTTCCTTCTTTTTCAGATTAGAAAAAATCTGAGTATTCAAACAGATTCAATCTTAGCAATACAAAGGTCTTTAGTTCATTAACAGAAAGTAGAAATACTGCTGACATTAGTTTAGAAGTGAAGTATCTCAAAAGGTTACTAGGTATGATATTGGTTTTTCGTGAAGTGAAATGTTTGTATGTGTTTGCAACAAGCTCTTCTTTCTGCAGCAATAGTCATTATAACCTATTAATCTCGATTCTTCTCGTGATGCAACGCAACGGGTCTTTTGAAGGTGCAATTAGTTTCTTCATGATAATTTTATGATTTTTTTCAGGACACATTCTACAATAGTGGTGAAACATGTGCACCATGTGACTGCTTAGGGGTTGGGTCCAGAAGTCCTGTTTGTGATAAACAAACTGGGCAATGTCCTTGTCTGTCAAACGTTGTTGGACGAAAATGTGATCAATGTTTGGGACCATGGGAAGAAGTTACTAATAACTGCAATGGTATGTTGTCTTACGAAAGTTTTTTATGTTACTTATTTGATTGTTGGTTCAAATATACTAAAATTAAGACGATTTTGTTTTCTAAGAAATGTTTTCAACCATTCATATTCCAAAAATGTATTCGTATCTGCAGTCCTAAAAATGGATTGGTGATTCAGCATTTTGTCACTAATTTTAAAAATCTGATGATGTGTTTATCTCTTTGAAAATTAATAATTAGCATGAGAATTGCTGTTGAACCAAAAAAAAAAATCAGTTTCAATCAGTTTCTTAATAACAAATCACAAATCTCGTGTAACCATTACAGTTAAGAAAGTTAATTCTATGATTCTTGAACCTATTTGCCCTCCAGAGATCAATACATCTTGTCCAAAGTCGTATGCAGCAGGTATTTTCTGGAAGCGTGTACCACCTGGTTCTACAGGCCTCCGTCCCTGCCCACATGGATCAATCGGCAACGCAACCAGATTTTGTGATGTGCGAAAAGGCTGGAGCGTACCGAATCTCTTTGGATGTACATCAACAGCATTCTATAACATCAAGTTTGAGGTAGGTTGTTATTTTGGATGGTTTTTTTTATATTTATTTGTATTTTCTATGGTTAGCTGTTACTTTTATCTAGTGTTTTTCATCTTTCGTTGTTTTTTGTGTCTAGTTGAAACATATTGAAAAACAGGGGACACCTTTACCACAGAAGGATGCTGTAAGCTTAGCAACACAACTTACTGCAACAGCTGAGAAAAAGAACTTTCATGGAGCTGATATAGAAATTGCGTATAATGCATTAAAAATGTTAATTGAATTTGAAAACAACCAAACTGGCCTGACATTGGTATCATCGGAATACCATACTTTTGTTCCGGTAAGTTTGACCATAGTATGGGTGGTGGTGAATTTAAAGTTTTATTGACAAATTACTTATTCAGTACTACCTGTTTTTTTAAAATGGTTGATATAATGCTCTAACTATTTTTAGAATATCGTAAAATCAACCAGTCTTATATTCGATGTTAATGTGAAGGAATTCTGGGATATGATACAAGAAGTAAAGATCTATTATTTCTTGTTTGTAACCATGCCGATTTAAAGGACAAATTTTTTGACAAATTTTTTGTTTGTTTGTTTTTATAAGAAATATGCGGGCACTGCCGGCCTGATGAAAGTTATGGAAAAACTTGTTTTGATTTTAACCATGAATTTGCCATATATCCGAAGAAGACGTTCCAGAAGATCTGCAAGCGAAACAGAGGCTCAAACCACCCTCACTCCATATAGCTATTCAGCTGAAAATATATGTATGTTTTACCTCTGTCAAGATTGTTTCCTGTCAAAATGTACTGTATTATGTGTTATAGTCTTATATGTGTATAATTTTCAGATTTGGAAATCCAGCCGTTCGTATTGGATAGTGATAAGAGAGCTTTGTATGAAATCCCTCAACAGCTATATGAATGGGTTAATATTTGGAACTCTGAAAGTGTAGAAGTCACAATTCCAGGACAAATGTTTAATCGTCAATCACGAGGTTTACCTTTGTTGCTTTACACATGTCACATTACTTCATGTCTAACTGTTCTTGTTAACATGTGGATCATTTTTTTAAATTTTGTTTACTAGGTGCTAGATCAGAAATTGCCATTGGTGTTACAATCTATAAAACAATTGGACAACTTTTGCCATCAGTCTTCAATGAAGAGGAGAGGTAAACTATTAAAAATTAATTCTTTGACTGCAGCTAACAAAACACCAAAGTAAAATAACAGGTCTCGCTTATTAATCATCGATTGATTGAATTTTAGTAATGGCAATGTTTTAGGAGCAAAGAAATTTTGAATTGCATATATGTACGACAGTCTGTTAGAAGGCTTCGTCAAATTAAATTTTTTTTTAAATCTGTAAGATCACGGTAATTATCAGGAAGCTCAGCGTTTTCATCACATCGAAGCAGCACACACGAGTGTTCTTATCACATCATTGTCTCTTGTGAAGTGATTATGTGGCTTTGTCACTTAAGTATCGTTGTTTTGAATAAGCTAATTACATTTTGCTAATTAAAGATTTTGAAGGAAAGGAGATCATTAACTTTGTTTGAATATAGGAAACGGAAGCTGAACTAAAAAAAGAGATTTCTTAATACAGAATGTCTCTGTTTACGTTTCGATGTAAATTCAGATAGTGTCCATATAATCAAAAAGGTTTTTTTCGTTAAAATTTGTTCATAATTTCTTTTAGTCATTGTGTCCATTTTTGCATTGGTTGAGATTTCAGTTGAAGTTTTCCAGCTTTATGAAATATATTTTGTTTTCTGTTGAGATCACTTGTGATTTTTTGAAATTTTGGTCCATATGAAAAGTCTGATATGTTTGTGTAAATAATGATGAATTTGGTTGACAATGTCATGAATGTTCTTTCTTGAATGTTGTTTATTTATTTAATTTAGAAAGAAAGGAATAAAATACCGAACAGTTGTTTACTCCGATGTTATAAGTATCAATGTCCCCAAATTACACATAAATGATGGTCGACAGAGAAGCACTTCTCCTGCTGTAATTGTTTATAAGAATATCAAGGTAGGTTCACTAGTCACGAACGCTTGGTGAGAGGACTTTTGTTTGTTTGTTTGTTTGTTTGTTTGTTTGTTTGTTTGTTTGTTTGTTTGTTTGTTTGTTTGTTTGTTTGTTTGTTTGTTTTCAAAAGAAGATGGATGATAGGCGTGTTATTAAATTTAAAAAATTTAGTATTTCTTACACGATTAGATTTTCGAATTCATTTATGATCCTTCTGGTTGGTTTATTCATGACCAAACCGACATTATAATTGTGTGTGTTTTTTTTCAGGTCAACAACTCGAAGTTTTCTTTTCAATCCAGTTGCGCTTTTTGGAATTATTCATTAAGGTATGTGGGTATATCGAGTCCAACATTTGACGCAACAATGTTCAAAGAAATGCTGCACTTTTTTGACACCTATGCAACATGGATGCAAGGAAGAATTGTCTATTTTGAGTTGTTACATTCGTTTGGCATACCCACGCAACATTCTGTGCAACGTTTTCCATGTGCAACATTTTGCAAATCGAACGCTCAATAGAATGTGAAATTGATTTTCTTTGGTTCACGAATATTGTTCATAATGTTGCATGAAAGTTTAAGGGCCATGTCAAACGAGTGCAACATGTTGCATCAAAAATGTTGTTTCAAACGTTGCACTCTTTGACCAGCGCTAAAAATATCGTTTGAATAGTTTGCATACTGTAGGATGTCCAGGGGTGATACCTAAAATATTATTTCAATTTTCCAAATTTCAGTGATACGATATCAGGTGGATGGTCACGGAAAGGTTGTCGGACTTTTCTTGATAATAGTACCGACGTGACGTGTTATTGTGACCACTTGACGTCATTCGCACTTGTCGGGATCGAGTATACTGTAAGTTGCACAGAACTACTTAAATTTCTTGAAAATCGATAGCTTATTTTCTACCAATTATGATAATAGCAGTAATAATTTATGAAAATTCTTCTTTTCTGTGTTCAGGACAACATGACATTATATACACCAACAGTTCTCACATACGTCGCTATTTTTGTCTCGATCTGCTTAATGTTGGTTGTATTTTTTATATACTTATGTTTGAGGTAAGCAAGGTCTTTTTAATTATAATGAGAACTTTATGAGTTCCAATGTATTTGGATATCCTCCTTTCCCGAATTTTTGTTTCAACGCAGATGTTTTTCCAAACTATGCAACTCCGCCTGGTTTTGATAAGTTATATTGTGTATCACGATATTTGTTAAGCTTCAAATCGATGCACAATCTGTTATAATTTTTAACAATATAACGCATCAAAACGAGGCGGAGTTGGACATTTTGGCGTATATATTGGGTGTTCATTCTCCAAATGTGTTATAGGGATTGAAAGCATGATATTTTGTTGGGGGTAATATTTTATTTATACAACTGGACCGATGATCTTTCTGATGAGGTTTCTGTGTATACCTTTTAGACAACTGAAATCAAATGCGAACTCCATTCATCGAAACTTGGCGTTGGTCGGTTGTGTATCCTGGTTAATTTTTATCACTTTGATCAACAGGCCAGAATTTGGAGAAGTAATAAAGCTTACATATTTTAACAAACATATTTTAACAGTTCTGATGAAGATTTTATTGAAAAACTTTTGCTTAAACATTTTGTATCTAGTATTTATAATTTTATGTTAAATTTATTTGCTTCATGTTTTTACACGTTCGTGGGTGAGGTTCATATATCTGGGAATTTTAATTTTAATTTTTAAACAGTAACAGGATCATGTTCCGCCTCGTTTACTATACTACCGGGAATTGGAATAATAGAGACCATTACTTAAGAAATAAAGTTATATGATTGATAAAACAATGAATTGCATCAAAACAAGACGGAACGAGTCCGTAATAGGGTGTTTAACTGTTTGGGGCCTATTTCCCATCAAAGTTCAAGTCTATCATCGCAAACCTTTATCTACCATCTTGATGTTTTTTTCAGAATTTTTGTCGTTTAATTGCCATCATAATTCACTACTTCATCACGTGTACATTCTCCTGGTTGTTCGTGGAAGCGCTTCATATGTACAGGATGATCTTAGAACCACGTGATATCAACTATGGTCAAATGATGTTCTATTATTTTATTGGGTTCGGTGCACCGCTCATGGTTGTTGGTGTCACTGCAGGATTGAAACCAGAAGGTTATGGGGGCCCAGAATTGTAAGCCGCTGTTTATTTTAATGACTTCTCTATTTGTTTGTTTACTTATACATTTATTTATTTATTTGTTGCAGTTGTTGGATATCCATAAAAGAGTATAACCAGATCATGTGGGTATACCTTGCACCTATCTTAGCTATAATAGCTACCGATATCATGATCGTATTTGCAGCCTTCAGTACAAGTTGTCAATCACAACCCAACAGAAAGAAAAAAGCTAAAATTGCGGGCATCCGATATCGTTTAGTGATCTCTACGGTCTTTTTACCGTTGCTTGGAGCTACGGTCGTGTCTGCATTGGTGGTTGTGAGTTATAGTAACGACCAACTGTTTGGATATCTGTTCCCTGGGTTCTGTTTTCTTCAAGGACTTTATCTGCTCATGTTTTACGTGATTTTTAATAGAAAGGTTAGTAAAATGTGACTCTACTTCTTTAGGAACATGTTACTAGGATACCAGAGTGTGTTAGGTAACAAGATGCAATCATTAAACTTTTTAGGTGAAAGTCTCTCTTTTTTGTTTGAAAGAACGAGGCATGACGTAACCATTGCCTCTTTTAACCCCAAACAGTAATAACAAAGTTTTCTCCGCAAACTAGTGATGGTAGCATGTTGTTACATTAGCATACTCTGGTATCCTGGTAACATATTGCAGAAGCAGGAGTTAACAGGGGTGATTAAATAAGGACAGGGTCGTCCTTTCGCTCTGGCGATCAAGTGATCTGGTTACTTCGGTGTATGTTTTTATTGGGCCCTTTTGAATTTCATATGTAGGTACGAAGGGAAGCTAGAAACGCTTATATACGCTGGAAAACTGGTGATAAAACATATGGAATAAAAGTGAAAAGAAAGAACGTAAGTGTTAACGAAACTAGTGATCATATAAGAAGAGGTTAAGTGAGACAACTGCTGTATCGTTTGTCATCTTTGTTTTAACTGTTCTGAGTTGCTCTTTCAGAGACCTGTTCTTGCACGTTTGAAAGAAGATTCTCATTTTAAAGAACGATACCGACCAATGTTGCAAGCTTTTCATCTGCCAACATCTTCCACCACAGATACTAGTGATACTGATGGCCGAAGAAGGGCGAGGATCAAAATGGCCGGATCCGAAACGACAGGTGAATATGATCACATCCTTATATAGGAAGTTTAGAAATCTAGGCTTTTAGGTTTGGTCTTAAAATTTTTCAATCTAGATGGTTACATATTGTATTTAATGACGTTTTTCTTAGATTTTCCGACAACAAACATCGAATCATCCGATTCGTCCGATGATGACAGTATTGTTGCGAGAAGACCTGTGGATTCCGATTCGGATTCAAGTGAGAATAGCTTCGGTGAGTATTTCTTAAAGATTTTGTTCTGTTTGTAGGTAATAATTTGTAGCTGACAGTGCCGGTTTATCCATTTCAGGTCATGATTCAGAACAACCTTCGAATGGATTCGTTGGTAATACTCCACAAAACGTGGAATGGAAGCAAGCTACACAAAAAAAATTAATCACCAAAAGAAGTAAGAAAGCATTATTGTGATCCATTTGTCATCCGTTTATACGTGATTGAAACTAGAGTTGGCACCTTGTGTTTCACGAAAATACTTTGCTATTGTATAGGTAATGGGACAGGGCCTGCATTTCGATAATGTGTAATTTATTTATTTCTGTGTTTAGCGTATGCTTCTGATGGACCAATGCATTCGACACCGTCAGGTAAGTCGGCTTTTCTCGTCTTGTCTCGTCTTGTGCCCAGTATACGGTAACACTGTCAAAGAAATCTCTCCCTCGACGATCACCACCATCTTTTTTAACTCGACACACTCTCTATGTCATTTAGATTCACACTTTATACTTCATCCTGTCATTTTAGAATCACAGTCAGACACATCAGGTGATCGTCAAAAATGGCAGAAAGTTGGGTTTACACCCGCAAAAGTGAACAGCTCAGAGTTATCAGCAATACAATCTGAAAGTGAAGATGGAATGAGGTTTGCTACGCGACCTACTCGTTCAAACGGTCAAGCACAAAGTAGCAGTAGTCATACGGACAGTGACAGTGGGTGAGTGTGTGTCAAATTAACGGAGTACTGTACAATTAATATGATGTTCTGTTCGCGATAAAAAACTGCCTTAAAAAATACTTAATATCTTCTTTGCTTTTCAGGGCAAAGGACAAAACACCTGTCAGCATATTGAAGAAAAAATCTTCTTATGATGTGAATGGACGTTCTAAGATTCGTGCAGTGAAAGTAAATAAGAAAGATAGCAGTAGAAAACCGTTGATGAATAATGATGATGCTGAGTAAGTTACCGTGTACTCCAGGCCTTAATAATTTTTAAGGCTCTAGATACATTTTATTGTATTTTTTTTTTTTTTTTTTTTTTCGTTGTTTATTGTTTAGATTGAACGATTCACAAGTGTGATTGTACATGGGTGTACATAGAAGATAATCCTTTTACTGTATAACGAAAGCTTTTTCACTTAATATGAAATCATGGGTTGTGCATTTCCATGACCAGAACGTGGTTTCCACTAACTTGTAAGAATCGATGGTGATTTATGTACAGATTTGAAAAACACAAAGACTTGCCATAGCAACAACATAATGGTGGTTTATTTACCGTCTTAGAGACAGAAAGTGTCTCTTTTTTTTGCTGTTGGATATTTTTTTAACGACACGACTTATTGTACAGTTGAAATCTCCCGTGTAAATAGTTTTAGTAACCAAGATGGAGTCAGCCTTTAAGGTTTTGTTAAAAAAAGATTCAGGACATCATAGTTGTTGAATCTCGGAAGCCAGTTTCTGTGCTGTTTTAAAGGTCAGGGCGTGGTCAGTCACGTGACATGCCTGTTCTTCGTGGTTATTTTTTTAGTAATACTTCTGAATAAATATTTGATTTATTTGTTTCATTGAAAGAGACATGCGTTTATATTTTGATACAACAATTTTTGAGGACCGTTCTAGCCACCATCTCTGTTGACAGCAAGTCATCGCTTGAAACTACCATTCAGTCATGTGCTGTCTGATGGTGGCTGGGACGCGAATATTTTGCACTGAGCTCGTAGAGTTAGTATTTATCAATTGGTTTTTTAACTGCCTGAATTATTTCTCCGCCTATTTGATTTTGTAAATCGCGTGTGTTATTTTTTTTAGAATAGTACTGTCATTGTTCTAATTGCTGCTGGGAAGCAAATGTTATCCGATCGGAGTTTTTACACAGAATTTTCGATGCGACTAATTTTGTCTCGTCATCTCGTATTGTACATAAAGTATTGGAAACCATTAAGAAAAAAACACATTCGTTTCCCTGTATGCACTAACGTTTGCAGTCTAAACATGTTCCTATTTAAGTAAAAATTTCAACCCGGATAGCTATCGTAAATAGTATCCAAAGTGTGTTCAATTGATTACCTTCATTCAATGTTATAATGTCTGTTAATCATGTTTTTAATTCGGAATGATCTTTGACGTATCCAACATATTTCGATTTCGTTTTACACCAACCATTCATCAAATATTGATCTTCCTCCTCGTCACTTGTTTAAAACGTGTGTTACTCGCATACACATAAACACGAGAAGATGATTCGTTATTGATATAAACACGAGAAGATGATTCGTTATTGATATGTCAACCTGACTTTTATCTCTCTTTTTTTTCAACGACCATGACACGATTTTACTTGCGATTAGTATATAGTGTTTGTTGGTAATATTTAAATTTCTGTAAATAAATAAGTCATAACAAACGAATGACTGTTTTTTGTTGTTTTTTTTCTTCTTGGTATTGACTTTCTAAGTGGTATTGGTTCTCATATTGACGATAAACTACTTGAAGTTATACTCAATTCATGGTGCTTAATCGTGTGCTACTATCTAATTTTGACTGAGCATTTCAAAGAAATCTCATATACTTCCGAATTACGCATAATGAACTGGTGGAGAGACCAGGTGCATTGCTAATTCATGAGAGAAACTTGAAACTTTTGGTTACTGAGATGTAAACAGGCCTGTAAACCATGTTGGTCCATCACTTATGTGAAAGAACATCGTAAATCAGCACCATCACTGTAGATACGATTTTTACGTCGGGGGCACACTGTAAAAACTAACTTAGGTTTAAGTTCCTTCGCTTTCAGGGCAAGACAAGCATGGAATCATCTAGATGCACATTCTGCTCTTGATTTTTTTTATACGCTTTTATTTTTATTATTTTTTCTTGCTTTTTGTTTGTTTAATTTTGTTTGTGTAAATTAGTCCTCTAGTAACTATTTATTAATACCAACATTACATAAAGAATACATACATGTACAATACGAGATGTTAACAAGTAAGTAAAAGATACGAACTGGAGTACCAATTATCACAGCAAACGGGACACGACTTTTCTCACATTGCTGCTGAAACATGCTACAAATTGTAATCTTCCAAACACTGACTGACAATGGACAAAACAACAGTATTTATTTATTAATTTTTACCCAGGATAGCCGGTTCATTATATTTCTGATAGAACTGTTATCAATAAGATATGCCCTCTCCTCCTCTGGAACATTATATATACAGTATAACCCCGTTAAGTCGGACACGGTTTAAGTCAGACTTTTCTTTAAGTCGGACTAAAACCTTGTCCCCCTTGGATTTAATAAGTATAGAGTCTGACTTAAGACGAAGTTCGGATAAGTCGGACTCCCGATAAGTCAGACCGATTATTTCGGTCCCCTGAGAGTCCGACTTAACGGGGTTATACTGTAACCTCCTCCCCCCCCCCCCCCCCCCCCCCATATATATCATGTGGGCGCTACTGAGAAGCTGCGCAGTCTGTTTCAGCTGAATGATGCTTCCATAGTGGTGTGTTTTATATCAATTTGCTTTTTCTCAGTTTCTCTGTGGTGTGGTGGTGGTATGATGGAAGAAAAGGAATCATATCTTCTGGACAAGGCCCAGGCCAGAAATCTATAATACATAAATAAAACATTACGCACACACAAACACAACAAAACAAAAATGTTTAATAACCACGAGGAACCAAATGTAATTTTGGATCAGGGAGAATATACGGGCCTATTAAAATAAAGACTTTAATTAAAGTACGCGCCCCGTATGTATTTTTGATTTTTATGGCCCTCCATATTTTTCTAAATATGGCTTTTAATCTTGGAATGCATTGTTATGGTTACGCAGTAAACTCATTCCACATCTCGACCTACGAAAATATAATCGTAAAAAATGTCTAGAGATCCATATCCATTTCCTAGATACGAAAATGACAATGATTTCTCTTCAACAAAGGATAACCAGGTAAACTTTAACATAATGATGTGGCAGTTTGAAAATAAACATAATGATTCAAATGTGTCATCTCTTCTCTACTGGGTGGTGGGGTGGTGTGCAGTTTTTTCTTCTCTTCTTCTTTCTCTCATCCCACGCCACCCACGTGTCACCACATGTCAGTTTAGGAGAAGTAGCGTGGTGAATATCGGTGAATACTTTAGTGTGAAGTGAAAATGAATTTGTTAACTCTATCGAATATTGTTCATGACAAACCATCTAGTGTGGCATTTTTGCAACAAAGAGGCATTTTGCATAATCCAAGAACTTGTACAAACGGTCATGCCATGACGTTACAACTGCGAGAAAAGGGTGATCGAAAAAAACTTCAGTATTCTTTCAGTTAGATACTTTTTATGTTTGGGGGGGGGGGGGGGGGGGGGGGGGGGGGATTAACAAACAAGTACCCGTTTCAGTTCCCTTGGTTATATATAATATAGTTTTGCAGACAGCAGGATCTGTCAAACCTCTTGTTAAAAATGTGGTGTTAAATGCCTAAAGATGAAGCATTGCTTTTCAACCTATTTACAAATCATCAGTCTTGCTATAACCAAATGGCAAACCCACTATGGCAAAGTGTAGACTGTAAGAAGTGAATGAAAGTCAAGTGTGTTCTTTAGAACAAGATGGATATGGCATTTACAAAATGGGGGTGTGACAATAAAATTTCTTAAAAAATGTGTGAAAATTTTTTTTTGGCAGTTTGGTAGCTAAACTTTGGTATATACCTTTTTAAATGAGTTTAGTCCCCCAGATATCTCAAAAAATATAAATAAAAATGACTACCAGCAAAAAGCACTGGATAATTTTCTTCAAAATTAACCTCAAAAACATGTTGGAACAATTTATATTGTGGTGAATCAGAGATGATCTAATTGTTATGTATTTTTGTTCAACTAGTGGTTTGGAGACAGAAAGTTACAATGTAGACACTAAACGTTTTTGAAAAGTACTACTGGGTAATTCCATATAATTCTAGGACAGTCTGACACCCACTATCTCAGATTTTGACCAAATTTGGTCCAGCTGTTACATCCATCAAGAAAAGAAAAAGTGCCAAATTTTCTCAACTATTTTTCGTTTCTAAGTTACAGCCAGTCAAAGATTGGCCCTATTGCCCTAATTTTCCCTGTCGGCGGCCATCTTGGATTTTACTTCCATGCTAAATGGGCAATATCTCTGCAACCATTTTGTCAATTTTCCTAAAAATTGGTACCTGACCATTTTTTGGGGTGGGGAATCCAAAAATGGGCAGAAAATAGGCCATTTCTTACCTTAAATATACAAATTTTAGGTTTCAATGTTGAAATGTTGAAATTCCTTATCTATTCACTGAGGTGAACATGTAGTGAAATTCCCGGTGATGCCTAAGTCAGACAATCTTGGAATTTTTTGTGCTTAAACTAGATATCCATAGGCTGCTATATGTACAAAATCTTGTTGGTCTTTTCAAGACATCAAAGATATGGCTAACACAATATTGGAGCTAAACTAGAAAAAAACGGAGAATTCAAGCAGGTAATTCCATGTCAAATCAACAAAATAAACATCCAATTGTCATGAAATTTGGTATTTAACCTATTTTTGGGTCAGGGAATTCAATAAACTCATCAGATGTAATGAAGATTTTAGTTAGGTTAACTTTAAAAAGAGATTTTTTATTGAATGAATGACATTTAATGAATGAATTTTCTTTTCTTCTTCTTCTTTTTCTTCTTTTTCTTCTTCTTTTTCTTCTTCTTTTTCTTCTGTTTTCCTGTTTAATTCTGTTTCATTCATTTTTTACTGGCTTGTATACATGCATGCATGCAATGCAATGGTTTCTATGGTGTTGACTATAAATACATCCAAAAATTTTATATAGTTCATTATCTTTGTTGCATTGTGTTAAAACAGAGCTCATTGCGTAATAGTCAGATTGTATACAGTGTGTCAGTATGGATAGTCAGTGTACTGTTGGTGATATGGTTGGTTGTAAATGCCATTTGACTACATATTCAAAACAAGTTGGCACAGAGACGTTAGAATCACTTGATCAAGACACAAGAGAAACACTTATGTGGCGTAAAGGTCTTACTATCCTGAATATCAATGCAACTGTTTGTTTCCATCACAAGTATGTTTTCCTAAAACGATATCAACTGCAACAAAAACCATGCTGTAATCCATTCAACCTACATAGCCCTACCAAAAAGAGTAAGCACTGATTTGTTCAAATGGTGTACAATTTTTTACAATCAGTTCAAATGATGCTTTCTGTACTTACTAGCTGGCCATTCTATCAATTTTTCTGCAACAATATGTTTTGCTCTTTCTTATTGCTCTCTAAATGTGCCATATACATATCATTTTATTTTAGGTAGCCTTCGTGAAATTACTTTGGACATGGCAAAATCACTCTGCAGTTCGAGCAATTATGTTGTTCCTGGTCAAAAGTTATGCCCACAATGTAGAAGTCACCCTATAAACCCAAAGGATATTGAAGAGATGGATGGTGATGCTGAAGAGCAAATGGATACACCTTATTTTGAAGAAAAAGAAAAGTTAGACTCAACAAGAGAATCACTAAATGCCACCTTAAATGGTCTTGAGCTATCTCCACTAAAAGTCCATGCAGTAGCATCACATTCTAAATCCTCCCTTGGTAAAAGGAAGTTGAAACAGGTGGGATGTGCTGTTACTAAAAAGCTTGCAAATGTTTTACAAGATCATGAAGTTGATATTAGTACATCTGACACTGAGACTAAAGCTAAAGCAGATAATCTAGACTACCTAGTACAATGCATGAAAGAAAAACTAAAAATTGTTGGTAGAAGACAGAAGTTACAAATTTTAACATTGACACCTAATTCTTGGTCAGTAAGGAAAGCAGCAAAGGTATTTTCAGTGTCTAAATGCACAATTCAAAAAGCAAGAATGTTGAGAGATTGCAAAGGTATTGCTGAATATCCTGAGATTGAGAAGTGTCAGAAACTCAGTCAGAACATTATAGACTCTGTAACAAAATTTTGCTGTGATGATGAGTTTTCTAGGCAGCTGCCTGGGAAAAATGATTGTGTAAGTATTGGGAGGAATCAACACATGTCTAAAAGGTTGATCTTGTGCAATTTGAAAGAGTTATATGCTGCTTATGTGTTAAAACATCCAGACAACAAAATTGGATTCTCTAAGTTTGCTAGTCTGCATCCAAAATGGTGTATTCTAGTAGGGCCTAAAGGACTGGAGAAATGGAAGAAGTCAGAAAATCTTTGTTGACCCGTTTTTTTGTTGGCAAAAACAGTTCCAGGTATTAGGAGTTTCCATCAGTTTGTACCAGCCTCTGTGTCAACCATCAAGACAAAGCGTGTATCAGAGAATGAAGTGTTTGATTTGGAGTTTGATTTTACAAGTAACCAGCGTATACCAAGTGTTGAAACTGAAAATATCAAAGTTTCCCAATACTTATTATGCAAGTATGATGATTGCCACTGGATTGCTTTGGTCAGTGAAGTTGACAAAGATGCAAAGGATTACAAAATAAAGTTTATGCATCCACCTTACCCAAGTCGATCATATAGATGGCCAATTCGTGATGATATTTGCTGGGTACCACAAGCACATGTAGTGATTGTTATAGCAACTCCCAGTTTGTCTACTGTTACTGGACGTAACTACCTCATTTCATCAGAAGACATTTAGTCTATTAATGCTATAATCAACCGAACCTTATTTTTTATATTACAAGCTAGATTTTTTTCGATCCTGTGGAAGGTATTTTTAACTAATATTGTGTTAGCCATATCTTTTGATGTCTTGAAAAGACCAACAAGATTTTGTACATATAGCAGCCTATGGATATCTAGTTTAAGCACAAAAAATTCCAAGATTGTCTGACTTAGGCATCACCGGGAATTTCACTACATGTTCACCTCAGTGAATAGATAAGGAATTTCAACATTTCAACATTGAAACCTAAAATTTGTATATTTAAGGTAAGAAATGGCCTACTTTCTGCCCATTTTTGGATTCCCTACCCCAAAAAATGGTCAGGTACCAATTTTTAGGAAAATTGACAAAATGGTTGCATAGATATTGCCCATTTAGCATGGAAGTAAAATCCAAGATGGCCGCCGACAGGGAAAATTAGGGCAATATGGGCCAATTTTTTGACTGGCTGTAACTTGGAAACGAAAAATAGTTGAGACCTAAAATTTGGCACTTTTTCTTTTCTTGATGGATGTAACAGCTGGACCAAATTTGGTCAAAATCTGAGATAGTGGGTGTCAGACTGTCCTAGAATTATATGGAATTACCCTACTATTAATTTTCACACAGATTTAATTTTCAAATTTTTCGAATTTTTGTGCAGATTTAATTTTATGGATGACAATAGTGTTTGATGGTTAATTTATATATATATGTTTCTATTGATTATTTGGGGAGAGAAATAAGATTACCAAAAATCATAAATATCATTGTTGGTAAACTCCATTTTTATTCTTTAAATCTGCACAAAAAATTTAAGATTTTTAGTCACAAAAACAAGAAACAACATTGCAAGTTGGTTTTAGTCATTATTTCAAGCACTAATGTATAAAATTGACTCATGAAAATTATCAATGTTGATTATTTCAATCTTTTTTTTTTTCTTCTGAGGACTATCCTCATTACCACCATGATCACGAATATCTGTGGATTATTTGCCTCCTCGTGAAAATAAATCTGCACGAAATTCGACAAACTTCAAACGAAATTAAATCTGGGCAAAAAGTCAAAAAAAAGAAATGCTTTTCCAAAATTTTCAAAATTACTTGTTTAATGGTAGGTTATATATGATGCAGCTTATATGGTGCAGGTCATGTGTCAGTGTTGTTGCTGTGATATTGTGGGGCGCAACAAAATATTTTAATTTAGATATATATTATTTCTATTTAGATACTACTTGACTATAACAAAACAATGACATCTCAGCAAGTTGATCCTTGGAATAGATTGTATGAGACCAAAACGTTAACAAGTGCACGACGTGAAGTATTTCACCATGATCCACAGGTTTCATTTGTTTGTTTATAAGGGCTTTTTTCGATTTTTTTTTTTTTTTTTTTCAATTTTCTTTAATTTGGAAATAATATAAGGCAAGATTTTTTTGCTCTTTCCAAAAAGTATTTATGTGAACAATATTTTGGCTAAGAAGTAGGACAAAATGATTTTTTGGCCAAGTTTGTTTACTGAAGTTTAATTCTATTTTTCTTAAAGAAATATGTCTTAATAGAAATGATAATAGAAGTTTTAAAAAGAAAAACTATTAAAATGTTTTGATCTTCATTCAATTCAATTATTAATTCAAAGATATCCGGCCTCAATGTTTCCTATTTTTAAACGAGCAAGTAACTCATGAAAACTTAAAATTCTAGGGGGTTCATTTGTAATTCTGTAAATTGCATAACAGGCCTTGCCATGAGTAAAATGCCTCCTGAGCTCTAAAACACCCAAATGAAAATAGTCACACAAGTGGTATCGCTCTCCGCTTTTTTAAATCTCTCCAACACTTCTCAGTCAAGCTTATTATTTTTCCAGAATTGCAATTTAAAGCCAATTTTTTGAGAAAAAGTCCAAAACATACCCATCCTAGTTAATTCACTGAAACTATGCATTTTTCACTCTACCATGGAAAAAGAACGCATATTTGTAAATTAAAAGTTACAGACACACAGTGCGGTAGAAAGATTCAAAGCTCAAACAAATTTTTGTTTCTTGAATTTCTTTTTGATTAACTTACATCCAAGGATTACCATAAATTGCCCAATATTGGAACTTCAAAGGCAGACTTCGCGCGAGTGATTGAATGTTCATGGCAAGGCCTGCATTATTTAGGAAATATAATTGGATTTCAGACCATATGATGTATCATTTTCCTTTCAAATAGCTTTCTCTAGAATATCTCATTGTTCCATATTTCCACCGGGAAATGAATGAAAATGGGTAAAAGGTTTAAGGGTGTATATCTTACGTTTTATGTTCCTTTTTCAAAAGTTTTTATGCTCTGAAGCTGAATGTGACCTCATTGAAAACCAAGACTCATATCTACAAAAGGGTGTCACAGTTTGTTTTAATACTCAATATTTCGCTTGATATTTCGCTTGATATTTCGCTTGATATTACCCCCTGAATGTTTTTGGATGTAAAATGTCAAAAATAAATGTCTCTTAAAAACTGTGACGTTCTTTCAGATTGAAGAGTGCTGAATATGATAGTGTAATTTTATAAAAATTTATCAATATATGAAAGAAATGCAACATTTTTTGCATAAAAATAACATTTTTCAGATAGTAAAGGTAACTTAAAAATATATATAAATTGTACCGTCTTGGTTTGATCAATCAGTGGCTGTATATTTCATTTTCTTTATTCATTATTTTTTCATTTAGGCACCTCATGACAGCTTAGATTTTGTCATCAAATCTGCATACGATCACCACAAGGAGTTTTTGCAATCTACTGCAGAGACCTTATATCAACCAGAAACATTAGGTCTTCCACATGGGTAGGTAGAAAAAAGTGTCTTTTTCTATTATTTTTTTTTGTGCTTGATTGACATAGAATTAACTGCTTGCTATTTTACTCTTCAGCCGTGTACTGAAAAATCGCTCAGATTTGTCCAACGTGGAACGGATCAACGAAAAGAAATTTCCAATAACATCTGTATCCGATAAAAAAGAAAGCATCCATAGTATAAATGGGGCCATACGTAAGTTTTGTGGTTATCTTCTAACGATTTTTAACTACGTCACTACTTAATGAGGAGTCTCTTAACCATGTGACTGCTTGAGGACAGGTCTCTTAAAATTGGTTGCCTGAATGAGACCTGGATGGCCCCTTTCAAAGTTCACATCACGAAGTTTTAATGGTTGGAACTCGATTATTTTGGGTATAGGGTATTTGTTTTTCATTATCATATTTATGAATTTATTTATTTAGCCAGCCACCATAGTGCTGCGACAAATCGAGGCTACTCCCGGAAACACGATGGCGGGTTTTACGGGTGTTAACCAACCACTCGAAATATTTTGTATATAATGAAATGATTTTTATTGATTTTTTGTAAACTAATTTAATTTTGTGATAAATGATATATTAATATTGTGTTTTTTCGAATCACATCTTACTGCGAGTAAGTAGAGGAAACAAAAAAAAAATGTAACAAATGATAGTACAACCCAAGTATCTGATTTAAACTCGGCGATCTATCCATGACCTTACCTTAGTCGTTTGCTGACTGACTGCATCAACTCCTTCCTCAACAAATATCAATCCTGATTGCTTTTTTGTCTTGTTTTTTTAATGTCTTCTTCTTAAGTTCCTCCTAGAGACAATTTTGGAGGGGTCTCCTGCCGAAGTTTGTCTTTATATGACCTATTCATTTTCCATAGCAAATAAATGAATTCTACTAAAAAAATGGGTTTACAGGCGACAAACTATTTACAAACGTCAAAAATATCATAATTTTCTTAACGTCAATAGCCAAGTTTCACGTGATAAAAAAGTCGCCTAATCTGCAAAAGAGTGGGAAATTTGCAAAATGATGCAATATGTTCCATAAAAGCTCAACGGAACCTGATTTTCGTAGCACATATCGGGGGAATTAATGGTATTTGTTTTTACGAGTTATGAAATATTTAACTATGGTTTAGTTCCAAAAGTTTCTTAATTTAAGAACTTCCTGACAATTATTTCAAATTACCTATTAGACAGATACCAATAGTACAAATTAACGACAACTTCTTGTGAATTACGGTGTACTGCAAGGGAGCATTTTGGCCCCGTTCTTTTCGATCTATATGTGACTTGCTTGAGTACGAATAGATTAAGCTCGTACTTAATATACACTGATGACACTACACTCTTACGACGAAATAAGGCAAAAGATCTCGAAAGGAGCGTTCTATCTATGCAAGAAGAAATGAACAATATACACGAATGGTCATCCAGCAATAATCTCCAACTCAACGCTGCTAAAACCAAAGTAATGCTTTTCTCTTCAAACATGATGTCTAGAATACATAAATTAGACAATCGCAATATCAAATAATCAATCAAGAATGTCACCTACAGCGAGTGAGAAACTTCAAAATTCTAGCAGTTTATTTTAATGAGCACTAATCATGAAGAAGCATGTTAAGTCCATCTCAAAGAGTTGCTATGCCACACTCAAAGTTCTGAGAAGTCTGAAGAGGTCAGCAGATTTCAACTTAAGAAAGACACTTGTACAGTCACTAATACTCTCAAAACTCACATATGTCGGAACTGGAAAGTTTCTTAACGAGTTTCTTATTTCAGGAATAACAATTTTGATTTTGAGAGAAAAAGCACTGAATTTAAGAAAGTGTTCCATTCAATATCTCAGCTGTACTCAGTAAATTAACATTTCAATCTTCTTCAAATATTTCAATCAGGTGGTTTACATATATAGTTTTAAGAATTATCAGAGTTTTATCAATGTTTGAGGTCTGTCAAAAAGTTGCTTATTTGGAAATTGGCATTACTATGTTAGTTTCAAAAGACGGGTCTAGTACTACTCGAGTAATAAGTTTCCTAGAATGTGCTTACTGGAGTTCCTCAAGGTTCTATTTTGGGGTCAGTCCTTCATCCTTTATTTCAACGATCTTGCTGACCACTTATTCAAGTGCCGTATCCTCTGATGTATGTAGATGAAACCGTGTTGTATTATGGGAATGAAAACTTAAGTAACGTTGAAAATTTGCTGAATATTTTGAAGATCTTATCGTTAATCTGAGTAAAAGTAAAACAGAAGCATCTGTGATGTTATAAATGCTCCAGATCGTCGTTGATTAAAGAAATAGGTTTCCTTTGCATTTGTACACGTTCTTTACTTCACGATAACGTGAAACGAACCATACTTTGAAGAATAAAAAACCTGTCTCTTTTTGGCCTTTCACCTTCCGTGCATTTTAAGCTGTGCGAATGAGTAATTAAGCAGACAAAGTTATTTTTGGTTTAAAGATATATAAAAATATTCACCATTAAGCAGCTTTAATTCATTTTAAGGCCGTATAAGAAGATATCCCAAAGTCAAAGCAGTCGAAATTGGCTAGACAAACTCGTTCTGGTATTTTCTCGGCTTTTGAATGGTTTAATGGTCTGTTTTCATCACTGATTAAAAAGGTCAAGGAAACATTTGATTTGGGGGTGGGAGGGTTGTCTGTCTTCATGTTTTCCTATTATATTTGCATATTATTATTATTATAGAATTTACAAGTTTGCAGACACTAATGAACCGCTGTTATTTACAATTGAAGAATATACATTAATTGATGGTTTGCCCAAGCCCTGTCAAGATTTATTTTGAATTTATAAATGTTTCTTGATT
The DNA here is from genome assembly GCA_039566895.2 of Turritopsis rubra. Taxonomy (NCBI): domain Eukaryota; kingdom Metazoa; phylum Cnidaria; class Hydrozoa; order Anthoathecata; family Oceaniidae; genus Turritopsis; species Turritopsis rubra. The sequence continues at coordinate 14,454,841 of CM077630.1, forward strand.
CCACAACTTCGACGGGTGATTCGTTTCATACTTTGGTCGATCGAAAGTAAAAGAGTTTCGTTGAACTCCTTTACAAGTTGATATCGATGTCGTCTACTTGGTCGAGTTTGGTGTTGGAACGATTTTGAGATGGTGCTTGGATTGTAGACATGGAAGTGTTGGTAGACCTCAATCATATCATTTCTGGGTCTTCTATAGGCAAGTGCTGGGAGGTCAAGTCGCATAAGTCTTTCAGGATGGCTTAAGCTTTGAAAGCTGTCAACGAGTTTGGTGGCTCTGCGCTGGACTTTCTCTATCATTCTGATATTTCCCTTCAGATGTGGAGCCCATTCTGCTTGTGCGTATTCGAGATGCGGACGGACGAATGATGTAAAGAGAATTTTGAAAAGGTAACATCTAGATAATTGAAATAGCTTTAGTGACTTTGGTGGCGATGTGTTTTTCGGAATACAAGTTTGCATCATTACTCCCAGATCTTTTTCTTCGAAGACATGTTCAAGGTTGCAGTTGTTTAAGGAGTATCGATATGCGTGGGCAATATTTTCGTGCTTTCTGAGAGTCAGTACATGACACCTGTCGGGATGAAAGTTCACCAACCATTTATGGGACCATTGCTCTATTAAATCGCTTTGTAGTTGAAATGCATTTTCTGGAGTTTTATTTGTAAGTATTTTTGTTTCATCCGCAAAAAGGTATGTACTACACTTGACATTATCTGGGAGATGGTTGCTGTAACTAAGGGCCTGTTTATATGGGAAATTTCATCCCCAGGCTGAAAAATAAGAGCATTTATATGGATACGTTCAACTGGCATTTAGCTTGTATTTGACGCCGTGTATTGGTTATGAAATGAGGCTAAATGTTATAAACAAACATTCTGCGGGTAATTGATTTTGACCATTTTGAAAAAACTGTTAAGGATACTGCGCATGCTCAGCCTGGGGTTGAATTTTTTTTCATGAAAACGCAAAATTTTGATAACATGTATTTCAGTTAAATGGTGGTATTGAACTCCAGTCCAGATACCCGTGGAAAATCTCAGCCCGGGATAAAATTTCTCCATATAAACAGCCCCTAACAAATAAAATGGGACCCAGAACACTCTCTTGGGGGATACCATTTAATACTGGTGCAGGATAAGATTCGGTTCCATTAACTCTAACGGCCTGTGTTCATAAAGGAAAGCTTTGATCCACTTTAAGTTTCACCTTCGATTCCGTACGATTTCAGTTTTTTCAATAATCGTTTTTATGGAACTGTGTCGAAAGCCTTTTCAAAATCAAAAAACAACGTTTCCTTTAGTGATGGTGTCGATACAGCTGTTTAGATAATGAAAAGCTGAATTGTTGATCGTCCCTGTATGAACCCATATGGTTGTTTTGAGAGACCAGGGAAGCTGGTTAGATTAGCTAAGATTGCATTTTTGACGATCGATTCCATAGATTTGCAAACAATCGAAGTTAAGCTGTTAGGTCTATAATTTGAGGCAATGTTACGGGCTCCTTTTTATTTATTGGTGAAACGTTTGCATTTTTCCAGTCACTCGGCACAACACCATCTCGGATTGATTATTAAATATCATTGCTAAAGGACCTGAAATCTCGTGAGCGAGTTCTTTCGGAAGTCTGGGGTGAATGCCCACAAGCTTTGTTGGTATCACGAGCAATGACTTCTTTCTTACTATTTCCTTAGTGATCTCAATTCTAGTCTCGCTTCAATTCTCAAATTCAGGAAGGTCAACACCTGGTTCTCGTGTGAAAGCACTTGAAAATTGACGCTGCAAAATGTCGGCTTTTTCCTTATCACTGAACTTGGTCGATTTTTTATCATTAATATCTGAAAGAAGGGATTAAATACCAGTTTACTGTCTTGTGTTTACTTCGGGTATAAGACCAGAAAACCTTTGGATTATGCTGTGATCGTTCCTCAAGATCTCTTTCGAATTTCCGCTTAGCTTTTCTTACCAGGCTTTTAACTTCGTCCTTATTTTAGTATAGGCATTTCTATGTATCTCTCTATCGAAGTTGCTTGAGATCTAACGTCGGTGCAAACGCGCTTTCTCCGAGTGTGGCTATAAAGTTTTGACCAATCTTTTTTTTTCCATGTTGGCATCCCACCTTGTCTGTTCTCGACGAATATGTTTCGCATTTTTAACATGGTTGTTTTAAACGCTTGTCATTAATATTCAACCGATTTCTCCCTGTTATCGTTCATAAACATCTCCATCATAAAGGTCTCCACCCAGTTTTGTCGTGTGAAATGATTCTTTATCTCTGCAAAGTTTCGGAATCATACATGTACTTGAACAATGTGCTTTAGTTATCTAGGTGGCAATTATAGTTTTATTTTACTCCGAGTTCACATTTTCTGAGGGACTTCTATAAAAGCACCCGAACAACAGGGAGTCATTATTTCGTAATTTGATTTAAAGAAGGCATGATTCGGTAAAGTAGCAATGCTCATCAAGTTTAATGACTGTGTGTTCAATTGAAGAGTGGTTATAATACTGTTACCCGACTGGTGGCCATGTGGTAGAGTGCTCGCCTTCAGTGCGGGAGGTCATGGTTCAAACCCTGGTCGAGTCATGCCAGCGACTATAACAGTGTGAATCGATCCACTCAGCTTAGCACTCAGCTTGAGAGCGGGATTGATATCTAAAGGGGTTGTCTGGTTGAGCGGTTGAAGCATACTTGCCGCTTCCGTACCCCAAATGGGGTCTTTAAATGCTCTAGGACCTCCTACGCAGGACCCTCATTGATAACAGTTCTATCAGAACTGAAGAGGCTATCCTGGGTAAACATTAATAATAATAATAATAATAATAATAATAATAATAATAATAATAATACCCAGTTGATGAATCGAGATTAGTATGATGAAATGTGTAATCTGGAATATTGTAGTCACAGATTGTCCTTTCTGATCTGTTTTCGATTTCATTTCACAGATTGCAGTTAAGAAAGGGTTTCTTATGCCTTCTTATGAGTTCGATAAGCTCCAATTTTTTGGATGTTGTTAGTTGGTCCATGTTTGTATACAGTATTGAGAGCTGTTTTACGTTCATGTCTTCGTTTGTTTTTTTTGTATTTTTTATTATTACTCTTACATATTTTATGTTCGCTTTTTTGGTCATTTTGAAAATTATTTACGGTTGTTGGTTTGTAACCGTTTTTCGGAGTTTTTGGGTTTTTCGAATTGCCACGAGCTCTCCATATGTATTCTGGATCAGGTTCTTCAATAGTTTTTTGTTTTACTTTTTAATGGTTTTTCTTTGTTTTTTGTGCGTAGTCCTCCGTGATGCTCAATCCATGAAATTCGGGTTTTTAGTCGGGTTATTCATCAGTTTATATTCGTCCTACTCACATTCCATCACAACTTTGATTGGTTGTTTATTATTTGCATCACAACTTTGATTGGTTGTTTATTATTTGCATCGGCTCCAATTCTGGAAAAGGATTTTGAGTTACTGGGAAAAGGATTTTGAGTTACTGGAAAAGGATTTTGAGTTACTGGGTTTTTAAGGCTTCTATTAAAGATGAAACGCGCGCTTCGTCATTCTTTTTCATGTCTTCATTATTACCATTATGATTTCCTACACTGCATGTAAAATTATGCTGCATCTTCTTCGCTTTTGTTCGCTTCTGCAATTTCTTCATCCCTGGCTTCTTTCGTAATCATACGAAAATCTGCAGCTGTTTTGTTACAAGGTTGGGTAGTCATCAGATATTCTGACATTCTTAATGGCTCTTGCATATGACCGGTTCATACTTATCCCCTCGGTAAGTTTCTCTTCGATTATTTTGTTATTCTCATATACGTTTTTAAGCAATGTGTCCTTCAGATGCTTGCCGAATATCTCAAATTTGGATTTCATCGAATTCTCCAACTGTACCATATAGTCGTAATCTGGATTTCCAGCTTGGTTGACCTTATCCTCCTGTGCTTGGAATTCAGTTTGTAGTTTGTCAATCTGATCTCTCACCGTCAATTCATTTTTTTCACACGATCTTAGTGTTTGTTTGTAATCGATGATTTCTTGATCCAAAAATTCAATTCTTCTATATTTGTAATCTTCTTCCTGTTCTCTTATTGCTGTGGTCAACAGTAAGAGAACTATTCAATAACTTTTGGACTAAGCACTACTTTTTCTCTGTTTTGTATATTTCGTAAAGTTTGGAAGCACACATTTCATTTTAGACAAAGAATTTTTTGTCTGTTATTGATGAAAATTGTTGTCTCGTGTATCTTCGCTTCCGGTTGAAAGCTGATAAAGAGATTGTTTTTGTTTTTTTTATTTCTCCATAGTCTCTAGGATTGTTTGAAACAGAACCAAGACTGTCTTTATTCTTTTGACCATTACTGTGGTCAATGTTTTCATTGGAAAATAATAACTGACCTATAAAGCAGTAACTACTTCAGAGAAGTACAATAAAGATGAATTTCCAGTATAATCTCTATTTAAAAAAGGGGAAACAAAAACAACAATAATGTTATCGCTTACCTCTTCCAAACAAATGCTATATTTGGTTGTCTTTTAAGGTAAGGCTGGTATTAGGTTAGTATTACCAGGCAATTTTGACAGGTAAATCTGCGGTAACCTAAAAAAAATTTAAAAAAATTAAATAAAACAAAAAAAACGAGTTAATATAGCGGCAGTTTGGTGCACCTGTAATGCACTACCCAGTGGGCAAAACCATCAGAAAGTCTCTGTGGAGGAGTGTTTTTTATTAAAACAGCAGGCGATATTGCTTACCATTCCTAAAGAAAATACTTGTCCTCATAGACTTTTTGAAGATTTTGCCCACTGGGTAGTCGTTGACATTCATTGCAATCCAGTTTATATATATCTTCATCTTATGTACACCTGCTTGAGGTACAATGCAATATCTTGGTTGATGCAGTGTCCGATATGTGGACAGATCCATCCATCTGGCTGGATTTTAAGGTGTTTCGTCTGAAAGTTTAACGTTTTTTATTGGTTTAAAGTATAGATAGATTTTGAAATAATTTATGATTTGTGATATTATTTGGTTCTTGTAGACGTTCTTGATAACGTCAATTTTCAAATATATGACAGATATTCTAGGTCTCCTGGTTCATATTGTATACTTAAATGCGTCATATGTACTTCGAAAATGCGTAACATCTTTCTCGAAATGCGTAATATCTTCCTCGAAATGTGTAATATCTTCCTCGAAATGCGTAACATCTTCCTCGAAATGTGTAACATATTCTTCGAAATGTGTAACATCTTCCTCAAAACCCACATGTCTACGATACCATTATGTTCCGCTGTTCTGCTCTTGTTTTCTTTTTTTAGCGTTCTATTCATGTTTTTATCTCAGCAACTAAGTGCATACTTTTTAGAAGGAACATTAACTAATTAACCGATGCGTGTAAACTGTTGGAAGGCTTCCAGGGGGATCCAAGTGAATTAGTCAGGCTTCTTGTATCCAAAGTTATAGCATTTTTTAGGCCAGGGGGGGGGGCCTTTTTTGTGGCCGTTTTTGGCTCTTTCCATATGCAAGTTTTTATAATAATATACGCTTTAATGGAAGAAATCTTCGCGGTTTTGCTGGGTTTTTTGCTTCAAGAAGTGAAAAAGTTATAATCCTTACAAATGTTACATTTGGAGGTTACCTAAGATAATACCATGAAACAGAGAAAATTGTAATTAAAAAAGTATGTATGCTCCTCTGTTGCATGTTAATGTTGTATTATTATATCTACATTGGTTCTATAATAAAAATAAAAGTACAAGGGTCTACTTATTTTTACCAGTTTTCCGCCAAATAAATTCGATTTTATTTAGCAGTACAAAATGTCCCTATATGGTAATATGGTAAACGATCTGATTGGTTAAAAAGATATGTCACATAACAAATAGCAGATAGACGTTTTCGAAATTCCATAATATTCTGGATATCAGTATCCTGGCATCCAGCAACGGATCTAGGGTTAGGCGAAGGTGGAGGAGTACAGTGTCATGAATTTTCTGTTTAAACTTAAGTGTTGGTTGGTTATTTGCACGTTTTTTACGTAATATGGTAACTTGCTATAGCTGAAGTTGAAGATTTGTTGTAATAAGTTAATTATCCTTTTTGCAATTAGGCTTCTTGCGGTTATTTGGTCCAGAGAACAGGGTTAAATCCCTCATTTATTTTAAAGCCTGTCTTCCAATTATCCCGCTGCCAGTGTTGATTTTTCATGCTGAGAATTCATCGATTAATGATCAATTTCGTGTTAACTTGCTTTGCATAACCTCCTCCCACGCCTGCACATATTAACAGGAGGGCTATGACAGCGTCTTTAACTGTCAGAACATGAATTGTAGGATTCAAGAAGCCAAAGGTAACAAGTGAATTTTAAATTTCGTATTTATGAATGAAACAAAAAATTGTCCGTTGTGCGGCAATAGCGCACTATGCTATAGTGCTTTTGGAATTGAATGGATGTATATAACGTAGTATGGTCTGCGTATTGGATGGAATTTGAGTGTTTTATGTGGTTTTTCAGGTCTGCCACGTAGAGATTGAAGAGGACAGGTCCCAGTATGGATCCTTGCGGTACACCAAAGCCAGAGTGGAGGATATTAGAATTCTTATCGTCGAGTAATGTGATCGGTTTGAGAGGTAATCAGTAATCCAGGAAGGATTCGAAGATGTTCAGTTTGTGGAGTTTATAAATTAGTGTTTTAAAGTCAATTGTATCAAAGGCTTTTGAATAATCTGCAAATATAGCGATCGTTATTTCACCCTTGGTAATGGCTTGAAAGAAGTATATCATCACATAGTTTTAGGAGAAAGGAGAGGGTAGAATATGACTTTCGAAAACCGAACTGTGTTGATTGGTAGAGTGATTGTGAGTCTATGAATTCAAAAATTTACCATTCTGCTGTATGCAATAATGGCAAATAAATAAATAAATTGAATTGAAAAATTGAATTAAATTGCATTGAATTAGTCCCAGCTGCGCAAAAAGCGCTCCTGAAAATTCCCGTCGCACAACATGGGGAGTCTCTTCGGGTTTAAACGGAATTTATTAGCTCCATCATAAACCTCTGGCTGAAGTGTCGAAATGGGGGACACGACCTCGTGTATATACTTTATACTATCGAGAAGTTTTTAGAACCATGTAAAAGTTTTAATAATCATCAATTAAACCATAGTCACAAGAAAAAGAGTTTTAGAATTACATCAATTCACGTGGCCATGATTAATCATTTATATGGATCACACATTTCAAAAATTAATAGCTAGTTACTAAATTTCCGACAAAAAATTTATCAACCGAAAACAGGGATCACATACGAAAAGTGTAACTAGCTAGTCCAAGATGGGTATACAATCCCTTCAAGACTATGTTGATAGCTCCAGTACATATTCTATGCAATTAGCAAAGTATCTTGAAGTATCTAAACTTATCACATCAAACCTCGTACTTGTTCATGCAGATAGTTGTTTGAGGCAGTTTTATCATGAAAACATAGATTGGGTATGTGGTGGACAATGGAGTGAACTTTTTCAATGTGTAGACAAGTTTGTCAGGGCCTTCCGACAATCTGATATAGAATTGATTGTTTTCTTTGATGGCTCGATCAGTGAAATGACTTTACATCATTGGTCAAGGAAACATGGACATACCAGAGAAACTGTTCGAGAGACACTATCACATGTAATACATAATCAAAGTATTCCATTTCGTACAAAAACAAGAAATTTTGTGGCTCCAGGTGCATTTAGATCAGCCTTAAGACTTGCATTCCGTGCTTGCGATGTAACAGTATGTTGTTCACTTAAAGATATTTATAAAGAGTCTATTCTTTATGCAAAAGATGTAATTTGTTTAGGAATTCTTGGCAATGATTCTAATTACTTTCTGAATCATGCTCCAAGGTATATGTCACTGGGGAGTACTAGATGGCTTAAAAAAACCCTTAGTGCATGCAAGATATTTAATACTGATAAATTACTAGCTGATTTGTGTTTAACAGATGAAGATCTGCCTTACTTTGCAGCGTTACTTGGAAATTTTGTTATAAATGATAAACTATTGTCTGGGTTTTATTGGGACCTTATTGAAGATGACAGTCCTTTGAAAAAAGTGAAGGTTAGCTGACTATTTAAATTTCTTTTTATTTAAAGTCTATGGCAACAAGAATTTACTCTTCTTTCAGTGTTCTAGCTGGGACATTTTGTTTTGGATGCCGCTACGCTGGTTTTCGTCCTTGCTATGATAATTTCCTTGCTGTGACGCTGCCATTTTTGAAAATCGTAATATCACTTCACTTCAAAATCAGTTTATGTGTGCAATTCACATGCCACACAACAGGTGTGGTGATCATTGAAATATTTTTAAAACTATTTCACTTGTGATTTTCGCTAAAAAATTATGTTGAAGTTAAAGCCTTTCAGAACATAAAAAAGCCAATGCTTCTTGACCCTGTTAGAGGCATCTTTGATACGAACTTTATTGAAATCCTAGCTAGAACACTCTCCTTGAAAATAGGTTGAGTCTATACAGTACGGCCCAAAAGAAACTTTACACATTTACGAAGGAATAAATTTTTATAAAGGAATTTCCATAGCAAAGCTGCATTCACATTTTCAACATCAAAACAAATGTTCATTTATTCTCTTATGTTTATGTTAAAATTTACGTAAATGTGTCCACTTATGTTATCCGTAAAGATGTCATTACATTTGATTTCCTCACAAACAGGAAGATGGTTTCTCTCATAAACAAAATGCCAGTAAATGTATTTAGGCCATGTTTAAGTAATTGTTTGTTTGCTGTAACCCATGTCACAAAAAAAAATATGTTGTCGGTCAGCCGATAAAAAATTTAAAAGGATCACCATTGACGAAACATTTGGTGAATAAAATAATGTTTTACAGGCCTAGAAATTTGTTTCACTACCATGACGTTTCCGTGATTGTTTGTTTCAGCAAAAACCCAATAATGCAAACAACAATCCAACATGTCAACAGCTAGCATCTTTGTTGTGCATTATTTCACCGTAATTATAGTGATATAAAATTGCTTACTGTTGCTTACTTATCTTCCCGAAAGCATTGTGCACCCACTCTATGGATTTATAATTGATTTTCAAATTTTAAAAGCCAAATGGAAAACTTTCCATTACATGAAGTTATCACGTTGCTTCGTGTGTATGTACTACTAGAGAGAAGAGAGCAGATTTAAAAGGAAATGGTGGTATTTGGAGGAAGGTAAAACTGAAAGGAGATTCTTGTGTGAAATAGCCTGTTTTAGTGAGGTATGCTAGGTAATAAAGTGTTTACTGTAAAATGGGTTGAGAAACTTTCAAACGGCAAATCCACATTTAAAAAACATAGCGGAAAGAGCAACTCCAATCCAATATGGCAGTACTTCGTAACGAAGAAGTTGAGTGTTGCCAACTCAATTGTTACATAGCAAAGGCAATTTGCAGATGGTTCAGACATATTCATACGTGTATAACATGGCTATAGAATGTTTTTGAGTGTTTCTAGTAAGTTTATAGATGTTGTTACCATCGTTACCACATCATTTCCGCAAAAACAAATAAAAGTTGTTTGATCGTTTCCGCAAGCTTGAAACTGCGGTAACAATGAATCGTTTCCCTGGACTTCTTAAATTTCAAGGCCTGTTTTACTAACTATACTACTACTACAAACTAACTACACACATGTGAGAACAAACTTCCAGAACACGCTGCATGTTTTGGTTTGTTGCCATCTTTATGAGCTTATGCTCTCCAGACTTCTCTTGATTTCACAATGTCATGCCTTCTTTTGCAAATACAGTGTATTTTGGAGAACGAAATAAAACACCTGGCTTTCAACATCATGAAATGATACTGTAGTATTATGTGCGGAAAATGAAAAAATGAAAAACGAGTCTGGCAAATTTTTAAAGTTCGGTTGGGTAACTGCAAACAAACAATTATTGAAGGATGGCCTCTTTAGTGTACGTTGAAACTTTTAAAAAAGAAACTTTAAAGAAAATGTTATCAGTCTAACAATTGTCTTTGCACAATATATTTCAGGAAAACCTCTCTAGTGATGCAGTATTGCCACCAAGTGAATTACGATTAAAATGTGTGGCCAAATTTATTTGTGAACATCGTACTGAAATCCAAGACTTGGAAAATTTGGCAAAACTTGTATTTGGTAATAGTTCTAATATATCGGTTGAGGAAGGTTACGAAAAACTTCAGAAAGTCCTGTCATTTTATCAAGAATCCTTAAAAGCAACAAAATCATCTGTCTGTACTGAAAATGGTAAGATCTACTGATAGTTTTTGCATTGCAGTTTTTGCATTGATTGAATGCTATAAATATTGGACCGGTTTATAAAAATAATAAAAAAAACAAAATAACAAGGGATAAAATACAGATTTATCTATATACTGCGTTGGATCCAATGTTTGAATATAAAAATAGTTAAAAGGTAAATAATGGAAGGAAAAGAAATTTATTAGTAGTAATGTAAAGTCATAGCAGTAAGTCATATATAGGTAATATCTATATAATCTATATATCTAGGTAATTCACAAGATTACGGTTGTTACGTGTATTTATAGAGTGATCTGTAGCTTGGAAGTTAATAAATTTATCTTTATTGTTTATTTCAGAAGGTGAAATTGTCCTTTAAATAATCTAGTGACGGATAAAAATTATAAATATGTGATGTTAACAAAAAAATCAAAACAAAATTTGTTTTTAGCTTTCTTGCTTGCTGCTTCATAAAATGACTTTCAGACAAGTATAATTCGTTGAGGGGATTAAAATTTTAAATCATGATTATAATGGGTTTTGTTTTGTAAATGATATGAAGAAAAAACTAGAAGCCGGGGGCTTGAAGGTCAGCACGTTTGGACATGTCAAGTTTAAACAAGGGACACTGGGTTCTAGGTTGCTATAAACTCATCGGTACGGATCAAGTTGATTCGCGTTCAGCTAATATATGTTTTTAACGTAATCTTCCGCATGCTTAAACGAATTGAATTTCATCGACACAGGCACACCATTATGATCTGGTAAACCTGTATTTGAATGGCGAGCGTGTGAGTCAAAAATGTAAGTAACTCCGTTAACTGAAAATATAAATGTAGAGAAGCCATTTGCGATAAATATTGTTCCTTTAACGATTTCATAGTGAAGAAAATGGAGGAAGTTCTCGGTATTAGAATTTAATATTCCTGTTATCTCCCTATACCTAGTTAGTGTCAGGCCTTCACCATTTAATCTTACTCGGTCCGGAAGGTCATCAAAAGACAAGTACCTTGAAAAGCCCAACGTTTCGTATAGTCCATTTCCCAGTGTTAATATGCAGTCTAAATCCCATTGCGACCAAAAATGCAAATTCTTTATAACTGCCTAGCAAATGGACCATAATGCATTGCATGAGCACCGTTTCCCAGCAGATTCATCAAAACGAATATTGCCTTGACTAAATGATCCGCAAACTATTTTTGCAGGAAGAAAAGGGCTAGGATTCAATTCAATATCGCCGGCCATAATCAAAATCATACTGACACAATGAAGTAAAGTATAAAACATTGGAATACCACAAGCCATCCTCGAATTCCCTGCATAATTACTAAAAAACTTTGTATTAGAAACCTGGCAGATTTTAGTAGCATAATAACTACCAATTGCTACGCGATATGCTTCAATGCAGATCATTGCTAGGAGGGAGGAAACAATAAGGAGACAATAAAAACAACTGACCGTATATCGTTTATTAATATCTTTGATCACACTATTTATTTAAGTTTCGAGCTTTGAATTTTGAGTTAAGAGTTTTTAGCTACGTGTTACGAGTTTGAGCTAAGCTTTGGTGTTCACCTCAGTGAACATTAGTTTCCACCAAATAAGGTGGCCCTCCCTCAAAGGAGGTGGCGGTTCTTTGTCAGGTATTTGAATTCCTAAAAATAAATGCAATAATTAGGTAAAAACAGTGTTATTTTAACACATTGATGTCATCATAAATCTCACTAAAAACAATAAAAAATGCAAGCTGGTGAAGTACAATCAGAGCAAAATAACATGCAAATTTTAAGGTAGTTTTCCAAGATTTTGCGAAATTTGTTTTTGCGTTCAGTGTCTTTGATTGTGTTTGTGTTATTATTGGTCACGAGCGAGTTTAAGTCTTTTTTTGATATTGATAATATATCTCAAACTTTTCAAAAAGTCGAAATGAAATGGTTTTTAAAGCTTTTACAACCATCATGTAAAAATATTTGAAACATTCCGAATATTGCGACATTTATTTTTGCAATTTCAGTAAATTTAAGTGTTTTTTCAACATTTGTCTACCCGCAAAAATTTGTCCTGAAGTAAATTCAATAATGAATTTGTTGTATTTTTAAAAGAGTATTTTAAAAATATTTCAAAAGAGCGGAAAGTTTACAACAAGAGAAAATCCATGAGGTAGAGATAGGTGGTAGGTACCGAAAAGTTGAGGGGTCCATAATCGGGTTACAGTGACCAATATTTTCCCCAAATTATTTGTTAGCCCGTTTTTTATTTTATTTTCCCCCGATAAGGTAAGGTATCATTTATTATCAGTTTAGCATCCATCTTGGTCATAAAGTGAGTCAGCTTTGTTGTCATAATGTTGAAACCTTCAGTAATTATCGAGCAAAGAATTGTTTTCAGCTTGACTTGCAATTCTCTGATTTAATGAAATTCAATAGAAACTCCAACACAATGTCGTCTTATTGATATTTATTATATTTTTCTCCTACTATAAAATTTATATTTTTCATCTTCTCTTTGATGTGACGATGGGTGTAGCGATATAGCATATTCGGTTAATACTGTTAGTCAAAGAAAAACATCACAGGTTATTTTTTGTACTATTTTATTTTGGGCAAGTATGATTATATCTTACATGAATTTTTAAAAAAATCATACCATAAGAGTTTGAAAATCAGAAAATTTCTGCTCTGATGCTCTCCAGTTCTGTTAAGTATTTGACAGTAAAAATAATTAAAAAATTTGATTAGTTTATAACTACAATATAAACAACTAATGTACTTGCCTGACCAATTCTTTCTTGGATGCAAACGTTCTTGTCAGTCCCTTTATTACCAAAATTCGTGACGTAAACCAAAAATTATACCAAAAAAGAGACTGAAAAATATTTGAAGAAGTATACTTGTATAGAAGTATACTTGTATAGAAGTAAACTTGTCAGCTTTTATACTTTAATAACGATTAATGAATGTTGGATTTCATCAAACCAAACGACAACTGTTTACACGTGAAGAAACTAGAAGGTTGATCCCAAAATGCACTGCGTTTAAATTTGGGGTGAAGGGGCGCATTGGAAAGAATAAATGGTTCTAATACTAACACTAATCATATACTAACAAATTAGATATTAAATCTTTAATAGGCAGCAGAGAAGTTGATTTTTAATTATCGAGAAACGTGCTTAAAAGTTGTTTTTTTTGAATTGGAAACATGAAAGTGTTGAGGGCGTTATCACACGGGCGCAGAGAACTGCGGCATTACAGAATGACAGACAGACACGGGTAAATGAAAGATCAGCTTCCTTGCGGCGCTGACCAATAACAAAATGATTCGACTTCAAGCTTAGAAAAGATACTTAGCAAATGTTTTTTCAACTCCATACTCCTGACCACCTTCCATTCACGATCATACTCCTGGTATTTATTGTGGGTACCTCTGTTGTACTTCAAACCAAGCGAGGATGTACATCATACTGAAGAAGGGTATAACTCGATAACAAGAACGATACAAGAGAAATTGAATTCTAACGTAATCCTGTTAGAAAATGTTTAGAAAATGTTTTATCTGAAAAAAAACATTACCTTACAAAACATGTTTTCAGAAGGAAGAAAGTTAACCAATATAAAATAGAGATAGAGAACATCATGATTATCACACACGTGTTGCTGACAAAATCGGAATGAGGTTTTAAGAAGATTAAATTTTAGAATCTTATGAGGAGGAGGGAGTTCAGTTTCTTCAACTTAAAATTTTCTCAATGTTATATTTGAAAAGCATTGCATCAAAGAATTAACCATTATACAATATATCTGCATGACATCTGGAAAATTCTCTTGATTCCACCACGAAGAATGCTTCAGTGTTGTTCATGATAAGCAGTTTTATAAGTGAACTGTAAAAGATGATTTAACTTTTCTTACATTTTATAGTTGCTGTCTACGCATGTGACTATTTAATTGACATTTAATTTGTTAAGTTGAACAATGATCTCTTGCAGATGATGAACGCAATTGAAGACGCGTTCATTTATTACGTTCTGTAAATTGTCCCAAAAATTGTTGAAAGTAGGCATGATAGGTTCTAGTGAGTTTAGACTTATGTGCTATAGTGAGGACATAAATTATGTTTTTACTTGATAAATCCATTCTTTTCTTTTTCTTTTCTTTTTGTAATAGTATGTTATAGAGATTATAGAGATGATCTGGGCAAAGTATCAGCTTTAGAAAAATTAAAATCAATCAATTGTGGAACCACGCCATTCCAAGGAAACAAATATTCTAGAGAGTTACAGTTAACTTTCCTCACTGCTCTACCTCCATCTTGAACAGTTAGGTCAGAGTAATGTTGCCTAGTTTAAACTGGACAGATTTGAAATGAAAACGTGATATCACTAGCTAGAAGATTAACCATTCAATCAATCGAGTGTTGACGTCAAATGATAGTTTCTTTTTCCATAATTCTTTTTTTCACAGATTTTATTTAGACACATGTTATGTTCAATTGTAAGATACAAAAATCCTACTAAATGTTTTGTAAACGCAATTATGTTTTTAAACACAATTACGTCATAAAAGTTTCTTTATAATTTAGATTATTATATAAAAATGTGGGGCGAGCAATAATGTCTTTTATAGATGCACCATAGCAACACACCTTCTCAGTAAGATGCGTGTGTGGAGACCATGCGTGTTAGTACTCCATAAATAGCCCATCACAGTAGCTGAGCATTTTTTTGCTACTGATGATAAAGAGGTGTTTTACATGCAAGCATAACATAGTAATAGGATTTTAGTACAGCTAAATATCTGCTGGCATGTCTATTATAGTGACTTTTATAACAGAATAAAAATATTTCTCTGATTTCATTCTCATGTATGTTGTAACTCGTCCTCCTTTCCTTGTTTGTATGTTTGTTGTTTATCAATTTATTTATTGTGGTTTTTCAGATGAACTGAATCAACTATCACTATCTGGATTCCCATTGCCATCTGCAATCTCCACGTTAACAGGCTGTCAAAATAGATACAAAAAGAAGTGGGATTATCTAGAAAGAACAAAACAAGTCACCCAGTCTGCAGTTGATTTGCCGGGAGAGGTACAATTAACTATTTTCAAACTTCATAAGGTATAATAATACACTTCCATGTTTTTTCTTTTACTGGATAGTGCAAGAAGTGAAAGAGAATATTGAAGTATGCATCAAATTGATACAATCAGTTCCTATTCTAAAAAGGCAGCATCCATTCATATGAGGGAACTTGTGATATTGTATCTTCAGTTATGTCATTTTGGAGTTTAAATACCACTAAATAAAAAATTTTGCTAATACCCTAGTGATAGTTTTGATTGTTTCTTTTGTTTAATTAAAGAAAACAAATGCAATAAAACTAAATGTCAACCATAGTCGCTATCACAGCAAAAAAAGTTGAGAAAGAACAAACTAAATATAAGTGGGACATTCAAAAGTTTCCAACAATATGCTCCTGATCTTTCCAGCATAATTTATTTTGTAGCAAGTAAAGTCGAGAATGTACCCCCATCCATACATTAGATAATAATAATTGTAATAATTATATTTTCATTTTGTTGGTAAGTATGTGCAACACTGTTAGCACACTTTCCAGCTCATTGAGGTAAGGGGAGCAGGCACATGTTCAACACATGTTCATTACAAAGATACCTGAACCTAAAAATCAGGAAAAAATTCTCACCTCGCCTGAAATAAGGCCCTTTCGTCTGAAATAGGGCTTGAACATAATTGAATAATACCAGATATCACTTGTGATATTGGATAAAAAAACAATAATTGAAAGCAATCGCAATAATAATAATGTGTATGTTATGTTTTAGAATGACAGCAAAACAGAGAACTTGGCGAAAATTGAAGACCCAGAACAAGTTCTCAAACAAGGAACTCTTGAAGAAGCAGCACAGGCTCTTGAACAACTTGAAATGAAGGAAACAGCTGCGGAAACAATGGATAAAACTAATGTAATATATATATTATATATTATATATATTTCTTGCTATTCCAATAGAAAACACCCCTCTTCATAGACTTTTAAACATTATGAAACTTCCTCCACATTATCTATCAACTTTCTATAATCCTATGCATAGTTCAGCCACGTGACCATGACTTTTGCCATGTCAACAAGTATCAACCTTGCTTGCTGTACAATGTTTTTTGAAATTTTGTGATTAAATGCCCAGTAAAGAGTGGTCAGATTCGGATAAAAATGGCAAAAAAACCCCCAAAAACAAGAAAGAAATAATCCTTTACAATCGTCTTTTTCATATTTCTGCAAAGTTTTAGAGACATTGAGTTTAAAAGAAGCAATAGACTTTATTATAATATCTTGAGATTATGCAGATAGAAACTTAGTTCTTCTTTTGATTTCAAATGAACTTCTCTTTATTCCGCATATTCTGCATATTTCCAGCTGGTTTTTGCAGAAATCCTTCCGCCTGTAATGATATCTAGTTTGTTTTGATCTGCACTGGTTAGCATTTGCAGGATATTTGTTTTGATCTGCACTGCAGGTCAGCATTTTCAGGATATTATTAGATCTGATTAAGCTGTTCACTAATTTGAATGATTTTAAAAAACATGCAAGTGTTGTGATCAAACTCATCCTGAATACATTGTGATATTTTCATAAATTGCTTGTAGGATGGAGCTCCTACTGAACAGTCAGAAGAGAAGCCACCCTCCACCACTGCTGTTGAGAGAGAACAAAAGCAGAAGGATGAAACTGATGTCGAATCACCACCGACAGAATCACAAGAGCCTGTTATCGAGTATCCTAGGGGTAAATTGTTATGAATAACATTTAAGATTTCTGTATCTTAAATCAAATAGGATGAAATTTTCCAACATTTTTTAGAAATAAGTATCAGTGGAGTTGATCATACGATTAGTGATGATGTCATTAATGTTGCGAGAAAACGTCATCAGTGTGGTCAGATGTGCCCAGAAATTTTGAATATTTTAACTAAAGGTGAGGTGATACTCAATATGAGCATAGATGATGAGCTTGTGTCATCCAGGCTACCCATTCCTTTGATATATCGACCACTTCGGCAGTTGGTATATGGTGTGTTGTATGGTGTGAAACAAAACAAAGAGAGAGCAATGGAAGATGAGATTCAGAATTCAGAAGATGTCATTGAGAAGAGTTCTGACGAAAATGAAGCTGCTTTACTTGAAGAAAAGGAAGAACCTGTGAAGGAGAAACAAAAAACAAATTCTGATTCTGTCAAAGAAGATAATGATGAAGTTATTCCTATAAAAGAATGGTGTGTTTATGGAGAACGGGATTTAGATCAACCTGATTTAGTTAATGCAAAAGGTTGGATATTTCTTTTGATATTTTCTCTCGTTGGTCAGCGCCGCGAGGCAGCTGATCTTTCATTTCCGCATGTCTCTGTGTTAATTCATAACACTCTCCTTAATATCGTAGTTCCTTATTGCCCATTTCTTCTTCAACACCCACTCTCAATTCAATCTCTATTCGTTCGCTATTAAAACGGGGTTTTTTTTCTTTGAAAACATTTCTGAGAGTGAAGAACACAGAAAGTAACTTCAAAACAGGTAATAAATGATTTTTAATACATTTTTAATACGTTATTGAACAAAGTTTTTGTGTATACTTTGTAATGATGATCTGATGGAGGTGGGGAATATTTGCGAGTCCTGGAGTTGGACTACGATGATATAAAAAAGTGAAAGTAGCACAGCTTCACACCAGCACCAGCACCAGATTTAGCTGAATATTCATTTCATCGTTAAGTCATGTATTGTGTCCACATAATCTATCGATTTGAAAATTGAGGTTACGACGTAATCAAATAAGTTTCATATCACCCGGATTCAATTCTTATCCAAATCTTTGTGCACAAGCAAAATGAAAGTTTGTCGTGAACTTAGCAGTATTATTGTGCCTGAATTTATATATAAAAGTATATATCCTGTACATGTTTAGAACGATTGTGCCATAGGTCTATGACAGGGTTCGTAGCGGCTGGAAAATCTGGGAAAATAATATCCCTGACAAGACAGGTCTGGAAAGTCAGGGAAAAATTTTTTTTGTTGTATTTGGTCAGGGAATAATTTTTTCTGTCAACTGTTTTTTTTTTCTGAGCAGCTTGTTATTATTTATCAAATCTGAACTTTAATGTTTTCACAAGTGTGTTCTTACAAAAAAATAGTTAATTAAATCTTTGCTTTCGATATTCTGTTTCCACTTTTTGTTTAATCGATATATAACTGGGCAAAATGTTTACAAAGTATTGGAAAGTACTCTTAACCATTATATCACAGTGTAGTTATGGTGTATTCTAATCTTCATTTTTGATTTTAGAAAATTAAATAATACTAATATCTCAAAGAAACAAAGAGATTTTTCAGACATATGGTGACAGACTTGCAATTTTCTAAGCTTAGTTAAAGAAAAGAGATCAAAGGTCTAAAGTGTATGATGTATATATTTGAACTTATTGTGTTACAGATAGACATTTAACGTTTGATGGACAGTAAATACATTTAGTTATTCTTTGCTTATCAAACTGAAATTGATATAGTCTCGACAGGTTTGCCACATATCATGAAAAGTCCTGGAATTTGGAAAGTTTCCTTGAAAGTCCTAGGATTTTACACAATGTTGGTCCCATGATTCCTTAATCTTCCGTTTAGAAAATTTGAAAGAAATTTAGGAGTTCGAAATAAGTATCAGATCTGTTAGAGAAAAGTTGAGATATATGTTGTGATGAATGAAATCTCTGAAAGCGTTCTTGGTTTTCGCTTCATTATTGATACATATGTGCCAGGTAGACAGTCTTGCACTGAGAAAACCTGTCTGAGACATATGTTTTTTCAGGACATATTGTTCAATTGTTCAGCTAACTTCTCTTTACCAGCCCTCAATGTTTATCATATTTTTAAAACGGTTGTTATATTATTTAGATAAGGTATATTCCATTTTGAAATAATGACTTATTAATTACCCTCTCTGATCATATTGCGAATTAGTTTGTCTGTAGTCTGAATTTTAAGATAATCCTTCAAGGTCAGGGAAAATAATATCATTTCAAAATGTAAAAGTCAGGGAAAGTCAGGGAATTTATTTTTTACAAGCTGCTACGAACCCTGTATGACAATTTTGTTACCACACCATTAGTTGTCTTCAGTGTGAAGGTTTTATTATTATCATTTATCTTTATACCGGTTAACTTTGTCAGTTTTAATTATAATGTACATATTTACATACATACATTAATTATTATTAATTATTATTAATTATTAATGTTATTAATGAAGGATCTGTATCTATACATGATCAAGTTAGCACTGACCTTCTGAGCGTTTGCTCTTGTTTTGAATTTGCGTTGAATTTTATTTATGTGTTTTATTTATTTGTGTGTTCAGTTTAAATGGGTCTTTGTTTTCACTCAAGTTTCTATAATTACTGAAGATTACTTATTTTAAAAACCGACACTAGGTGGTAAGATTTATAATCTGAATGTTAGTGCCCCCGAAGCTACCATTTTGAAAGTAAACACCGGCTTATATTATATTCAACAATCACTTTTGAACTTTTAGGAATGACTTGGGGTGTTCCACCATTAAAAAAATTATGGTTTGGTACTGATTCTGAAGATAACGCGAATCGATTGAAAGCTTTTTTGTCTTGTATGAAAAGTGACACAGTAAACATGTCCAATACTGCAATGGTACCACAAAGATTAATGCTATTGTGTTGTGTCTTAAGGTCAGTTTTTTGGTCTATTTTCTGATTTTTTTGTTTGTTTGTTTGTATGTTTACAGCAATTATGTAAAATGTTTTGATCATCCTATCATAACCCAGTGGGCAAATCTTCAAAAGTCTTTGTGGAGGAGTGTTTTCTATAGGAATGTCAAGCTATATCGCCTGCTGCTTCAATAAAAAACTCCTCCACAGACATACTTTTTGTTTTGATGCTATTACCTTCTTTGTTTAAAGTGGATGTTTTTTACACAGGTATTTGGTACAACAAGACAAAGGCAAATCTATTTTGACTAAGCAAGACATTGATGCTTTTCTAGCCCAGGCCTTGTCAGCACATTTAACTACAGAACATAACACACAGAATTTAGCCAACCTTAAACTGAATCAAGTAGATGCAAGGTATTTAACTTCTTGTTGAATATTACCTCTCGTATTTCCTCTAGCAAACGCCGCCCCTAATGAGGCGTTTATTAGAATGAACCCAAAGGAACAACACATGTCTAAAATCTTGTTTGCAGTTACCAACCCAACAACATCCTCAAACTGTCACTATGAAATAAACGCCTCTTTTAAACACCGCCCTACAAGGAAACGCCGCACCTAAAACCTTCAACATTTTATTAACGCAGTAGCGTTTAATTGAAGAAATACGGTACTGATTGAAGACCTGAAAACTCTGTCATTTTGTTGTTCTGCATTGTTCTACTTTTGTAGATGTGTTCAACTCGCCTCCATATTTATGAATGGGATCGAAAATGCTATTATTGCCAATGATGCCTGTGGTTCACCAGTACCCTGGGAATTTTGTTGTCCCTGGAATTTCTTCGATGGAAAATTGTTTCATACTAAATGGCTTCAGGCTACTATGAATTTTAGCCCGGCAGACTTGAGCGAAGGAAAGGTACTAGTACTAAATTTGTCATGTCAACAAAAATTATTCGAAGATATAACCTTTTTGTAGCCTCATCTCTCCTTCTAAGAAGTTTTTCTGTTATCTTGTTGTTGTTTTTCTAGCCACACATTGCTGAAAAATTAGAACGTCTGCGATGGTGCATAACAGAGGGACTGGAAGCTAAGTATACTATAGCGGGATTGCAGGAAAGCAAGAAATTTTTGAACCCGTTTGGTAATGTTCCTTCTCCATTACAATCACGACCTATGTACGGAGTCTTGAGACCGGATGGGGCTTATCCACCCAGTTACCGACAGCGGTCCAGGGGCCCTAACAGTAAAAGGACGGTACACGGGAGTGGCGGAACGTTACATGTACGTACAATCATAAGCATTTCCGTGTCATTTTATATTTCTTATATATGTTATATTTCTATTTTCTAAACATTATTATGGTGAAAATATAACTGAATGAATGAGGTATTACAAACATTGTTCCCAGTGGGTAAAATCTTCAAAAGTCTCTGCGGAGGAGTTATTTATTGAAACAGCAAGCGATATTGCTTGTCATTCCTATAGAAAACCCTCCTCCACATAGACTTTTTGAAGATTTTGCCTACTGCGTTTCTTGAATCGAAACATAAACAAAACCTTGCATTGGTTCTGATGATGATATTAGAAAAATGCTTTTGTGATACGGTTTATTCTGAAAAGGTTCGAAACTTTAGGTTGCTGGTGTACCGGTTGCTCATTGGGGTGGCAACAAAGCTGGTGTAGGCTACACGAAAAATGGGCCTGGTGTCGTGGTTGGTGGTCCAAATAGTATCGATCTCCCCAGCAGTCATCGTCGAAATCGAGGTGGACGAGGTGGTCGAGCTAACCGCGGGCGGGGACTACTAGAAACTCCGTTTTTATCACCATGGCCACAAGGTTTTACATATGAAGATTTTATGGGTAACACTTATGACCGTTATTTGAAAGGTGCGTCAAATGTTGAACAAATACGCCCAAGAGGAGCGAAGGTGAATCGAGTGCATGTGTATACAAACCGAAATCGGCAACAAAATCCGATTGGAAAACCCCCTGATGCTGGAAAGGAGAACATGTGGTTGGGTAAAGGGCGTGGTCAAGTTACTACTCCCGTATCACCGGTGAAAACGTTGGTTAATAATGAACAAAGGTTTGGCCGTGGTCAATGGCTAAGTGCTAGTGAGTGAGGAAATTCAGAAATAAATTTCCGTGAAAATTAGTTTTGTATGATTTGTCATCATTGTAATCGGATGTGTCGAACTAGAAATTTCTTTGCGCCCAGTGGCGGGATAATATGATATGTTAATTCAAATATAATTTTTGCTACGCTAGCGTATGCGTGGCTTCACCAACCACAGTGCAAAGAAATTTCTGCAGTTTGCCAACACACTACTCGCCACACTATGTCGCTGTAGAAAGGACCCCGTTTTCCCTTATCTACCTAGAAAATGTTTTGATTTCTGCCCGAGTATTATTTTAGACCAATCGAATTTTGTTTTGAGATGTTTTTCAATTCTTGAGAAATCACAACAAGGAAGTTTAGGCTTCAGTTCTTCGGTGTTGCTATGACAACATATCCCCGTGTACATTATGCAGAATTTATTTCAATAATTTGGAATTTTGCAGTGAACCAAACGTAATTGGTTTAGTGTATAATAGTATATTTTTTCTCATCACTTTCCATTTTTTTCCTGATTTTTGTAGTTTTATATGTTTTTGTCCCGTATCTTTCCGCTGTTATCTGTCAAAATGTTTGTAATCGTAAGTGGATTCTATTTTGTTTTCATTGTTTTCATTCTGATCACAAAATTGAGTTGGTTTTGAAGAGTTAGATTTTTCTTGTTTGGTTTTTACAGTTGTTTTAGTTAGTTTGACGAAAACATTTCCGTTTTCCGATTCAGAGTTTTTTTTATTAGAATCTATAGGAACAGATATATAAAGTATCATTAATTTCAAAGTTTGTGTTTTAACAGGATTGTTAACAGGTACTCATTAAGAATGCTTCAATTCTGAATAACATTGTGAATGAGGTCGTTTTAACTCGTTTAGTTCTAAGAAATGATTTCAACTCAATTTACCGGGGAGGATAAATTACTCGATATATAATTTGTATTGAAAGAGTCATATGCAACGACTGTGAGAAGAAGATACTTGATATAACAAGACATTCTGTTACTTTTATCCACTGTTTCTCGTTTCTCTTTCGTATTTCGGTTCTTGCAAGAAATAAACACTTGTTGGAAATGGATAAGTATAAACAGGTCTGTCCACAAACCGAATGTCTAAACAAACAACATCTGTCTGTTGTTGTTCGTCATGTGTGGCTGAGATGACGTCAATTTACTTCAACACGGCGACCTACTTCTGAAAACCATCCATTTGTTTTTGCGTGACAGCATCTCGTGATAATTTCGTCATTGAAATTATTAGTTGTATAATCCATTGCCCTTTTTTATGGAGAAGCTGAGATAACCGAGAGGAAATCAATTTGATTTCACAACTAATGGGATCCCGCTTTCTATAAGAAATTCTTATATTTTCGAACATGTTATCATATGAAAAACGGGCTGGTCCGATTAAGTGGGATCTCGCTTTGTTTAACCGAAATCTGGGCAAAACAACATAGCTTTAGCAAACCGGTCAAAAAAGACATTATTACGCATGCCCTCTATTTTATATATATATATATATATATATATATATATAAAACGTGACCGGGCTGTGAACACTTCATGTAATAGCGAGAAGTACCTTCGGCCTGAGGGGGTGATCACGTGAGGCGGATCGGCCTGGTTATGCGTAGTGAATTATTTTCAACCTCAAAGGACACAAATTTATAGCAGTTTTTAACTGATTTGTAAATCCTTGTAAAACATCCATAATAAATCAATAAACCCATCACATGAGCCGAATTCTCGGTTAGACACGTGGACACACATCTTAAGTTATTAGTAAGAGGTTTTAAATGATAGCGGGATCTGGGTTTTGCGGACCAGGCTGAATTTTCTCATGTGACGTTTGCAATTTTGCAGATGATACACAACTCCCTATACTAGTGATCCAAACTTTAAATTTGTTAAATTGTTTAAATTAAAGAACTTAAACATGATTGTGCTCTTCATTGATTGGCTACAACTACATGAAATTGAATACAGATAGGCGTCTCCTTCGAATATGCGACGATAAAGTAGAACAAACATTTGCAACACTTAATAACGATGTGATATATGGGAAGAAAATAAAGTGAAGCTCCCAGAAGTATTACCTTAGATAATAAACTTGAATTTGATAATCACGTGATTAACATTTGCTCAAAAACAGGACAAAAGTTAAGTGTATTAACCCGCATGATATAAAAACCTGAAATCTTTCTTTGAATCGCAATTTGCATATAGTCCTCTGGCTTCCATAGTAGGGAGCCCAATAACAAAATAAACCGACTTCATGGGTGGGGCCTTAAGACTTGCTTACAATGATATATATCAACTTTTGATGATTTACTAGAAAAGGACAACTCGTCTACCACAGAATCGTTCAGAAACTCGCCCTAGAAATGTTCAAAGTTGTCCGAGGACTATCTCATAAAACGTTTGGTGAATTATTCGTCATAAATAATCCCTGATTTTTAACACCAAAAGAATCAAGTCTGTTGTTATGCAACATATAATAAACAGCGAGTTAGAAAGATGTATTCTAGACCGCATTTTACTGTAGCATAATGTATAATGTATGTATAATAATGCAATATAATCCTTTCGTGTCTTCAATGAATAAATGAACTACTCGCAACATAATTGAATTGAAACAGGCATGGTGATTAATCTTTATCTTAAGTCCTTGTTACACCTAAAATCATAAAAATTATGAACTTTTGAAAAGAAAAACGAAATCTGAAAGTCAGGTGATTATTCAATAATAAGGAACTAGTAACAACAAATCCTGAAATCCTGAGTGAACAACAATAACCATCGCCATCGAGTCACACGTATTGTTTACGTACGTAAATGTTGTAATGGCGTTTTATAATTTCCAATGTGATCAAGTATTATGTAGCAAAAAATGTTGAGTTTGTTTCCAGCTTTCTTAATAAAATCAGCATGTGATTTTTTGTTGCAATTCACCTTTTTAAGGTACCCTAGGTGTGTAAATACGCGGTTATGTTTAGGCAGTTTCCACACCTAGCGACTTTACTTAATAACTTGACAACACACTCCTCCCTCTTTGATAGAGAATATAATGAGTTCAAAGTCTACGAATAATCAAAGTCTACGAATATATTAGCTAAATTTTGCATAATTATGTAGACAATGAATAATTAATTAATTTTTAGAAATCTGTTCACTCTTTTGTGTATCTAAAAGTTAAGATTTTCACTTTGATTTATAAATGGGAAGTAAGTCCATTGTCATGCTTTTTGATCCCTAAATAATTATAGCCATCCTTCATACATGGCTGCGAATAAACGAGTTTCTTCCGAGCAGGCGTGGCACAGTGCTTGTTACTTTCATTGTAAGCTGTTGTGATCGAAAAGCATTTCAGAACTTAGGTATGTAGCTATCGTTGGATTTATCATTTGAAATACTTTTTCTTATAATCATCTACTGCCTATGTTTGTGAAAATCGTATCTCATGAATTATAAATAAATTTTCCGGTCTTGTGTTGTGTTTTTTGTGTGGTGCGTATTACTCTGCTTCCAAATTCGTAATGGTGTTTCGTGTTTTTAGTTTATCAGTTTTTCTTTTATGAGTTAAGCTTTCCTTGAGTTATTTTTTGCCGGTGCATTAATTTCAATTTTTTTGTGATTTTCCAAAACCTGCCTTGGCTTGTGGGTGACCGGAAAAAACTTTACATATGAAAAAATATAATTCTCTAGCTAAAATGACTGTCACGTTGATATTTCATTTTAAATAAGATTATTTTATTATCTTGTCTGATTAAATGTAATAGTTCTAATACTTTCTACAATATCTATAAATTTTTCTTATGTATTTGTATTTTACATTATATAGCTAGCTAGAAGTCAAAATATAAATTATATACACGATTTTGGAGAAATGCAGCCATTGTGGATTCTATTGTGATTACAATTCGCCAGTAGGACAAGTTGTAATCTGGCTTTGCCTAACAGTATAGTTAAAATTTATTAAAAAGTTCTGTTATTCTTCCAAAAAGTCCTGAGGAGGAAGTGCAAAAAGTTCTAAACAGTCCAGAATCGAAATAGGTACAAGAACGAGAAGAAAATCAGGAATCAGACATTTTTGCACGACTGCCTATGTAAACATAGTGAAAAAAGCACATCTAGTGAAGTATGCCCTACTAAGGTTATCAAAAACATCAAAATCCATAAGGCTGCATTATCTCTGCAACCCTGTATTCAATTCTGTAAATCTAATAACAAAAAAATACATGCTGGTATCTGAATTTTAGATAAACATGGCTACTAATGCAGACCATCAAACACACAAAATAACAATTCACAAAAAAACTGTCAAGGTAACTAACCAACATGATGTTGTTGAGTTTCCTAAAGCTGAAAAGAAAGAAGGAAAATATATTTTACCATGGAAAACAGATGAAGTCCCACCAGATGGTTGGGCTAATTTCAAATCTTTCTTTACACCTGATAGTAGCAATGTTCCTGGTGAAAAGGTATGTAACTTCATATTTTATTGTAATTTATTTGACAACAAATCAAATCTATTTTTGTAATCTTTTCAATTTCAATATCTTACTTCTCTTGTCATTTCCAGAAACTAAATGAAGAACCGTTGATGCAGTTAATGACACCTGATTCAAGTCGTATTGAAAATCCACCAGAGAATGGAATCAGAACAACCTGGCTTGGACATGCTAGTGTTCTGTTTCAATTAGATAATGTGAATGTTTTAGTAAATCCTAATTTTAATAATCGTGGTATTAAATACTACCATCCAGGAGATAACAAAAGATACCGAGCACCTGTTTACTCGGTGAAAGATTTGCCAAGAATTGATTGTATCTTCATTACCAATACTCACTATGACTACCTAGACCTCTCTTCAGTTCGACAGTTAAATGAAAGATTTGGTGAAATGTTGTTATGGTATGTACCACAAGGTGTTGCTGAATGGATGAGCAAAGCTGGATGCACAAATGTTGTTGAGTTGGACTGGTGGAAAGAGGATGAAGTTGATTTTATTGATCATACAAAGGTTAGATTTTGTTAAAAGTGGTTTTCCCTTGTAGGATTCTGTTAACAAAAAGATGTAAGATTCATCTCGTAGCTTTTACTGTTTTTCCTTAGCTTGATGATGATGAAGACACAAACACCACAACCTTCAATATTGCTTGTACACCTTCACAAAGTTACCATAACCGAACCTTTGATGATGACAACGCTGTTTTATGGTGCAGTTGGGTCATCATGAGCCCACGATACAAATTATTTGTATCAGGAGCCACTGGCTACTGCGAAGTCTTCAAATCTGTTGGTCGTAAATATGGCCCATTCCATATGGCTGCTCTCCCTATTGGTGGTTATGACCCCAAGTGGAAGAATGGTTATGGTAATGTAACACCTGAACAAGCTATTCAAATTCATCAGGACTTATTAGCTATGTGTTCATTAGCATTGTCGTGGGGGACATTCACAATTGGAAATGAGGTGAATAAACAACTAATACAAATGATTGTTCTCATGGGAATGTTTATAATAATTTTTTTAATGAAGGGTTTATTACTAATTAACTATTAATGTTAATGTTGCTAGCCAATTAATTACCATTGTTGAATTCGATTACTTAACTTATCAAGTTGACAAAGATGAATTAAACACTGCAGTACCTTCTGTTTTGCTAGTTATAATAATGAAAATTATCTTTATAGTATTACCTGGAACCCCCACAAAGGCTCAATGATGAATTACGTAAACAAGGTCTCTCCGAGATGCAATTCTTCTTATTAAAGCATGGTGAATCAAGACTGATAGAAATCAAAGAAGCAGATAAAGACGATGCTGCAAAGGAAGAAGATACACCGAAAGAAGAAGAAAAAGTTCCTGCAGTGAATGGTCATGTTGAAGAAAATCCAGAAACTGAGGAAACAAAAGTCGACGATGCTAGTATCCTACAACAACTTGTAGATAATTTTGTCGATGAAACACAGCCCGAAGCTGAACGCAATGAAGAGGAATAAACAGTGACAAAATTTGAACACATCTTGATCTTAAGGACAAGTTACTCTTTGAATCTAACCAAAAGCAACTTAAATACTTAATATACACATTCATTCATTCATGTCAAATTTTGGTCATAAGTTTTAGCCTTGTGTGTCTTATATATGTGTGTAAAAGTTTATTTGGTAACATGATCTCTGTTCGTTATTTTTATTTCTATTAAAATATTTTCTATGGATTTTTTGATTTCATAGTTTGGAATACTTTTGAGTTTATTTTTTATAATTTATTTTTATTGGCGATTTTTGTGCATCAACACTTAGATTCGTATCTACTTTATTGCACATAACTAAATCAGGAAATATTTGCAAACTTGAGAGTCAATACTTATAAATATTCTAACTTAAATATGAATCTAATTGTTGTTGAGAATTCTTTGACTTGTTGTGAGAGTTCGAAAGATGAAGTTTTTATTAACCAAACCTCTGTTTTAGAAATACGATATTTTATAAAGAAGTCTTTTTTCAAAATAGCAGATTATCTCTTCAGAAGTCTGATTGTTTTTGTTACTAACCATCTTATGAGATATTCAAGGCTTCCTTTAACATAGTTGACAATGAAATAGGCAGTGCATGAATTGTAAGATCTTACGTTTTAAAGAATTAATTGAGGCAATGTATTACTACAATCGTGTG
This sequence comes from Turritopsis rubra, assembly GCA_039566895.2. Classification (NCBI taxonomy): domain Eukaryota; kingdom Metazoa; phylum Cnidaria; class Hydrozoa; order Anthoathecata; family Oceaniidae; genus Turritopsis; species Turritopsis rubra. Next base: position 14,483,643 of record CM077630.1, read on the forward strand.
TTTTGTTTTGAGCGAGGGTTCAGATGAGTCGCCCATTCTTTTCCTCTTTCAATACTCAACAAATTTTGATTTTTTCCTTCTCACCTTTCAATAAAAGTGACTTGTTAATTTCCATTGACCGTTTAGAAGATATTTGCTATTAATTTCTGTCAGGAAAAATAATAACGAATTGTAGATTTTCAAAGTAATCAACTGCAAATCGTCGGACGCTTCAAAAACTTTCTCTTATATAAGCAAATGAAATAAGAGACTGAACTGTTATTTCTTCGCATTTTTTAATTGTCTCTGATGTTTTTGTATCGCACGCTCAATATTTTGATGACACAGTAAAGGCCTGTTCACACTTTCCTTACTTTCGCGGTCTTTTTATTTCAATTTTTGACTTTGTTACATAAGGATGAGTGTCAAAGCTTTTCAATCAAAAGAATGTCTGGCACTTAGCAAATGTGAAAACGAGAGAAAAGGATTCGGATTTTTCCCTAAGGAGCGCAAAATATTGATAAGTTCACAAGAATGTCTGAATTCGTAATTTTCAAATGAGTTTTTTCTCTTTCCAGCCAGTGTGAATTGAGGTTGGATTGAGGTTGGATTGAATTGATCCGCACGAAAATATATTGCAGAAAAATATTTAGCAAAAACAAACCGCGAAAGTTTTCTTTCCTGTGGATGTAACCACAACAAGACATTTAAATTTTGATTCGAAAAATTAAAAAAAAAAATACTGATGGTCAAACGGTACAACGATTCATGTTGTAGTGTTAATCGATAAAAACAATGGTTTACAGATAAAGCATTGTAGAAAAACATCGATTTAAGTACAGGCTTTGTCTGAAATTTTATTTAAACGGGAATGTGACAAAATAACGAATATCGCTCGTGAATGAAATTTTCATGAACCGACAAAATACACTTGTTTTGTTTTTCTATATGAATCCCATGTTGCAAATAAATATACATTGTCCTTCAAGATTACCAGTACGCGAAAATTATGAACTTTCGTCAGCGCGAGTACTTTTATTAGGCGCTTATCTCCTTGATATGTGATTCAATTTCTTCTTTCGAAAACATCTTAAATTTATCAGCAACGGTAATGGTCGCTAACTGAAAGAAAAACAACAGATTGCAAGTACTTAAACATCAATTATAATGTTAAGACCGCGATTAAGTATGCACTGTTTAGATTACAACACGTGATGTCATGTGATCTCAACGCCTCCTAGCAACAGTAACAATTGTTGACAAAATTATTTCAAGACATGATCAACAAGCATCAATACCTCCACGTTGGTTGAATTTAACTTTTCCTCCATTACTTGTTTTAATATCGTTAACGCTTGTACGCAAGCTTCTTTTAACGTCATCGACTAAAATAAATCAATAAATAAATTATTTAGCAAGCAGTAAATATATTTCATCAAAATCATAAGATCTCCAAAAGCTGATGACGTCATTGAATGTTTCAGGGAGATTTATCACGTGTGTATCGAAATCTTACAAAAAAGTAAATATACAACGTATGAACGAGAATGACTAACGAACGGGAAGGAAAGAAGAAAGATTAATTTTAAAAATTCATATATAATTTTTGATCTCAAATTAATCCTAAAGTTCTAACACCTTGTGCTTTTGTCCCATAATATCAAACATCCCAGTTTGAGCACTAGCTGGCAGAATGCTCGAAATTCAGAAAGGTTCTCCAAATTTTACTACCGAATGCAAAATAATTTCATCTCCATAAAGGCCCTCCTCATAAGCCCACCGGCTCCAAATCAGATTCCTTGGAGACTAAGACTACGTTTACATGAGCATATTCTCACCCCACCTTCATGTAAACATGGCCTGAGGAAGTGATCACTACGATGATAGATTTCATTTGAGCTTATTCTATCAAACAAGGAAATGGGACACAGTATGAACGTTAACCTACTGAAGGTGATTCACAATAATCCACCCATTAAACTACTTGCAATAACCTGTTTATAAGTAGTTTTGAGTGGGCAGACAAAATTAATGCCACAAGTAAGTTTTTCACAAAGGTTTTTTTTTTTGATTTTGTTTCAATCCAAACAAAGGGTTATTGGTTTGAAAATTGTTTTAACAATTCATGTTCAGGATATTCAAACACTATTATGTGTTATAAAGATTTATTTTCACAGCTGTTTCTTTTGATCAATATAATTCAATTTCCGTGCGCCAAGCGAGGAAGAAAATTGTTTGATTTACACATTCTATCTAACAATTTTTTGCTGTTTTCGGATATCAGATTCAAGATTTCGGATTTCGGGTCGTTCGTTTTTAATGAAATGATAAAAAGCGGACTCAAAAATCTGTGCTGCAGGGTAAGTAAGGTGAACAAATTGAGTAATATTAATACTTCAAGATGTTACATCTATGAATTTATCAAGGAAATGACATATTAAGCAGGTTTCTAAAGCAGGATTTCCATATATCAAATATATCGGACAGGCGTTTTGTTCCCATTTCAAATCAACTTTTGCAGCAAGATTTTCATACCGGATAGATACCACAACGCAACTGCTTTCTAAAGCGGGATTTCCACTTTAAAAAATAATACGCGTATCAGCACGTACTGTATCATTGAGCATGCGCATTGATTGCAATTTAGAAATGCGCGTATCAATAATGCTCTTCGCGTACCAAAAAATAATTTTTTTTGCAATACACGTATCACTGAAAAAGGTAACCAACGAAACTACTAAAATTTTGCAACGTCAGCAGTTTTGCAAGAATATTCTGTAAAGAACATTTTTTGAATGGATATTAATACGCGTATTGCATCCAACGTACCGTACCGTAGTATGTGGTGATACCCGTATCAAAAAAGTGAAGTGGAAATCTCGCTTAAGTGTGCAGTTCATTCCAATGTTGTGCTGATACGCGTATAAAAAAAAGTGAAGTTGAGATCCCGCTTTAGATGTTTTTGAACAATACATACGTATGAGTTTCATCTATTAGCTCACTCATGTTAAAAGCACAATTGCACAAGGACAACAATCAAAATAATCGGCAATTTGTGGAATTGATTTTTTACAATTCTCTTGTGATTGGAATCTTCTGATGGCAACTTACTTTGAAATGACTTTTCTACATGTACTTACTGTATATATCTAGAATTGATTATAATTATCTTTTGGACAGTATTCTCAACGACATGAGTTCTAACTTTTTCCAGTGACTACATTGGGGGTTGGAAGTTTTTTACCAAATTATTTACGAAGTGACCAATTAAAAGTGGCATGAAATTAATTGAATCGCAAATCGAAAAAAATCATACTAGTAGCGTAATTGACAAGGACAGAGAGTTTGACCATAAAAGTGATGTCATTGGTTCTCATGTGAATTTAAGGGCAGTTCAAATAATTACAGTACACCTCGAAAGAGCTTTTACGTGTCCCCGCGTAAGATAATTTAGCTTTTGCCAAGAGTCACATTCTTTAGAAGTTACAGTATTTCGTTTAAGACAAGATTTCATAAAAATCATGAATTGAATGAAATGAATGAATTCATGTAGCAGGTAAATTAATTCCTTTAGCAAACACGAAAAATATTCTTTCGGGCTGTACCATATTTATCAATCTTATGTGACAAGTTATGCCTCCAAAAACCAATGAAAACATTTTTTTCTTAATTCATCGGCGAAATTATTTTGGCGTAACTTCAGTGATTTGGTGTATGCAGTTGACTCTCGATAAGTGGAACCCCGGATAAGTGGAACTTTCGATATGTGGAACTATTTTCGTCGGTCCCTTGGATTTGCCTTAACAAAGGCCAACTTCAGATAAGTGGAACATTCGCTAAGGGGAACCATTTTCTTCGGTCCCGTTGAGGTTCCACTTATCGAGAGTCAACTGTATATACATTATGAGGATATTATTTTTTTTACCAATTTTTTTACTGTTGAAATTTTCAGTTGTTAATTTTTGTTTACCTGTAATGTTTTAGGAGGATAATATTCAAGTTAGATGAGATCCATTTTTATTTACTAAAAATCATTTTTACTGCGTTTGCATGATTACGAAAGTCTGCAGAGGTCTCTTGTATTTGTTTACATTTACAATCGTTTTTTAACTGACAGACAGCGGTTTTAATGGAAATCGAGTGTCTTTAACTTTGACGCCCATGAACGCTGTAATGGATCGGCCTTAAATCAATCCACGACTTCTGCATTCTCCATTTCAACACGTCTATCAGTTGTAGCATTTTTTTTCGAAAAAAATCGTAACATCATCAGCATACTGTTTATTTCAGGCAGTACCTTCGAATATTGACTTCCGTCACGTACTTTACTTTGACGTCAGTTAACATTCTACCGTAATGACGTCAGTTAACATTCTACGGTAATGACGTCAGTTAACATTCTCCGGTAATGCCCTCATAACCAGTTAGTATAGGGTTAAGTTTGGATGAGAGTAAATGACTGACCTTATGATAAACTTCTTGTAATGTCTGTTGAGCTCCTTCTGATGCTGATCCTAAAAAAACATCAAATCAAATCTCTCTATTCCTATCTCTTATTATTATTTAATATTATTTATTCCTCCAACCTTTAAATTCCAATATCGATATATTCCAATAAATAACAATGTCGGGATATACAGCGGCGGATGTAGAGGGTAGCCGAAATTTGTGGATTAAAGCATAAAAGAAAAACATTGGTGATACAAACTGAAAACAGAAATTATGTTAATGTGCTCCTCCACAATTTTAGACCTCCTGTAGATCCGCCACTGCTTCATTTTATCCTGTACGTCTGATTGGGAAGTCTGAAATCTTGCGTGTATTTTGTGGGTGACACTTATATACAAAAAAATGAGGCGAATATTTCACTATCCCCAACGATTGTCTTCATAATGGTAGTTTTATTCTTAACATGATTGGTAGATTGAAATAAGACCAACACAACAAAGATAACACTCCTTCACATCACTCAAAACAATATTCTCATACAATAGAAGTTATAGAACAACCTCTCATGGTCTGGGTCAAGTTAGGGCTATGATTAATGTATGTCGACATGCCAACAGATTGATTAAAAGGTATAACATAAGAAGGCACATTGAGGGCCACTTTTCTGTTATAAAAGGGTAATTTAACTCCTCACTACCCCCATTCAGAGTGTTTTTCCCCATTTTAGATCAAACTAAATTTTTGTGATTTTTCATAAAGGGCATTGCCACATCCAATTATTATTGTTATTATTATTATTATTATGGTCTAAATTAAGCCCTGCCTTAGAAAATCTTTGGTTAGATAAATTATCATAATTATCATATAATTCTTTTTTTTCAGTACTCTCAACTGACTTTCAGTTGATGAGAACCAACTTCTTATGAAAGAGTATACAGTGAAGAGAGAATACATCCTCCAGTAAACGCCCTGCCCTAAAAATCAGTATGCTATAGACAATCTTAAGACACCATCCTTTTTTAAACACCCACTTTATTAGACAAAGTAATTCTTAAAATCTCTGCTTTGTTGAAATTTTAGGGGAACCTCCTTCTTTAAGACAGCTCGTTTGAATAAACCCTCTCCTCCCTGCTATAATCTTGATGTCCCGTTCGTTTATTAGAGGATTTGGAAACTTCTAATAACAACCGTGAATTTAGCGACATTCGCGAGGACATCATTGAATTATCAGGCTTTTTAATCTGAGACATAAAAAGGCTAGAGTTACCTATTGCTTTTGCATCATATTGTAAAAATGTTCCAGATGGATCCAAGTGAAACCTTACAAAAAGAAGAAAAAATAACAATTAAATATGTCTCGATGATCTGCTTTATATGAAAAGATTGAACTGACATATGTTTTGTCTAATGAAGTTGAATTCCAACACTAAGAAAGGCCAGTGATAAGTTAAAAATCAACTTGAAAATTGAAATAAAAAATAGCTGACTCACAGTTGAGGACCTTTTTCATCAACTCCACCGATAAGTAATGCTACACCAAATGGTCGACTCTTAATATAATAGAATAGAATAGAATAGAATAGAATAGAATAGAATAGAATAGAATAGAATAGAATAGAAATAAAACACATGAAAACCCCAAAATATTTCTTAGAATTAATATTTCTTAATTTCATTTAACTTGAGAAATCAGCTAAAAGACAGACTGCAAATATTGGAATAGAGATTATATAACCTATTTAAAACTTTCATACTTTTCAAAATTTTATGATGGTGCTAAAAGAGAGTTTCCAAAGAAAATTCCCTGACTTTAGAATTAGTTGGAAATTTAAAAAAGAAAATGGTTTATTGAAGAAGCATAATGTTTGCTTTGGTAACCATAAGAACTAAGTAGCAACAACTGGAGCTTACCATAGCACCTTTATCGTAGTCTTTATTTCCGAAAGCCAGTGCAAGATTGGAAAGGGACTGTGTTAGACTCTCTACAGCTATTGGTTCATTGTATGTAAACCAATGATTCTGAAAAAAATGTTTTACAAAATATATCAGGTTTGGTATATTAAATGGCAGTAGAAAACTTTTCTTGCAAAGTATAACATTTATCAATCTTCTTATACTAATACGCAATCTTGCTTTTTTCTCACCTAACTTTTTAAGAAAGAACGTTAGGTAAAATTTCTCGAGAAGTTCATCAATGGATGTTGTTTTTTTCCGTATTAGTATAGGGTGAATCTCCCATAAGGGGAATCTCTAGCTCCATCTTGTGGGGCTTTATTACTTCGTGGAGTGTTGTGCTTTAAGGAAGACGTCATAAAGCCGCCCGGAGGAGAACGCAATGCAATGTTTTTTGTGTTCGAAAGTTCATCAAATTTTCTCAACGTTCATTTCTTTAAATGAAAAATGAAGACGCTGTGTGTAAAAGTTTTTGTTTTTGTTTTTATTTTTTTATTCAACGCATTAAGTTCAGTAATAAAGAATAACAGCATTGATCAGTAACTTTTCTATCCAACAAGATAGTTGATGTAGACCTGTGATGTATTCGTGTTATCAGTTCATCATTTTCTACCAATGTCTATTTTTTTTTGTGTTTGATTGTAGCTTTTTCGTATCAGTTAGTTTTGACTACTATTCCGAAATGTGTAGCTAGCAGTTTATTGTGATTATTAAGGTTTGCCTTTAGGGAAACAAAGGTAGCAAGATCATTATTATATCGTTTTGATAGTGTTTGATTGATATCTTTTTGTTTTAGATTAGAACATTAAATAGTATAGATGAATGTAATACAAGAAGGAATGTGTAAATCATGGTTATATACTACATGTTTTTTGTACCACAATTCTTAGCAGAATTAAAGATTTGAAAGATAAAAACGTCTGATAGGGAATAGGGAAATTTAAAAGTATTTTCATATATTTCAGAAGTTTAATCGTGGTTAGGTAGGAGTATACATTGTATTGTCTCTTTTCTAAATTTCTGAACATTGGAATCTTAGCTTTTAGTTTAACTGTACAGCTTTTGAAATCTCTAAATAGGCCAAATAGCATTGAAAAATAGGGATAATAGCATTCTTTGAATGATCGATCCAAAATATTTATACATCAATTTTGTGTTAAATATCATATAAATCCAGCATAGAGAAATACAACAATTTTTGTATATACACAGACTTATCATGGCAGTATTGCAAACAATTTATGGAGAAAAACTGTAAAATGTTTTTACACGCTATACTAGTATTTTTATAAGCGTGTTGGTTGTCTTTCTGTTCTGCCCTAACATAAAATTCATAATTATCATCTGCATTTCAAAGCATTTACCTGTCCTTCTACACGAGCTTTGTCAACCATTGTCCGAGAATCGGCAATAAGACCACTCATGGCACAACCTGTAAAACAGTTAGTTATAAAACAGACAGTTTTATAAACAACTAAAAAACAGTTTTGGTGCATGGTGTTGAAATGATTTTGAAACATAAAGCTTGAATCAAATATTTGATTTGAAAATGAAACATTTTACTGATACCATGACACTCAAGACACCATAACAAGAAATTGACTGTGGCAATCGTCCAATCTTTCCTTAATCATTTTGAAAATGAAAAGAATTACCAGACTCATTTTTGTTAAATAACTACTATTTCAACCACACATTCCAGTGGACCTTCTCAAGTTCAAAGTTGTAAGTGTTGAACAGTATATACCAAGTTGCACACAACCTAAAAATACTTTACGAAATTATTTCCTTCCAGTCATCTTTGATGAATACACGTACCAAGATGTGAGTCTACTTCATATATTTTCTCAATACTTTTCGGTATTATCAAAGGTGAAGTGATTCGCCTTTCAACAGCCAAAACAACACCTTCAGAGGTTTGTATCCCTATAGCAGTTGAACCAAGCTAAAATGGAATCGAATATAAAAGTTAACTGATAAAAGTAAGTCTAAATTCATTTTTTTCCTGCAATTTTGTGTTGGGATATTTTTTTTGAAAAAAAAGGAAATACAAGAAATTGTCAGAATTTAACAGAAGCATTGGCAAAAGGGGGAAAACTACAAATGCTAGTGAACAAACCTTGATGGCTTCAATTGCGTACTCAACTTGAAATAAACGACCTTCTGGTGAAAAAAGATTGACGCCACTAAATAAAAAAATCAAATTATGCTGCAATTTATATAGTGCAATTTATTGATATGTTTTTTTTAACACTGTTCTCTATGACAATCATCAAAAAATAAAAAATAATTCATCTCCATGAAATCTACTTACCGATCGTATTCAGTTCTTGTGAGAAACATGACTTTGGTTAATTTTAATGTATATCTTACTTTCTTGAAAGAAAAATGACATTAAATTGGAGCTTTTTTCATAAAAATTAACTAAATTTAACTAAAACATTTGCTTCCATATGATCTGACAATAATTCTCAGAAGAGTTCAGGCACAGATAATGTTGACCAATTTAGACCCAGGGCACTTAATCTGTTTAACCACCATTGTCACTTGCGTTTTCCACATAGGAGGACAATAGGGAGTTGAGTTAGAAAAAAGGGTGGATTGATAGGTGGATTTTTAAATAATTTTATACAATGAAAGTTTTGATAATTTCAAAAATCTGTTTTTCTCTTCTATCTCTATACTATGGTAGCCCGGCTGTCCTGCAGGGTGGCCACCCAAATTGGAATTTGAAATTCCATGACTTTTCCATGACTTTTCTTAAAAATTTCCATGACTTTTTGGCTTGACTAAATTCCTCAGTACAGGTACAGATAGTTAATACGGTCAAAAGAAGAACAGAAACTAGACAAACAGAAACAACTAATGATGTACATTTAAAAAAAAATGGCTAACAACAAAAATATTAAGGCAGTCTATTCGTCCTTTTCTTCCAAGTCAACAAATCCTACCCTATTATCCCGCATTAAAGGCCATGTATAAACAAACATTTAATTTTTTTCAAGTTTTTCTTTAAAAAATGTTTTTCAGACTTAAAGCCAAGCCCTTTGAGTGCATTTCGGCAGCTGGTGGAAAAGAGGAAGCAACGGCAATAAGACTGCATCAAAGTAAAAGAAATAACGGCTTGGAAGTCCCCTGTAAATACATATGAAAAGGTCCAAGATATGCAATTGACAAGACAAAAGTTGTAGTAAATATTGCTATATTTATAACAACACATTGTCTTTAAACATAGAAATCTTTGTATTTCAACTAACTTAAATCCTACTCCAATATCATTACCAATTTCTTCTGTGTGACTGTTCTTCTAAACGCATTTCTTTCCGAGTAAAATATTTGAAAGAATGCACTCCTTTCTTCAAAATCAACGAAAACCCAAGAGCTGGCTAATAAATAAAATCTATTATAAAGGACTATAGATAGTCAGTATCTCAACTTTCTTTACGTAAATCTTGCTGCAATTTGAAATAACACTATCAAATCAATTAATCATTCTTTCTTTTGTGTGACTGTTCTTCTAAACATGTTTGCTTTCACTAATAACTGTTCTGCTTTTCTAAATGAACCCGCACAGTGAAAACTTCAATGACTTCTCCATGACACTTATGCCATATTTGGAAATTCCATGACTTTTTCCATGACCTTAAAAAGTTCCATGACTTTTCCATGATTTCCATGACTAGTGGCCACACTGTCCTGATTCTTCTTTTCCTCTGCTCAATATTTCTTATGCTGACATTTTTCATTGCAGAAAAAAAGAGTCAGGTACAGCCTACAAATAAATTATGACAGTTGAAGAAAAACGAAAGTTAATTCTAGTGATTATGCAAGTTTTCACCGTTGATTTAAAAATGATTCCAATAAAAAAAACTCATCAATTTTCAGCCACAATATTCTTAAAACAGCTTCGCGTAGAAATTTTTCTCCTAAAACTAACCCTGTTTTAAGGAAATCTCAATTAAGTGTAAAACATAAAAGTTGAAGTCAAAATTGGTCATAAAAATGCCTACGTTATACCATTCTTCCTTCTCCCTATTCGCTCTCGTGTTTTATCACATCGAAGCTGAATCTCCTCTGTTTGTTTTTAAAGCTAGGCACAGGCACAGATTTTTTTCAGAACATAGCAGAGATCCAATCAACCAATCAGCTTCAAGAATCCATATTCAGGATGTAAATTAGCGCGGACTGTACCAGACGTTCTCCTTTCTCATGTTTTCAAATTTTCCCGGGATGAGAAGAGGAGATGTTAGGAACTTGGGCTAATGCTATGGATGAATCTCTTTATATTAGACATGCAACATTCAGTCAGGGAAAGTACAGAACGAGGGATCCCTCAATTAATGTAAATATCCCTCAATCAAGGGACTTTTTTGTTTTTCGGAAATGTGCAGCGATACTTGGCGATCCTGCGAATTTCTTCTCAGCAAAGTAGTGAATAGTGGGAAAAGTGTACTTTTTGTACGAATAATAAGGTAAGTAAAAATAATAGGGTAAGTTCATCTATGCTCAACCCATCAACCTCATCAATACAATATCAAAACAACATTAGTAATAAATATAAAAACATTTCTTTTCTTTTGAAGATTAGATAAACGGAGGAGAAAAGAAACAGGAGGACACGTCCATGCTTAACATCCTAAATGTTTTCTCAACATGCGAAATTTTCAAAACAATTTTGAGATAAAACACGGAACAGTAGAATAACAAAGTAGATTCCGTAAAAACCATGTGCTGTAATAGTCCCAAAGGAAACAACAGAGATGATATTTCTTTTCTTCACCGCTAATTACCTTGAAGCTACTCTTAACGTTTTTATAACTGTTACATCACGATGTAAATACACTCTGGTAATCAGCTGGTTATTAAACATGTTGAGAATATGGTTGCACCGGGGAACGGATATGTGAACTTACCTTGTTTTTTATGTGTTTAAATTTGTCAAAAAAAAAACAAATATTCGTTAATACTGATGTTTATTGAATGTTTTAAAACATTATTGCTATGGTGTAGAACATTGCAATACACGATTTCGGAGGATTTTGATGTTTTTTCTAACCTTAGTAGGGCATACTTCATGCTTTTTTCGCTCTGTTTACATAGGAGAAGTAAGAGCTGCCGTGTGAAAATGTCTTGATTGTTGATTTTCTTCTTATTCTTGTACCTATTTTTATTCTGGACTGTTTAGAGGAGAACTTTCTGCACTTTGTCTGGACTTTTTGGAAGAAAAACGGAACTTTTTAATAAATTTTTCCTATACTGTCAGGCGAAGCTGGATTGCAACTTGCCTTACTGGCGAACCGTAATCACAATAGAATCCATAATGGCTGTATTATCTCCAAAATCGTGTATTAGGGGATCACTCAAATGTGGTATATAAAATAATACTTTTCCCTCTTTGATTGAGATCTCAATCAAGAGAGAGAGAGAGGGAGAGGGATCCCTCGTTCTATTGCTTTCCCTGACTGACATTGGAATTATTTTTTTCACGAAATTCACGAAATTACTAATTTAAAAAAAAACTTCCAATGTTGCAGGATGTTTCTGTTTGAGTGTTTTTGATCTCTGTGTATGATGGGATGCCATCCACAACACTCTGGCGCTGTGCAGCATTGCGTAAACTATGAAACTTCTAGCAGCCTTTGTTACCCCAAGTGAAGTCAGCATATGCTGAATGAAAAAAAATAAAAAATTCAACTTCAATTTCCTAATTTAAAAAAAAGCATAAAACTTAATTACCAGCCCAAGAAAAAGAGGCAGCTAACCAGCTACCTTAACCCAAAATGTGCGACCTTCAGCGCTCCTCATCACTTCTGCCACCATTTGTGGAATATCTGCAGAGTCAGCCTGGGAAACAGGCTCGGGAACCGAGGAGCGCAGTTCACCTGGCGTTTGTTAAAATGTTATCGTGTTTTGATGCCAATGGCATTCAATGATGCGAATCACTTAAGTACTGTTCGCTCTAAAGAATTCAGTATTTTGTCATTATATAGCTTAGTTGATCAGGATTTCCATTTTCATTTTTTTTCATAAACAGCACTTGGATGAACATGGAGGATGAAGAGTGCTACAGAAATTACCTTGGGTAAAGAGGGTGGATAATTTCTACGAATTCTTGAGTTATAGTTCGCGATGATTTGACCAAACAAAACACTCATTTACGCGATACCTGCTGAGATGAAACTTGCTGTCACCTTGTGTTATTTACCTACTGGGGACATTCACACAGAGTTTCAATATCGATATAGAGTAACAGCATATTATCAGTAGATTTGTGTGTGATGTTATATATACAGAAAATTCATAAATACATGAAGGTAATGATTTTTATCGTTGATTTCTGATCTGATCTCCATACAAGAAAATAACATAAAATAGACCTTCCCCGAATATTTTTTTAAACGTTGATATTTTGCCAAAATATCCTATCCAGCCTGATGCGATAATTTGAAGAAAATCATCACAAATACAGCTTTTCCGAGCTTCTGTTTAAACACCATGTCTTGACCTAGTTACTGCCCAAAACCGCGAAAATTTGTACCCGTGAAAAACTCAATTTTGTTTAATCCGCGAAAATTAATTTCTGCAGAAAAAACTGGAAAAAAAAACCCTGAATTTCTAAGAATTTTCCCCCCTTATGTCAATAGCAACTTAGGGACAAAAAATACAAATTAATTTAGTAACAATATACTGTTATTTTCTTCTCCGCTTATCGAAGTTGCTCCACCCAGGGAAACACTGAGCCTCGCTTCCTTGTTTCCACAAGAGTTCGATTCATACCGATGGAGGGTAGATGATGTAAGTGATGATGAATCAGAATGGGAATGCGACGATGACAAAACTGATGGTGCCAATGGAGACGTTTCAAATGCGGATGACGATGGTGCGCGCAACTTGTTTGATTTATTTGAGTAGTTATATTGTAACATTTGACTTAAAATTTTTAAACAAGTGAATAGGTAGCTTAATGTTGATCAAAAGTTCTTTTGTTTTTAATTTTTCGATTTTGGAACTTTTATAAAAATTACTTAATTTATGATGATTCGCGAAAAATCATCAAACGAGCCATCCGCGAAAATTAATACCAGCGAAAATTAGTACCAATAAGGTATATCAAAACATGGTGTTTAAACAGAAACTCGGGAAAGATGTATTGAGATTTGCAGTTACTCAAAATACATAATCAAGAAATTACCGTGAAACAACACAACGCATCAAAACGAGACAGGGTAGGATAGTTTGACAAAACTTAACTGAAATTCAGAACCAAACTCCGTCTCCTGTCTACGTATGTTCAATCAATATTCCTTCACAACTCCGAACTTTAGACAATCAAAAAAACTCTCAACGAAACAATAGACGCATCCCAGAGAGGACTCCAGTCAACATATGTACATAAAGTCAAATGGCCGAATACAATGAGTAACACCGAACTTAACAAAAGATGCAAAACCAATTAATCAAGATTAGACGTCTGAAATGATTCTTAATGTAGCAAGAAAAGATCAAACATCCCAGCAAGAAAAACATGCAATACGTGCGTATTGAGACATATCAACGCAGTAGACTCCCACTGATATGGATAAAACTAGTAACCCATGAACTTAAAAACGATCTATACATCAGTTGGAAAGAAGCCTTCGAGTTTTAACGCCCTCGGGGCGTATCCTTTTATCTCAACGGCTCTTCATCCCCTTCGACAGTCAACTTGTTAGTTAACTTACCGCTAGAGATACGTTAAGCATTACTGTAACTTGCGCACTGGCCAGCATGCGGTCAGTCGATGGCTCCTAATGGGTTGAATACGCTGCTTTCAAAGCGCATCGGTGTTGAGTATCGATTCCAGTTTCCGCACCAGGGATTGAACCCCAACCGCACTGGTGAAAACAGGAGCATCCACTACACAATGATATGCACATAATGATATGTTCGGTCATGTAAATTGATTTTACGAATTATAACCAATTATAACAAAAATATAGCTGTTATTATGTACACGAGATAAAATCGTCATAGAAATGAAAGGATAGGAAGCTGTTCATGAATCATTTTCATACACAGGAGACCGAATTGCTGGTTGAGGTGGTGACAGTGAATTTAACCCAGTTGTCCCGTGTTTGGTTGGGGCAGGTGGTAAAGGCAATTGGTTAAATTCATAATTAAAGATAACTTCTTGGATTTTAAATCTTAAAAAGTCTCTGTCACGTGGATCAAATTTACGCAACTGTTGTGTGATAAATCGACCAAACAACTCGTCCTGATCCTCTGCTTCACGTTTTCCCAGAGTATCGAGAACATTGATAGCCTTCTCCATTAGAACATGTGTCATTCTGTCTGGAGAAGGATTCCGTTTATTCTTCTTTGGTAAAGGTTGTTTAGTCGATGGCCGTTCTTCATGAGCCTCCTCACTTTCAGAATCGAATTGTTCGGATACAACAATTACATTAGCCACATCATCAAAATCATCAGATTGATCCTAGAATATACAAAGAATACTTCCATGATAAAATTTTAAAACTTTGTAATAAGAAAAATACGTGTACACAAGAATTTTGTTTTAGAAGAATTTACATACAGGGTTCTATTCGTAAGCTACATCCAGGTTTGTATACGTAGATGTTGGGTGCAAAGGTCGTATAATGGTGGCGTTTTCAGATATTCAATTTTATCTACGTCATCAATTACGTCATTGCGAGATCAGAAGCAAAAATACATAAATACACACTCCACGCATTATCGGTGAGCAACAGCACCATATTCATATCCTTAGGTAGGTGAAGATGCTCATTATTTTTTTAATTCTAATTTCGTAGGTATAAAACACCAGTGATTCACTGAGTGAAATGTAGTCCCGTTTCATCCTCATTCTTTCACCTACTTTCTCTCTTGCCCTAATAATAATAGGCTTTTGATATTAGGCTTGCCAACTTAGCAACTAGCTCTAGCTTACGCAAGTCTTGATATAGTGATCCACTGCATCAGAATATCATGAAACCACTTAAAATGAAATTTATCGAAGAGGGAACATTTTCAATTATGGTCTTGTTGAAAATGCATTTTGAATATTTTGGCTAACAGATTTAGAATAATTCTGTACTTCGGAATACGGAAAAGATTACCCTCTCGAGTTAAGTTTTACATAATTATCTACGTACAAATTCAATGTCAGGGTAGATGCCTCTTGGATCGATGGGTAAAGGAAAATGAAGACGGCGTCACGTTGATTGGAGGGCTGCTGGAACGTTCGTTCATTGGATCAAACAACTATTCCGATAACGCAAAACAAGACTATAGAGAATAGTTCGGCAAACATTTCAAGGAAGAGGCTCGTGTTTCGGCAAAAATTTCAACGAAGAGGCTCGTGTTTCATGGCAAACATTTCGACGAAGAGGCTCGTGTTTCATGGCAAGATAACTATATAGTGAAGATAAGTTTTAAGGAAAGCAAGAAAAAAGGTTTTTGAAAAGTGTTTAACAAATAAAATGAAAAAAGTATGGAAGGTGGATATAAGCAAAGTAACTTAGACTTACCAGTATAAACTTTGATTTTCTAGGAATTATTATGTCTCGAAGAAACTCCATTGACTTATAATGGGGCCACTTTGGTTCATACGCTTGATCTATGCCAGCACCACTCTTTGCCGAATCTCTCTCTTTCGCCAATTCTTTAGAGAAGTACGTCCTCAAGTTGGCTATTTTTGACCTCACTTCGTTCTCTGTAAAAGTATTACAAGAATTAGGAGCTCAAAATATTTTTTTTACCAAAGTACAACAAGAGCATAGCCACTCACCATTCATTTCCATTTTATCACCAAACCTTTTCAAACTTTCTTTTTTAGCATTTCGATCTTTATATGATCGGCTGTGAATATTCCACAGAGGATGTTCTGCTTGATAAGCTTCAATAAAGACCTCAGTTTC
Source organism: Turritopsis rubra (assembly GCA_039566895.2). Classification (NCBI taxonomy): domain Eukaryota; kingdom Metazoa; phylum Cnidaria; class Hydrozoa; order Anthoathecata; family Oceaniidae; genus Turritopsis; species Turritopsis rubra. The sequence goes on from CM077630.1 coordinate 14,499,941, forward strand.
TTCATATCTTTTCCAACGCAACATGTCAAAACACCTCCTCCCTTCTTGTTAAATCGATTGCACTTTTGAATATCTGCCGTTCAAAAATCAGTACATGTTGAATATGTTCTTGTTTCCTGTGATTGATTGAAATTCCTACGATTAATCTTAACAGTTGAAATAATTTGTGATATAATTAAACAGAATGTCGTCTTTGACTATTCAAGAAGTTGAAAGTTTTTCAGAATAAAAAAAAACACACACACACAAAAAAAACACCCATGAACAGTTTTCATGAAAAGAGGAATTGAACTGCTAAAAATCGTTAAATAAAAGCTGAAAACTAGGTTTGTGGTCTGTACAACTTGTAATTATCAATTGGGTCCATCATACACACACACTGTTCATTGGTTTGAAAATTGTTCTCTAAACATTTCATAATTTATCCTTTTTGGGAGAGGAAAGCCAAAACATTCGACTGTCAAATGTGCAGAAACATTTCAGATTGGACATGATAGATGTTTTTGATAACCTTATCAAAAATTAATATCGTATTTATTCCTTATTTTGTTTGACTTTTCCAGGTTTTCGAGTTTGTATAAACCCTCTGCTTAACATTGCATCCACCGAGGACGAAAACATTTTCGTAACTTCATCTCGAAAAAAAACAAGATCGTCGTACGGTTCATTAAAATCTCAATAAAATTTACGATGAAGAAAATCACATCTTTCCCTAGACAGCATGGAGACATCCAACCACTGGAAAAATTTGTTATGTAACCACGGAGACAAAAAAGAATAATGCTGAGAAAATCAATCAATCAACTTCTTTCCCAGTCCAGCGCCTTTCTGCGTGGAAACCGCGTTGGGCGTCATTATGATATGCCATCTTACAGCTCGCATTCACAAGGTAATCGGTTTCTTCACGGTGCGCTGCTTTCTTCGCTTCTTTTTCTTTTTCTCAATGTTAATTCGATTTGCATCGAACAAGACATCAATCTTCTTGGGAGCGTCTCCTTCTTCGACCTTTCTCATATTTTCTTCCATCTTCTTTTTCATTTTCTGCTGAGTCACAAGTTTTTGTGAATTTAATTTTCTTTTCCGGTCCTTTTTATTCTCAAAATCGTTTTTCATTTTACACACATCCACTTTGTTTTCGTTCCGTGAAATATCTTCGTTTGGAGCGATACGTTCAAACATTGCCACAAAGAACCCGTTCGTATGATCCGTGTCGGGAGAAGCTCGTATGCACTTGCAAGCTACAGAATACATAAAGGTTCAAGTAGGACAACTATACTAACAAATATTTCAGAAAACAACGAAATTTAAAAATGCTCAACAGCAAGGCGTGCTTTTATAAAGAGGTGAAGAAACTTTTGAACAAAACCATGTTTATGATTTGTTTGGTGGAGGAGTTACATATCATATATAAGGAAATACTCGAGGGATATGCCTTGCAAATTATAAAGATGGATTTTCAAAACTGCATTCAAATCAAATTTCATCCATATTGTTGTTGTTATAGTGACTGTAATGGGTGAATCTCGTTGTTATGGTGATAGTAAAAGGGGGGAGGGATGGGGTGGAGGTTGGGGGTTTCGTTCGACAACACAACTACAACATAACAACACCATGATGGAAAAACTGAATTCTTTTACCAACCTTCTTCCCAGGTCCCCAAACCTCTATTTTTCCACGTTGGCATAACATGTACGAGTTTAAATGTATTCGAGAATCGAGCGCATGCTTTTTCGACCACATCTTCGTTTTCCTAGCAACAGAAATAACAGTTACTAAGGGCAAACACTTTCTCACAAATGTTTCAAGTAAACGCCCAATTAATACCCAAGAAAAATAATATTTATTTATTTATTTATTTAATAATATTTACCCAGGTACATAATATTCAGTGCAAGCAATGTTTTTCATATAAGACCTCCTATAACATAGAGCGTACTCGTATGCCTCGATTAGCTTATATTGCCTCGATATGCTCACCTGTTTGTGAATAGAACACGTAGAGTAGACGAGTCTTTTAACATTGGGAAATTGAAGAGCATGACTCAGTGCTGCAGTTTGAAAACCCGATAGCCCTTTCAACCGTCTTTTCTGCAACTGGAATGAATAGATGGATAAACAAAGGTTGAGGGAGGGGTAGCTATGGTAACCAAATATAACAAACATGCATTGCGGCATCAAAACAGAAAAAAAGGAAAATTCTACATGGGTCCATGTAATATATTATGAATAGGTGGGTTCAAAGGTTTTTACCGCACAAAGTACGAGAAGCGGAAATCACGCAAAGAACAAAATACGAGATAAGAAGATTACCGTTTCTTCTTTCATGTACGGGGAGTTTAGATCTCCGCCGTCGATGTAATCGTCCAACCGTGAAACAATGCCGCTTCCTGAACACGAAGGATCAAGTAATATGTACTCCACCTTAGAGAATATTTCATGGCTGGGATAAACCTAAACATTTAGAATGTATTTGAACAATCTCTTTCTTCATATCCCTTCCCCACACATGATATTTTAAAGATCTTTTACCTTTAAGAAATCTTCGTGTTTTGGTATGACACAAGCAGCATGAGCTCTGCGGAGAAGTTTCTTCATCACGTTTAAACGTTCCTTATCCAAATCAAAGGAATATATTGTTCTTAAATAAAAGTCGAGTCAAAATCAAAATCAACGGAAAGATCAAAGAAAACAATGAAACAAATGGAGTTAAAATTGAAAATACCCTTCGTTGTGAATAATGCTTGCCAAATGGGAAGACTTGTTACCAGGCGCAGCACATGCATCAATAATCATACTCTGCGGAGGAGGGTCCAGTAAGTATGCTGGCAAACAGCTTGCCTAAAACGAATAGCTGCAGTACACGGCTTCTGTTTTCTTTTACAAATGCAAAAATTCATCACAATGCAAAAATTCATCACAATGTGAAAATACCGTCAAGTTCTGAAAATACGCGAGCCGCATACCCAGCCCAATGGTAACTTGTTGGTCAGCCTCAGTTGGTCAGCCCTTCTGTTAGGCAAACGTTAATAAGAATTAAATATTATTAAGAAAAGAAATCGTGGGTATTTGTTTTTTTAGTGGGGAAAAGTCGATAATATTCATGGAAGAAAACTCCTGTTTCTTTTCCTGTCAGTTACTTGATAATTGTAGCAATGCATTTTCTCTGAGTACACTTCACTACTTTACCCCCTTCATCAAGCACTCCCCCACCTGAATTGTTCTCCACCTCTTTTATTAGAGAACCTCAAAGTTATCCACAAATGTGGTGGAGAGTGCGGTGAAAATTATCAGAGATTTTCGATTTTCCTTTTAAACGTCATGTAACACATGTAAACATATTATTTTTTATGAAAATCTAAACATGTTTTTAAATTGATTTGAAGATTTGTATGGTGAAGAATAGAACCTTTACGAACAGTGGTCACTCCCTGTCCCTCTTCTAGCTATATGATTCACAGGGGAAATATTTTAGTGCGTGAGTCACATGGGATCAATCATAGGCGCATTCAAGGTCAGTCAAAAAAAAGTGGAGGAGTCCAACGTTATGATATTTCTTTTCAGTCTTAAGTGTCGATTAGGTTACTTGCACGTTTTCTTTTCTACTTTAAATGACTAAACCCTCCTCCACAAATTTTGACTGAACCCTGGCTACGCCTCTGTCAATAAGTTAACAGAAATCTGGTCAGCGGCGCGTTTGTTTTCAGAACTTTACAGTATTTCAAGAAATTCTCAATATTGTTCACGAAGCAGTTTGTTTTCAAGAAGAAAAAAGAGAAAAACCTTGTCTTGTAAAATTACTTTTCCCTCTTTATATAATGCATGTTGATGAAGATCTATCCCGTTTCGGAACACCAAAACATCGGAAATATCGGGATCGACCATGAATTCATTTTTCATCAAATCAATAGGTGACTAAGATAAACAATGAATTTTGTTGGCGAAAAACTTATGTGATTTGGTCACTTCATCCACGGGACGTCTGAAGGACGGATGCGTGCCCACTGGGTACCCATAAACTCGATCTGTAATTGGTTCACTTAAAAAAACGGGTTTTAAAAATGGCGTAAAAGCTCCGTTTTGTAATAACCTCTGTGTATTGGTTACTTTACTACCACCAATTAGTAAAAAAGTATTCTACCTTAATATTTTCAAGATTTTTTTTATATGAAGATTTTAAAGGTTTCTTTTTCATTTTTGAAGATGTTTTTTTTTTTTTCGAAATATTTTTTTATTCAGAATAACTTCTCCGACATTTTTGAGATGTATCATTAAATGAAATGCTCGTATCAAATAGAAAGTTGTTAACACCTACTTTCAAAGTAAAATATGGAAAACTTGTTAATAGAGCGAAAGATTGGAGTTATAGTCGGAGTTTTGTAGTACAACAACAGCAAAAAATTAGTCAAATAAAATGTTAATTTATATCCGGAACTTCTTCTCCATTCTTAAATAGAGAAAATAGAGGTAAAAAACAATACAGAGGATATTTTTATTATTGGACTGGGAACGAAATGTTCGTATGGAAAATGTTATAATTAAATTTTAGATCGTGCGTAACTGAGTTGTTGAGATATAGGCGATATTAGTATTATAGGAGTAGGGCGACGGTATTGTAATATCTTTCATTTCTTTTTCACCATTTTTCACATAAAAATTGTTTTAGTAAAGTAAATAGCATTTTTAACCCACTTTATAAAATTGTGATAAATATAAGTTAAAATTAAGTAAAAAATAATAATAATAATATCATCATCATCATACCTGGCTTAACATCCATTTCCCATGCTTGCATGTGTCGGATACCCTTATTGTACAGATTGTATATATACTTTTTGCGATGGATTTTTATTGCATCAAATCACACAAAAACTTTTATATAGAAATTCACCAAATAGAATCCGTCCAAAATTATCGAAAAATTAAAAAAAAAAGAAGATTTGCACTGCACTTAAAGGCAACAAATTTTCATGGCATGTTTAGTGGAGGTTTTATTGAAATTCTTAAACTTACTTCTTAAACTTAATTTAGAATCTCGATATGATTGTATTTCAGACGGAGTATCTTTTTGAGATATTTCGTGCGGATTAAATTTCGCAGAAAATTCTGAAATCTGCGAACATTTTTCCTTTGCAAAAATTTATCCATTTAGGGTTGGTCCAATTATAATGCATCATGGTCATCATACCCGTTTACCATAGCTTATCCAGTGTTTTTTGGTTGTGCCTGCAACAGAGGCAGTTTCTATTAAGTCAATGTGGAGGAGTGTTTTTTTTATTGAAACAGCAGGCGATATTGCTTGCCATTCCTATAGAAACCACTCCTCCTCATAAACTTTTTGAAGATTTTGGCCTCTGGGCTGTTGTGCAAATCCCTGATTCGAAGGTGATATCCTCAAACCCAGCATTGCGAATAATTGTACCAAAAACCTACAAATTGAAATACGTTTGTAGAAAGTTTACGAGTTCGCTCTGATACAGTTATTACTCTTGTGTGCCAAATAAACACTTATATTTGGCCTAAAAACCATCTTGAAACCTAAACTCCAAACATATGGGAACTTAAATTTAAAGCATAGTTGCCCATTTACTTTGATGGATGACCATTATTTTAACGTTGTTTGAGGATGTAAATGTTTGAAGAAAACCTTGTGCACTTCTTTTATAGCCCACATGAATTATTTAAAGTATAGGTGGAGAAATGACCAGCTCGCACACAATGAAACAGGGTACTTCAAATAATTTCGGACGCTGAAAATTTTAACGTCTGAAATTTTTAAAGTCCAAAATATTTGAACGTCCAAAGTCAAAAATGAAAGAGGGCTTGTCAGTCAGGGAGATAAAAACAAGATTAAACACAGTGTTTATTTGTATTTTTTCATCATTTTCATCATCAGTGAAAACAGTTCTGTCCATATTCTGAAATATCTTCACTCTTTTTTGGTGAATGTTCTTCCATTACATGAATTGTAATGAGAAAACAAATGTTAGTAGTGTCGAAATATTAATGAAATATTAAGCAAAAACTTATATATATACCGTCACCTCAGACGTCAGACGTCATAAGAAAGACGTCATAAGAAACTTATAAATATACGCTAAGAAACAGCTTAGGTTGTAGTTTATACAAAACGTATTTCCATTTGTCTTTCCAATCACTTTTCCAGTTTCATCCAAATACTTCGTTTAAAACAGTGAATAGGAATGCAGCATGTGTTGTTGTATTATCGAATGTGCTAATTTTTCATATATAATTTTGCTTGTATGGAGATCTGACACCAGTTTCAACGCTATGGTTTGTTCATTTGAACAATCCAAAAAGATTAAATCGTCCAATGTATCTACATCAATCGCGTTCAAATATTTATAAGACTTCTTCCAAATTGTTTTTTTGCTCAATTTCTTATTCATGCGATGAGCAATCTCTCTCAAATTCATTCTGAAATATTCTTTCATATGTTCTTTGTTGCTTCTGAATACTATCGGTATATGACGGAGTGGACATCGATACTTCGTTTCTTCCCAATGTATAATAATTGTTTCAAACATTTTTTTATAATTAGTCCACATGAATTATTTTAACGTTGTTTGAAGAAAACCTTGTACACTTCTTTAAACTGTCTTTTAAAGTCCACATGAATTATTTAAATTATAGGTGGAGAAACGCGTCCTGTTAAATTACGCAATCGCCATACATGTTTGACGTAATAAGGCCGTCCATTCGTGCAGATCACTTTGATTTTCACGTTGTACCCTTAGTCCGGCTGGTTACTCAGATGTCGTTTCTAACGATTGCGAGAAATATTCAATTTATCCTTATGGTGTCCGTGGGATTGTATTCTTCAATATATTTTATGGTTGTGTTGCAACAGAACCGTAACATCTTCTAAATGTTTTACTTACTTCCCAAAGAACGTATAATAGGCGAAGAATTGTCTTTGATGTTTCCTTTTAATCACACAGGGATTCGTAGAATACTATTATTGTCATCCATCCCGACAGTTGATCTAGGTATAGTTATAGCTGGTATAACAATTTCACATTGATTTTATAAATAATATTTTCCATTATCTCAGGTCCTCCACTAAAAAAACCCTATTAGCTAGTCTTTAAACTTCTTAGTTTGACAAATAATGAACAATAACATAGTCCTCTCAAATTAATGAAAATTCCATCATTTTGTCGGCCAACAAATCAATATATAAAAAAAACTTTCTCTTTCTGTCCTTCGACGATTTCATAGGCAATACTTGAACATATCCACAATACCCACCACAACAATGGATGATAATAGCACGTTGTTACACGTCAAAATAATATTTTGTTAGGAGCTACTACTGTTAATACAGCTAGATTTAATTGTGTGTTAAAGAGACATGGAAGTCTTTTATAAAAACCCTGCTGTACTGGATGCATTTCATGGAGACGAGCTTTAAAAAAGAAAAGACTGGCTTTGCTTTGCAATCTTTTTTCTTCAGTGTGAATGCTAGCCTCGACTGCAAAATTCCAAATCGATCGCCTTACTTAGTATAAAGGCTAAGTAATCTAGGCTATGATTATTAGATCCAAGAGCTCACAGGCTATTTTTTTGGTGACACGACGAGCGCTTTGCATTTCAAACACCTCGCGTATATATGCGATTTGAAAAACAAAAACGTCTTCTTCGAAAACCCCGAAAAATCCATCCGAAATACTGCGTTTTAAACTTTGACAAACAAAGTAAACCAAAATCGTTCTAATAACAAACAAGAATAATTATAAGAAGGTTTAATAGAGTTAAAGAAAGAACCGCTTCTGATGAAGCTTGTTATTGTTAACTGTAGGTGAGCTTCGAAGCACGAGGCATTACTTGTTTACAAAAATGTTTAATCACGCCCATTATAATTTTAATCACGCCCATTTTATTTTTTATCGCGCCCGTTATATTTTTTATGTTGCTTTTAAAACGAATACAAAGAAATAGGTGTCAAAAACTATTGTTGACACATGGTATAGTTTGTCACAAAAAGTCAAATAAAGGACGTAATGAGTTGATAAAATGCAAATGCAATACCGTCCATAACTCTACAATCTCGAATTATTCATAAATCAGCTAAAATTGTTTCCAAAATTCATTCTGCACAAACTCAATAAAAAACTGCGTACATTATTTTTCCATAAAACAGGGAGAAGAAATGTATAATTTTTCTCTTTACTGAAACTCAGGCTATAGTTGTTTGTAGGAGAAAGAGGAAACAAAAGAGGTTCATTTTGGCCGCAGATTTAACGACTTTAGTGATTCTTATTGCTATTGCAATGTTCTTTAATAGTAGTCATACCGAGGTGGGTAAAATTTCGCGTAAATAAAAGTTAAATAAATAAATAACGGTGAATTCCGTTTTAATTTATTAATTAATTTATAAACCTGTAAAGAAAAATAAAGCGAAAATATAAAGAAAAAAAATATAAAGAAAAATAAAGCGAAAAACCACCTTAAAATCAATAAATCAATAAATCAATATAATTACTTTGTTATCGATTTTTCGAAATCCACTTTGGACGAATGCATTTATCACCTCTTCCGGGTTGACTTTTAAGCGGTTGATACGAACATATCTTGGTAGTACATCTACACAATCAAGAGAAACATAATCAAAGTTGTTTGAACTCAATTGATTTCTCTCCAACACTGATGGGGTTACTCAGAGGCGGATTTAGAGGGTATGTTGAAATGTCATTTCTAACGATTAATGTGAGAAATATTCAATTTATCCTTATGGTGTCCGTGGGATTGTATTCTTCAACATATTTTATGGTTCCGTTGCAACAACCCTGTGAAGAACCAGATTGTAAGCGCAATTGACACTGATGAAGGTAGTGACTAACTTCGAACTTCTGTAATATTGATCTTCTAAATGTTTTCCTTACTTCCCAAATAACGTATAATAGGCGAAGAATTGTTTGTGATGTTTCCTTTTTAGCACACAGAGAATTTGTAGAACACTATTATGTTCATCCATCCCGACAGTTGATCTACAAGCCTCCACAAAATCATAAATTCGCCAACATCAAGATTAGAAAGTCTTCGAGTTTTGGCCTTAGGCTGACCCGAAGTAGAAGCATTGTTATTGTTTTGTTTATGTTTTTGTTTGTATGCTTTCATACAGTGTTTTGTTTTTGGAGAGCCAATCTCCTTTAAAGGATTGGTTCGGTAAAAATGCTCTTTGCGGTGACAAATGTTCCCATTGAACGTTCAAAGTTTTAAAGACATAAATGGCAAATAAAAATTGTGTCAGTCGGATGAGTCTAACACCACTTATTTGTGAAACCCACCTTATTAAAGTTAATGAGCAGAGGAAAGTTATCCACACATAAATAACTTTTGAATTTGTTTCCTTCCGTTAATATACAATTTAAGCTTTCTGAATCCCATAAACCAACACGTCTAACCACATACCTTTAAGGACAGTGACATAATTAACACATTTACTTATTTATTAAGAAACAGAAGCCTGAGTTCTACTAAATAAATTCAATAAGTTACAAACTCGCCAAGGTTACCAAGGTTACGAGTAATAAACTAACTCTTGTTAAAAAATTATAACAGCAATATATAAATTCTTAACATTTATAATCTGCTTTGAATAAAGACGAATGTTATATCGACGCTTCGAAAGCTAAGTGACTGTTTTTGCGCCAAATTGGCTTTTATATTTTAAGGACACGTGACTTATTCAATACATTTACTTATTTATTAAGAAACAGAAGCCTGAGTTCTACTAAATAAATTCAATAAGTTCTTGTTGAATTTAATTTATACCGTCAGCTCATATTTAATCAGACGTCATAAGAAACTTATAAATATACGCTAAGAAACAGCTTAGGTTGTAGTTTATACAAAACGTATTTCCATTTGTCTTTCCAATCACTTGTCCAAATACTTTTCCAGTTTCATCCAAATACTTCGTTTAAAGCAGTGAATAGGAATGCAGCATGCGTTGTTGTATTATCGAATGTGCTAATTTTTCATATATAATTTTGCTTGTATGGAGATCTGACACCAGTTTCAACGCTATGGTTTGTTCATTTGAACAATCCAAAAAGATTAAATCGTCCAATGTATCTACATCAATCGCGTTCAAATATTTATAAGACTTCTTCCAAATTGCTTTTTTGCTCAATTTCTTATTCATGCGATGAGCAATCTCTCTCAAATTCATTCTGAAATATTCTTTCATATGTTCTTTGTTGCTTCTGAATACTATCGGTATATGATGGAGTGGACATCGATACTTCGTTTCTTCCCAATGTATAATAATTGTTTCAAACATTTTTTTATAATTAGTCCACATGAATTATTTTAACGTAGTTTGAAGAAAACCTTGTACACTTCTTTAAACTGACACATGAATTATTTAAATTATAGGTGGAGAAACGAGTCCTGTTAAATTACGCAATCGCCATACGTGTTTTACTCAGATGTCGTTTCTAACGATCGTGAGAAATATTCAATTTATCCTTATGGTGTCCGTGGGATTGTATTCTTCAACATATTTTATGGTTCCGTTGCAACAACCTTGTGAAGAACCAGATTGTAATCGCAATTGACGCTAATGAAGGTAGTGACTAACTTCGAACTTCTGTAATATTGATCTTCTAAATGTTTTCCTTACTTCCCAAATAACGTATTTTAACACACAGAGAATTTGTAGAACACTATTATGTTCATCCATCCCGACAGTTGATCTACAAGCCTCCACAAAATCATAAATTCGCCAACATCAAGATTAGAAAGTCTTCGAGTTTTGGCCTTAGGCTGACCCGAAGTAGAAGCATTGTTATTGTTTTGTTTATGTTTTTGTTTGTATGCTTTCATACAGTGTTTTGTTTTTGGAGAGCCAATCTCCTTTAAATTCGGATGAGTGGAACTGTGAAAAACGCCCTGATCATATTTCAGGACGTATTTGTACGCTGCGTAGTAGTTTTCATGCCTGTCGGAAAAATTAACATTATTAAAAATTAAAAATTAAAATTAATTTTAAAAATTAATTAAAAATTAACAGTGTATTCTTTACTTCCTTACTTCCTTAGATTGAAAAAACTCAGAGGTGGAGATCACTTGCTGTAAAAGTGAAGTTCTCCTTCTTCACTTACGAATCAAGGGAAGAAATTATTTTATGACAAAAATATATTATGCTACAACTCAGCAAAAAAGAAATTAAAAAACAAAACAGGGAACCCTTTTTTCAATATGTATAGATCACGAGTATGGTTTTAGTTTTTTGAAAATATAAGAAATTTTGAGACAGGAACTAAAAACGGGAAAAAACGGGAAAAATTGGATTTTATTTTTGAAAAATCGTAACTTTTTTTCGGAAAGTTTTTTCATTTTGATTGTTGATAAATATATAGTAAAATCATTTATCTTTCGATTTATCTTTCAATTTACATTTGGTTTCAAAACTTTATAAAACACATATTTCAAAAATAGAAAAAAAATTGTAAATTAAAGGCGCCAAAATTCAACGCAAAAATTTAAAAGGTGATGATAAATTCATCAATAACCATTTAAGGAAATATATAAAATTGAACAAAGCAGAAATCAAAAATTACGTACATGATCCTTTCTTTTGCAGACCAAACAGTTCTGAATGTGTGGTTTTTGCCTTCTCCAGAGCATCTCTTAAATCCTTGTTGCGTTCATGAAATACATCATAATGCTGATAATGCAATGGGATTCCCCGTCCAAATAAATTTTCATACAGTAATATTAACTTCAATGGTGTGCTAATCTAAATGAGAGAAATATTTCGTGGAAGGATTTCAAGAAGTTCTAGTTATCTTAAGCAAATGACAAATAGTTTTATATCTAGTTATATCTATATCAATGCAGAGAACAGTCATATTCCCTACTTCCGTAAAAAAACTTTCAAGGAACATAGTCCGACGAAGTATTACAATATCAACAAATAAATATCAACAAATAAATATCAACAAATAAATATCTCTGTCAAAAGGAAAGATAACTACCTGTTACAAAACAAGACATAAGGTCATAAAGACAAACTACTGCAAGTGTTATTTTGATTTGTGACTAAGTTCTGCATCGATAGATAATGATTCAGCACATAGTGTTAAGTTCAAGGTGGTATTTCAGTTCGAAAACTTGAATGCGATTGAATACCTATCGAGTAACCCTATATATCGAGTGACCCTAATAACAAGTTTTTTAACGGTGGACAAATGGTGGATTAAAAACAAGTATATGACAAGAAAATTTTGAAGCTCAATTTCTGAACAAAATAAGCATTATTGAGGCTGAAGCTCATATATAAAGGTATAGGAGAATACTAAACAGCAATGAAGATTTGACAAAATAATTTCAATATTTTATTTTATGTGAAGGTGCTTAATATCTCTTGAACTACCTTTACCCTCATTTTGTATCGAAATACACTATACCATTCCAACATTTGTTGACGTCTTTTAACAAGTTCTTGATCTGTCATAGCAAATTCTTTTTCCATTATGTCTGCAAGTTGGGACCAATCCTTTACGTAAATCACTGGAGCATTATATTCTTTGAGTAATTTAAATGGAGCTTCAATGTTCTTGTTTGATGCAAAAGAAGTACCACATTTGCCAGGTGTCATTACATCCTCAAGAACAGGTATACTACCATACGACATTGCTTCATAAATTCTATAAGATTCGGAATTCATACCAACAGGACAGAGAGTTAAGTCACTTTGTTTCAAAACACTATGGTAAAGCAAAGTACTGGCATCAGTTTCTTTCGGTTCCCAAGTATACCGTGCCTTGACAAAACAATGGTAACTAGGTATATTTTTCTGCAGAATTTCATTTAAAAGTATACGTGAAGACTTTTCATACACTGTGCCAAGAAAATTGCATTTGTACTTTCGTTTACTGTATATATCAACCTCGTGCTTGGCAATAAAAGGAAAATTTCGGTACGTGGCAACACCCAGTGGCCACTGACTAATCGGTAGATGATCGGTTTCCATGACATCATAAACAATTAAAACAAACTTGATAAGTTTTCGGAACAGATTCAGATAATGAAGAATCCAGTCATTATCGCAATACTCATTTCCCAGTAAAATAATACCTAAATTTTGAAGGTGTGGGAAGATCTTCTCGTCTGTGAGAGAATCAAGCCAAATCTTGCTTTTCTTGATTTTGCCTTCTTCTCGTCCGTTTAAGATTATGACTAAGTTCTGTACCTCTTTTTTAGCTGTCACTGGAACCAAATATGCCCCAGAAGTATAACTTAAATGCAATGAATTCAACGTAACACTACCTTCCCAGAGTAAAAAGTTTGGTTTTTGGATGAGAGTTTCTTCAAATATGTGACCCCAAAAGTATTCGGCAATCGCAGCCTTTCCCCAAATATCTACATGAGATATTTCGCTGCTTCCATTGAAAGTTTGTTTATATTCAGATTGTCCCAAGATTTTATGTTTGTCGTACGAATCAGTATTTGGGTCAGAAAACTTTCTGTATACAATCCACATGGTTAAGACTACATACAAGATCAGTAGAAGGGATAATGCTTTCTTGGCTAAACGCTTCATGACTTCCTTAAATGAATCTTTAAATTAAATCAACTGTATTAATTTCACTATAAATGAATCAATAAAAAATAGAAGAACTAGCTGAAGAAATGAACTAATGAATAGATATATCAAAAGTAATAAAAGGACCCTCATTAAAAATGCATTTCATTGCAATTTCAATTATTACTCATGTGTTCATTGCAAATGTAAAGGGATTGCAAACCTATTTATTTTATTCTCCTCCAAATTAAGAAGTATTTTCAAAGTTCAATAACAAGTGTCAGATGAAGAACTGCAAATCTGTTCGTTAGCCCAAAATTTGTGTAAGAAAGTGGTGCAATAAGACCATTAAAAAGTTTCTTAGGAAACAATGTGTTGCTACAAAACAAAATACTAATTTTAATCTCATGCAGAATGGTAATAAGTAAGATTTTCAATAACAAGATGAATTGGGGTGAATTTCCATTTGGTCAAAACTGCTGTAGTATACGATCAAACGTTCCTATAGCAGATATTGCATTTGTTATAACGGACACTTTTTTGAAAAACACTTTTTTGAGATACGCGTATTACTGAAAGAATTAACTTATCAAACACTACTGTAAATGACCAAATAACCACCCAGGGTGCCTATTAAATTGTATTTGGTACAGATAACAAGAACAAAAATTTGCAACGATTCAATATGTTTTTCTTTTAAGTTTTAAACAAATCAAAAAGCAAAATATTACAATCTTAAAACAATTTCTTTAATGAGAAGAAAAATTACATGTTCACATTAAAATTTGTAGTTGTTTATGCTTGACTGGAATAACCCCTGCGTGATTATCATCAGTTCAAATAAGTGCTCCTTCTTCTTTAAAGGGGAGGGGTGAGCTAAATCGAGCATGGCCGCTTATTAAAAAATTTACCCAAGGGCGTTTATTCAGCAGGGGCTGCCTATTCGGTCATTTACAGTACTTGAAATTTGCAAAAGTCTGCAATTTATTGTTGCAAGAATGGATATTGTATGTTTTGCATAGTACCTCATTGTATTTTTTGCTACCCTTTTTATAACGCTCATCCGAAGATACTGAAATGGATACTGCTTAAATCTCTGCTTAAACGGCACTTCCCCACAGCAGACATACGCTTATTTTTTTGTCTGCTACAGAGAAGTCCAATTGTAGGGAAATCCAGTTGAAGAAGAAACAAATGCATTACAGTGAACATAAAAGATAAAATAATCTCACCTCTACATGTTCAAAACCAGAATCATCCAGAACTATTTCAAGAACTTTGAGGTCTAGAGTAACAAAAGGGTTTATTTTAAAAAGAATATCGCATAGTAGCATATCACGCTGAAATATAACATGAGGCAGGTTATGACAGACAAATAAATCTGAAGTTTTGCAGTTTATTTTGGCATAATGGTATAGTTGTTTCTACTATTTTCTACTATGGGGCCAGTTATTGTAATTATCATCAATTTGTTTAATGAACAAAATAATATATAATGAAAATTTCCCACATCCATATGGAAAAAACTAATATACTACTAAAAAACTTCCCTCCACCTAATATATTACAATTTTATATACATCACATTATTTTCAAATTATACAATATAAAAAAGAATGGCTAAACTTTGAGCATTAAAAGAGAAAGAAAAATGAACAGGCTCAATTCCCTTATTAATTACACAAATGGACCATTGTTGAAAGTCATCAAGGTTATTGAAAACAAATTATGTCAGCGTTCGGAGTTGTCACTCAATCAGGACACAAATGTCTCTCCATCAGTAGACCTGACTCCAGATTGAGATACAGTGGACCTTCTTCTCCGTTTGTGCAACTGCATTATTGTGAAAGGAAAACGATTTTATAGGAAGAAATCTTATTTTTTATTATTCACAGTTTAAAATGAAATGTTCACCACACAGATTTCCATGTTTTTAAGATTTTAGTAGTGGGTCCCTATTAAGCCTTACTAGTGGCCAAGGCCCATGAACACTTTCAGTGTGCGTTATCCCAGATCAGAAAAAATAAAATTTCGGAAAGCTATTGGAAAGTACGACCATCTTATAGAGCTCAAAATTCTGATAAAAAAAATGTATGGGATCGTCTGTCAAAGACCAAACATTACAGAGATATTGTCAAGCAAATATATATCTGACGTAACGGTTTCCCCCCTCACCCCAAATTATTGCCCAAATCTTTTAGTCACCCCATCGACAATGTCACGAACCACAAAGGACGTCAGTTATTCCTATTGGTTTTAGATATTTTCGTTTGGTTCTCGATATATGTACTAATTAGTACGCAATGCAACAGTTTCACTGACATTGCGCATATGTAGAACTTTATGTGGACTCAGAACTCGATCTACCATTTTCCGTGACAGACAAACAAACAAACAGAGAATTGAGTATTAATATATAGGATGAGAATAGATGAATAAAAGATGGTGGCTTGACCCCCAATCAAAGACAATAAACCAATTCGCATTATTGCTCTTCATTATTGTTTTTGACATCAAAGGAGTAGGTTCCCTTATATTTTATTGCTCTAACCGAGACATGACTTTATGATCATAAGGAAGCTGAACTAGCAGTTGAAAACTATTAATTATTTTGTTCTGATAGAAAGTTAAAAAAGTTAAAAAAGGGCCACTGCAGTGCTGGTGTAGCAATTTATATACAAAAAGATATTGCAATCCATTTTAAGTTTTAGTCCACCCACAAAACAATAACACTGTGATTTGTGTTACGTATAGACAACCGGATGATAGTGATCATGGTAATACCTCTGGTGATCTAAATCAGTGTTTTCTAAAACCTACACACCGACTCCTATCAACTAATCTTTTAAAAGGCAGGAAATCTATCGTAAGGATCATCAGATTTGTTATCGAATCCCTTTTCTACAACCATTTTAATCTCTGGATTTACTTGAAAGACCTTTTTATGGAACTGTGATCATAGACATACTTAGACTACTTAGACATAACTGTGTGTATCCCATGATGCTTAAAGTGTTATGCTTTATGCGCTTTATATATCGGGAAAACTGATCCTGATCGTGAAGCTGTGCTGCATATTACGTAATGTAACTTCCTGATCAGAAAGTTGTGTAATAGAAGCACTGAAAAACTGGTGGACAAGAGAGGGGGTATCACAAATAAGTGGTGTTAGAGTCATTTGACCGACTCATTTTCTGATACAATTTTTTTGTAAATTTTGTCAGTGACCCTAAAAATTTTGAACGATCAGTTGGAAATTTTTGTCGCTGCAAAGATTCAGCCACGGTGTCCTAGCTAACAATGATGGTGCATTGCAAAAATATCATTCTCTTGAATAGAAAAAAATTTATGGGTTCTCTTTTGTCTTTTTTTTTCCCGACCCTATTTTGAGACCTTAAACGACTCTAACACCACATAT
The DNA here is from genome assembly GCA_039566895.2 of Turritopsis rubra. Lineage (NCBI taxonomy): Eukaryota > Metazoa > Cnidaria > Hydrozoa > Anthoathecata > Oceaniidae > Turritopsis > Turritopsis rubra. Next base: position 14,516,914 of record CM077630.1, read on the forward strand.
TTTTGAAAGCCGCCTGACTGTGTATCACACACTTTATTATTTTGTGTGAACTGAAGCAAATGGTAACTTTTAACTTCTGACTTTAAATAAATCAAACAAACAAACAAACTACAAAAAGTTTGGGCAAAATATTTACATTTTTTATCGCACACCATTGGCCAAATAAGTGAAAAGAAAACATTTTTTTATTCAGTTTAATTGGTTTTATGTTTTTCTTTCATTCATTTGTATTTTCACTGAAAGTAAAAATGTGATTTTCGTGGGGTTTTTTATATTGCGCACCTCCATAATTATTTATAATGATTGAGCGTGACAATTTTTTTCTTTGAAAGGCTTGCCTAAGTAGCACTCTGTGCTGTAAAGGCAAATAATGTCAGTCCTACTCTAGTTAACTGGTCTTTAAAATTTAGTGGTGATGCTCTAACGTTTAAAAATTTTTCGCAGTTAATGTAAAATTCTAAAACGGGAGAGATTATTGGATTGGGGATACAATACACAATTTCGGAAATCCTGCAGCCATTATAACCATTATGTAGTTTATGTTTTTGATTACCATCAATGTTCCTAATTCCGAACGGCCTTTCTAACAGTCAGGGACAACTCCAAATTAGGCTTCAAAATTTGAAAAATCCAAATTAAGCTTACTATGCCTAATTAGTTGTCTCAGAGATCCAAATTAGGAACATATACTCATAATTAGGCTTCGTCAAAACAGGAAGTACCATTTGCACATTCCATGCCATTGGTCGCAAGTATATTTTGACAACACGCTATAGCCAATCTGGAATCGAAGCCTCTAGCGCAATTTTTCGACATTCCCATGAATATAAAGCTAGTTATCTACAAAATTGTTGTTTTCCGCCTAATTTGGCGTAATTCAACCTATTTAAGCTGGAAGGCGGGTTTACAGTTCTCGCGAATAAATTGCGCAAATCGAGCAACTCGATCGCGCCAATGTTGCAAAACAGTTAACAGTTCACATGACTCATTTGCGTGAATGTACAAAATTTGCTAATTTGCTAATTTCATTAATTCAGCAAAAATTGTCACTTTCTGTTGATCAGATAACAAAATTTTCTTGCGACTGGGCAAAGAAGAATCCTAATTAGGCGTATTTCGTCTTAATTTGGCGTAATAGAGTAAAATGTCAACATCTCTCCTAGTTTACACCCAATTTCCGTTTTTTGATGGTAAGTTAGCCTTACCTAGCCTTACCATGTCAACAGTAATGTTCCTCCCCCAATTTGCGAATAAGAGTTAGTGTGCCTTTTTGCGATTTGAAAAAAATGAGCTTAATTTGGAGAAAGGACGCCTAAGTTGGCGTAAAAATAAGCTTAATTAGGTGTCAAGTCTAATTTTACTTCGAAGCCTAATTAGGAGTTGTCCCTGACTGCCTAATTCCGCATCGTTTTTCGTCTGACATATTATTTGTAGGCTGCACCTGACTCTATTTTCTCTCTGTAATGAACAATATCGACATAAGCAATATCCAGCAGAGGAAAAGAAGAGTCAGCAGGCTAGGCTAGCCACTACTTAGCGCGAACCAGAGGAGAGAACCAGAGGAGAGCTCTAGAGAGAGCAGCGCGCAGTTTGTGGTGTTCACAAAATTCTCGACATATCATCCACGCGAAAAAAATATAAAGCAGACTTACACTTTAAAGTTTCCAAAACCAGCGCGAATAATTGCCTTTTATTTCGATATCTACTAGAAAAACAGAGACTTTTTGCAGATCCTTTTTTGTTCAAAGCGCATTCGATTATTTCAGCTGCAGCATCATACAACTTCGCTGCCATTTTAATCTGCGTTCATGTTACACGAACACGATTAATCATTTACAATTTCTTGGAAGACACACTGCGGCAAGTAGTTGTTTTGGGGGCGGGGGTAGAGCGAGGTTCTCACAAAACTTGCATCTCCATAAATACATGTATAACGATTTTAAATAACAATTGGTCCTGGTTGCAAGTTCACGCCATCAAATCTACAAAAATTAACGATCGATGTAAATTTTGCTGAGCCAAATTTCTTCTCCTTTTCATAAAAGGTAATTATTGCTCACTTGATGAGAAAAATTGCATGACAGGTAGTCATTTAAAGAACAAATTGGTCAGAACCATTATGTAACATTAAAGCAATAATAATTGAGGAGAAATACCTAATCATAAACACAATATACAACAGAGCGAGTGGTCGCAGCAATTACATCTATATTTTTATAAATTATTGATGATGATGCATGTAACTCATGAGAGAAAATCGCTATGTATTGATTGGTTAATCAAAAGATCATCGCAATAATTTTACAACAAGTTCATGTATCTATCTATAGTAACATAAGGCCTGGGGTCTATTCTTATTACCATGATGTAGAGTGAAAATGAGCCTTTAAGGTTACTACTTAATAGATAGGTTATATAAACCTCAATTATTCATTAATTTCTCCTTTTTGCTTTTGAAATAACCAAAACACAGAATATGTGTCAGTGCTCAAGCAAAATTCACAATTCACTGGAATTGTTTCTTCACCAGATGTTGGATGAAAAACTGCAATCATGTTTTCTTAACTTAATGCTGGCTATATCAGAAATGTCAGAAATATTTGTTGATTGTGTCTTTGGTGTAATTTTACAAATGTAATTATATAATTATTTAGTGTAGGCATCGCTATGACAAATATCATTTGTCAGTTATGTTTACATTTTCCACTAATTTTTTCCCATTTTATCTTTGCCATGGTGCCCTGGAATGTTTAGGTTGCTATGATAGTGTGACAGAACAAGTTGGTCTTGCATTGCACATAATTACTAATTTATCGAAACGAATCAAAACTGTACATTGCAACAAAAATCATCTGTTGATCAACTATCAAGAAAGAATGTAACAGATCATTTTGATCAACATAAGTTTTCAATGATTCCCTGCTGATGATAATAGTTTCGCACTATCTTTCTGCAATTTAGTTTCTCTTAGTGGTTTTGTGGTTTCCCTTGGTGATTTTGTGGTTGCTGTTTTCCCATGCTTTTCATGCTTGCTGCATAAATAACAAATATATAAAATTAAAATGTATAAATAATATACATGTATATATATGTTTCAGATTTGCTAAATGAACAATTATAAAATGTAAAAAGTATCTTTTGAAGGAGCAATGTACAGAAAACAAGTCTTCATTTTTTTTACTCAATTGTGGTTTGAATTAGAATGAAGCGCATTTTTCATGTCAATTGATATTTGAAAGTAAATTACTTCAACACGAATATATAGCAGAGTTAATTTTTGATTATAACACATTGTAAAATATGGATGTTTTTTGGTGTTGTATATATATTAGTGAAGATATATTATGTATAATATATATTTTATATTATATATTTTATATTATATTGATTTTGATCATTTTTTATTTTTAACACAATATGTCAATATATGCATGCAAAAAGTGATAGATTACTTTTTTATAATGGCTTTGTGTGCTGTTATTAAATTTTCTGATAATTTTTCCTTATGGCTAAGATTTACAGTATGATAAGAACTTCATTTTCATGTGATTTTTTGTTATCACACAAAAATATTGTTTATTACTAACGATTTAATTTATTTTGTTAATACGTCAATATATTTCAGACTTGTCCTTGGAGACAGACCTTATAGGGGTTGGGAAGATTATGATTGGATATTTGTCTTCAAATCATTGATTCCATTTTAAAAAGGTTCTCATAGCAACTTATGCCTTTAAAAAGCGTTATAATTATTGTTTTACGTGGTTTACATTTTAGTAATCTCCTTCATGTGAGATTATCCAATTAATCATTTAAGTAACAGTTAATTAAGTTGACTCCAAATGACATAATTACCATTAACTATAAACAATGTCTTATTATGATAGTCAATTAATAAATAATTAGCTTTTAATGACGTGAACAAAAATGTCACTACTTAGTTTCTTCATGTCACTATTCCATAAGGAAATGTCATCACCTCTGGTTTCTTTTGAGATTACGTTTCAAAACATACAGTGAATTGTTGACTCGATATAAATCAACACATTACTAGTCTAAAGCAAACATGCTTTTATGTAGTCTGGATTATAAAGAGCTTAGGGTTAAAGATTATTTGATATATTTTTATAAGGTTTGTGTAGAAGGATGATTGAAGCAATCGCCTACTTGTGTTTCTTGTTTTATTTTTCACTCTTTTAGAGCGGGATGACATCATATTTGAGGGAAAACAGAACACAATTATCCATGTTGTTTGTTTTCCCACAAAGTTACAGCAAATTTATTGGCTAAATTTCAAGTCTTTAACTTTCTCACCAAGAGAACACTGGTTTATCTTTGGAATTGCAGAAGATGGAGAAGTAAATTTCTTACAGCTTTAATGTTTTTATGTTATATTATATATATAACCTTATTAAGTTGGTCGTGTTTGAATTTAGCTGAACTGGTCAATCAAAATCTTCAAAATGTCTCTGTGGAGGAGTGTATTTTTATTGAAACAACGGGCAATATTGCTTGGCGTTCCTATAGAAAACACTCCTCCTCATAGACTTTTTGAAGATTTAACTTGTGCTTATAAATAATGAGGCGATTTCTTTTCTTCATAGCTAGTTACTTTTATTATTGGCGTTATTTTTGAAAATCTAATTTTACTAAAAAGGAAACATTTTTAAATTTCTTTCTGTAGCAAACCATGAAGTTTTTAATATTAGCAGGAAATTAAAGAAAGTCTGAAAACTAAAATATTTTAAATGAATTAAACAACATTGGAATGAATAGATGAATTTTATAAAAGGGAATAATAATGTAATAACCAACAAAGCTGATTTTTTTTTATTGAGTATAGCAAGGTGTTCATCCAAAAAAATTTATTCAGAAGAAAATCAAAATGAATTTGGGTGTATTTTATAAATTTTGCTTTCATGAAAAATGGAAAAGTGAATGTTGATGGAATTGGGTTTTTTTTACTAATAATTTTTTTTCTGTTAACATTTTTTGTTTAACTTTTAGTGAAGCTAATGAATTTTTGAAATCTTGATGACAACTTGTGAGTTTAAGGAATGTCCGGAATGTTTAGTTTCCCCCCTGTTACAGATTTTAAAAGAAAAGTGTTTTGTTCTTCTGGTTTGATTGATTAACAGAAAGTTATTATGGACTTGTATGTTTATATTGAGATCCGTACATGCTGTGTTTTTTTATCGAATTATGAATCGTAACATTATGACTGATATTTTTTCTTTTGTCAGTATTCTGTTTAGAAGTTTAGAATGGCGTTCAAGTACTTTTCCTTTAATTTATTGTTCCGTTTAATTTGTGTTGTAACATTAATTACTGTATTTGAATGGTGATTACAGAGTTGATGAGATCTCAATATAAAAAATACCCTACCTTGCAATTTGTTGTTTTTTATTGACGTTTTAAATTTAACAGTTTATCAAATCAAGCATAACCACAATGTTATGATTTTACTGTTTTTAAAAGAAATTAAGAAATTGTTATATTTCTATTTCTATTCGTTGGATATATAATATACGAAGGAGAGTAACTCTCCCTATTATTGATCGTTCTTATAAAACCATATAAAGGAAAATTTAAAGTAAATGTTTTTTTGTTTATTTTCTGATTTATTTTGCAACTGTTTTGTTTACATTAGTTATCCTGTAGGTTCTGCCAGTGAGTAAAAATTATTCTTTTTTGTGATTGTAGAGAAAGTTTTTCAACAGATGGATTTTATAAAAAAGTTACCTTCACAAAATGAAATCTCTCTTTCATCTGGATGATGGCAAGAAAAATTTGCTTTTAAATAATTTATATATATGATTTATTTTCAACGTGTTAGTTTTATTTATAATATTTGTTGTAGGTTTTGTTCCAAATATTGTGTTTTCATGTGAACCAATAAAGAATTTCGAGACTTTTTGCTCTTCTCAATTTTCTTATAAATGGCAAAGGTTAATTATGATAGTAGAAAATGAAAAATTTGAAAGATGTTTTTACAGTAATTTTCCTCCCTGAGACCCTTTTTTCGAAGTCTTCAGTCAGGTGTTTTCATCGATACCCTTTATATATATAATGTAAAAGCATGGCTTATATATTTGTATGTACATAGTGAATATATAATTTAAGAAAAATGTTGTAAAGCACTTGTCTGAAGGCTGCCCTGTGGTTTGTGATCTATTTCAGTGGTTTAGTTTATTTGTATAAAAAAATGAAATATTTGTGGTTAGCACCTTCGTGACTGACAAGTTATGAAATAGGGGAATCTGAATTATACTTTTATCAGTTCATGCTTAACTTAATATTTTTTTAAACGTAGATCAAAAAAATTATAGAAAGATTTCAAGATGGCTGACATGAATACCTTACCAAATGGAGATCATTCCTACGAAATCGATGCAAATATGTCAGTTAATGTCGATATTGAAACTAAGACTTATGTCCCTTTAAAAAGTGATGCGTTCATTGTTGCTGCTGGTTTGCAGAGATCTGGGACAAGTGGTCGAAAATCATCTGTTGAAAAACTTCTAGGTATTTATTGGTTGACTGGTTTTTACATATTTTGAATGTGAATAACACTCAGTCTTACAATTTCTTTTTTCTTACAGAGCAATCATTAAATACATCAGAAGCTTCAGAAAACAGCGATCTCAACAACTCTTCAACGAGTGCTACTAGTCCCATCGGCAATGTTTCAAGCGACAGTGATGATGATGATGGAGCTAGAAGACGTGGTAGAGTATCGGCAGAAAAACCAGCAAATTTGAAAAGTGACGAATTCATAAAAGATGCTGGCTTGTCAAGAACTGGTCAAGTTCCACGCAAATCAGCCAAAGAGAAACTGCTAGGTAAGTATGGCCATGGTTTTAGTATGAATAAACTAAAACAATTGACTGAATAATCGAGTGAAAGATTCATTTTATTTTTTCAGAGGATCAGTTACAAACTAGCGACAATACTAATCCGTCACGTTATGACGGTGACGGTGATCGTTATTTAATTCGGAAAAACACTCCACCTCCGACAGTTGAAGGCAATCAAACGTCAAGTAGCAATGATGGAGAGAAAAAGTCGAAATCTGGACGAAAAAGTTCCGTATATGAACAGAAACAGATTGAGGCACCAGTTGCCATGAAGGGCAATAGGATTACGTCACGTACAGAGAATCTCTTCAAACAATACGAACGTGATATGACTGTCCACGAACCACGTCCAATTACCAACGTCAACGAAGCTGGATCGTTTTCTGTCGTAAAGGAAAACTATAACGATGCCGTTTCCGACGAAAAACGAAAAGTGGACATTGCTCGTGATGAAAAGGAACAAGAGCTTCGTGAAATGAGAATTCAGTACCAACAACGCCTTTCTGAAGAAGAACAACGGGAAGCAGAAGAAAGGGCAAAGAGAATTGCTAATGAAGAGCTTAAAAGTGTTTATCGTTTAGGTAGGTCCTAAATCAACATCTAAAAATTTCTCAAAAGTCTATTCAAACATTAAAAAACGATATTTTGTCAAACCATCCGTCATTTTTATTGTTTCACGTAATTAGTCATTAGGCAAAAGTCGATTGGATGTGATAAAACTACGACTGACGGTAAAAAAGTGAACAGCAAAACAATCACGTGATTTGTATCGTATCCCCTTTAATGATCGGAAAAACAACATTTTCATGCGGTCTACCATATAGTCTTAATCATGTTATTTTTAGGTGATATTAAAAACCGGTACTTATCTGTAGCAGCTGGCCAATCCAAACAAAGTGACAATGAGGATGAAGAGAAGGAACATGTCGACAAATTTGGAGGTAAAATTGAAAAAAGTGGTGGTCAGATCCAAGTGGTTGCTAGTGCAGATGGTGTAAGTAACATACGAGAAAGATTTGGCAGCATTGGAAAAGTTGTTTGGAAGAAGCGAAACAGCGAAGGAACCGATACTGACCAAGTTGACTCCAATAAAATAAACTCCGCCAGGAATATATTTAAGCAATTCGAAACAAACGGGAATAATTCAGGAAAGAAATCGTTTAATCGACCAACATCGAGAAAAGTTAAAAATCCGAAAGAACTTATGGACATGCGCAAAAAGATCACCTACGGTGGAGACAGTGAAGAACTCCCTCAGGATGGTGTTATTAAGAAATCTGTAATACTTGACGACAATGAACTTGGTAAATCACTTCAGAAGGAGGCTTTGAGCGTATACAAAAACTTAGAAAATGCGAAGGAGGAGTGTACGCCCGTAGAGAAACCTAAAAATCGACTGCTCTCCGATAGCGAAACACGTGCAAATATGGAAGTGAAAAAGATCGAGAACAGTGATTGTGGAGATAACGCTGACGTCAGCGGTTATGACACAGGGACGCCTTGCAGTCCGACAAGTACGGCAAGTGACGGATATAGCAGTCTTTCAGATACTAAAGAAGTATCACAGACGGATGATCTTGATGATTTTACAGGTACATCTTTTTTTCTTTTCCATTTTCTTCGTTACTGGGACTGGCTCTGTTTCCATTGAACCAATTTTTTGTTTTTCGCCATGATTCTAGAAACGAAGTTAAGTGTTAATCAACCAATTGACGTATCGTCGCCTATCAATAACGAAGATTCATCTATCGAAGTTGCAGAGAGCGAAGATGTTTATGAGAATGTCCACCTTGTTTAAATGACGTCATCGCGTACCTCACAACCAGACTAGCATTTTATATAATGCTTGTTGTGTTTTTGGAAAACATACCGATACACTTTTATCATATTTAGTATTTTTAACTGATTTACAACAAGGGGAAGAAAGAAAGGGATGGGCAGGGTATTTCATTTATAACAAACTGGATCATTGATCTCTGATCATCAATTGATTCTGTTCTATTGATTCTTGGATATTTCCACGTATCCTATCTAAACCGCCGATAATTTATTTCAACGAATACCACGTAGCCGCATTATGGGGAATTCGACGTCACTAAGTTAACCAGAGATTTTAATGACTTTTTTTTCTGAAGTATATTTGTATATATAAATTATGGAACGTAAAATTAATTTTGACGATTTTTAATCTCCCTTTCTACGCGAATTTTAAAAATTTTACTCCATGGCGCCATTTAAATTTAAATTTTCGCCATGTGAGCTCGTAGAATTAAATGAACTGTTTTTTAGTTTGATGGACGATTGTAAACAAACGATTAATATAATTCCATTAAAAACCAGCCGATGTTTTCGTCTGCTGGCTAGCCTGGAATTCCTGAAAAACCATAGATCTTTACAAACATAAGTCTTAATGAGGACAATTTGAAAGCTTTTCCCATTCGTTCATTCATCCATCCAGCCCTCCTCTCGCTATGCTAGACGTTCCTCCCGAAGAATGAATGATGTCAAATTGTAGAATAAGCATGTAATCGTGTTTCAAAATTCACATCTCAACACGATTTTTATGCGAAAAATTCGCTTATTATTACAATTATGACAAGATGCGATCATCGCTAGTTTGCCGTGAAAACCTTGTTATTTCTGTCTGGGTTAAACGAGGTAATGGTTATGTAATGCCTCGTTCTTTCAAACAAAAAAAGAGAGACTTTCAGCCAAAAAGTTTAATGATTGCATCTTGTTAGGTTAACACACTCTTCGAGTAGCCTTTGCTTTGCTTTAATGAAGGTTGCTTGTTTTCTATTGATGGCCTAATCTGCATGTTAACTCGTAACCAGGGCGCCTTACTCCCTAGAAGTCTGGTAACTAGTACTAACAAAATTTCAGACAATGCTTTTCAAACAATCTTCTCGTTTGCTTTTGTGTACTTTTATTTCGTACTAGTTCCAAGGCTTCTATTCATTAATTTATATCGAATATTTATACTTATATAAATATTTATATATAATGTACACTTCAGCTTAAAAATAAAGCTGTTTTGCAAGTGGTCTTGTGTGCATAATAATAATAATAATCAAAATGTTTAAAAATTAGTCAAAATCTTTTAGTCAAAATTAGGTAAAATGATGCATATATATATTATTGGGAGCAGCTGAGGTTTCGTTAGCGTTTGTCTGTCCGAGATCTTCTGTCCCCAGTTGTAGGCTTAATCCACATTACGCTAGAATATTTTTTAACCATGGTTGCGTTTTTAATGGTGCACTACTTCAAAAGTTTTTTAAGAAATTGTTTTTTACAAGCATTATTATTTATCCATTAAAATATACGTCTATCTAGATTTTTGCGATTGTTTCACTGGTATGCGGTGATGAGACGTCCATGGGGATATCATTGATTCCGTACATGTTTCGACTCCCCCTAATGCCACGATGTATGGATTTCATTAGGGCGAAACATATTTTTCTTCTAACCCACGTGCAAGTGATTGAGTATGTTTCTTTTCTTTTCTCAGATATCAATTCTGCGAGCTTGTAGAAATTTTGGCGCTGAGAAAACAAGTGGGGTTAAGCTGTCAATTTCCATTATTCTTTTGTTGTACAGATTTCGTCATTTGCCAGCCATATCGAAATTTATGAGATCCCAAAGACTTTGCTTATTGAGGTCATATCCTTCATCTTTCAGAGGCAAGTTGCCAACCATACAGATGCTCTATTTTCGTTCGCGTTGTTTCGTAGATTTTGTAGAACCTGCTCTGCCAATTGTTGTTTTTCTTTTCTTTATTCGGGATTTCTTTTGCCCGGATCGCGAATCTTTTACGTATTGCCGATTCTGACTTATAATCTGTGTGTACGCAAATGTTCTGTGATTTCTTGGGAGTATTCGTGTTCATCATCTGAGAATTCAGCAAAAATGGGAATTGTCATGCCGCCCATTTTCACCGGTAATGATAGAAACTTTCTCTCAGTCTCGTTAATGATTGTACCACCAGTGATTGCAGGGATAAAATGATGCATGATTATCTCATCGATTTTCTTTAAGAGATGCGAAATATCTGGGATCGTTCTCATCAGATATGTAAACTTGTTTTTGAATCCTGTTACAAAACAACAGTAAGCAGATCGCGGATCGATTTTAGCAATTTGTGATAACAGCATTACATCAGATTCAAGTCTTTTTAATTTCTTATTGACATACTCTTCTTGTGGGATTTGGAGCCAATGACAGCGCCCAGGATTTTCTTTTGAATCTTATCTGGATTTTCGTATCTACGAAGTGCTCTCTTGCTCTTCTTTCGTGTGCTGGTGACTACTGACCAACACTTCGTCCCCTGTGGAAAATATCCGTACATTGGAGCATAGGTCATTAGTTGGTGCCACCATGCTTTAAGATTTTCGATGGACCCACCTGCTGAAAAATCGTCTGCAAAGGCTACCATTTTCGTTTGCTTGTTTGGTAATTTCTCTGTTACTTTCAGGAGCATGTTAATCATTGGAATAACCGGTGTAGCATAAACTAACATAATTAACATAATTAATTAACATAATTAATTAACATAATTAACATAAGTGTTTTAACATAATTATTGAGTTGTGCCTTCGGATGAAGAGATTTCTGTTCCTCCAATGACAAAAAGTCGTGATGGATAGGAGTAACAATTCATGACGTAATGGATATCTCAGGATATACTATCGATATATTGTAAAGGAAAACCTGTTTGTTGATGGAATTGGAGGCGTTGGAGGTGTCAATGAGGAGAACCGCTTCTGTATCTAGTTCGTTGTAAATATCACCAGGGATATGTAAAAGCGTAGCTAATGATCACATCTTGTTAGATCTCATAAGACATAACTTAGTCACAATTTTCCCGATCAAAATACGAAATCTGTAATCATAAATAAAACTTCATAAATGCAGAAGAAACCGAGAAAAAAATTACTTAAAAGAAAAAAAATAATATAGATTGATACTGTGATTCTATTTCTCATTCGACTACGTGATTAATCAATAATCTCTTATTTGTCTGTTTTCAGAACATATTCGATTTTATTGTAAGTTAAGTTATTTAAGTCAGAACAAAAGGCAACTAGAAAATTTCCGTCTTGAAATCTACGCTCATTTAAGTTGTAAAATCCACAGTTTTCAAATTAATGAACTTGAGCAGATGTTCTTAACCGAAAAAAAAGATCTAAGTACGGAAAGCGGCTTGTGGTCCACGGCTCTATCACATTTTGTTTCATGCGCAGAATATAATATGGGATGGTCTACTCAATCTTTTTTCGGCATCTTCTTTAGTGACGTCAGCGGAAACAGAAAGATCCCTGGTTCTCCATGCATATTTTAATTAAAATTTTGAAAGTTGGTCCAAACTTAAAACTTAGGTAAGTGTGGCAAATCCAGCAGTTTCCAGGAGTAGTGGCCAAACTTAAAACCAGTACTATTGAATTGTTCTTAGCGCAAATGATCATAAAAATTGAAGCACTTCTGAAAGTTGGTCCAAATTTTACCCGAATTGCCTTTTTGATTGACGAATCAACAATAACATTAAACCACACGAAAAAAATGTTCGAGTTTCTCTTGATCGGGGTGCAAGACAACTTCGTGTGTGAAATGTCACGATTTTTACTGTGACCTCATTTTTGTAATGTTTTTGGGATCCCAGGACGATCGACGAAACAAATATCTGCGTACGCTTTGCGCGCGCAGATAATTATTAACAAAATAATTTTTCTAACGCCTTCAATGAAAGAAAAACATTTCAGTAGCATTTGAATAGGGGCGAAAACTTTCACATCGCATTGTTTCATGAATAACTGTGTTCATGACCACATGGGTGTATTCTGTGTTCCAACTTACGTCACCAATATATTAATAGTTATCCTTATTATCCAAATAAAATAAGTGAAGCAAAGAAAAGACATCAACAATCTCAATGAAAAACTTTTCCAAGGGTTTTTTTCCATAGGTAAGTGTGGCAAATCCAGCAGTTTCCAGGAGTAGTGGCCACCCTGTGTTTTGGGGAGAACTTTAATTCTTTTAACCTCTACAAACACTGATTTGTTCAACATCCATTTCCCTTGCCTGTAAGTTTTTCTTGACTCTCGAAAGTATATCATTGTACATGACCGCCATGTTTAATACTTGCCAGTTTATTCAATTGAATCTTTGCTCGGGTCTATAGTTTATTCTTCCTTATTGATAGTATTGTTGTCGATCTGGAGGTCTTTAACTCCGACCGTTCCCCTTAAAAAAACTCCCTTGGGCTTTTAAGATAAGACAATTCTCAGGAATTTGGTATTTGTCAAGTACCAGTTTTAACAGTTTTCAAATTCCTTCAACTAAATCTGCCCACTTTTCATTCATTTTAGGGCCGTCCTTTTTTATCGATAATATCAATAGATTCATAAAATTTTCATCTGTGATGGGCCATTCAAATTACAGTAAACTCTCGATAACTCAAACCTGTAAGACTAATAAACGTTGCTCGAAATACTGAATGTTCGAGTTAACGAAAGTCTTTTATGAAAGAGTGTTAAAGTTGGAGTGAATGAATGGGTTACCTGGGATTCCACTGTAGCCCGGTAAGAATAATGGAGAATTCGAATCATCGAAGTTAGAACTGTGCATTGATCGAGTACATCCTACCCACGTGATCCCTTAGAATACCCACGTGGTCATCACGTGGTCATCATGGAAGTCGAACAAAACAAACTGAACTAACTGGAAGAGTTTTTTTAGTACAAAAAAATGAACGTTAATATTATAAATAACCAAAAAAAAATATTTATTATATACATTTTTAGGAATGAAGAAATTCGAGAAACAATTATGAATATCGGATTAATTTTTACAAGAAAGATATAACAAGGTATATGTGACGTCATAAATTACGTCACCTTCGTTCTGACCATAACGATATTACAAGGACCATTCATAGATGGACCATAACCTTGCTTTCCACAATTACAAATTCTCAATAGAATTCTAATTAGAATTTCAAAATTCTCAAGGTGGAAACGTGAAATAATTCTCACCAATTCAAAATTCTCAATGTTTTATATTTTTTACTGAAATTCTCATAAATTTTCACGATCAAAGACGCCGACATTCGATTAGATAATTTTCGAACTTCTCTTCATGTCTTCTCCGCCATGTTTTCAACCGATTTACTCATTCGCGCACTATTTTGTAAATAATTCAAACTTTACATTGCTCACAGGTGGAAATCAAACCGAAGTTCTCATCAGAACTGCCAAAAAAAAAATTAATTCTCAGGAAAAATAATTCTGTCTCAGTAAGAATTTGTAGAACTTGTTATTCTCATTGTTAGAAACCAAATGCAATTAATCAAACACCAGCGTTTCACAATCGACCCTTCAGTTCGATGACGTAATTTATGGAAAAGTTTAAGAGGGATTTATCGTATCATGGTCATTAGAAGTTTCTATGGTCTGGAAACCAACTTTGTGTCCACTCTTTCTTTGATCTTTTCAATATTTTTATCACGCACTCACTTTGATCACATGACCAAAATTGCAACCAATGCACAGTTATTATTTAATGTCATGTGATCAAAGTGCATGCAAAACAAACTATAGACAATATAAGTTAAAAATACCGACAACAGAACTTTACAAGCAGCTTCCAGAACAGGAAATTTTCTAATGGCTATGGACGTTCGTAGGTAATTTTTAATGAATGGTAAACCAATTTTCATTAGAATCTCCATAGCTATAAAAATATATCTACATTCCTGTTCGGTAAATTATCATTTTTGTCATCATAAAAATACACAACTCAGTTTGAAATAACGGTTTACGAAAAATAGAAATTTGGCCTCCAAAATTTGCCATTCTCTTTGGTACACCAACCAGAAAAGACTTTATAGCGGTAAATTAATACTAAATCTCCATCAACATTTTCCCAAAGAATTTTTTTAGATTTTACTCCAGGGCAAGTTCAAACGCTTGCCAGCTCGTAAGATGTTATCGAAAGCTTCGTCACGTCCTATCATCGCTGCAAACATGTAAGGCTGAAAAAGATGGACGAAACTAACGAAAAAGTTGACGAAATTAACGAAAAACTTAATGAAAATAAGACGATATTATACAATATTTTCGAAAAACTTAACGGAGAGAAGACGATATTATACAATATTTCTGTTGATAATTTTGAGATTGGAAATTAGGTGAACAACCCAAAAAAGCTGTTCGAATTGTATTTTATGAAATTACGAAATAGTATGAAAGTGATCACCAAAATAATTTTGACGAATAATTTTGACAGTTACGTTACGTCATGTTATGTTACGTCATTAAAATGTTGTTTTAATGTTTTCAAACTCAAATTCCAGGAATACTTTTTAAGGACCTGAATAAGTTCAAATACAGTAGAAATAGCTCACATGCGTTGTAAACAAAATTCACAAGAAAAGCAGTAAAACCTGCAAATGGAAAAGGGAGAACAATTTCACAAATTTCGAATAATAACAAGCTAAAATAAGTGAAGCAAAGAAAAGACATCAACAATCTCAATGAAAAACTTTTCCAAGGGTTTTTTTCCATAGGTAAGTGTGGCAAATCCAGCAGTTTCCAGGAGTAGTAGCCACCCTGTGTTTTGAATTCGTTTTGAATTTTTATCTTGTTGTTAATTTAAGGAACAAAGACCCATTGTATTATAAAATATACTGAATGACAAAGGGATAAAAACACACCTTCGATGTTCCTTTAACTTCAATCTCTATAGCCATTCCAGGTCCAGGCATAAAAGAAATGGGCTTAGCCTAAAACGTTCAACATTTAAAAAACATTAAAGGGTCACTCAATCTTTCGTTTGTTCAATCATTCTAATATGCTACATACTTTCTTGATAGTCAGAAAATCTGATAACTTAATTGCAATATTCTTTTTGGAATGGAATTGATTTCTTTCAAAACAAAGATAACTAAAAACAGACAAATAAATAAATGAATGAATATAGATTGATGAGATAAAATACAAAAAACTTTCTGAAGGTAAAAATTTATTTTTTCTACTTAGTAAAACTAAATCGACAGTCTTCTATCGATATACCACCTGTTCTAATATAAAAAATCATCGAAGTACTTTTGTGCATATTTTTCGATCAACCCTCCATCCTACTGGCATTTAATTTTTCTTACAGACTTAAATAACTCATTACAAAAAAATCGAACAGCATTCCACTTGTTAGAAATCGCTCTCACGATAAAGAGTTTTGTGTAGTTTTAATATGAAATAGGCAGAAACAAAAAACCGGGGAGGGTCAAATAATAAAAGAAAAAGGCGAAATTACTTTGAAGTGAGGTATAACCTCCCATGTTTCATGCTTGACAAAGGACTATCTTTATCCATCAATGTACACCTTCGTCCTTCCTGCCAATCTGCCAAAAAAAAAAAACGGACAAACTCAAGCAGAGGCGGAGGAGAGACATAATTCCTTTCTACCTCAAGGACATAAATTTTTGCAGAACAAATTTTCGCGGAATTTATTGATATATGCTCAGTCGCGAAAATTTGTTCCGCGAAATTCGAATTTTATTTTTATCTTTGTTTGTTTTTAGCTAAAGCAGGGGTAAAAATAGCCAATAAATATAGACCGTCGCTAATTCACCATGGTCTATACACTTTAGTCGATTTTTTCATATTGGCTTGTTGCAGGATCTGATAACACATTTGGCCAATCATTCGTAGTTATCAACTCGTTTGTATGGTTCCCAATCTCTTTTTGGTAGAACGGTCATATGTGAATTAGCGACGGTCTATATTTCATAGGCTAGAGTAAAAACGGAAGACATCATTGTTTTTCATATATATCGTATAAACATTCTTGCTGATAATTAACCAGTAATATGTTCAAAATGCCATAAAATTTATTTGAAGATTAATTGCTAATTTGCGGATTCTCGCCGAAAATATATACAGTTTACGTGAATTATTTCGTTATTAATCTCCCGTTCAAGTGAACTCCAAAATATGTCAGTCACGAAAATAATTTCCGCGAAAGTTTTTTGACTTTCCAACCGCTAAAATTTGCTCCGCAAAAAATTCCTGCCGGTGTAAATTTCTGTCCTTAAAGTATTTTTATGAAACGTTAAGTTATACCATGCAAAGGAGCTTCATTCTTCGGTAACTGAAAGCGATCACTGAAAACAATGGATTCCAAAGAATCTTCCTCATTTTTTTCATCACATTTCTCAGCATATTTTTCACTTTTGGATGGAGATTTTGACGAGCTTGACGAACTAGGACTGGCCTAAACGAAATGATCCTGAAATTGAACAACAAGCTGCCTAACAGTATGCATTGGAGGAAGACCATCATAGGATGTCGAAGGTCACTACAGTGAAATCTTTTAATGTGTACACAAACTCCCAAGTATGGATGGATGCACATCTAGTCAAATTCTCTAGAAAAAGGACATCTTTATAAAGTGACACCGATGGTGTCCGCTTTATAGATATTTAATTGCAATTTAGAGCTTGCAAATTACATTTCTCCAAATTAAGAGCTGCTAAGAAGGCGCTTGATACAATTCGCCCGAAAAAAGAGGGCGCTACTGATAAAAACGCCCCTGATCCTCTTATTAAGAAGGAGGTGGACGTGAGCAGACATCCGACCATGTTATTCTATGAGTTGTATCAGGATGTTAAATTTACGGAAAGTGAATGCAAATCAGGAGCTGGTTTGACCGAGTATCAGATGGAAGCGCAGGTGGAAGAAAAATATTCAAAGCTGAAGCATCCTCCAAGAAAAAAGCCAAGTTACCTCTCGTCTTGCAAGCGTTCGAAGAGCTCAAAGAGAAATCATCACATTGACAAAACAGAAACTAACCTCTGCTGAATCTTTTTTTAGTTCTTCATTTCGTTCAAATTCATCTAGTTTTTTTTGGATGTTTTGTGAGTGTGTAGGCAGCTCATCCCATAAACGTTGGAAATCATCATAACGTCGCTGAACCTAATTACATGTACATATTACACAAGATCAGTACAGTATTGTTTTCATTCTATAAACAAACTTACTGAATAAAAATCAATGAAATTAGATACTAATCAACTCAGTTTTCTTGATCAGCCAAACTTTGATGAACATGAAATTTACCTTGGGAAATCTTGTGTAGATCGGGGTAACCAAGAAGAGTTTAATTCCAGCCGCTATACCTGATTAAGATAAATAAACATACAACAACGAAACTATTTTATTTGAAAACGTTGCTATGGTTTCAAAGTTAAATTTACAAACATTAAAAGTATTCCTGACATACCGAGGACCATAATGAGTATATTTACTGGCAAAATAATTGATAACACGAACAGAAATAACAGATGCTGGAATAATTTCTTTGAGGCTTCTTCGTGTTGCCACATAAATAAACTAAACATAGAATCAATGAGGGCGTATTTAGCAGCGTCACGCACCTTGTACTGAAATAAATACCACCCCGTTTTCTATACTTCAAATACTGTGACCTACAGATTTGAATAAATGACATGAGGAAAGGAAATGAAGCCGTTATTGTTTTTTGAGTGACTCGAGTGAATTTCAGTTCAAATGAACTGTTATTGTTGATGGTAGCACAAATCTCTGTCTATAAATTCTCTCTCTTCCTCTTTTTCTCTCTCTCTCTTATAAAATTCATCTTACTTCTGAAGTTTTTCAAATGCATCTGCTAATCCACCAAGAGTATTCTGTACAGTTCGTGCAATTTGTAACACCAGTTGGTATCGTTCACTCAAGCTATTTGAACTATCTTCACGTGTCTCCTCCGTGCATGAAAATCAAATTTAATATATATTTAATATATTGTATTACTATTCTTTATGGAGCAGGGTGGCCACACATTGACCCTCTTACAGGGGTGAACTGGTTCAAGAAAGAAAGAAATAGAAATAGGGAAAAAAGATCTCACATAACGTAGTCATACTGGAAAATAATTATTAATTACTTCTTTTATTGAATGTTTCCTAACAGTGAACTTTTGTGTAATTCCCCTAAACAAGTAAACACAGAATTTATGGCAATAAGAAAATGGGAAATTTGTCCGAACAAATGTTTGGTATCTTACCTGATGTGAAGATAATTGAAAGATAACTGAAGCAGGATTAACATTAAAAGAAACGGAATGGCAACTTCAATCCACAGTGCGTACATAAAAATCTAAAGATATTGAATACGAAGAAAAAATAGTCGGAACATCGAAAATAAAATTCAAAAGGAAATGTTAGAAACTTTATTTACAAGAACATTCCTCGGCTAAAATACAGTGGAATCTGTCTAAAGCGGACACCATTGTTGCGAAAGAAAGTGTCCGCTTTAGATAGATGTCCGCTTTATAGAGAGTTTTCCTAAAACTGATTTTTATGGTCCAAATTTACCAAAAGCTGTATTTTTATCTCGTGTATGGTTCACTTCGTTCTCAGGCTATAAAACAACAACAACAACGGAACAAAAACAGGCACTTTAAATGCAGCTAAGAGAACAAATATCTAACATGAAAAGTCTTTTACAATAATCCTATTGGATAATTGTAACCAAAAAAGTTGAAAAATGTACAAATTGATGAAAGATATATTGTGTTACTTTGTGTCCGCTTTATGCCGAGATTTTTTAGGGGAAACCTTCATTTGGTGCAAAAAAAAAGTGTCCGCTTTAGTACTGTCCGCTTTATAACTGTCCGCTTTATAGAGATTTTTTTATGAGAATTTGACCGTAAATCATTCTGTTCCACGAGATTGCGTCCGCTTTAAACAGATGTCCGCTTTATACCGTGTCCGCTTTAGACAGATTTCACTGTATATATGACTATGAACTTACAAAGAACACAACTATTGTAAGCCATGGGTTCTTCCATGTAAACAGGTCATTTGAGAAACTATATGATTTTTTTAACGGCTGAACAGCATCAGCTAAAATGGATACACAGAAGATTTCAATAAGAAGTCTTCAAAATATTACACATTGTTGTTAAAGTGGGATTGGTACTAGGAACATAAGCATTTGCATTACGAACTTAAGATAATTAACATTAATTTAGGTTCTTATAATTCAATCATACTGAATATCTTATTTCCTTATTATGATAGTTTACTTATTTATCTTTAGCATTATTGTATATTTCTATTTATTCCTGTTATCCCTAAAGGCTAATTTGTATTTATCATTTTCTATTATACAAACTGTTATATTCTTTTGTATCATTTTATCTCTATAATTAGTTGCTATGGTAATATATAAACATAACATCCTATTTGTTAGTAAAAAAGCTTTATAAGAAAACTTTGTACGTATTTTAAATTTTATAACTGATGATGTTCTTTGATAAGGACGAAACATGTCTTGCAAAATAAAACAAGTTGTTATTATTCTAAAAGTTCTTATAATTATGTTAATGGAGTTTATGTTTATGAAGCCAGTGAGAATCAGGCCTTAGGATACACACTTACAGAATCTGCTGAGGTTTTCCTTCAACCTGAAATATAGAGATATCAAACAATATAATACAGAGTTGTAAATAATAATACTATAAATAATTCACTGTGATTCACTGTGCAATGAAATGACAGAAAAAAACATAAGGCAAAGAAAACCTCTTAACGGAGAGCTGCTCCTCTACCTCTTCTTCTGTTGTAAAGTCTTCCTCGTTTACAAAGTCGGAAACACGTTCATGTATCTGAGAAAAACAACAACCACTATCAGTAGGAAAATGGAATTTCTTTATTATTTTCAACTATCACAATTAGCTCATTTAGCTAAAAGATTCTTGAAGCTGCAAGGAATATGAAGCTAATAAGTGTACTTCTTGCTGTAAAGACTGTTTTTCACATCAAAAACACTTCTTTTTGGCAACCATGTTTACTTATATATTTGGATACAATGTACATGCATGTCCAAGTTCCAGCCTTTGTTTGAAACCTCAATTAGCTGCACACCATGTAGTTGGTCTCCAAATGGCAAGAGTATTTCGAAAATGCTGTTGTTTTTATTAAATAATTTTTGAGAACAATTCATTGGGAATGATGTAAAAACACTCACAAAGTTCCAAAGTATGATTTTGTATTCCAGCATACTGTGTTTAAATTTTTGTCTTCGACTTACTTCTTCTAAATTGGAAAAAACATAGAAAATTACTTCAGCCATGCATCATAACAAAAAAATAACACATAAAAAATTAAGTAAATTAATATTGGTTAAAAAGATAAGATTAAAAATTGTGTTTTAGATTTATAAGGACAAGGAAATCTTATAGACTAAATTGGTTGGCTTATGGACAAGCTGGCTATGAAAGCCATCAATTATTTAGATTCCTCCTATCTGAAGATAATCCGTTCACTCAACATGAAAAAAAACCATCCAATTGCAAAATACGTATTGTTGATGATCTGTAACAAATTCACAAAAAGAAATGTTAATCATTTAAGCAGGGTTGATGAGAGAGGTTTATAAATAAAAATAAATGAAACAAATCTAAATAATCTTGTTTCTACATGTCACTAAGTAAAAAAAAACTTTGAAAAGTTCACCTCCTATCTCTTTTGTGTCAGTTGGAACTTCCATACTGGGGTCATCATTATCATTTTGGTTATTTTCTCTGAAAGTGAAACAATTGGACATCCTTAATGATAGATTTAATGGGAAAATCATGCCACACACCCTGTTGGCTTGGATTTAACAAAATATTCTACATACGATTTACTTCGGTTTAAAGCAACTAATCTTTGCACTTTTTCTTCAGCTTTTCTTCGCTTTCGCGTTTCTTGCTCCAAATCATCACTCAATCTTTGTAAATCACTTGTTGATTTAAGTTTTTTTATCTCTTCCTCTGTGTGAAAAAATAAATTTCAGATTTATGTTCATATTATGTTATACTTTATGTATGTTATACTTATGAAAAAAACAAATTTACCTAAATTTTGGTTATGAACCATGGAAGCAACAAGCTGCTCTTGTAGTTGAGTAAGTTGTAATTCAAAAATATTTCGTTCAGCTTCCCAATCATGTTTCTCTGATGACTCTTTTGGTTTATTTTTTGATTTTAGCAATGAGATAGTTAGGTCATCATCCAAAGAGTCCATGTTTAATATAAAGAATTTGCTTTTCTGTCAGTAAAAAAAATATAATGTGACAGAAAAAACAAACAAAATTTTGTGCATAACCAACATAGGGAAAACAATAATGAGAATTGTAGAAAAGCATAATTCAAAATTGATTCTCAGTGCCACTTTAAGTTGAAAATAATCTTTGAAAAAAAGCAAAGCATTAATAAAACTGGAAGTCCTTCATACAAATATTAATGGTTTCCATATGGATTCTGCTATACTCAGGACTAAAATCAAATACAACAAGCATAATTTTGAGCTTCCAAAATGTTAAGGTCACTGAAACAAAGATCAATTTTGTATGAAAAATACTTAATATTTTTAAACAGTATCTATGTTCCTTACCACTTCAGCTGATGTAAACATCAAATTCATTCATTCAAATAGAAATTTAAATAATCTAAAATAAATAAAATCATTAAAGCAATAGAATATATTAAGTTGCTTTTTATCACTCGAAAACATTAATTCAATGTCAGCCGTAAAATAAATAAATGAAATAAATAAACTCACGTCAAACCAACTTAACAGCGGAAATATCTTAGATAAATCTTCTTAATTATAGATAACAGGATTGAAACTTTTCTTTACTTCACTTTCTTCTTGAAATGTACTTAATCCGTAAGATATAAAAACATATGTTCACTGGTGAAAAGGAATTCCTATAATACTCAACAGATGAATTGTATTTTGAAAAGCTAAACCCTATCTTACTATAGAATTTTCCAGTTTATGGCTCTCCATCATTTTTTGCATCAAAATAGGCACTCAAATGTAAGGAGTCTTTAGGTATAATGGAATTTAAAGGTTATAATTGTAGCTTATCAACCATAAGTCATAATTTTTATAAACAACACATGATTCAAATCTTTCAAAAGTAGCTGCCAAAACCTGATCTCTCTTTGAGATTTAATCTAGCTGGTACCTGATCTTTTGTTAAAGCTACGAAAGAGGGAATATCCTGATTTTTTGTTTACACAGGGTATAAGCTTGTAATTAACCCAACACTGTGTATGGATCATGACCAGCAGTTTCTTTTGTTTTGGTAGCTTTAAATGACCGGCAGTTGACTAAATTACCCATTTATTTTTATTCTAATGAACGATAAAAATGTTGGGATAGTACACTCCCAGCCACAAAAACCTATTGTATTACCAGATAAAAACAAATTTATTATTGTTTACGTTGTGTTTGATTGAGTGGTTCCCATAAAATTCCCAGTTTGCGTCCTCTGACTGACTGCTGTAAATCTCAACAAAAAAAATTAAAATTTTCATTTGGCAATTCGGTAAAATCGCGAAAGAAACCTCACTACCTCAGCATAGTAAACGTATTTGATTTCACATTTTATCTTTACACACAATCATGAAAATTCCGAAGCTAATGTCATATTTCGGCACCGTCAATCAAAACACAACCTTCGAAAACATCTGTGAGCAACCAACAATACATAGACTTATCATTAATCAATTGATCAATCAATTGGTAGTATAGGTAGTATGGTAGTATAGGGTAACATTTTATGAGCGAAACTGTAAACTGTCGCCCTAGCTAGTCCACAAACAATAAATATGTATTAAATATAGCGCTAGACATTAAATTCTAATAAAAAAATCTTAAAACTGAACCAGAAATCTAACAGAGTTAATTACTGATGACCGATAGTTATATGTTGGAAGAACATATATACGCAGTCCATATATCTTCAAACTTCTTCTACATTCTACTGTACCATCTTATAAAATATGAAAACATATGAAACTCTCACCCTTCTTATTTTCCAAGAAAATTATTTACGTCATCATGTATCATTTTATATTGACGGGAACCGAAACTCGTAAAGCAAATGCTGTTTTGCAATTCCCTATTTTCGTTACCGGCTGAATAGCACATCCTTAATTTATGTTATGAGATAATTTCCTCTTTTGTGTGAAAATCGCATAAATTATATTTCGATGAAACTAAAGGGGGAATGAACAATATTATAAAGCTAACTTTATATTACATATAAGTTGCATATGTTAATTTTAATTTATTTTATTTCACACTTTTTCTAATGCTTAATGTATTTCAGAACTAAACTACCTGCCTAAAGGATTTTTGACAGATTTTCTTATTTTAAATATTTTATAGTCTTCCCCCTGATTTGCGCTTTTGTTTTGTTTATTTGCACCATCGATGTTCTAACGAGAAGCTCTTTACACGCAAAGAGAAAAGGCCATCTTCAATCAAACTAATTGTTAGTTATGAAATGATTGTAATATCACTGTTCATTAGCATCAAATGTGTCTCTAAAGTTTTCGAAAAGACTCGGCATTGATGTATGTAACGTCTGATTAAGAAATTGGCTCTACTCGCATCGAAATTTTGTTGGTATTTAACTCCTTGTTTTTTTATAGTATCAATCAAGGAGTGGTCATAAGAGTCATTACCTTTTCTCGGTTTGATGCCACATTTGCTTATTTGATCTCCTTTTAACGTGGTTTATTCAAATTACATGATAATCCCAATTCTAAATTTGAATCTTTGTCTGTAAATTTCGGTTAAAGTGAGTGAGAGAGACTTTTATGATTGGTTTTGTCTTTTGCCACAATGTATGTTTTCAAAATATAACTTTTCATTTTACTTTTCAATGATAGGTATGTAAATATGGATATTACTTCCATGCTTAAAGATCTGCAGAAGCAAAAACCACCAGTTGAATGTCCTATTTGTGGAAAAGTCTATCGGAGTTTCAGTGGTATAAGCTACCATATTATTAAGTATCATTCCCATGGACAAGTTTCAAGCTCAAATAGCCTCACTGATGGCTATTCACCAGCACAGAGTGTACGAAAACAACCCCTATCTTATGCTGATGCTCAAAGAATGGTAGAGTTTGATATAAAAGGCAATATATTTAGAAATTTAATTTCGGAACCCTTGACAATTGAAGTCGAGGTGGAGTCAAAAGAAGAAGAAGAGGAGGAGGAAATAATCCCAAAGCCATCTCCAGTTAAGACTCCACCTGCTCGTGGGACTCCACGAAAGAGAGGAAGAGGCAGGGGAAGATGGTTAACCCATTATAAAAACCGTCAAGTCCTCAACAAGGTATTTCGTACACTTAATGGCAACGCAGAAGAAGTTAAGCCAACACTTCCAGCACCCTCATACACCTTGATCCCAAATGAAGAGCTTATTGAAACTGAAGTACCTGAAAGGACATCATATTTCCGCTTCATTGAAAAATCGACGGAAGAACTTGATGATGATGTTGAATATGGTATGGATGAAGAAGATTATATCTGGCTTGAAGAAATTAATCAAATTCGCAAAGCAAATAATTTACTTCCTGTCAATCAAGAGGTTTTTGAAATGCTTTTGGATAGACTTGAAAAGGAGTCTCATTTTGAAACAAGAACAATAACAGGAGATCCGTACAATTTGATTGATGAAGATGCTGTTTGTAGTATATGTTGCGATGGTGAATGTAGTAACAGCAATGTTATTTTATTCTGTGACATGTGCAATTTGGCTGTTCATCAAGAATGTTATGGCGTCCCTTATATTCCAGAAGGACAATGGTTGTGTCGAAAGTGTTTACAATCTCCATCAAAGCCAGTTGATTGTTTATTATGCCCCACAAAAAGTGGAGCTTTCAAACAAACTGATACAAATCACTGGACGCATGTGGTTTGTGCTTTGTGGATACCCGAAGTCTGCTTTGCAAACACAGTTTTTCTGGAACCTATTGATTCAATAGCTAACATCCCAGCAGCCAGGTGGAAACTAAGCTGTTACATTTGTAAGAAGAAACAAGGAGCTTGTATACAATGTTTTAAAACTAATTGTTATACTGCATTCCATGTGACATGTGCTCAACAGGGTGGCTTGTATATGAAGATTGAACCAGGAAGAACAGAAACTGGACAACCAACGGTGAAAAAAGTTGCATTTTGTGATATTCACACACCAAAACATGCTTCTCCAGGTTTTGGAACACCTTGTAATAGTGATTATTGTAGTGATGAAGATAGTGATACAGGTTCTGTTCACAGTAATAAATCTTCCAAAAACACGACAACATATCAGACACCATCGGCTAAACTGAAAGAAGTTCAGAAAAAATTACTTGAGAAACAGAGCTTCAAGTTACCAGCAGTTCATATACCATTTGTACCAGCTCACAGGTAAGTTAATGACTCACTAATGACACTGTGGACATAAATTGACCATGGTTGGTTAAAACCTTGTTTCTAGTATACAGTACAGCCAGAAATAAAAATTACACTTCACGTAAAAAGGCAACAGATGTTTGTGTACAGTTTTATTTATTATATAAAGTCTATTGTGTTCAATGGGATTTGAGCTAAATATCTTACATTGACAAAGTTTCTTTCGGGCTGTACTGAACCACCCTCATTTTGATCTAAAACTGAATAATTAACACATTTTTCAAATTATTTTCCCTTATTTCTCTACCAAAAAAAATTCAAGACATTTCCATATGTACACTGCTATTCCAGTATGATATGAGAACCTGCAGAGAAGTGTTTTTCATTGTGGAGGAGTGTTCTTCTTCTTCTGTTGTTTCATCATTCAATCAGACAGGATGATTTCATGGAGGTAGTGAAGAAGAAAAGTAAAGATCAAATTCTTTCCATGTTATGAAAAAATACACATGCAAAATAATACCTCTGTTACCAGAAACAAGGCATTAACTAACTGTGGCTTTTTCAAAATTTATTTTCTAATTTGACAAGGACTTGTATTTAGACTCAGCAAGATAGTATCTAAAGTTGCTATTGCCAAAAAATCTCAATTTATCCAACAGTTGCAATCATACTGGATGTTGAAACGGCAATCACGAAATGGTGTGCCGCTATTGCGTCGACTTCAAGTTAATACAAATTCTGGAGTGAACAGGAATCAAAGAGAAGAGCATGTGAGTGAATTTTTTATTTGACTTGGAAAAGTTCCTGTTATAGTGATCAACACTTGAACATCCAGGCCTGTATTGAACACTCGATATTCTCCTTGCTATTTACATTTAGAGCATAGAAGAATGGAGTCACTCACAAGAACTTCGAGAACAATTGCGATATTGGCAGCAGCTACGTCATGATCTTGAACGTGTCCGTTTACTTATAGAACTGATTCGAAAAAGGGAAAAACTGAAGAAAGATCAGGTATAGTACATTATGATCAGGAAATTTCAACTGAGTTGTCCAAAATAAACATCAGCACGACATATTGTGAATGATATTTAAAACAGTTTCACTTTGTAAATTTAATTGAATATTAATAGATTAAACATATACACTATATAATATTTGATATTTTCTCTCCCTTAAATTCCTCTAATGATGTGATTCTCTAAAGAATTTTCCCATAATAATATAATTTCATATTTCAGTTTAAATTTTCTGTGACCAAATTTAGTATTACAATGAAATAACACTTTTAGCCATCAAAATAATGGCTGTTTATATGTACTGTTTATGCATTTTCTAGTGCTTTTACAAAAAAGATTTTCTTCTCAATTGGGTCAATAAATGTTTATCATTTAATTGGCTTAAATTTCTCAAATTTGTATTATTGAATTGGAGAGACTTTCAGGTCTTTTTGTAAAATGAAAGATATTTAAAACATTCTTTAACTAAAATTCCTGTTTTCACGATAAAAATATTTCTTTTACCAAACCAATCATAAACTACAAGAATTAATATCCTCAAAAAAGGATGAAACCAAACATTGTGAAGATTTTACCATTGCTTGATAATGAATTCATTGCAGGAAGTTAACGTTGTTTATGATGTTGACAGTCTTGTGTTTTAGTATCGTATGAAACAGCATGTTGTGGACCTTCAACTTAAACCTTTACAATTGGAAATGGAACGAACACTGGTGCAACTTCAAGAACGTGACACAACGGGAATCTTCGCTGAACCGGTTAAACCTGAAGAAGTAAAAAAAATTCAAACTCTTTAACCCTTCAATTAAATTCTGTTATACAAAAGTTTATAGATTCTTTATTTCTTTCGTTTAGGCTCCTGACTACCATGAATTTATTTTGAATCCTATGGACTTTTCAACAATGCATCAGAAATTGATGGATTATGAGTATCTGACATTCGATCCATTTGAATCTGATTTTAACCTTATTATTCAGAATTGTATTGAGTTCAACCAAGAAGACACTGTGTATTATCGGGCAGCATTACGAATGAGAAACCAATGCAAGCCAATTATAAAAGCTGCCAAAAAACGCATCAAACAAGCTGGTATTGATCCGCAAACTGGTTTACATATGGAGAAACCACCAATGGCGAATACTGGCGATGAAAGTTCAACAGAAGATGGTAAATACTCTCTTTTTCTCATCAGATTTTTTTGCCTCTCAAACATTATCAACTGTCGGCCAACCCTCAACTAGACATATTTCACTTAATTTTTCTGGTACTGTATATGGTTGTGAGTTTATTCGGGTGTTATAAACATGTATAAGAAAAACGGTTGACTGTGAAATATGGAAAAAAGGATAACACATATTATATTTTTAGATGTTTCCTGTCTTGTCGAAAACCCTTTTATGACAGTTGACGAGAAAATTGAAGATTTGGAACAAAAACTTGACATTGCAAGTACCATCAAATCAGCTTGTAAGAAGTTTTAACCTTTTTATTGTGATGTAAACATATTACATTGTGTGATCCTTACTGGTGGTAAAATACAGAATAATTTTTATTACACTTCATGCTTGAGATTGGCTCAACAGTTTGCAGCATTGCTATTTCAAAACTTCTTCATTGTTTTTTTCTATTTGTGTGTGCTGTATTCCAGTATTCTAAGCGAATTCTGGTGTAACTTTGTAATGGGGTAATGAAATCCATGAATTCCCTTATAAGTTAGATCAAAAACTTTTTTCCCTTTCATAGTAACACGATTAGCACGCCAAAAGATGTTGCGAAAAGAAATTGCGAAACTGCGGAGACACAAGAGAAAGCTGGTACATTTCATACTTTATTCTCAGTTTATTGTCCATCAAAATACTAAAATAAGTAAAATAAGTAAATATAATGATAAATAATAAATACAAAATAAGTACAAATACTTGTTCTTTTAATTATCTTATTGTATAATTATTATTTTTTTTCATACATTTTTTCATTCAGGACCTTCCAGGGAGCTCAGAAACTGAAACTCCATGTACAGGTAATCATCTATGTGTTATTCAATGTCTTTCTTTCAGCCTCAACATTTCAAGATGTCGTTAGAAATCCTTTTTTTTTTTTTATCCTTCTTACATTAGTTCTTTGGTTTTTCATGTTAGATACATTGTCAGGCGATGGGATAACACCACGAATGAAAAAGAAACGTGGAAGGAAAAGTCGTAAACAACTTGAATCAGAATATAATGGTGAAGTTAAAATTGAGCCAAACGCTACTGACCAAACAGAACAACAACAACGACAACAACAACAGCAGCAGCAGACGCCAGACTCACTTCCGATAGAACATCCAAACACGTTATTAGTGACTGAAAATGACGACACCACTGGTCGTGTTTCACCGGTATTTGTTGAACCTGGTCAAGTGGAGCGTAACCCATCACCAGGTCGTAGTAGAAGAAGTGGAATCTTATTCAAGAAAAAGCAGTATCAACCAGTAACTCCAAGTCCTTTAGTGCTTTACAGTTCAACCACAAGCGAAGATGATGCTAAAAGTCCTCCGTTAAAAGAACGCTTGAACCCATTGAATAATATCGACCAACATGGTAAGGAGAATGGAGATATGTCAAACAGAGAAAACATATCGTTTCCATCGAAAGAAAATGAAGAGATTGATGTTAGCTTGAATACGAGAATTTCACCTCAAAAACAAAGACTTGTGAGTGTCAACAACGAAAGTGTCCGCTTGAAAGATCATTCGTCAGCCACGATGAATGGAACAGTTAAAGTGAATGGTAAACATCACGAATATGAACCAGATGACTGCTTCGTAGACGATGGAGAAGCATCCGTAAATGTGGAACTAAAACAGTTGATATCACGGAAACGTTCGTATACAAGTAGCTCGGCGAATTCCGACAACGAGACAACGTACGTACAGAGGCGAAAGAGTCATAAACGTGGCCGACAGAAAAGCACAAAATCAATGACGCTGAAACAGGAGTTTCACGATTTGGAAGGATTAGCTGATATCCAATATGGCGTCTACATGATCAATCCCGATGAAACCCATCTATTTGATCCGAAAAATCATCCGAGAGTGTTATCGATGTTAACGTTGGTCTGGGCGAAATGTAAAGGATATCCTTCCTACCCTGCACTGGTGAGTAACTCTTTCTCTCCGTCTATAGTCATGTTATTTTACATAAGGGTAGTTTTGCGTTAATCTGTTCAAACAACAGTTTTTTATTGACTCTTATCATCTAACTTCTTGGTTAAAAGTCCCTTAAAACCGTTTGAAACAAAGAGGCATCATAACCAAAATCCATACAAATGTTTAGCTGGTTAGTAGATACACTATATATTCATTCATGTGGAAATTATTTCTGTGTAAGGTTGTTTTGTTTAATGACTTCTAGACGTTAGATCCAGACATGCCGCGTTCGGGTTATCAATCAAACGGAATACCCATACCTTTACCACCAGTAGAGGTATTGCAAATGAATGATCATCAAGTGAATTACCTTGTGCTATTTTTTGATGCCAGACGCACTTGGTACGTATAAATTTCAGTTTTCTTTGCAAACACGGATAGTATTTCTTCGTTTGATTCAACAAGAATTTGTTACGAGGTGTTTTTTTTTTTAAAAAAAAACCTGTTCGATTAGGCTAAGTATTTCCCCAATTGATTTAAACAAGGACTCTCTTTGATACAATTCAGGCAATGGCTTCCACGCGAAAAAGTCGAGCCCCTTGGAGTGGATTCCAGACTAGATGAACTAAAACTAATCGAGTCAAAAAAGCCGTCAATGCGTAAAAATGTGCAAGAAGCTTACAAAAGAGCTATAACATTCCGACGAAGACTTGAGATAGGCGAGAACAGTGACGGTGAAGAACTTTCGTCGAATGGCGATTCCAAGAAATCGAACGACGAAAACAAGCTTTCTGAAATCCATGACAATGTAGTAGACATCCATGACAATGTAGTAGACATCCAGGAAATGAATCCGTTCGAAAGAAATTCAATGGAGGTCATCAATAGCAGTGTTTCCACCCCTGTTGAACTTAATGTTTGAGACAAGGGTCTATCTTTACTGGTGCGTTAATAACGGACTTTTCTTTTTACAAAAATTCTATTCATTACTTTTGAGTTGACACACATTGCATCTGACCCTTTTAATTTATGTTGTTATTGAAAAGCTACCTGTTTGCTTCAATAAACAAAGTTGGAAAACAAACTGAAAGCCACGCCAGATACATCCAGTGATGATCTGTTTTAGTTTTAGATGTATATTTATTTTAGTATGATAGCATACGAAGATTGTACGTAATTGTGATACAGTTGCACTCTGGTTATTTACTGTTAAGTAAACTTTATATTTAGTTGTCAATAATACGACAGTAATTGACATGAAATCTTGGTTATAAGATATTTACGATAAGACGCGATACTCTGAATACATTTATTAAGTAAACAAAAATAAATTCTTTTTTTTTTTTTCATCAAACTGTTCTTTCCCAATCACGGTTCACGGAATATAAGTACACCATGTTTTGCTTTTTGAAAAACCTATTTTGAATGCAAAACGTGAATGCGATCATGATCATTTAGACCTGAAAGCCATCGCAAAATTTTTTTGTTTTTATCGATAACTTGGTTTGGTGGTCAATTTACAAAAGAGGATCTTTAATTTGTAAAAGAAAAGTTTGACCAGAGTTGGCAGTGAGTTTCGTTTTGATGACGTTTGTGAACCCCAAGAATTGGACAAACTTCGTTACCAAACATTAATGATTCAGAGCAATACCTTTATGTATAGTCTAGAAGAATCCCTGGTCTAGAAGTCTATTGTGAAGCTGTATTGTAGGTATTTTTAACTTGAACTAACTTACTGTAGCAAAATTGGCTACGACACGAATCACGTGTTCTTACGAATTATGGTGCGGCACCAAATTCGATCGGAGGTGAGGGATGCGGTAAAAAAGTAAATAACACAAGAATCACGTGATTCGTGTCCTAGCTCTTTTAAGTTTGCACACATTTTGATCACATGATTTTGTCACGTGATCAAAAAGCATGCAAAACAAAGTTTGCTTATTGAAAAGATCAAAGAAATAATTACAATAAAGTCTCGCCATTTCGAACATCTGTTATCTCGAACAAAGATCTTAGTCCCTTTAGCGTTACATTGCCTTAAAAGCCTCTCGTCACCTCGACTGTCCCTTGAGTGTTGGAGATAGAAGGAGTTGACTGTATGTAACAATAAGTTGTCACAATAGCCTACAGACCAGATGCTATGTCTACCTTCATCCCACGTTCTTCCCATATTTTCTAGAACAAGAAAAAGCTGGGCTTTCTAAATCCTTTTGATATCAGTACAGTAAATGCAGCCTCGTAGAAGAAGAGAATGTCGCAATCTGGAAGTTTTTTGAATATTCGTGATCTCTATAATTATGAAGTACAGTTTCCCCAACTCCGTCAAAAGACCCATTTTTATTGTGGGGAACTGCCAAGGCGTTTTCTTGGGAAGAGTCAAAACTAACTTCTGCTATATTTACAAATCTATTTACAAATAAACACAACAACAACTCTATTTACAAATAAAAACAACAAAAACTCTATTTACAAATAAAAACAACAAAAACTATATTTAAATATAAACACAACAACAACTATATTTACATATAAACACAACAACCTTGGAAGAAAATCCAATGAATTGTTGATTCGTTTAAAGATCGTAAACACAAAATACCGAAGTGTCAGTGTGTGTTTTAATACAGTTGTGACAAAACCTGGAGTTAAATCAAATGAATAAAATAACAAAACAGTAGTAACAACAGCCACCATTATGCATTACTACAGTTTTAAAGATGTTTTGATTTGATAGTATTTCGATTTAAAATGTGGAACCGGAGAGCCGCCACACTCCGCAACCACAAATAATCTCTAATTTTCAGGAATTTCTCACAAGATTCTGTCTCATTTAACCTTTCTTGATCGTATTTCAATTTCTCCTGAAAACATCCCTGACACCAACTGCTCTCCTCCCTATCAATTGAATCACCAACAAAAATCTTTTTACGTCCCTAAACCATCTTCTTATTCATCGAATATTCTCCCAAAAGAAACAAAAATATATAAACAAACGTTTACAAAAATACATAACAAATTTACAAAAACACATTTACAAAAACAAAACACCGTAAAAACACCGAAAAAGTGTACATTAAAAATAATAAACTTTAGAAAGATGTCGGCCATGGCTAGAAAATAAACAGAAGTGAGAGAAAATTAACCAAGGTAAACTTGAAGTGAACTAACTTCAGAAACAAGTCTCAGGAAGAATGACTATACCTCCTCGCCATAGCCGCCATCTTTTATTGCGTCATCATCACACGTCGTGTCATTTTCTTCTGATAGTAAATGAGGTGTTGATGAGATATACCGCATTCCAGTGGATGGTTCATCTTCTGCTTGAAATCCAGATCGACTTTTGATTTCCTCTCGTTCTTTGATGAGTTTGTCTTCAATAAGTTGAATCATAAACTTGTCAGATTTTTGATTAGGCCATCGAAGAGGGGGTAATGAGCGCTCCTTCGCCTTTGCTTTACAACGTTCTTCAATAATCCCATGTTTTTCTTTGAGTTTCTTACAAATATAAATAAAGATAATTATGTTTAAGTGAACTCACCCTCCGATGAATAAACTCGAAATTTGTCAATAAAAAATACTTTCCTACTTTCATCTGTGCATTTGTTCTACTCTGTCTTCTAGCTTCTTTATCAGCCAAGTTCTGCTTCATTTCAGCATGTTGTTTGCTTCGCTTAATGCAGCCGTTACGCTCATTTTCCAGCTTGGTGATGATGACATTTTCGGCGTGATCTTTAACTTTCTCGACACGCTGAAGAAAAGTTTTGAAGAAAAGTTTTGGGAAAAAGGCAACAACAGAGAAACAAATGAAAGACTTTATAATAATATGTAGTATAATGAGCCAACTTGGTGTGAAGATCTAAAACGCTTGTGAGGTGAAGATAATGTGTGTTGATATACTCAAACAAGTATATAACACATTTGAACTAACTTCTTTGTGTTCTTTCGCCATTTCTTCTTTTTTCGTTTCAGCCATCTTTAATTTGTTTTCCAGATTTTCTTTTTTCAATTGTTGTTGTTTTTGCTGCATCATCAAAATATTTTTTATATTCTGTTGAACTCGTTCTCTCCGGGCACTTTCAGGACGAATACGTTCAGCAAATTGACGTTGTCTCGATTCTTCAGCTCCTTTCATTTTGGCATTGATATGCTCTGTCTGTTCCATTGCACGCAACTCTTCCATTAGCTGTAAGTCGATCTGATTCTTTACCACAGTTATTCTTCTGGCAAGTTGTGGTCGAATTGATGCTAAATGTTTTT
The DNA here is from genome assembly GCA_039566895.2 of Turritopsis rubra. Classification (NCBI taxonomy): domain Eukaryota; kingdom Metazoa; phylum Cnidaria; class Hydrozoa; order Anthoathecata; family Oceaniidae; genus Turritopsis; species Turritopsis rubra. The sequence goes on from CM077630.1 coordinate 14,551,438, forward strand.
GTAATCGCAATTCTCGAGCACGGATCATTTTTCCATTAATCTTAGCCAAGGAAGGCCGTTCACGTCTTAAATGGCTACTTGGTTCACATGGCATAGGTGTTGTACAGCGACTTGTTCGACTGTTATCATCTGGTACATCGAGACAAACCTCAAAAGCCACACTTGAAGGAACTGAAAAAAATGTGAAGGTGAAATTAGCACCACCTTTATAACTGAAATTCACTAAAAAGATAAGCATCTTCTAAGCGCCACCCTAGCCTCGAAATCATAGCGAAAAAAAGAAATTTTCTTAGTCCCTTACACTTTTTCTACCTCAGAGAGACAGACAGTCCTTCTCTTAAGTGAAGGTATATATATACTCTGATTTTTTTATATAACAGATAAGCACCAAAGTAGACTCAAAAAGGCCAAAATATAAGCACCAATGAGCCTGGTCGATTTTGATTGGTGCTTTTAAAAGAAAGCGCGTATTAAGCGCGTATTAAGCGCGTATTTGGGTATGGATATAGATATTGACATGACGTACCTTGTTCGACTTGATCCTCCATTAAAATATGTTTTTCATCTTCTTCTGATAACTTTTGTCTACCAAAACAAATCAATTTCCATCTCAAATATTCTCGAAGACGTTCTGCTCCTCTATGCATTCCATTGTATTTTCGTTGGGTTTGCAGTATCTTTGCAGTGTGTGTTACGTTTGGGTCACCATTCCAAATTCCCACTTTGTTGGATCTTCTTTGAAAAAATGCCAAAAATGAGGCAAATCTCTTTTTGTGGCACTTCGCTTTGATTAGCTGTGGTGTTTCAACTTTTTTATTGGTATTGACTTTTTTTCGCAAACGGAGATTCTTGAAAATTCGTCTGAATTTTCCTTTTATTGGAATTTCAGAAGCTGAAGATGTTTCTTCGTCTTGGCAACTCTCCTTCCCGTGTGTATTTTCATTGGTTCCTTTGTGAAAGTAAGAACAAACGTTCAGGTCCATATGTCGAAGGGGTCAACCTCGTCCCCAGGGTTTCTTACAATAACAAGGACGGACATAGAGGCAAGAAAACGAGGTTGGAAGGGAGTGTTTTTATCGAAACAGATAAAAAGTAAAAATATTTGACATGATATCTATCATGCCTCCTATAAATAATTACATATATAAGAAAACGGTGACTCTCGCTCTTCCAGTCTAGTGTGTGATTAAGTCAAGACCAAAGAAGCCTTTAGTGAATGCACAGGCGTTGAATATAACAAAGAAACTAGAAAACAAGGAAATAATCAAGGTGGGGGCTCGAAAAAGAGCTGCCAGGATTGTAACTTTGAAAGATGCTTTACCGTTCATATCCTCTGCACCTCCTTCCTTTGTGAAAATTTGAGTAGGTTCATTAGGATTCTGCTGTTCAACATCTTCGTTACCAACGCTCTGATTATGATGCTCTTTTTCCACGCATTCTTGATCCATGACAGAAGCGTCTTACTTTGAAAATATTGGATTTTGAAATGATACTTCATATTTGACGTCAAATGTTACCTCAGCTTGTAGTTTACCAAACGGGACAAGTAGAAAAGAAAAAATTGTAAGTGTCAGTGTAGGAAGTGTACTAAATGTAAGTGTACTAACTTCAAAAAAAATAAAAATACGATATTGGCAAGAGATCACAAAAAAAACAAAAAAAACAAAAAAAAAAAACAAGTAGAAAAGATACGTCAAAATGTATCCTTTGACATGAATATCAAACAGCTTTAAGACGTTATGAGCCCCACTTTAAACATCTCTGCATTAATAACTTTTTTTGAGCAGTTCATGATGGGTACGTCATTATTATTGAGGATAATAAACAGAATTTTTGCATTTCTCAAAAAGTTCTGAATTCTGATTGGTTGATGTAAAAAAGTGGGTGTTGAACATTTTTCCCCGGTGACGAGGGAAAGAAAACGCATGAAATTTTCCACCCGAACAAGACGTGATTTTCACGTGATATAGGGATATTTGAAATGATGACTTTTAGAGTATAAAAGCAGCATACCTTCCAAAGTTTCTTTTCTGGTAGATAGTTTAGAAGAACATGGTTCTTTTATCAGTAGTTACGAATGTGGATACACTGCAGAACCAGAGTATAACAAAGATGACATTAATAAGGTTTTTCGAGTTCGAGGATTTAATCGGAATAACTATCACAGATTTTTCAATTAAATGTAACTTACTTGTTCACTTATCTTAATACACTTTTCTCCAAGCATTATTATAGTGCATTTTCACCAACATTGATAACAGGGGGAAGGGAGGATTTGTCTCATAGGAGGGGGAAGGAGGGTAGAGGATTATAGAAAATAGGAACAAAATAAGAAAAAACATTCCAAAGCGCAAAATTAAAGTTGAATTCGGCCAAAAAATCTGAAAATTGCCCGGCCGATACTTTTTGAATTTCAATGTTGCAGTTGATATGAAATATGAAACTGAGGACACATGAAAAACTGCTGTTTCATACTAAAAGTCAAAAGGCAGGTTGTTTTCTTTCAAATTTTGTATTGTCACAAAAATAACATCACAAATTCTTCAGTATAAATATTAGTCTTGTTCCCACATCGTTACGAGTTGTAGGAAATGAAGCTAGTGTACGCATGTATATAAACTATAAATCAATAATCACTGAAAGACAAAAGAAAATGAATGGAAGGTTCTGATTGGTTTATTTTTTAAACCAATCAAACGATACCATTTTTATCTTTTATCTATCACGCGATGCTTAAAAGTTGAATAGAAAACAACCTTCATAATATTTTATTCAAAAAATTATGGACTCTGTTACCCAAATACGTGGTTATCGAATTGTAATGAAAAACTTGAAAATCGGTAGAAAACTTTAATGTTGTGCACTTATATATTTGATATAATTCGGGACAAACAAACAAACAAACAAACAAACACAATAGAACCTAAGCCAAATAAAACATTGAAGATATTGTCGAAGTACATCGACGGCCAAACCACGACGTCGACGACAGATTGGCGACTGTTACAGCGTAAGAAAAGTTGTTTATCGAGAAATAAGGAAGAAATGCGAAGAAGTTCGATATTTCAAGATATTTAAAAAAAAATGAACAAAAAGATTTTGTTTATTGGGCGCTGTTGCCGTTGTCATAGCGTCCCACACCGGTGCTATATACGAAACAGATTCTTATCATTTGTAGCAATCATTTGGAACTTACTACACGAACGAATGAGCTGTTTGTAACAATCCAATATAAAAGTAGTTGATATAGGTAGTTGATATAGGTTAGTAGTAAAGGTATATTCTAATGAAACGAAACAAAAAAATATTCATTAAAAAATTTTTTTTAACCAATTCAAATCCTCAGAAAAAATTTAAAAAAATAAAACAAAGAATAATCAAATGAAAAGAACTATTGTTTCAAACCACATCGTAGTGGGTTGAGATCATTACTTCACCCCACCACAAAAAAGATAAAAGATGAATGCAGAAAGAAAGAAAGTAGTGACTTTTGTTTTCCTAGAAACTTTCCAACAAGTATTTTTTCATCCGTTTCATTCATTCATTCCAGTTGGAAGTCTTTTTTTTGGTTTCTAAATTGCGTTTTTCAGCCCTAACCATTCCGTCAACAAAACTAAAAGCCGGTTTTACACTAGCGAATATATTTTTGTTGACGTCTGTACCCCTTTCCAGAATTCATGTTTATAAGTCACATCTTGAGTCAGTCCATGCGGGCCTTGATTCTGTGTTGAAAATTAACGAAAATTATCCCACTGCTAATAAGCAAAATATATGGCTAAATAATTACCGTGAAACGATGTAAAGCATCAAAACGAGGCCCGTATGGACAACCGAGTCAGGAAGCGACATATAAACGTGGATTCAGGAAAGGTGTATTGGTATAGCTTTTTGAGATTCGTTTGGTCAAAAGATAAATTAGTTATTCAATTAACGGACTAAAGCGAAGAATTAAAAAAATTGATAAAAAATGACTAGGATAGGAAAATAAGACACCTACATAATATAAAAACAAGTAGTTCACTTAAATCAAACTTCACGGTGTAAACTTTGTAAAACACGTTTGGATGAACGAGGTATATTGACAGTATCTCCATTTTTTATGTAACTGTTAACAAAAGTCTTCACCGTGGTAAGTTTATTATGGTTTGAAATTATCGAGTAAACACTCTTTTGCAACATCTTTCTTTCTCTGCGAAGGAGATTTTATAAAAAGAAGTAAGCAAACGCCCATCAGTCATATAAGCCCCATGCAAATACCTTGATGATTTCGGTCAGAAAACGCAACTCAAACTGAACTATTTATAAAAGTGTAAGAAGTCAGTTTAAAAAAGGTTTCATACTGAAAAAATCTTTGAGTAATAATAAAAATCACCAGAAAGATGAAATCCACTGTGATAAATTTCCAAATCTTCTTCGCAAGCATTTTTTGTCGAACTTCTTCATATAATATACCAGCATCTTAAAGGCCTTTTCTACACTGGAGACATCTTTCGAAACAAGGGACTGAAGCTGAATGAAGTCGCCAGTCCAGAAAAGGCTTAAGATAGAGAATTAAAAACGTTCTCTCTTTTTCCTCTTAACATATCTATATATTTAAAAAGGAACCAATGATACTCATGGGAAATAACAGTTAAGGGTATAGTTAAACTAGTGAAAAGTTAAGGGTACAGTTAATCTAGTGAATTTTCTTTTCCTCACGAGTTATCAGATGTTCCTCCCAGGATATAAATAGTATATATATTATACCGAACAAAAATAAACAAACAGTTTATCTCTATTCTCTTTATCTTCGTCACTCACGAAAAGAATTCGATAAACAGAATCGCATTTGCGAAATATTTCGATGAAATTGATTCGCATCGAAAAGATTGACCGTATTTATATATAGATATATATATCATACATATATAAAAAGTTATAATAATAATAATAACAACATTTTGTCTATCCACCGAAGTGGTTTACGTGGAAGAGAACGGTCGCCATCTTGAATAACTTACTAAGATAACAAAATTATTCCCAGTCCTAACTGAGGAAAACAGCTAGACTTTCAACAATCTTACCCTTCAACTAAACACTTTTTCATCAGTATTGGTGCAAGCTAGTTCGGATTGTGGAAGTCTTTCTGCAATACAAAAAAAAAATAAAAAAAATAAACACATATACTACGACAGCAATGAGCGACCGTGTGAGTTGAATAGATATGGCGAGTAGAAAGATATAAATGCATGAGTGACCAGTTCTTATATACACATACATGTGCGTAAAAAAACTTTCTTCTATGAATTATGTGATAATGCTTCGAGTCAACAATATCAAATATTCTTTTGTTTACATCATGCTAACGTCATCACTTGGTGTTACTATGGGAATCTCTTGTTCGTCAACATATACGTTTTGTTCTCCTTCGGACTTCCTTTCCTGATTAGTAACCATGACAGCACTTTCTATTTCATCGTTACCTTTAGTGGTTGCCATGGAAATATATTCGCCTGGATCAGGTTCAATTTTATTCCTATCCCTTTGGTAGGCGTCGTACATTTCATGATAATCACCACGATGTTCTGACTCCCTTACTACAATTGTTTCAGGGGCTCGCGATTGATATACAAGTTTACCATCTGCATAACGATTGTGCTGGCCAGTATGCCGTGAAGACTCAGAGTATCTACCACTATAATACACGTCATTTTTACGAAAAGACACTTCGTCTGATGCTTCAGATCGAGGAAGTACGACATCTGTTTCTCGTGATGGATTCGACTGCCGTCGGTCTGTTTCGTCTAATCTTTTGTGTATTGATGGTGCATGGGAAACCGTGTATTCATAATCACTCTGCATACGCGGTGTCACGTGTTTTGCACCACGTCGATATGCTACACTAGGCTGTTCCCTGGCCATGGAGATGTAATTTGGTGTTTGATATCGAGGATCGATATCAAGGAAGCGATGAGGATGTTGATCGGCTGCCGGTCTTCTAGCCCTATCCATTTCTTGAATATAAATGTCATTTGCATCTCGCTCATATCCAGACCGAGAGTAATATCTCATGTCCGTTGGTGGTGGATGATGATGATAGAATCTTGAATCTGCAGCAGGAGGAGGAGGTGGTGGTGGGTACATGCGACGATCTCGATGCGGACTTCTACTTCTCTCGTTTGGTGACCCACTTCGTTGCTGCATACCAGCATGTTTTGGTGATCTCGCATGATGTGAAGGGGCGTTACTTTCCATTCCATGCTGGAAAGGGTAGCGTAAATCGGGCTGTTGTGGAACTTGTGGCACAAACGTTTGATAGCCTTTCAGTTCCGTTCTTGCTGGTAATGAATACCGAGTTGGGTTGTCTTCTGCTCTTCTCTGATCAGCCCTAAATCATACCAAGTTTTTTTTCTCAAAATAAAATATAAGAAATATCAGCCGGTGAAAACAGGGAATAAAAAAGTGCATACTTTGTTTTTGTGGTCGTTGTTTTTGTATGCGATCGGGTTACAGCTCGACCTAAAACCCTCCCACCATTTCGCTCTGTCTCTGATAGCGCCAACGCTATCGCAACTTCTAATGGCGGCAGAACAGTGTCACTACCGGTAGTTTTCCGACGTCGTTTACGTATCGGCTCCTCGATGTTTACATAATGAGCATCCTTACAATGTTTTCGTAAATTATCGGCACGTATAAACTGTGCCTTACATAAATGACATTTAAACGGTTTTTCACCAGTATGTCGAGTAAGATGACGCTGCAAATCGATTTGCTGAGTAAAACCCCGTCCGCACACGGTACATCTGGAAAAGCAAATATAATTAGTTAGTTAAAGGAAAAAATCACGTGACTTAAAGCGAACTATGTATACAAGACTTACTTGTACGGTTTTATGCCAGTGTGAACCAGCACATGTCGCTGTAATTTACTTTTAAATGGAAAAATTTTTGCACACAAAGGACAGCGGTATACTTGCTTTGCATGTTTCCAAGAGGCATCTCCACTTTGGTTACATGGTTCTGTAATTAGCCGTTCAATAGTAGATTCGCTTAATTGCCGATGCCGTGGTAGTCGAACTTCATAAGAATCTAAAAAACAGGAATTATAATAACCAAACCAGTTCATCCCCCCTCCCCATGTTGAGTATGATCTCGCTTTTTAGCAGCTGCCAAATAAATTGCTGAGCTGTTATATATGCTACGTGTGACGCCTGTATAAATCTTCGTTTCAATAAAGAAAAAAATTAAGGAGACATTGTTATCAAAAAAATTATTTATTAATTCAATATTTATTTATAAACATTTTTTCACATAAAATCAATTTTCACGGAAGCAAATACAGAGAGGTCTTGGTCGAGACTAATCAATCATTTTCACACATTCGCCAGACAAAATATTCAAAATTATCGAAAACAAAATGGCTACCACGTGTAAACTAACGAAAACGTTATGGATTTAAAATTTAGCTTTTGTTTGTTATTCAAAGCAAGTCTTAGTTATTAAATGTTTTCCAGTCTATAATTCTAATGCTTTCTCTACTGTGAAAATCAAGAAAACTTATTGGAAATGAATATATTTTGAAGAGCCTTCAATATATGGAAAACACAATGAATTGGTAAGAAAAATAGCTTCTGTATGTGTTCAGGCAAATCTGTGCATTTAAAATACTGTCCTTCAAATGGATAAACAAATTTCCACATTTAAATTAATCATTCACACTTGACTTTGTTTAAATCCGTCAAAATTCCTTTTTTAAAGTATAAAACAGTAGGTGAAAAGTTTATATCATTATAACACACTACGTACCAAACACTATAAGAACTGATTTATTTATTTATTTCCATTACAGATAGAAAAGTTGAGACAGAATGCTTATCTGCATACACACAATCAATTCAATTTCAAAACTTGCATTAAACTTTCTACAATAGACAGTCTAGGTAGGTGTAAGCACTCAAAAAAAGGCACTATCTATGTTTGTGTTTAAAAAAATAATGGACGTGCAAGATGACGACATTTAAAAAAAATGTCTGCTGATAATTAAAAAAAAAAAAATTTAACAAAAAGTTTGAAAAGATTGACAAATCAGTATTTCTGTCTTTTTCCGATTTCTGGTCCCAGAAACTTATTATCTGTAGGAAAAGTATGAGTTTTTCCTGTCTTCATCTCCATTTTTAAGCTCCTGTGCAATTCTTTTGTGCAATGCAATGCACTGCATTGTATGCACATGAAAATTTTGCATAGTGGGACATACATAAATTTTTTTGCAATGCAATGCTACCTGGCATCCTGGGTAAAAACCTTTTACCAGTTCTTCCCATGCTTGTATCTTACTAGAATCAAACCGATTTATCACTACCTACAGAAAGGGCTTTATTATTACACAATGTTTAATGTGGGGCATTTATGTGGGGAGCAATGTTCTCAAGTTCATCATAACATCTCACAAATATGCTGAGAATAATTGAGGCTGGAAATTGAATAATTGAGGCTACTTGGATTGTTGAAAAAAAAAAGATTTTGCTGACATCGTGATGTCAAATGTGCAACCCTATGTGATGTCACTCCTTCCCAGTTAGGGTTAGGGTATGGGGTAGAGTATAGTATTGGGTAGGGACAGGGGAAAATTACCAATTTCAGAGGTTAGTACCCAAATTTCCCCAGACTAATAGTTTTCCCTGACTTTTGACTCAGGAAACCGTGAGAGGTTTATGATAGTGACAAAGATTATATGAAGTTAGGATGACGTAAACTGAAAAAATTTGTTTACATTTTTTTGGCGACAAAGTGATTTGTTTCACAGAGGTTAGAAAGTTGCATAAGTTATGTGTTTAGGTGACAAATTTTTGCCAGTTTCCTAACTACCGTAGATAAAGGTAATTTCTATATACTTAATGACTCTCTCTGATTTGTTGTTGTACAGTAACATCTCTTCAAGTACATTGAGATATGGAGGGAAAATTAATTATTGTTTTCATTGTGTTTTATTAACTTCAATTTCCTTTAGATTAGAAAAGAAAGTAAAAGAATAATGGATAAATAAATTATGTGTACATCATGTGAAGTGTATATCATGGTTTTGTATCATGGTATATACACATGTGATTTCCAGTTTGAAAAATGGTGAAGAATTGAGAATAGAATAAAACTTTAGTTAAGGAGGCACAAACATGAGCAGGTATGAATCTTTTTTTAATTTCATTGTAAAGTTTGGATGAAACATGTGGGAAGTACATAAATGAATTACAGGACCTGCGTCACAAAATTTAAAGTGGAGGGGCCCAGAAAAATACAAAAATGTCCACCATAGTTGTGTGGCGAATAAAATTTTCGTTAGAATAACTTTCTAAAGGTCTTAAAATAGCTATTTTTCAAGTCTTTTCGACAGAATAAAGGGATGGCAATGACTTTATTATATGTTAAAGCTTTATTTGCATTTTTGGACAGGATAGAAATATATTGCATCGTTTGCGGAAAAAGAGGTTATGTTTAAAGTTTTCCCACCAAATGTGAAATTCTTGTTCGTTCTGACAGAATATGAGCTTGCTGGTCTTGGGTAAATAAAATTACCTGGAAAATATTCTATGCACGAAACTAAAAATGCCCACCCCTCGCCACCACAGCCCCTGATTTTTGCTTATTTTACTACATCGCCTTGATTCACAAATTATAAGCTGACAAACATTCAAGAATCGTGCAAAAACACGAGACTGCTAACGTCAATAAATAAGAAACAAAAGTTTTCTCCTTCACTAACAATGAAATACAAAAGCAATTCAAGCAAAAGAAATAAAGTAAAAGTAAAGCATGAATAGAACAAATAAAAAACACACAAATAAAATGGAATAAAACATTTTAATACAGACAACCCAAAATACAGGTACCTACTAACTCAAACAACCATGGGACTAACGAACATTGTTTGAGATACAGAATGTTTGAGTTATCAAGAATATTTATGAGAGGGTATTAATTCAACGGGAATATTAAAAGAGTTTGAGTTATTGAGGCTTCGAATTACCTGGATTATACTGTGAAACAGAATTATGAAAAATTGTTACATTTTCAATTTTTTACTTAGCAAAAAAGTGGTGCGGGTCCTGAAGTAACATTGTGTTTTTGTAGATGTAGACGTGAAGTGATAGTATGGGGTATAAAAACATGTAATGAGAAAAAAAGATTTACACACTTTACTAGTTAAGGTAAAAATATAGTTTTTGAAATAAATTTAGACTAAAAGCATTTTAACCAAAATATCAAATATCATTGATAGTCGACTTGCCTTCCATTTTCATTCTCCAGATGTTTTTCATGTTTTTTTAACCAGATTTTCGCGGAAAACATTTTTGGGATATTTTGCGTTAATTAAATTTCATGGAAAATGCCAAAATCTGTGAAATCCGTGAAAATTAATCCATGCGAGAATTAATCCACTAAAGGTACGTGTAATCAGAGATACTACAAAACAAATTAGAAGATTAACCGAAAAAAATAATATAAACAGACAGATACTTGGAGAAATGCTTAGTTTCATAAGAGAATGAAAAATATATGCAGACAAATAAAATCTGGCAATTGACAGCGTAATTTCTAAAAAATGCAAAATACATAATTATTAGATTGATAAAAAATTCTAAATTAGTTTTTTATGAACTGGAAAAATAATGTTTTTTTTTACAGTTTGCAGACACTTCAAATCTGTCCTTGCATTTAATATTTGTAATAATTATCAGCCCACACAAAGGAAAATCTTTCATGCGTCAGTTCAGTCACCTGTCACAATTTGTCCCCCAAGTATTCAAAAACCCGTGTTATTGTTACGGTATTTACTGAAAATCGGTTGCAAAGAGCTTCTTTTGTGAAAGAAATGCATTCTTATAGGTCGTTCAAATAAAAGTTATGTTACTATGGTACCGGTACCGTTTCCATGGACACTGATAAGATATTTTAAAAGGATATGTTAATGTAGAAGACATCTGTAAAAAAGATTTCTATAAATAATTAGGTTTAACTTTTCAACTGTCTGACATTTCTGAGTGGAAAAATATTTGTTTTATAATCAGCTAAACACCCACATGAAGTTTCAATATTGAAAATGAACAAGAGCTGTTTAGTAGATAAAGAATTAAGAAAGTTTTTAGAGTTACTTTCTGTTAACGTCTCAACAAAGAAAATTTCCAAATGTTGAGTGATGAATACATTCCAACAAAAAGCACCTCTCTGAAGGAGCGTGGGAAGGAGTTTATCTATTTAGTTGACATTACTAGTGTAACTGAAGAATTACAACGATGATGTAAAAGCAATTAGTCTATCTAATGATAATAAACTGAAAAAGAGTGTTGATTTTCAGACAGTAATAAAGAGAGGTCATAATTTCACAGTGTTATCCAATGATTTGTGACTTTCGTACATGGATTGCGTGTTGGTTAATGTGATTGATACAGATTTAAAAAGGTAAATTTTTAAACAAATATAAAGTCTTTTTGATTTTTCAAAATTTGCTATACCGCAATTTCTGGAAAGTTTTGTAAGTAAATATGTTTTTAAGTTCCATTGTTGTGTTGGTGTTTATTTATGGTTTCAAGAGCTTCCTGGATTTCCTTAGTACCTTACAGAAGGCACATAACAGAATTTTAACAATTTTCATAATACCTCCTGTTCATAGCCACTTTATTCACTTTTAGATTCAAAGAAGGCTAAGAGAATATTTGATTAAAAAAGCTGCAGTTTTAGATTCCAACATTTTTATAGTTTTGTATACATTCATAAGTATATGAAACTGCTATTTGAGACTCTTTTAACTTCTGACACATATTTTTCCAAGATAAACAAGACATACGAAGAACTTAAGTTGAGTTCGAGAATATTAGAGATATCAATTACATGTTTTAATTAGTGAAAAGTGGCTTATAACGCACTACCCTGAGAAGAATGTCTAGTATTCACTAGTAGATGTTTAATAGGCATTCCACAAAAAAATTTTTTAAGGGACACTCATCTAAATTTCTCATCTTTACTACTGTAAAACATTTCTATCAACTTTTAGACTTTCAAGATGAAGACATGTATGAATCTTGTTGTAAAGTAATTATGAGTTTGAAAGATATTAAGACAATACTTTTGACAAATTGTTGACAGAAGAAAAATCATTGTACATCGCACTTAGCTCTGCCTTTTATGCTGAACTGAAAAAAACTGGAAAAAAACAAACTGTTTTGACACAATTTATAACAATTAAGATGGAATTTGGAATTCCCAGACAGTGCAACCAAAAGGTAATTAAAAAAAAGAGTTGATATGCATAAAAATATTTCAAATAGTTTGATGTTTCTAAATTGTACACCTGATAAATTATTAAGTGATTTGACCGGGTTTAATGCTTCCGGACAAACATAAATATTCATATTTAGTTTACTTTATTTCATTTTTGATGTGGATAAAAATTTAGCAAAATTTAGTATCCTTTTCTGGTGAAAAAGGGTGACTAGAAATGATATATGTTATATATCTTATAACCCAACTTTTCTTCATGAAAACAGAAAGAATTAACTTACACTTTTTGCAATTTGTAAGAGTTCTCCTAAGCTTTCACAAAATGATTGGCAGGCAAAGAGCATAATAAAAGCTTTGTACCTCGAGTGGATTGTTCTGAAGTAAAATCTTCCGTATCATGGCTATGTGTACTATCATGTGGACTGTTGATATCTTTCTCAGGTGATGACATGTCCCTAGAATAAAATAGATTTTTTAAAAGGTATATAGATATTGATTTCGACTGGGGTAAAGGGGATGCGAGGCAAAAAAATAAATAATGAAAAAGGACAAGAAAGTAGACTTTGTCTTGAATGTTTATTTCCCACAATGCTTTGTTTGCTTTTCTACCCTGTTGATTTTTCTCCAAGATATTATTGACATAAATATTGCCATCAAAGCAGTTCTTCTTTCGCTTTTATTTTACATAGAAAGTTGTTCGGCAAAATCAATGGAAACACTATCTAAACAGCTTTCCTTCCCTCATAAATGTTATTTCAGTACTTACTGGAATTTACTGGAAGTTACGCCATCTTCTTGATTATTTTCTTGTTTGTCTTCTCGTATTACAGGATCAGTCGGCTCCAAATTACTATCCTGATTAACCTCTTCTTCAACTTTAGGTTCCAAAAACACAGGTGTATGACATTTTTCTAGAGCTGGAGGTGACTGAGTCCCTATTCCTGTATCGTCTTCTGAAGTAGTTATTCTTACCAATTCCGGTGGTTCATTTGTACTAACAACATTACTTTCATTGCTGTTTTCATGTACCGACATCATCTTTAAGTCCACATTTGGATATTTACTAGATTTATCTTGTTTAGATTCCGCCCTACCAATGAATGATGGTGGTTCGTCTTGTTCAAGAGTAATCATGGTCTGGTATTTATCATAGGAAGGTGTGTATACATTATATTTATTTGTTTTGTCAGTCCTATAATTAGAAGTCCATGTGCTTGTTGTATCTACGTCATAAGGGTAATATCTGTCATATGTGATCATGCTGTATGGCCTGTCTGTATTTTCTAAACTACTTGTTGAGCCATGTGTTGACATTACGTGTGGCAGCTTTGAAGGTACTCTATCAAATTTGCTTATGCGATTTGATGGATGCGAGTAAAATTGTGCACTGAATACTTTCTGTGGATTATCTTCTTCAGGTATGTGCTTAATGTTTGGTGATGATGATGAATATGTTGAGTTTGGGTTGATGTCAATTTGATCTTTACCATGATTTTCAGTATAAAAGGTTTGCTTGTAATATTTTTTACCACAACTTTCTACTCTTTTAATTGTTAAACCAGGTTCAGTATTGGATGCAGAACTAACTATAATTTGAGAGCTATTTTTGTCACTAATTTCCTTTTTGGACAGTTCATTTACAAGTTTGTCTGTCTGCTGAGGATCGCCAATAAATACAGTTCCTTCATCATCAAAAACTTGTTCTAAAGCATCAATACTTTCATTCTCTTCAATGTTATCGGGAGGTTTCAGCCGTCGCACGAGACCTTTTCGATGTTTTCTAAAAGGAATCAGTCTCCTTCTCATAACTTGTACAACCATCTTAACCAACTAAAATAACTTTGAAAAAAACTAATTTCTGATATATATGTTCCTAAAGATTTTATTATTATGCTTTGTCACCAGTTTTAATAAAGCTTTTAACAATTAGCTTTGAACATGTCATGAGCTTTTGTTATATTTTGAATGGATGAATTCTAAAGAGATTAGTAAGTAGATGGGAATGTTCTGACTTTTTGGATCATCTCAACAACATAGAATCAATGTAATGATTAAGAGCTTATGTTTCCATATAATCACTATTCAAAAAAAATTAAGCTACACTTTGATGTTATTATAATAAAAGGATTGTTTTAAAGCCTGGTTTTCACCTTCAAGTTTTTTAAAGCACTTAAGAATGACACGAGATGTTCATGATATAAAAACCATTATTTTAAATAACAAAACAAAACATGTTTTATGTGGTCAAGAGTTTAAGTATTTATTCATATTTCCTTTGCTTTATGACTTTTAGTTTTTCAATATATGCCTATTAACTATGGACGGGTTATGCAATACAAAGAAATTTTGTTGATTATATTTTCACATTTGATTTTATTGTTTAAATGAAGCAAATGCTCGTTTCATTGATTTCTATTGAGAAATTAATTTATTATTTAATTATATCGATCTAAACCATGGGAAACATAGGCATAGTGTGAGCTAAAGTCTACATGCTATTATGAGAACTGCTTCTAATGTCACCCAGGAGAAGAACCTCCATGTGAAATATTTTAAAGGAAGAATGTTTTACGAAAGACAGTTTTCAACAGATTCGCAAAAGTTTGTTCGGAGGGAAAAGCAGCTAATTCGCAAAAGTTCCTTCCAAAATGTTTGGAGATTTCTGCAAGTAGGCTAATTAAAATATGTTAACAGTCAATCAAAACTATATTTTCACTTTCTGGATGACGATCAAAACAAAAACAACAACAAAAACAGCAATAATTAAGACCTTAATGGAGTAAAAAAAAATTGTATACCTCTTTTGTAGTCCATAATTCAAATTCCTCACTTCTATATTTGACTAGATGAAAAAAAAAGAAGGATTGCTATCCACTATGAGAACAGGGCACTCAATAATCAGAGGAAGTATGAAGTATGAAGTAAGGAAGTATGAAGGACTCACTGCCACTGCCTCTTCATCCTCTTTTGCAGATATATCATCAGGTGACGATGATCCGTTTTGTACAGGGGACCAAGTAGGTTCATCTGCAACAGGTATACTTCCTGTCCAGCATGTTTTCTGCAGTTTATGTGTAATGTATTTGGCGAGATTGTTAAACATAAGTTTGCAGTGCCCACATTGATGGAGATCTGGCTCACTTCCTTCCTCTAGCTCCTCATCTAAATGAAAAGAATATTTATATGAAATGAGAAAATTAAATGCAGCTTTGAAACATTTTTAACACAAAAGAAATGTCAATGTTCATCGATAAATTTAACGGATGAACATATAGAATTTTGATGCTATGAGGACAGTTTCAAGCATAACAAAAAGAAATCACTAAATAATTAGAATAAAATGGTGATACAGCAGCTTTAACAAATAGTGGTCAGTCACAATCTTTTGGAGAAATGTAGGAGACACATAAGGGAACCGTTTCCTTTCTTCTTATTCAAGAAGTATTTATTCAAGGAATGGACTGCTCAATTAGCTTATGTTTTTCTATTACACATCATCATTATGGGAAACAATACTACTCAGACTTTCCTGTTTAAGGTATCAGTTAAGCTCACCTGAGCTTTCAGCTAAAGGTATCGAGGTGACGTCACAACCAACTTGGAGCTGCAACACTACCATTGTTACTGAATTTTATTTTGAACTTATTTAACTGGATTTTTGATTCATTTTTTTTTTTATTGCATGTGTAAATCAAGTTGCATCACATTCCACATCAAGAATGGTTTTAAACATCCAAAAAATGTATTGAACTTATGAAATTTATTTGTTGTTGACATTTACATAACTTTGGCCAAAAAAAAAAAAAAAACTTAAGTTTTATATTTACCATGAAATTCATGTTCTGTTCAATAATTAATACATGTGGTTAAATACATAAGAACTCTCTGTCCAACATGTGGTAATGCCAATAAAATAAGGACCCAGGCATTCAGATTTTTACATGCAAAAGCCTATCTATCATTAGATCATAACAAGTGAGAACTAGCCACAAACATGGCAGAGAATTTATGGCCTAAATTTTTCATGTAAAGCTTTTCTAGAAATTAATCTCTGCAAAGGAGTACAGTTTTAATTCAAAGCAGGTTTCATGTTAACATTTCCATGCAAGCTTGAATAGTTTATACAATTGGAACTGTTGAATATTTTATATGGTTAAACTCTAATACTCTCTTTTTGTAAAAAAGCTTTTCTCTTTCTCTTTAAAAATTCAAAATACCAATCAAACACTTGTAAAAAAATTGAAACGCTTTATATAAATATAAAAGGTAACTAGTACAATGATCTAAAGTGTTTGTCATGTTTTTTAAAATTGACAAACAATTTCCAGTCCACCCTTTTGACCTAATTGAGATAAACAACATGAATGAAATCTGAAGAAAAATAAAAAGAGAACTTCCTCCTCCTTTCATGATTATGATGTATACTGTTTTGATATAAATAGGTATCAATTATTTAATGTTTTCATATAAATGTGTTATATAAGCAAGGGCAATTTGACCTACTGGGGCCAACACCTTACAAAAAACACCAACATTTTTTACATCACTCTTGTGTGCTTAATACTTAATACAGGGAGATGCCTTAGATATAAAGGATTAAGTCATTCACTAAATTTCGTTCCCAAAATGCCCGGGAATGTTTCACTTTCTGCAAAAAATGATTAGTTACTTCATATACACACAAGACTTTAGAACTAAACTATCAGGCAATATGTTGTATGAACTACAAACATTTGTTTTATATGACATACAGGAATGAAATGAAATGAATGAATGAAATGAGTGAATGAAATAACTTACCATGAATTTTAATAGGAACTGCTTTCTTTCTTGCTTGTATTTTTTGGCGCATTCTTAAGTAGCCCATTTAGAATATCTCCGTTTGGGCTGTTACCATTTTCATATCTAACACTTTCATTTCATAATTATCCTTTTATCATAAGAGGAAGAGGAGGTAATTGTACATAGTAAAATGATATAAGTATTCACAACTGAAGAGGGTTAGACAAATGCATGCAGGCTTGCTGCTCGGGAAAAATGTATTTATGATAATTTTATGACAAAAAACATCTTTGAATTAGAGACATGTAAAAAAGAGACATGCAAAATCAACTGTCTTCTCAGAAATCAAATCTTCGTGAATATGTTGAGAAAATTCAGTTGTTAGGAGAGGAGATGAAAACATTAGAACATCTATTTACAGAAACACAAAATCAACTTTAAAAAACAAACAATATTAAAGTTGCAGCAGCTTCAACAAGATAATGACATACACCACCAAACCATCAAATGTCACAAATACAAACACCAAACAGTCTTAGTTTAGGTAGTGGGACTTATACCTCAATTTTCTTCAAAATTAAAATTTACCAAAAACTAAGCAAAATAATATAACTATAATCATGTTTCGTTTATACTGTTTATTTGTTTCCACTTACGGAAGTTTTTTACTGATTGCTCAAAAAGACGTAACATATATTAAATAGTCCAGATACAGACTAGACTAGACAACTAAATTGCTTGCATTAATGTATTTGTACATATTAATGTATTTGACCATTTTTGGAGTCATGTTTAGACTTCTATAAGCACTGCAGACTAGAATAAATTTAGGAGATTTGTGTTTTTGGAATGCCATTAACAAGGATATTATTTCACTTAGTATGTTGCTGGAAACAATTTTGTAACTTTAAAAGATACATAATAGAGTTGTAGATGAATCTCTCATGTCATCTCTGCTTGTAGGATATGTGCATGCAAATTTCACCTCTTGTTTCATTTCATTGAATATTTTACTATCTTGTCACCACAGCCTCCCGAACTCATCAATTTTTTTCCAATTTTAATTAGCCATGTATAGTTTGCTACCCACACTCTTCGATGAAGCCCAAAATATTTCTTTTTCCTTTCAAGACAGTTTGGATTTCATTGGAGAGATGGTATTTTTAGGAATCTAAGGTATTTATTTATTTTTTTCTTTAAAATTTCAAGTAAAAAAAAATCCTTTCTTCTAAAACACTCCCCCTACAATTACAATTTTTTCAGTTCACGGATATGACCAATATGTATAATAATATTAGAAAAGTGAGTATATGTGCAATGAACTGGTTGTTGGATTATATTTACCGCATTTGAGAGATTGAGAGATTCTCGTTTAGAATAGTTTAGTTTAGAATATAAATCAACTATAAATCTTGGAATCTTCATCATTTAAACATCATTGAACATCATTGAAAAAAAAGGTTATCGTAAAAACATTGCTGACGTGCCAAATAATCAACATATACCGCTAATGATTCTATTGTCAATTCCAGTAAGCAGTTAAATGGATAATTTTTTATTAGAAGGTGACTTGCGAAGATAATGATCAGATGTCCAGTTACGCAAGCAACTTCTATTGTAACTCAAATGGTTTTTCTTTCTTCTTTGATATCACAAAAAATGATGACTTCCAAATACTATAAATAAACTAGGTTCTAAACTCTCCTTCCTAACATATGTAGAAATACCAAACGTACTGGCATGTCATACGGATCAACAAAGCATGTTAAGAAAAAGTTACTTTAAAAAGTCTATTCTTAATTTTATCTGTTCCTGTAATGAGTTTAAAATAGTTTTTCGGAATATTATAAATAACTTCTATTAACTCCTGGCAGTATACAGGAAACCATAATGTTAATTTCTTTTGAGAAAAATTTTTTTTTTTAAATAAAAAATGAACTGTTTTATATTATTGGTGACTTCCCAGTTAAATTGTAAATGACACAGAAAAACACCAGAACTCCATGAAGATATTAATAAAACAAAGAACAACATGAAAAAAATAATAACAAAGTTGTTAAATGATTTCAAAGTGTGACAAGGTGTTCCTGTCACATTTCACAAATTGATTAAGCTTGAGCAAATCTCACAAGTTTTTTCTTTGTAGAAACCTTAGAAATTGACACTTTTAAGTTATCACACATTAGTCATTATTAGTTATTATTATCATATTAGTTTATGGTTAATAATTTTAGTGTTGTTGGAGATTCCTTCATACACTACATATAAAGATTCTCCTTTGAGTTTGAAAACAATTGATACTCTAAAATAGATACTCAAGAAAAAGAAGTCATCAATTTTTCTCCTCAGCAAATGGAAAATTTCCCATTCATTTTAAAACCATCAATCATACTAAAGACTTTGAAAATATCACAAAAAACAAGGTGACCAAATTTCTTGAATTATGTAAAATTGGGATTTCCATAGCATGGAAACCTTTTTTATAAAAAAATCTTTATGAAAAGAAAAACATGACAGGCTGTTCAATTATTTTGTCAGGCTGTTCAATTATTTTGTCACGCTATATGTAACTACTCAGGGGGGTCAAATTTTATATGGAAAAGATCATAATATGATTATTCAGGAGTTGTAATCACAATCTTTTTAATCACTAAACTCCTTCTACACTCTTTTTTTTATAAGAGTGTATTCTTATTATAAAAAGGATGTAGAAGCAGTTTAGTGATTGAGAAAATACAGGCTCAGAATGGTCCAAAATTTAAGTATATTAAATTGTAAGAATATAACTCAGGCATGTTCATCTTAGAATGGTGTGGAGGTGATTTTAATGGACTCAGTGGCGGATCTAGGGTTAGTAAAAAAAAAATGTGGAGGAGTACAGTGTCGTGATTTTTCTATTAAGACTTAAGTGTTGATTACGTTATTTGCACGTTTTTATTTTATACTCCTAATGATCTTACTCTCCTCCATAAATTTTGCCTACGTTCTAGATCTGTGATTAAGGTTAAACTAAATCTTCTGTTTATTGTACATATGTCATATATACATACATAATATACTTCTTTTGTTGTTTAATAAGCGAAACAACCATCTTTAACTTCCATTTAAATCTTCCTTTCAGTTTCCTCTGGTCTATTATTACTAGGTATCCCCTTCCAGTAAATTAGAATATATTAAGAATATCTGAGGCTTAAAACTGCAGTTTTCTTAAGAATATTGAGGCTTACTCAAATTTTTAACATTCTTATAAAAAAAGAGTGTATATTATAAGTTAGAACTGTTCAATTAATTGGAAAGGAACTTTTCTGTATATAGCTTAATAAGAAAGTTTCCAGCACAGATTAAATATGCAACCAAACATGGAATTATAGATTTGTTAATTATTCTTTCAGCCTGTTCATGTAAGAAAGCATGTATAATTCAACTGTTCCAATATCTCGAGATATGGTCAGAAAATAAAATCATAGATAAATCATATAGGATGTGATAAACTTGAATTTGGGGATGATTTGGGAACCAAAATTTCATGGATCAAAATCTTGTAAAGATACCAAACTAAATATCTTTGTTGTTGTGATAAACAACTCCCCCCTGACTTTTAATTATACACACTAATCACCCTTTTGTAAAACCAAAAACTTAATTTCTTTAATCTACTCTTACTTAATGAAAGATAATAGAGGGTATCATTTGGTGTAAGTATTGCATGACATGTATCAAAAGATAAAATGTTAGTGAAAAGAATACCTTGCAGAAATACACAGATAACAGGATTACAAATTATAATCACACAAAAAAATAAAGCTGAAAATGCCTATGCGTATTTTAATTACATCACAAACATGTAATCAAATTATGATCAAGTGTGCCTATCACACTGCAGTTTAAGTGGTAAGTGTAAATAGGACTTAAGCACGAAATCATATTGATCATTTGAAAATGTGTGCAAAATAATGATTTAACAAAATATCGGAAATATTAAAAATATTGGAAATTTCAAATATAGATAAGCAAAATTGATAAGGCATACCTGACGAGGCACTGTGGATAATATGAATGCTTTAAATTTCACAATTAAAAAGAATCATTAAAAAAATAATTGTAACAACCTTACTTCGGCAAGTGAATTGAGAGTTGGTTCAGAATATTGATTACAAAAACAAACAAAAAAATATAAAGTGGAACATTGTTTGATAACAGATAGGAGCTTTAAACTTAAAAAAGCAGTGTTAAGCTTCTGAAATGCTGTGAATGAATGAATGAATGAATACAAACATTCGATAGAAAATAAATGCATGCTTCTTCAACTTAATGATGACAAATTTAGATGTAATTGCCTTCAAATTAAGTATTTTTACATTTTAGGTTTTTACATTTAATAACTTGTTTTTTTTAGTTTTTTTTTGAAACCATTGGAAATAAAAACTCTCTTCTGAATTTTCGAAAATTATGTCAAATTTGTTAGCCAAAAGTTCTTCATACAAAATAAACTGCTTCAAAAAAAATCAAAGGAAGACCAAGGGGTGATTTTATTAAAGAAAATGCAGGGTATAAATTTTAACAAAAAGGTGTTCCTTACAATTCCATGGATTCTCAGATCTTTCAATATCAAATCATTGTCCCACAAACTGCTCAATATAGATGCTATCGTATTTTTCATGATTTTTGAGGAAAGAAATGCACACACAATCCATTTCAGGTTTAAAATGAATGCTGCTATCATGAACCAGCAGCAGTTTTTAAAATAGTTCAACGGAATGATTTAATATATTTCAACACAATTTAAAGTTCTTCTTAAGGGTCAGCACACTTTTTCTTTGATGCTTAATATTTTCACAACTAAAAATAATTATGTAATGAAAGTATATATTTTTAAAAAGCTCTAAGCCTGCTCTTAATGATGGGTTAAATTCATGGGGATTTTGTGTTATGAATAATTAATCAACTCGCATTTTTAGTTATTTTCAATGTTTACTATTTAAACAGGTCCTTCATTAATAACAATATATTTTATATAACTGTTAAAGCTAACCTTTTAATATAGATAATAATAATAATAAGATTAATAACCATCATTTTTTTCATCATTAGATCACATACTTTTTTTTAAATCATCAATGACATGCCAGGTTACGAATTACTAGCTCCCATTTTGTAATAAGCAATATATTTAGCAGAAATTTCAAATGTTCATTATTCACCTAGTGTATATTATTTCAACCCTTCATAATATTGTTGTTTTGATAAAATTTCTATATTTTTAATATTTTTATCAATTTTACCAGTAGTTTAACTAGTAATTCTTGGATTTTTAAAAGTTCCGGAAACCCTCAGTTCCCCAAAATTAGTTCAAATATTTACAATGTTAAATAAATTCTTGTTAAGTTGTTAAACTTTTGTGATTTCATTTTGTCAACTCATATTTACAATAGGTAGAAGCAACAATGATTACAATTTTTCACCAGTGGTTTTCTATGGAAAGCATGTATTCTATTCAGTGAAGCTACATGTAAAAATTAGGGAGAAGATTTCAGAATAAGAATAAGGTATTTTCTTTTCTTTTTCTTAATTTTTCTCTCTTTCCATTTTTTGGTTTCTTTTTTGGTTTCCACCTGAAAGTTTTAGAAAATTTCTAGTTCCTGCCTTAAATATAAATATTTCCACCTGAATTTACTTCCAGCTAAATTTCTTTTTGGTTTCAGCTCAGATCGCTTTTACTTCAGTAAGAACATAGCAAAGGATAGGTAGCATGTATGTCAGTCATCAGAATCCATCCAACCCAAGCATGGAAAACGGACATTAAACTGGGTATGATGATGAAAGTTTAAGTATGGAAACTGCTTGTTTTTGCTCAATAAAAGTATTCTTCAAGTAATAGTGCAGGGTGATAAGCACTCTTAAGCACAGATAAAGTATAGATCAGTATAAAGTGTGCCTTGCGGTTGATGAACCACTGATGTGCATGAGAGGTTGTAAGATCAGTAACCGGGCACTTTTGTTCGAATTTTCTGAATGTTGATATTTTGTTTAAAAGCGACATCAACCGTTATTGTTTTTGAGTTTCATGGTTAAAATTTGTCAAGGACTACTTATTACTGCTTCTTGCAAACTTGGCAGAACTTTATTAAAAGAAGTCAAATGTAAACAGTTGCAAAATTATGAACAAGAAACTAAATTCTGGATGTTATTGTGCTAGATAAGGAAAGGACTAATTAGTTACTGTGAACTAATTAATTAATAAATTAGTTAGGATAATGGTTTCAGACTCAACATAGGGATGATACATCAAAATGAGTTTAGCTAATGCAATCAGAAAGAAATGAAGGTTTTATGTTTGAATAAAATGATAGATTCATTTCACAAAAAGGAACTAATACTTGCAGTGAATGTGGTAAATTGGTTGATACAATAATTGGTTAATATAAAATGAAACCTATATATTGATGGATGAAATATGACTGCAAGAATATTGAATCCTACAGTATTGTGCGAAACAGAAATGAGGAGTGAAGGTCTCCCATGTAGAAAATACCTCATGCCAGAATTCATGAAAGAAATTAGAAGCGGCTGATAAGTGGATACTGGTATAGTATGGATTTAAATTGACACAAATTGTAAACAAGTGGAAGATCCGTTGAAAATTGTGGAGGAGCACCTAACATAATATTCTGTTTTCTTTTATGCTTTAATTGCTAACATTCTTCTCTAAAAAATTTGACATACCTCTAGATCTGCTGCTGTAATAGTAATATTATTATTAAAGTTAAAATACTTACAAAATAAAGCTCAGAGAAGGTTTGATATTTTATTGCAAATGTGTTGATGTTTATTCAAGACTTAAAAACCCAAATCTCTAATAATGCATCCTTTTGCAGAGTTGTTATTGAGATTGAAGGGTTTCTTAAGTTAAACATTGTTGTTTATGAAATTGAAATGGTAAACGACTTAAGGGGTATTAAATATTTGTGAAATAACGGAAGAATTTGTGAAACGGACCTTGAAAGTGGGAACAATGCCCAAATTAAAATTTCTGAATGAGCAAAAAGAGAATGTAAAATTATGACTTAAAAACGTGGAACTTAAATTTGTGAATCACAAACATTTGGGTTTTTTTCTCCAATTGTTTAAAGTGTTTTGAATCACACAATGACAATTACAGGATAGATTTAAGACTGTTACCATAGATAAACAGAACTGGGGCTAAAGACTGTCTCCA
The DNA here is from genome assembly GCA_039566895.2 of Turritopsis rubra. Taxonomy (NCBI): domain Eukaryota; kingdom Metazoa; phylum Cnidaria; class Hydrozoa; order Anthoathecata; family Oceaniidae; genus Turritopsis; species Turritopsis rubra. The sequence continues at coordinate 14,575,687 of CM077630.1, forward strand.
AGGTTTCTTTACCTTTATAAACTAAAATGCCCACTTATAAATTTGTATTGTTTAAAAACAAAATGATACAGTATAATATAGAAAAAAGTAGTTTGTAAATGACACATTAAAAATAAGTTTAGTAAATCTCATTTTACTTACATTTCTCTTGTTTTTAGAAAAATCACTTTTCATGATATTGTTGTGTCTTATCATACAATATTGTTATAAATCATGATTCCTGATTCACTAATACGCAGAGAAATACGGTAGACTGGTCCCAATCTACCTTATTTCTCTGCGTATTCTCTGCGTATTGGCCAAATTGTATAGTTTTTAACCCTTTCATTAAACTCTAAAAATGTCTTGCAAATTTTGGCGTACCTATAGTGGATATATTCTGTATTTTCCAAATAAAATAAATATTTTCTTTCTTTGTGAAGCCAACTTATGTTGTGTTGTGTTTGTTTTACCTCGGTCTTTTTTTTTCTGTCTTTTTTTTTTGAGCCCTTATAACTTTAAACTCTGTAAAAATTTGTAAATATTAAAATTGACATTTTCATGAGAAAATTTGTGTTCACCTCTCAGTTTCAATGTGGACATTTCTACAACCACAACTACATAATCTAGTCAAACAACTACTTTCTTTGCAAACACCCATATTGGAATCTAAAAAGGGTTTTCAAGAATATTTCCATAGAGGTGCTCTAAACTTTTGTTAGACCTTTGAATGTGATTTTGGTTTAGAAACATGACAAAACAAACAGATTTAAGTGAAACAAGGTGATGACCATTTCTAAAAGAAAAAGCATTAGTTCATGTTCCTTTATTTAATTTTTATTTGTTAAGAAAATTTTCCAAAATCTAAAACCAATATTAAGAAATGCAGTTTGTTAATATTATCCACAGTCAACTCAACTTTAAAGGGACACATTCAGTCGTAAATTTAAGAAAACATGACTGATAAAAAGCCTGAAATTTGTAAAACCAAAGGAAAATAAAAACTTGAGGAAATGAAAGCATGATATTTTTAATTTTAAAAATGGAATTTTGAGATTTTTTTTGTAACTTTGATCCTGGCATTACATTATCTAACCTGCATTGAAAAACAAAAAAGAAGCTTATTTAGTTGTTATATATTTCAACAAGTCATCAAAAAACATAATGAAAATAAGTATAAAGAATTTGTCATAAGCAACAATAATTCACTTGATACAAATTTACTTTGATTCACTAATACATAATCTAGATGTTGATTTCTTACCAGTTTTTAAAAAAGGAGAAGTGATTAACACTTGTAAACTACAAGTCATCTCTCTGATGATATCATTTCTTGTTTGGAATTTCATTGAACAGCTATGATTCCATATTAACAGTATTTTTTTTGACAACACAATTATGTTTAGATAGAGGTTAGCATTTTCTACTGACAAAATTATCCTTTCTTTCTTTTCAAATGGGAATAATTAACATTTTATCAACTGAAACAATTACTGGGAAAAATTAATAATTTCTAATAATCCCAAGAGACTTTTTCGATGACTACAAAGATAAGCAATTTCATTTGTGAAATAAGGAATTTCATTTGTGAAATAAGGAATTTCATTTGTGAAATAAGGAATTAAGAATTTCAACACAAAAATTAGATTATTATTTTCCTACAATAAGCAGGTATTCAAGCATAAATCACAAAGACTCGCTATTGTTACTCCATATTGTTACCTGAGAAACTTCGTTATTTTTTTATGGTTAAGTGTATGAAAGGCGAGGAAATGTCTTTATGATTTTGTTAAGCATGGCCTTATCAATACAATCCCCATTATAAAAGACTATTAACCTCATCTGACCTTTACCATAGTTAAAGGCTTTCATGTGGAATTCATTAATGATTGAAAAACCAGTAAACATCGTTCATTAATCAGCATCAATCAACAACAAGGAAAAAAACTATACCTGATATTGTTACGGAACAAAAAGCCTAATTACATATAAAATGAAACAGAAAAACATCCTCGTGATTATCAAGTCAGAATAAACGTTATTATTTTGTGACGTGATAGAAACAATTTTTAATAATATAGTAAAAAATAATTTGCTGGTCATAACCAATCCACAACGACGTTGCTAGTCATAAGCAGTATAATACTTTATTCTCCAATTTGTAATGAAGGCATTACCTTTCCTTACAAAATATAATTATAGCAGGAAATAACTGTGAAAAAACTAAATAGTTGGAGGTCAAGGCCTTTCGATACAACCGGTTTATCTAAATAACGTAATTGTCATGACCCAGAAGGTCAGAATAACAGAGGGAGTTACTCTAGAACCAGTAATACTGTTATGAAGGAACTAGCAAATATGAAAACTTAAATTTTTCAATAATCAATTCCAGCCATTTTTTTTTCTATTCTTTTTGATTCATAAGTTTTCTTGTTCCAGTTTTTTTTTATGGTAGTCTTTTTCAGGAAAATATATTCTTCGGAGTTTTATCTTGCATCTTAATTTTAATTTTGTGTTGATTTTAATGCAACTTGGGTTCCAATTTTGACGTAAAAATTATAAGCAACTTGAGTTCTACCCCAAGTTGCTTAAAAAAGAAATTGTGCAGCCTGTAACAGTGGAAAATTGTTATATATTGTAACAGAATCCTGTGCAGATGGCCATGATGTGATCTTTAACAATACACACTTTTTTTATAAACAATACAAAATTTTGGTTGAAGCTTAAAGTTGCTTCAGTTGCTCTTTTACAGGCAAAAAATAGACGATCTAATAGACGAGCACAGGTTTCTCTAAAAAAATCGAACATTCATCACACATTTCTATTCTTTCTTTTCTTTTTGTTTTAGTTCTCGGTTTATTTGTTCCTGTTCTTCTTATAATTCTTCTTATCTTCATATGTTAACTGAAAAGATGGCATTACAGGAAAGCAATTGACTTTCAAATGAAAACATTTGTGTCAAAGTTCATAAGTTAATCAGTAATAGAAATAATTCTTTTCAAAAATTTGGTAATAAATCGGCCATAACATGTTCAAAAAATTTTCAAAATGTATTTGTTAAATCTTTTTCCAATTACATCATGATTTTAGTTCGCATTTCAGCATAAGCCGAAAAGCTTTTACAAATAAATTCTGAAATATCAGTTCAATTAGTTGTCAATAACTTTGCTCCCAAAAGACAGTCATTCATTATCCAGTCATTATTGTATGTCACAATGTTGTAATGAAAAAAATTAGCCTCAAATTTGAAAGTATCAGTATCACTTCAGATCTATGAAAAATTGATTTGACTATTGTATCATATCTTTTTTTATAAGTGAAAAGAGACCAGACTAATTGCTACTTATTTTTTGAGCCTTCTTTGATGCTTATTCGATATATCAAGAAATTAGAATATATGTCCTCAAAACTTCCTAAACCACCTACTACATACTACCTTCACTAAAGGGTCTTTTTGTGCTAGAAAAAGTGTAGGGGACAGAGAAAATTTCTTTTCTTCAGCATGATTTTGAGCATAGGCCTATAAAAAGCATGCAATAAGCTCAAAAAATCCTATGCTACTTCAGATTTCAGGGGAAAAAACATGTTTTTAGATTCCAGAAAGGTTTTGGTGTTTGATGTTTATGCAGTGGTATAGTAGTAGTTCAAAACATAAAGCTGAAAGGATTGCCGAAAGTTTCAGCTATAGTCTAAAATCTCCATCTAATGCCAAGTAAACTTTCACAATCAGACGTTTTGGTAATATTTTTTATAGATATTTTTCAAGGAAAGTGATTGTGGAGTTTAAAATTAGGGAATTTCAAATTGTTTGACTATTCCAACCTAAAAATTTTTTTCAGACTTACAAAAACAATTATTGTTGGGTTTGTTCAAGTCACTTTATTGTTGAAATTAGAATTGTCAATCTTTGTATTTATAGATGATGTGCTAAAATACATGAGTGCCATACTCAAAAAAATGTGAATAGCAAAACAGAACCTTTCAATGTCTTCAAACTGTTATTTCCAAAGAGGAATAGACAATTTTTTACAGACTTGGTATTCATGAATAAATAAACACGAAAAATTACCTGATGAGGATAAGGATAAACAAGCATTATTTGTCTCTGATACCTAACAAAAGAGTAAAACAGAAGAGTAACAGAAAAGAGTAAAAAAATATGCAAAGTATAGGGTTAATACAACATACAATTATGATATGATTTTTTAAGATCTATATCAGGGAAAACAGTCTTATAAATGTAAACATTTTTAGAATGATATGTAGCTGGTGTAGCTATCTGATCAATGGACAACATTGAAAACAGTTAAAATCGGTTCTGTAAGGTAATCCTTTTAAGTGTAATCTTAAACTCTTGTATTTCTCTTTCATGTATAGTAATGATTGATAGAAGAGAAACTCTTGTATAGTAATCTATATTTTTATATAACATAGATAACATCTGGTAAAGAGTAACTTCAGTTACATGCCCAATCTTCAGGATTAGTTTCTTTCTATCATTACTTTTTTAACCATCTTAAAATTTGGTATGAACATAAGGTTTACTACTAAGTCACTGACTATCTATGGTTACATTAATGGGTTGCCAATCAGTATGACATTTAATGTTTATAAAAAGCTAGCAGAAAGTTCATATCGCCTATTTACTTAAATAGAAGTTTTGCTTGTAAGTTAGGAACTTCAATACTCCTAGTCTTCAATATTCAATATTATCAATATTATCGTTCATGTAATTCAAAATAAAGCAGCTTTTCCATGGTCATGTTTTATATGATCATATGAAACACCTGCTATACATCATACACATCATTTGCTAAACACATCACTTTAATAAACACATGTGACAAATTTTCCGCTGATGCTGCTGTTGTAATAAATTCCGGCAGTTTCAAAAGGAAAAAAGAAAGAAAAAAGAAACAAACAGAAATCATAAGTTAATGCCATGACTTGCTGGAAGATTACAATTTTGAATAAAACTTTGGTTTCTGGATTGTGAAGAAAAAGTATATAAAATTTATCAAAGAATGTTTTCATGAACTACTTCAGTTAATCAAAATAAGTGTTCCTTTTGCGTAGAAAATTTTGTTTATATGAACAAAACTCATCCTATCTTGTATATTGCAGCATAAGAACATAAGAACCTTCATCACAATTTATAAAATATGACAGTGGAAAAGCAGTTTATTGAAGAAAATCCATTATCAGGAAAAAAACAAAAAAGTGATGTATTGTTTCAAAACTTACAAGTAGCAAATATGGTTTAGATGATTTTTCATTCCCATACATAATGTCCACATCCCCTATGCATTATTAATGTTTCATTAAAAACCAGTATTTCGTTTTTGAGGAATTCTTCTCAATTAACAGGTTCTTCAGTAAACTATTAACATATAATTTTTATTTATTATAAATATTCGCCATGTTGAAGTTAAATAAAACAGAATTTAATATAATTTTTAGTAAATAACAAACATCTTTGAAAGAAATTTCTATAAATATGTGTTAGTTGAATTGAATTATGTATCCATTTCGAAATAAATCATGAATAATTATCACTAAATATAACCTAAACAATAACCTTAACCAAAATACTGATTCCAAGAAACATATTCCAATTAAAACATAAATATAATATTAAGATTTAGAGTGTCTGTCCAAAGTAAACAATTTTACATCGACCGTCACAGATTAATCATTCAAGTTGAATATTTGCCTTTCATCACTAAATATCTTCACTAGATGTTTTTAAAAATTGGAAAGAAAATGAAAAATTCATGTTAGACCATTTTCACCACAACATTCCTCAAAAAAAAAAGAATTTTGATAATAGTGAAATTCAAAATGGAGTCTGAAAATAAGAGAGCTTACTCAATCCTGCTGCTTTAACAGTGATCCATACACCATTCATCAAGAGCCTATGTTTCTACTTTCATCAGGTACTTTTTGGGACAGCAGAAGGAACCAATTGGCTCAATCAAAAGGAATCATCAATGACATGGATGTCCACAAAAATCCTGCTATTGTTATCACAATGCAAACATTCCAAATAAACAAAACTGTTGTTTTGAAGTACTTACAAAAAAATAACACACTTAAAATTCCGAAGTATTTATTTATATGAACATAGTAAGCACATGTTTTGTGACATGCCCCATTGACACATTGACCTGCTACTTACAAGACTGTAGAAATATTTAGTACACAGTCCTTCTAAAGATTTTGAAGTTCTTAGAAATTTAGTTCTATTGCTTTGCTTCATATTTATGTCAACTCACGACTTGTTAGTAATCATATTATGCTCTGCTCTGAAGAGTTGCAACTTTATCCAAATTGTTTAAACTATTTTGTTAGGTGATGGCTACATATGTTTTTCTTTCAAATTGTGTTAATATTTATTCAGCTTAGATTGGAAATCTCCCTCACAGTGTTTTTGTAAGTCATCCTCTCTATGTGCTAACCCTGAGAATTAAATTTTGCCACAAGAAACATGTTTTTTTGTTTATATTTTGCACACATACATCTTATTTGGATATAATATCACCACACAGCACACTTCAAAAAGATAAACAATTGTTTTGTTTTTTTCAATTGTCAAAATTGTTTTCAATTGGGAAATAAACATGTTAAAACCACTTAGGATCACACAAACAACTCTCAGAAAAAATATGTCAAAATAAAATTTCGCCATTTACTGAATGAACACAACTGGTCAGTAGGGCCAGTAAACAAAGACCAAGCAGAAAATTAAAAAATGAATGGAGCAAAAGTTAACAAGACATGTTTTCCAATGTAATAAAAATTAATATTGACATTGTTGTTTGTCAAACCTGATATATCTGTGAATATATAGATCAAAATTATTGTCATGTTATTTTTTTGACATGACTTAAAATGTTTGGCTTCAAGATGTTTACAATGCGGTTCATTCTGTGATTTGATTTTGATATAATGTTCAGTCAAAATAATACTATTTACTGTACTTGGAATGTTATTTTTTGGTTTTCGAAAAGGTAGTTTATTTGCTTTTGATCATTTTTGTGACAGCAAAATATTGACTTACAGTCTAGCCAAAATTAAAACAACATATCTGCCATAACAGATAGGAATTCTATCTTGTTGTTTGTCACCAGAGAAATCAAAACAAGTTTGTGAATAAACTAAATATAGACACAGGAAACTACTTTGTAACTATGTGTTGTTATTGTTGTTGTTGTTGTTTTTGTTGTTGTCAATATCATCAGAACGATATCTGTGATTAAGAATATTTAAGCAAATAGAATGTAAAAAAGTAACTTCTTTAAATATAGAATTTATAAATTTTTTGAAAGACAATTAATACAATTTCTTGATCTTTAATGTCTTCATATAACCGTGTGATAAAGAATAAATGAAGGAAAATGGGAAAATATAAAGAGATTACTATCAACAGGGTCATCAGGTATAATACAACAAAAGATGAAAATTTAATTTGCACTGGGTCACCTTGTTTGATATAGAAAAAAACAAAAAACACCCCAAACATAAATCATTATAACTGAACATGTATTTAGAACGGCAAATATCTTGCAAACATTCTGTAAAAGATTCCATCATAATGTTAAAAATAAAGACATAATGTTAAAAATAAAGACATAAATTTGAATACAACACAGCTATGTTAGTAGAAGAACTTCCATATTTGAACATATATCTAGCAACAACTGATACTTGCAGAATTGTTTCATATGATTTAGGGTTAAAAGATCAGATAAATTTCATGTTTCCTTGAAATGTCTGCATTAATGTTTGATTAAGGAAATCAAATAAAAATCATGCTCAAAATAAAATTAGCCACTGAGGTTAATTTATGCTGTTTTATTTTTACTGTAGTGCAGGACAGACAGACTCTCTTAATAATATTTCTTTCCCTCTAAAATTGTATATATACTTGGTTTTGCCTGTTGAAATATATGTCCTTTGACTTGGCTTTAAACATTATAGATTTACGTTATCAAGATTTTAAGCATTATAGGTTAATTAGTATGGCTGGTTGCAGATTTTCTTTTATAATATATTATGATATATATATTGTCACGATATAGAAAAAGTTTTGTTGACCTGATCTTATTAAAATAAATGTATTAAGTATATATATATACACACAATGTTACAAGATTAATAACATGATGACTTAAAATTAAATCTAAGACCTACCCAGAGATGATGCCTTAAAGTTTTTGTATTTATTTTAACAACTATCTCTAATAATAATATTCAGTACTTGCAATTATACTAAATACAAAATCTTTTTATTGGATTCTTTTTATATATTAAGGCTCAAACAAATTCAGCATTGAACTTAATGTTGTTTCACTCTTCCATCTCATATACATAAAGAAATAATATCAAGGCTGTACATTTGAACTTTTGCTGGCTGGGGACCTCTGCATCTGTTACAATAGTTCTTTATCATCATATATAATAGAACATATAATATTTTTGGGGGAAAAGGACAGTACATTTTTCTGAAATCATTCTATGTTTTCAAGTAACTGAAAGGATTAGCTAATATACATATATGATGTGTAATGAATATATGTTACACTGCTGCTGTGTATATGTATATGTATTATATGTATTTTAGAGAGAAATTGGATATAATGCTGAATGGGAGCTGGCAAAACGAGATTTCATGCATCTACCATCAATACTGACATCAAACAGAAATCACAAACCAACGAAAGTATAAAATATTACTCCATATAAACCAAAAGCATTAAAACAAAGTCATACGAATTAAAATTATACAACCACACAACACACGACGATGAAGGAAGAAGAAGAGGAGGCAATAGCAGCATTTTCAACTCCAGTTCCTCAATTTTACTCGTTAGTTCTACATCCAAAAGCAAAAAGATAATTCGATGTCCTTCAGCAAATCTGCAAGTATAACCAATATATGATCGAACGAAAAGCTGCTGGCTTTCATTCGTGACAAACAACGGTCCAAATCGTAATGAAGATACCATTATGAATAACAAGTACGTATAAATTACCGAACATCACAGCGTGCAGGCAGAAAATCTGCGTTTAAATAATTAATTTAGTACCAGTTTTATATGTAAACAAACATAATTTTTCATGTTCTTATTAAATATTAATGAGCTAAAACACTTAGCTTGCGTATGTACTGGTCCAGAAACAATTTTTGAATATTTTCTTCGTCAGTGAAAGTCTTTTTTTTTCTTACTTTCATCAGTAAAATTAAGAATTTGTAGTTTGACCATATATTTCAAATTGCATCATAAACAACAAAAGAAGGTCACATAAACATTTCAAAACGTCATTGGTAAGATAATCTGTTTATGAAACTTTTTGGGAGGTTGGATTCAAAAAAATTTAGACTTGGAACGCGACGAAAATGTGGCGATTGTGATTATACTGTGACGATTCCTTAATTTACATGGGACATATTATTAAAAACTTTCCTTCCTTGAAAGGAAATAAACAAAATATAAGTGTTTTATAAAAGCATAACCTCTTTTTTTTCGATCATATAATCAATATATTCATATAAAGTGTTTAATATTTATAATTTCTTTTTTAGCATTACATCTTAAAATTCTGGAGCACCAGAGAACGAAGGAAGTATATATATTTCATCACAAACGCATCAAACCAAGAGAATAACTATATATATAAATAACAAATAAGAACAACTTCCAAATCAACAAAAAATTTACAAGGAATCTATACACCACACATCAATAATATGTTATCCCATTTTTAGGTTTTGTAGCAACCATTTTACCAGTGCAAACTTCGAGCATTGTGAAACCCACGACAAAAATGTTGTTTACGATGCAAACGTGAAGTGTCACACTTACCGAGAAACATTTTGGTGATTATTAAAGGTTCACATATAGAAGGAAATAACAAGCCGGAAATATTTTTGTAACGTTGATCGGTTCGAATACAAGAAATTGGGTGGTATGAAGCAAACTTGAATTTTGTTTTACGAACGTTTAGAAAGTCACATGTGACAAGGCTTTTTCCGCTTTTACATTTGTATCTCAACTGGGTAAGAAGCTTAGAAAAATATCAAATACGTCTGTTGATTTTCCCATATCGTTGGTTGGAGTCGTTCTAACTTATTTGTGTCTTCACACATTAAAGTTTGTGTCAAAACTTTTGGACTTGGCATATATTTTTAATTTCTGCGCTGTCTTAAAGAGAAGAAGAAAAAAGTTGTATTCATAGTCATCCCTGGTGTAGAAGTCAAACTTTTTAGATATTTCTTTCAAACTATGTTTTAAAACAGGGTTGGGGTGGGGACTATACCGTATGTTTGTCCAATATTATTCTTGTTTGTAATCAGTAAAAGTCTAACATGAATATCTAATAGAACTGTTTTTAAGAAAAAAGTGTGGAACGTTTGACCATGGTCGTTGTTTTTTACAAAACTTCTGATTCGTCGCATGTTTCTTTTTCAAAAAGAGGGAGGTTAGTTAACCTTTGCATTAACGTTCACTCTTACTTTTCACTTTCTTTCTGAAATATATTCCCCGATATTTTGAATAACAAGTGTCGGAAGGTTTCATAGAAAATTGCAGATAAAGCTTTGAGTTTATTTTTCAAATCCACGTTGCACTTTTTGAAGTTCAGCATCTACTTTCATAATACGGGAGTGTAAAAAAATCAAGACGCTTTCGTTAAAGAGACCACGCAAGTTATTGAAGGGAATCTACTCTTTCTTCACACGACCTTTAAATTTCTCCAAATCATCTTGCATCATGATTGTGATAAGGGATTTGATTCATAAAATAAAAAAAAGAGAAAATAAAAAAAAGAGAAGATAAAAAAAGAATTATAAATTATAAATACAGTTAACTCCCGGTAACTTGAACTCCCACGGGACCCAAGAAAATAGTTCGAGATAACGAATGTTCGAGTTAAGCGGAGCTCCCGTTAAGTCGAAATCAGACAAAAATATGATAATAGTTCGAGTTATCACGATTTTTTCTTATGTCATCATATCAAACTACAGTACATATTGTAGCATATACATATTAAACACTACTGAAAGAAGTTTTGTATGTCAGTTTGTTTTAGTTTTTCTGTGAGATCACATTCTACGAGTGAACTGATTTGATTGACATGAAATCTAAATAAATTTTTATAAATCGAGTCTTTTCTGTTTACTCTTTTTCTGAAAGTTCGAGTTATCCGAAGAAATTTGCCTCAGGGGGACAAAAAAAGGATTCGAGATAACGAATGTTCGACTTATCCGAGGTTCGAATTAACCGGATTTTTTTATGAGAAAGTATTAAGGAAATTCCAAGGGACCAGAGAAAATAGTTCGAGATAACGAAAGTTCGAGTTATCCGGTGTTCGAGTTACCGGGAGTTCACTGTATATTCAGATCACAAATATTGGTATATCAAAAATCGATCCTCAGGATGCTAAAAAAATTAAAGCAAATAATATATATTTCTTAGGGAATTTATTTTTGTGTAAATTTTTTTGTGGACTCATTTTCGAAAGAAATTGTGGAAACTGAAAAAATTAAACTTCATGAATTGATCTTTGAGAAAATTGAGGTTTCACTTGATCTGCAGGGAAATTGAAGTTTTTTGAAATATTTTGGATTTCGGACACGATGATTATCCAAAATTTCGTACTTTCAGATTCGTAGAAATTTATGTCAGGTATTTGTCACATTGGCAAAATTACCTTTTTTGGGCTGTATTTTAGTGATTTTAAATTATAAGAAATTATATGAAATTATAAGAAATTATAAAGAAACGTTTAATTTATAATTGGAAATTTTTACTTCCAATTAAAGAGCAGTTACTTCAAAATGCTTCATTAAAAATATAGAAATTTAAAACTGGAATTTAATTAGCTTTACGTGATCGATCATTACTCTTGAGCAGTAAAAAAATTAAAACTTGAATTTACAACAAGTGCAGATAGAAAATTGTGGTTTAGAATATACACCGATGTCAAGTTTGTGGTTTTCAATGGGATCGAGAAAACAATAAATATCAAAGTTTTAACATTCTTCTTGCAGCAGGGACGTTGTAGTATATTAAGAAAGGAAGATTGTCCCCACCACATACATAGAAAACATATTGAATTTCTTTTCCTGTTTAACAATCATATGAATTATTAGAAAGGAATTTGTTGAAAATGGTATCGCTCGTTTCTATTTTGTCAATACTGTTAGATACTGCTCTTAATCGTTTACGATATCGCCATTTTCTAAAGACAACATGCTGCTACAAAAGCGGGACTACTTTTGAACGCAAATTAAATTCGATCAATAAAAAACAACACCAAAAGTGATGAATTTTTACACCCTGCCAAAACGGGTCACATGTTTAAAAATAACTCTATTTCCCTTCAAAATAATTTTCGCGCGGACGTAGAAAAATAACGTCTAGTGACTTAACATTTTTTAGCATCGATCTCGGCGAAAAAATCAACGTTCAGCGGGAAAAAAAGATAGTTGAAATTTTTTTTTTCTACGTCGAAATTCTCTGTAAATCGGAAATCTTAGTTGATATGCTGTTTCCACAACATATCAACTAAGATATGCTGTTTCCACAACACTACTAAAATTTGAACCGTTTTGATGAATTGCGTTCTAAGTTGATGTAAAACAATTCGGACTTAGTCTTCGCAATATTATTTAAAGAAACTACATCATCTATTTATTAAAGTTTAGTTCCCCACGCTCTTTGGCGTATGTAAAAATACTTTAAGAATTCTTATTGGGAAGAATGCCCACGATATTTCCTGCTTTAAAATCAGATGGACAGGATTGTTCTTATTTAAAGCAACTGTATATATCGTGATCTATTCAAGCACAAATGAACCTGGATCTTCTTTGCTATGACTAGACAAATATGTTCGTGTCATACATTATTCGCGTGAAGAAAAAAGTCTACCAATTCTAATCGTATAAAGTTCTTTATTAAACCTTGATTGGAATCAAAAAACTAACCCAACGTTTCTGGAAGTCTGTAACACAAGCTATAATCCATAAATCCATTTTGATAAGCAAAAAAAAACGACCTTATTTCATTCAAAACTACATTAGAATCGATGAACACCAAAGAACGAGGGTTGAAAGTAAAAAAACAAAAAAAACACCCTGGGTTTTACTTACCAATAGAATCCTACTTCGTTTGCAGATCCCATTAGGCGTTTTCTTTTGTTTCGACAATGACGAAATAATCGCGTCCAGTGCTTGCCTACAACAAAGGAACATTTTTAAGATTTATCAAACATTTTACCCATTTTTGTTTATTTACCTTTTCCCACTCTTTATGTTTACAATATGGTAACTTAGAAACGAAACAAACGGAACTTCGAAATGGTGTTCAATTTTTCTCACCTGCTATTCATTTGAACCAGACACAAAAAATTTGCATGCCTACTTTCTAAAATATGTTATCATTTCCATCAACCAAATAATGATGAAGTTTAAATGTATAAACATGTTTTTTATACAACTCACGTACCAATACACTTCTTCATAGAGGATTGGGTGACTTAACATAACATTATTACCAGGTTTAAAATAAAAAACCTTAACGATGGAGTGTATGTAATATCACAGGAGTCGAAAATATTTTCTGGAAATTAGCTGGAGAACTTTTAAAATAATTTGTTAATCACCTGTATTTTTAACTCTTAATTGCTTTTTGATTTACAACTGGTGATAGCATGATTTGAGAATTTGTCTCAATTTTTTCTATTTTGTTCCATCGGTTGTCATCATCTTGAAGATGGAGTGGCGATGAACTTTGAGCGTGAGTATAAACTGACTCGTTTACTTAAATAAAATAACAAAACTTTTGCTGTTGACGCTGTTTAGCTAACAGAGGAACATTTTGAAGACAAAAAATATTGTGGAGGAGAGTGTATATGAGAAATGAAAAGCATGACCGAACACTAAAGAATGAAAAATAGGCTCATGACGTCATAATCATGTCATTTCAAGAGTGAGATATTTTACAACAACAATTTAAACTGGTGCATTATGAATTCATTCTCTTCAAAAATTCAGCAGGTTTCAATTGAACTAAAGCGTATTCTATTAGTAGCGAAACCATGGCGTGCCATATTTTATATCCTGTTGCTATAACACCAGCTCATATGTTTCGTGCAGTAAACCCGTAACTTCAAAGTATTGAAAATGAGACGATATGTCACTTTCCAGATTATGAGGAATACAATGACTCACGCAAAGAAAATTATGAAATATACATTAACTTGACAGGAGAATCTTTTCTCATCGTAAGTTTGACCTTTCATGTATTGAATGAATGAATTTCTGAACTGAATGGATCAAAAATAATGAAGTTAAAAACGAAAGCGAATAATGTCGCTTCGTGCCAAATAAATTTACATCGTTTTTTTACAGGCTTTCATTCTACAAAATATCATTTACGAAAGCACAAATACTTTTTTTTAATTTAGTTTCATTTTAGTTTAGTACCTAGTCCTTCTCAAGAAAATAACTTTCGGGAAAAAATTGGAATTAAACAAAAGAAACCCCCAGTTTATCTTGATTATTTTTCCATTTCTGAATTATGTAAATTTGGAAAAATAAGAACCACCCGTCAAAAATTTAAGAAACTTTTAGAACTAAGATTAGCAATTCCAATTTCCAAGTTCAAACATTGATAAACTATGGACGAATACAGAGTGTCGTTTCTGGAAAAATCAGAAGATAACGTAAAAATGGAGTTCCTGTAATTCTGGAATATTGAAATGTTTACTTACTGTATGTGGGTGTTCAAGGTAAAATCTTGTACAACAAACTTTTGGGTGAGAACTTTTATGAAAGTGTTTGAAAGAACGAGGCAAAAGTTGTTTATAAACTCAATCACCCAAACAGATTCTACAAGCTTTACACCATGAACTTTACTGATACGAGATTTTACCTTGAATTGCATGAAACACCTTCTTGAATTCAGTGTTTTTTCTCTCAAAATCAAAATTGTAATAAAAAAAACGAAGACCGAAGACCCCAACTCTTCCAAAATAAGTGACAGCTGCAAGAAGTAGTTTCTAAAAATAGCTTCCTTATTCCACAAGTTATTTTGATAAAAACTACATGTTTTTACTTTATAAGAAACCTAGAAAATTATTATTATTTTCTCTTTTTAGGAATTACAATTTTGATTTTCAGAGAGAAAAAAAAACACTCAAAAAAGGGGGGAAGAAAAAAGTTGCTTATTGGAAATGGGCATTACTAATCTAAGTTCTAAAAATTTCTTAAATTTTTGACGGGTCTACTACTAAATTTCTTATGAGCGTACAAAACATACCACTTTGAAACTAATATAGTTGCACTATGGTCAAAATACCGCTTTGAATTTGTGGTATTGTAATACATTTATCGTATCACAGATCTCTGATGATTGCTGGGTTGTATTAAAATCCTCTTGAATTACTGGTGCATCCCATCATGACATTCTCAAAATAACAGTTCTTGGTAGTCATTGGAATTAAGAAGTAAATCCAGGCGTTTTTTTGGCGCCTATTAGTTGCTTGTTTTCAAGGCATAACGAATAATATTTAATAATCATTTAATAATAAGGTTTGGACAGTAAGAACACGAAGTTCTAATATCTTTCTTACTTCGAAGAAAGCCGAAAATCTTCGACTACTGGAACAACAACTGTATTGAACATAAACTTTTTTTCCATTTTTTTTTAAATATATTTTAAAGTGTTGCAAAGTTTGTGAGTTTTCGAACTACAGTCGAAAGAGGATAACTATATGCTGACTCAGCATTATTAAAAACAAAAGATCTAATTACAATGCATTATTTTTTTGTTTGTTTGAAAACAACGAGGGTGACACGTGAGGGTAGTTGTGAGTAATACTAAATAGTCAAGATTAAGCAAAAACATACTTCTCACACGAGTGATTTCCTCCTTGTGTGTATTCAGGCGTGGCTATAACTAACCTTATATCACATCCCTTGTTATCAGTTAGCAAAGACCACACAACTATCAAGTTTTTATTGGTCAAACAGAAATAAAGAATTGCACCTTAATGTGCTAGGAAATTTCAGATTTTTTTTAATGTGATCTCCTTAACTATGAAACTTCCTTTGTTATTTGTTATTTAATTTCTTTCTTTTTGTTGTATAAATTGATTTTTTTTCTATAAGATTCTTTTAATCTACAAGACATGAGAAATTCTTTTCGCACGCACACTATCAAAGGAAAAATCGCTCCCCACATTCAAGTTTTGATGAAAATTTCGAAGAAATATGAAAAGTATTTCTTTCAAAACACTTATGTTTTTAACTTCCTTTCTATTCTATTAAAATAAACAAACAAACAAACAAACAAGCAAGCAAATTTGTTAGAACCTAAATAACATCACGTATGTCAAACTCACCAAAAAGATACTGTATGGTAGACGTGAGTATGTGGGAAATACGGATGACACGTCCTGCTTTATACGTGATGGTGAGGTTTAGAAGGAGATACCAACAAAATAGAATCATCGAAATAATAAAATATCTTAATATCTAACTTTTTGCTGAATGTCCTCAGGCTCAGAAAGTTAGTTTTTCGTTTTTGCTTTGTTTATTATTTTGTTGTTGTTGTTGTTGTTGTTGTTGTTGTTGTTGTTGTTGTTGTTGTTGTTTCAAGGAAGTATGTTCCTTTGAGGAACGAAAATTGGCATATTTACAATTTGAATTAATTTTCTTAACGTATGAATAATTTATCACCATTTGTTTTTATAGAAGTCATTTTTTCTTTTTTAGTTTCAGAAAACAATATTGTTATATGGTCTCGTTTTGTAGCAGAATATTATTTCTGATTCTTAATTTTTTATTTGACTGGGGAAGTTTTAATGATACTATGGAAAATCATGATTTACCCTGATTTTTTTATAACTGTTCATAACTGAAAATGACAAACATCAGAAGGGAGTCAACAAATACAACAGTCGATAACAAAAAAGAAAGAAAAGAAAAACAGAAATAGTCAAAAATCTAAGTAACTTAAGCGTTTGGAAAACAGCTGTCTACGTAAGAAACTTCCCTATTTTCATCGTCTCATCAGGCCCCAAATATGAAAGATTATAATAGATTTAGTACTGTTTTTCAACGCTAATTAAGAAACTTTAAGAAACTTTTCAGGACTGAAAAATTGACATTTTTTAAGGCACTTCCAGGGCTAACCCCTTCAGGTAGTTCCTTTCCTTATACGAAAACTATATAAACATAAAAAAAAACAAAAAAAAACGGTAAAGAAATATTGGATAGGAAAAAAGATGGTTAATCTACAATATTTATTTGTTTGTAATATTTGTTTGTGTTATATTTGTTATATTTGTTTGTGTGAATATACGCAAAGTTGGAAATATGCAAAGTGTAATATAGAATGCACATAACAAGTACATCAAAAAAAATTCTGCATTATTACCTGCATTCTTTCTCATGTTGCATGGTAATGTGTTCTCTTCATACGTAAAGTTAAATGAATTTAAAAACACTTATTCACAAAAATTATCCAATAAACACCATCAGTAGAGCACCTTATAAATTTTTTATTCGCTCAGAACAAGCGGTCCAGCTGTCATTTCCGTTAAAAATTGCAGCATTTTTCCGATCAATGTGGCACTACCCTCCATAAATTAAATAACATGTAAAATATATGCCAACACAAAAGAAGTTCTCGTATTCGATTCCGATTGCATGATTTGCATGTCAAACCTCTATTATTTTATTTAATCAGATTTTGATTTTTACAAGAAAAAAACTTTCCCGCCATGACCAAACTATCACTTTAAACCAATCAATGATAATAAAGCATAGTTTTAACAATAGAATTTTCATGTTCATCCGGGTATTTTTGTAACATTCTGCGACCAGTAAATAACACTCCTTCGCAGATGTTACAAATGTTCGTAACTTTATCGCTTTGGTTGCTTATAATGGTTTCGGACAATGAGTGATTACTTAAAAATAAAATTGCAGAATTGTTTACCATGGAAATAATAAACAAACTAGTAAACAAACAAGAAAAGAAATCTTTTTCATTTCTAGGGAGTTTGTATGCTACTTTCAGAAATCACGTCAAATATTACTGTGAGGATCTGAAGTAACACCACATAAGGGCGGGTATTATTACTATTTACACCCTCCCAAATAAAAAAATCGGTTGGTGAACTCCTGATCATATTATGGACAGCTTCAGATTCTCCCGAGAAAAGAAAACACGCACAGAAATCGTTTTCGGCATATTTGAATGAGTTCTGTATCTTCTTTCAGTGTACTTTTAACACCTCGTAACAATAATGTCTTCGATTTGTCACGCGATGTTTATTTTGTGAGCAGACGTGTAATTTTATGTTCTTATGTATTCTTACGAATCACGAGAAAATAATGTGAGTTGCGAAATTGATGTCGTCATATGTATCAGTAAAGTCATCAATTACTCCCGGATAATGAAGAAATTTAATTGTATATCATAGGGGGTATATTGTTGTGACAAATCTTATGATTGAATATGATTGTTATATGAATGAATGAGAATACACCTGATCGTGGATTTTGTGATGATGATTTTAGTTGAATTAAACAAATTTTTTGGACCATTGCTGGAGTTGAAAAGTTTGGATGTCAGTGCATTTTCTGTTTACATTTAACATCCTCTGAATTATTTTTAGAAAGTAAGGAAAAGGGCATGAAATATGTTGGAGTTCTGACATTTTAAAAAATTTTGAAGACAGTTGGTAAAGAAGATGAAATGAGGAATGAAATGGGAAAACATCAGATGTTATCATATTTTTTTTTTGCATAACACAGAGGAGTTACATAGCTTGTTTTTCAGGTCAAAAGTTTAAAGATATTTCGACCACAGTATAACCGCAGATTCTCACCAATGAAAATTAAAGTTTGAAAATATTTGTGCTTTAGAAAAAGCCTTGTTTGAAGGAAGGAGAGTTATGAAATGGTGGTGGACATCTTATATAACGTCAGGTAAATAGTTGTGAAATTGTTTGTTGATATTTAACGCCATCTTGGTTTTCATTAACTAATGGATATTATCAACTAACCAAATTTTGTTGTGTGTTTGATATGTCACTGTTCTTTTCAAGCATTTCACTGAACTGTCGCGTCATCCACAACTTGCTTTTCAACAATATTTTTCAACAAAAATGTTTGAGAAAATTCGTTACAAGAGTCAAAATTTTGATCACACGATTCAATTTCTCAAAACAATATCTTGAAAAAGAATCGTACCCAGACTTCTTTGCAAAATCAATTATATGTTGTCACAAGAAAAAGTTTGCATTTTTTTATTTATTTTTGAACTAAATCTTAAAAATTAAACACTATGTATGCTACCTTGAGTTCTCCTTAGGCATTAGTTCGTTGTTATCCTCGCCATCTTTGCATCTTGCCGACATCTTGTTTCTCCCCCCCCGGATCAATCTTATTTGCTTTCTTAATGGTCGTGATTATTTATTGATTGATTTTTGATATTTGTCTCCTATTTAAATTTTTGGAATAAAATTTATAATTTTTGTTAGTTGAATTTTTATGAAAATTCACGAGAAAGTTTTTTAATTAGTTCAATTTTTATTTTGTTATATATAAATCAACACTAATTTCTTAAAATTACTGAGCAATTTCTCTCTCGAGGATTAAAATATAAAAATTAAAATTTGAAAATTTGAAAAACTTACATATATGTGTTGTAAGGCCGCCCCTCTTTTTTTACCTGAGTAAGTCCTGAAAGTTTCTTATAAAAGTCAATTTTTTGGCCTTTAAAAGTTTGGCCTAGGGTTTTTAGGGGCTGGTCAGGCCTAGGGTTTTAGGGCCTGGTCAGGACTAGGGTTTTTAGGGGCTGGTCAGGACTAGAGTTTTTAGGGGCTGGTCAGGACTAGGGGAGGGGGAGACTTCTAAAATAATTATTGGTATGACATAAAACTTACCACAGTAATTCATCACTTATAAGTAGAACTGAGGGTTGCAGTAACCAATGGGTCTGGAAGGAGCAGCTGACTCATTTCTTATTGTTCAAATGAGGGAATCCAACTGCTGACTGAATAGTTTATCATGTATCTTACCTAAATTATTCAAAAATTAATCAACTGACTTCAATGGAGAAAAAAATGGAGAAAAAAAAGAATCAATTTCTATTATGAAGATTTTTACTTTGAGCATGATTTATCTAATAGTTTACCGTGTGACAGGAGCTTTAAACTTTTAATTTGTTGACACTTTAGAGATCGCCTTGCAAGATCATCGCCCGTATACGATCCAACCTCCTCCCATGAAGTAAATCATAAGGTGAACAAGGCTTTAACGATCTTCCAAAATAACTTGAATAAAATTAGAAATTGATAAGAATATGTTAAAATATGTTTAAATAAATTTTATTTCATCTTTTTTAATCGTACGAACGTACCCCCTCGTTGCAGATAATCTATGGATAAATTTGAGTATGATGTATGGTAATAATAAAGGATTGTAAAAACAAAACATGCAAGAAAAATAACGAACAACAATCTTTCAATTGGTTGTCATCTTTTTAAAGGAAAACTGAAAATTTTATTGAAACTCTCAATGCAAATGCACCTTAAAATATCTCACCCCAAAAAACCCTGAGAAATTTTGAATTTGAAATTATTTTTGCCATATTTGCCATTTTGTGTGAATTGGGTAAATTGAAAAGACTAAAATTCTGAATTGTTTATCCATACAGTTCATCTAACGATTTCTAAACAGCTTAGTTTGTGGTGTAAAACTTGTTAAATTTGTCTGGGTAAGTGAGTGTCAGGCTATGCTTCATTCTTTCAGGCAAAAATTGCTTTCAACTTAATATTTAAACCTTTCCATAGCTTTCTATAGCTTAAGAAGAATAAAAGGAAGTATTTAGCTTCACTCTGGTGATTTCAGACTTTCACTTACATGCGTGGCAAGACTTGAATGCTCAAATTTTCCCCCGTCCTATTGTACTCGATGTTGGCAGCATGGATGAATGCAGTAGTCTTTTTAATCTTGAAACCGGGGGTGGATTAAACTGTTTGTCTTCTTTCTAAGTTACCCGCTTTTTTATAAACAAATTCACCAAAAAATAAGTACCACAAGCATAGCGAAGAAAAACATTTTCTCTGACCCTTATCCTAGACAGGTAGTCTTTCTCCTCGAAGTCAGGTAGTTATGGAAGTCATAAGGGCAGACATTTCTGTTTTCTAGGTTTATCTAATAAGCATCACTTCAGGACCAAAATAGGATCAAAATGGAAAAATTAAGCCTGGTCAATTTTTACTGATGTTTATATAAAAAAGCTGTTATGTTCAGAGGCATTCCTTACAACGAGATTTCGGATGCACCTTTTTATCAGAAATTTGTGTTTAAAAAAATGCTTGAATGTAAATCACTATCCAGAACAGGCGAGGCTGAACTTCAAGAACTGGTTTTATTTGTATAGTTTTATTTATTTATTATTTATTTTTATTTATTTGTATAGGTTTGTCTGACCCGATCATCAATAGTTTGATATTTTTGGCTGGGTTAATGAGAACATTTTCACGTATAATGCCTCGTTCTTTCAAACTAAAATAAGAGACTTTCAACCAAAACGTTTTATGATCGCGTCTTGTTAGACAAATACAATCTTTCACGTCATACTTTGACTTGGTGTCAGTACAGGCCTCGTTTTGATGTGTTAATTGTTTTACGATAACTGTTTAATTATACAATTCCTTAAGTGCAAATTGCGAAAACGAGTGGAGGATTTAAGACTACCTAAGACCACATAAGACCACATAAACCTGACTCTAACCGTCTTACTGACAAATTAGATATTGTCGGTATTTTTAACCACCTGTCCTATGTTGTCCAATCACTTTGATCAAATGACAGTAAATAATTCTAACTCTTTGAACCTATCTCTACTTTGCTCTTAAACCTCTTTTGCTTACTATTCTTTTTTGGTCTTCCCTGCCCCAAACTTTGTTTTATTGATCTGAGTTTTTAATTTTAACTATACATAAGTTATATAAATAAATAAATAATAATTTTGATTTTATTTCTCTATTTACTACTTTTATTAATATTATTTTTATTAATATTATTATTATTAATATTAATTTTAATTTATTCGTGATAACAGTATATGCATATATTTACATACATTTTATATATTTATAACTGAGGAACTATCCTGTAAAGAGATTTGTGAATAATAATAATAATTACTTTTCATTGGTTGAAATTTATCATTTGATTAAAGCGGGTGCAAAACACCTATTAAGTCAAACTATCCTAGCCTGCCTCGTTTTGATGCACTATATTGTTTCACGGTAGTTACTAATCGCTGTGGGACGATTTGTGATAATTTTCATCAAGTTATCTTAAACGTTAGAACATTCCGTGACATGATGACATGGCGTGACATGATGACATGGCGTGACATGATGATGTACGCTATGAAGGAGCCTCCTATTATCAACACAGAACCCCGTATGACAATAATAATCTTTTTGACAGTTAAACTCTTTGTCAAACTTTTTGGTTCATATGTTGACAGAGTTACATAACCTTACATAACCTCGCTTTTGCATTTGATTTATTTTTAATAAGTTTGTACAACCAAAGGGGGAGGGTGGGAGTTCAACTACATCACAGGCTAAAATGAATGAGTTTTTACTTGCAATTAGTAATTAGTTGGCAATTAGAAAAAGGGAGATTATACTTAATAAGAATTGTTATTAAGAAAATTGCATAAAACAAGGTGACTAAGAAAAACAAAAAACACTCCTCCTCATAGAGCCTTTTTGAAGATTTTGCCCACTGGGAAGTGACTAGGCCATTATTCACCATAATTCGTTGTATCATTTCACTGTAATTATAGTATATATTATTGATTATATATTTTGCTGAATTGCAAATCGGACAATGGATGACACAATTTGCGAGAACTTTATAAAATAATCACATCAAAACGAGACGGGTAGGATAGTGTGACAAAGCCTCCTCTATAATTATTCACCCACCAATTTTCTTTTTTCTTGGTAACTAGAAAGACACTTCAAAAAGCCCCAAATTTAGACCAATAAGCTTCTGAGGATTTTCCCTAGACCCCATACACACGGTTTGCTAATTTGTTCACTGAATTTAGTCCCCTCAATGGTCTGAATGGAAATAAAATAAAAATTAATGAAAATTGTTCTTTATAATTAATTACGTTTAATTTTTTTTTAGTGAATTTGTGGATTATACATTTACTATTATAGAACATTGACCAGAAATCAATACATCTGTTATTTTGCAATTTTCCTGTAAATAAATGATATAGAGAAACGGAAGTTTAAATCTGAATAAATCGGAATAGAAAAATAAGCCTGTCCGATTATCCGAACTTCTTTATAAATGTCTTCTACTTCACTTCTGTTCATCCGTATATCGAACCCTGGGTTCGAGGTTGCATTGGTAGATGTATACACTCCTTGGGGTTTTCTGTTGATATCTTCTTACGTCATGAAAGTAAGCGCCCTTTCAGAAAATTCTGTTTAAACATTGATATTTTTGTGGACAATTGATATTCAAACTATTTTTCGGGTACACATAATTATTCAATTTTCCTGAGGAACAATTTCTATTATCAACACAGAAACGAAGCCTGTTTGGGCAACAAATCGGATCGGGCAACCAATCGGACTTTTAACCTAGAAAATGTTTATGAACCTACATGTCATATTTTGACACGTCATATCTTCTTATTTTGATTGGCTAATACGGGCAAAATAATCAGACACTCTGAAATCTGATTGGACAGAATCCAATCCTATCCACTTGAGAAAGCTACAACTTCGGAAATGGTGTATTATACGTGGTCAACGTCAAATTTCGTATTTTCATCTCATTCTATATTATCTAATAAATCCTTGTGAAATCCGCTAAATTTAGCGAATGGAACAAAAGAATTTGCCAAAATTTCTCATATTATTTGTTTTACGTTTCGCTGTGGACAAGTGCAACCGATGAGACACTTCTCTATTATTGTAAACAAACAATGGAAATCTACCATCTTTTTGGCATATTGTGCGGACGGAATGTAACAAATATAAAAGGAATTTGATGATGTTGAAGAGTCCAATGCAATTGCATACTTAATAGGCTCGCTTTGTCAAAACAGAATCAGAAGCTACTTGATAATGACAAAGCACAGATGAGTATTGCATGGCGACACAAAATTCTCAAAACTGTTTTCTTACTTCTAAACAAACAAACAAACAAACAAACAGAGAACAGTAACAATATTTGGCTGTAGTCCAAAAGCATTGTTGAGATTGTTGTGATGGTGTATCATGTGCATGGTTTATGTTTGTTATTGAGTGTAGCTCTTCTAGGTGGTCTTCAAAATTTATTTCAGTGAACAAAAAAATAACTTAAAAAAATAACAAAATGGCTTTCAAGTTTTTAGGGTTTGTTCCGCCCCATTTTAATGCGGAAAAATGCTTTTCAAAACCATCGTCACCTATGTGGCAAAAAAGCCTTGGCAAAAAATATTATTGAATAGAATTCAAAATATTTAGATTTATCTCCGTGAATGACAGCTTTGAAAATTGACCCTTTTGTTTACGAATTGCACTTTGTGTGGATAATTTCTTTTGAAAAGTAAAAAAACATATTTTTAAAGTCAACATCAAAATTGATCCTTTCTTTTTGAATATTCGATTATATATTTGTATTAGATTAATTGCCGAATCAAATCACAAACTCCTTCAAGAGACTGGCGCTGCTAGTCAGAGGTTTTATTGACTTCAAAAATCTCAAATATTTTGATGGGCACCTTAAAGGGGCTACGACATTATCGAATCACGTGATTGTTGTGTTTGTTTACTTTTTTTTGCAGTCAGCCATAATAATACCGCATCTCTCGCCTCAAATTGATTTTTGGTGCTGCACCATAAATCTTAAGATCACGTGATTCGTGTTATAGTTCCTTGAAAAATTCGAGCTAATGAGAGTTAATCTATGAATTTTAGTGCAATCTAGTCTAGTCCTATAATGTTTAATTTTGATTTGTTGTATTTTAAGAGACGTGTTTTCATTGGAATTTCTAATAACGCCCACCATCAATCAACCATAACGCCCTTTTCCAATCGACGATCCAACGGCCATATTTTGAGACGGAGACTTCTATTCCATGTAAACTCTTAACTCCCATGTAAACTCTTAACTCCCATGTAAACTCATATTTCTCCTTTATTTGGTTTAACATAGAAATTTTCCATCAGCCCTTCCAGCCAGCTGACCAGCCCACAATTACTTTCAATCAACATCCATTGAGGCTTGGGTCCGATATATTTGCTACGAGGTAATAGTAAAAATATCATATTGACGATGTTCGGAAAGAACGAGTCACAACACTTTCCAGTCCCACGAGATTCAATACACCTATCTCAAATTCTGTTAAACGTCGATATTTTGTCAAACTATATCCTACCTCGCCTCGTTTTGATGCAATAATTTGATGAAAATTATCATAAATTGTCCCACGGCGATTTGCAGTTAAGCAAAATATATAATCAATTAATAAGTAATAATGTATCAAAACGAGGCTAGTTTCACAAAATATTGGTGTTTAAACTGAAGAATTAGAGGCCGTTTACAAGAAGTTTCATGACTGTCGAGTTTTCAGTCACATATCGCTTTCTTGTTAAAACCTTTATACCGTTTACATGAAAGAGGAGATATGAACTCAAACTCATGTCGGGTTGATTTTCATGTTGGCCAAAATGACAGACGTGAAATCTCATGTCGGGTGTCAAAATTTCATGTAAACGATCGATAATTAAATACTGTTTAACTACGCATGACATCACAAAACAAGAGATTTCTTGCGAAAATCTGTCGGGTCGTCATCTGTACGGCCACTCCGACATGAGTTTTGAAGCGACATAAAATTAAATGTAAACAGAACACTATTTCATGTCGCCCATCGTGTAAACGCACTCTTAGACTTTCGCTATATGTTCATCGTGAAATCTTATAATAAATCTGATTACATATCCCCTAACTCTTCTATCTATACCTGAAATTAAAGGTTGGAATAGAAACAGCATTACAATAAGGATGATGTTTGCATCGTTTACAAAAAAAATCAGGAGAAAATTACTTTTTGACGTAATAATGAAATACATTGAAAACGAGGCATTGAGTATACGTATTATTCAATCTGGCATGCACTCATAATTTTATTACGGGCTGCTACTGAAAGCGAATACCGTATTAAAACACCCTTGGACTCCTACTCCTTCGGCCGAAATGGCAATTAGCCTGCGCTTTAGAGTTTGCGAAACTCCCTTCACGAAACAATATAAATTGTAATGAACGAAACCAGCCTAGGAATTTTTAAAGGCTTTACATCAAAATCAAAACATATTTGAAATATATAAAAGGGAGGATTTTAGTTACTTGTAACTGAAAATATCACTTGAAATTTGAATAATTGATTGTGTTGTAAGCATTGCCTCGTGATTTGAAGTCCATCAACAGTTAGTAAGAAGTTTTATCAGTTCTCAACTTAACTCTTTAAAAAAACCTTCTTATTACCTTTCTCGTTTGTTATCTACAAGTTTCGTCATCCACACGTTGGATTTGTACAAAGATCTAGTTTAAAAAGCAGCATTTCGGATGGATTGTTCGCATATGAAATCATTATTTTTTTCATAGTCACAAGACAAAAGTGACTTTAAAAAAATAATTTTAAAATATGTATCTATGGTTACAGCTATGCACGTATATTTCTTTTGTTTTAAACAATAAGGGGTAGGTTACACGTACAACTTCACGTGAGTTCAACCCCGTCTGTGAAGAAATCACTTTACCTGTATACACGTTATAGTCGGGGTGAAACACAACCCCAGGGCTGTTTATAAGACAGGAGCGAAATTCACCCCGGGGTAGATTTGTGAATGATTTTAACGTGTATACAGAAAGTATTAACTCAAACCGGGGGGCGAAAATCTTTTTTGTGTTTATTTTTGTATTGAAAATGTGCAAATCTATTAATCAAATTCTTTTTAAACGTGAACTTGTGTGAAAAAGAAGCAGATATGGCAGATAATTTTATTAAGTATAGATTTGGTAGCGCAAGGTGAAAGGTGAGGCTAAACTGTTTGCCACATATATGGACGATATCCTTCAGGACATTAAGACCAATCAGATTGATGAAAAGCTGAACGAAATCAACGACTACCACCCAAAACTACATTTTACGTGTGAAAGAGAGGAAGGGAGTTGTATTCCCTTTCTTGACATGAAGATCTTACATTCTGGTGATAAGCTAACGTCGACATGGTATTCAAAAGCGACGGATACGGGGCTGACAATGAATTTTCATTCATTAGTACCAAACAAGTACAAACGATCAGTAGTTTTTATCGTATTCATCACGCATGTAGTACGTTGGAGAACTTTCATACTAGCCTTGAAAAAGCGAAATCTCTACTGAAAAGAAACCAATACCCACCATCGTTCTTTGAACCGATCTTCAAAAGAACTTTAAGAAAGATTTGTCAACCTACACAAACGGAAGAAGAAAAAGAGGAAGAACCGGAAAAGAAGTTAATTTTTCTACAGTATCGTGGAAAAGTTACTGAGAATTTTGAACGATCATTAAAGCGCATGAGTGCACCGTGTAAAGTCATTACCACCATCAAGAAATTGAAAACAGTATTGCCGTCTTTGAAAGCACCAGTAGAAAAACCAATAAAAAGCGGAGTAGTATACCAGATTAATTGTTCACGCTGTCAGTCGTGTTATGTTGGTCAGACGACCAGACATTTGCTAACCCGCATTAGAGAACACAAAAGGATCGGTACTCCATGTGACGCTCACAATGGATGATGTCAAGATAATTGTTGCATTTAGCAAGTCAGAATTCAACTTAATGGCTTTAAAAGCACTGTGTATAAAAGCCATTAAACCTACCATTAACACTAAAGGTGAATATAGTTGCACACTGGTTATAAAAATTAAAATTTCATTTAAAATTTATTTTTAACTGTGTACAGAGAAGTTGATGTATATATAGATGTTTTAGCCAACAGTTTTACTTTTTACTTTTTATTTTGACCTGATGATGATGTCAATTAATACATCGAAATATATTCTCAAAAAATATATAATACATATATAATTAGAGTTTATCATGTCATAGACCGGTTGTTTTTGTTTGCGACGTTTCGACAGTTACTACTGTCATCATCGGGCGTTTGTAAATGAATGATGTAAAGTTTATATATGTTTTCAGTAGGATCGAAATTAGGATCGAAATTATTTCGGACCTGGAAGGAAGCAATGTCAATATTTCGGACCTGGAAGGAAGCAATGTCAATAATTTGTTTTGCGTAGAGCTGGAAACCATATCGCAGGAACATTATACGATGTACTATTAATACTGGAGTTGTTTTTGACACTGTATATAGTCTCTTTGACTTTTCGAGCAGTCCATCCTTTTTCCTTGTCAAGGATCTTTCTATTCTCCCAATCAAACTTGTGGTCATTAGTCCAACAGTGGTCAGCAATTTCGTTTTTGGTTACATCGCCATTCCGTACGGCTCAAACGCCGAAGAATCAACAGAACAAGAACCGGTGACCACTATTAGTATTCCTTATGTATCTGGTATCAGTAATGCTTTACAAAGAATATTCCGTACACACAACATCAAATGCAGATTTCGATCAACGGAAACTCTTCGTAACATATTATCTCATCCGAAAGACAAGATCTCAATGAACGACACAAATAACGTGATATACCAAATTCCATGTAGTGATTGTGAATCAGTTTATATAGGAGAAACAAAAAGAACATTTGAGCAACGCATCAAAGAACATATGCGAGCCGTACGGAATGGCGATGTAACCAAAAACGAAATTGCTGACCACTGTTGGACTAATGACCACAAGTTTGATTGGGAGAATAGAAAGATCCTTGACAAGGAAAAAGGATGGACTGCTCGAAAAGTCAAAGAGACTATATACAGTGTCAAAAACAACTCCAGTATTAATAGTACATCGTATAATGTTCCTGCGATATGGTTTCCAGCTCTACGCAAAACAAATTATTGACATTGCTTCCTTCCAGGTCCGAAATATTGACATTGCTTCCTTCCAGGTCCGAAATAATTTCGATCCTAATTTCGATCCTACTGAAAACATATATAAACTTTACATCATTCATTTACAAACGCCCGATGATGACAGTAGTAACTGTCGAAACGTCGCAAACAAAAACAACCGGTCTATGACATGATAAACTCTAATTATATATTATGAATACTAGACTGACAAACAATATAAATAAATATATTCTATATAATACATTGGTGATCCTTTGATCCTTTGATGATAATTACAAATTCACAATGTTTTTACCAAAGATATTATAATAACTTTTTGTTAAATTTTTTCTTTGATTTTTTCAATAGGCAAACTTTATTTTGATCACTTTTTGATCACATGACAAAATTCCAACCAATCTGCAGTAGTTATTAACCACATGTGATCAAAAAGTATGCAAAACAAACTACAGTTAGTAGTTCAAGTTTAAAATACCGACAATAGAAGGTTCCAACCAATCCACAGTAGTTATTTACCATCATGTGATCAAAAAGTATGCAAAACAAACTACAGTTAGTAGTTCAAGTTTAAAACACCGATGACAATAAAGCTTTACAATAGACTTCCAGACCAAGGAAATTTCTATATAATGACTATGCTATTATGACTTCATATTTTGAAGACAAGGACCTTCTCTATTTCTTCATTAACAATATATACCTGATCAAATAATGATATTG